>CM030797.1:34822700-35422700 GCA_018127125.1 Rhododendron griersonianum
TGTCATAGGCCTCTCGGCATCTAGGTTTTATTGTTTGCTCGTTGTGGAAAAAGCTCATATTCTGCTTGCATGACTCTACTGCTCTTCATAATGGGCAGATCTATGCACACCACTTCTCAAGCGTTAACTTCGATTAATTTGTAATCCGAATGTGGAGCGAGACCCACAGTGGGACCTCCCAACTGTAAAGCGTGTCCCAAGTATATTCGTGCTTTATGCTCATGATTTCGCTCATGTTCACGCATTATGTAACTTAGGTCCGGACGGTTGCGTATATGTATACCTATACAAGTTTGTGCCCACGAGCGTACCTATGAGGCTATGAGGTTTCATTCCCTTTATAAATTTATTGTGGCGCGTGTTGCTCCTAGATATCCAAACCGTGTCCTATAAGGTTTCATTCCCTTTCTAAATTTATCGTGGCGCGTGTTGCTCCTAGATATCCAAACCGTGTCTGATAGCAAATTTATTGTTGCTACTGTATTATTCTAACCTTGTGTTGCTCGACCTTGAAGACTGCTCCTGCATAGAATTTTGGAAATTTGGAGTTTGAATTTTGAATATGGATTTGAATTTGAACAAATGCATGAATTTAAAACAAGAGGATGAAAGTCTGACTGAATCAGGGGCCTCTGTTGTGATCAGTTTGAGTTTGCCACAAATCTGAGACCCCGTTCCATAAACCTTCTTAAAAAATAAGTAGTTTATTTCACATTTTCAAACTCAAAAATAATGTAAATGAAAAATAATTTTTTAATTT
The DNA here is from genome assembly GCA_018127125.1 of Rhododendron griersonianum. Taxonomy (NCBI): domain Eukaryota; kingdom Viridiplantae; phylum Streptophyta; class Magnoliopsida; order Ericales; family Ericaceae; genus Rhododendron; species Rhododendron griersonianum. The sequence goes on from CM030797.1 coordinate 34,823,461, forward strand.
TTTTTGCACCGTATTAAAGATCTCAATGAAATTTATCAAACAAGATCCATAGTGGTAGGAAAATTATTTTTGCGTAAGCACATGATTTTTGAGCTTTTTTTTTTTTGGATAACTTAGCTTGAAATAGAAAAAAGGCTAACCGAATATACAGCCTACAAGGGGCAAACCCCAGGAGGAAAAGAAAAAAGAAAAAGGAGAAAATCTAAATCCTAAATAAAATATAGCAGATTTTCAAAAACGCTCAAAACACACTTCAAGAAAGCACCACAAATGGCATGCAAGCCTTAACACATTTTGTCTCTCGAAGCCTTCAACATCTTTATTTTCTCTTTAAGCTTCTTTCTATTTTCACCTCTAGCAGGTGTAGGTGATGTGGAATCACCCACCATATGGTTCAAGCTCTGATGAGGTCCAATGAAATCGCCTTCCAAAGGGATTCTTGGAGGCTCTCGAAAACGTGTTGATCGACGGAGAGCCACGGGAGGAAGCTCTTGTTGATTGCTACCCCGGCCATTGACAACCGGAGTAGAGACACAAGATACAGGAAGAAGCACAACCGGAGGAGGCACAGTCCCTGCATCATCTTTATTTATTACTTTCACAACGGCGGATGCACCAAAATCCTCACATCTCTCGAGAACGCCAACTTCGTTTGCAATAGAAGAAACACATAAAGAAGGAGAGACGGCCAAAGGAGTTCTTTTGGCCTCCTTCCTCTTCACCTCAACCTATTCATCATTATCTCCATCTACTCTTGCCTTAGCGGCTCGCTCTTGAACAACCGGGACATTCTGTCCTATTGTCTCTTTGGCTTTCCACACTTGTGAAGGAGGAGCTTGGGGCTTGACTACGCAATTACTGGTGGTATGACCGAAAGTTTTGCAAATGTGGCAAGCTTGAGGTTTCCAAGGAACCTCTACTTTGATTTCATATGGCTCACCGTAATCCAAATTTACAACAAAGGACCTGGGAATCTCTTTTGCCGCTTCTACTTCAATACAGACACGAGCAAACGTCAACCGGCTATGATCTTGTGTGAACTCATCAAGGTATAGGGGGTTATCAATATAACTAGCAATATAACTCAAACCATCTTCAGTCCATGATTCAAGGGGAACATTGTAGAGTTTAACCCATACCGGAACACTAGAGAAGGCGCCCTTAGTAAGATGCATACCCGGATGCCATTGTTTAATCACAATATGTTTGCCCCCACATAAATATGGACCGTTCCCAAGAACGTAGTCCAAAGCTGCTGCATCCCTAAAGTTGAACACGAAAAAACCATTGTCTAGAGTGACGACATCCTCAGCGTCGATTTTCCATACTCGTTGAGCTCATGATTTTTGAGCTTGAAATTGCCTTACTAAAAAATACTCAGTAAGTACTTATTTTGAATATAATCTTTCGGTAGACTTGGAATCAGAACTCGTCAATGACTGAAATGGTGAACTTGTGTATTGACTTCATTTTTGGTTTTTAGTTAAACCGGTTTGGACGGGACCCATTTCGGACCAAAAATTTGCAACTAGGTTTTCGTCAAACCCGAGCTGAACCTAAAATTTGCAACTAAAACCGAACCTAAACTGAAACCTGCCGGGTTTTCCTTCACTTTACCGTAATGATATCCAATGGGGATTAGATCGGTTCAGTTTTTCCCGATTGTTTTTTGTGTGTATATTTTACCCGAGGGCATTTACGTATTTATTCTTACAAACCTAAAAGTATATGTCGTGTGTTTGTATATCAGGGCATTTATGTAAATATAGATTGGTTCGGGTTTGAATATCGGTGCAGATTGTATAAAATCGAACCTGAGAGGATACCCGCAGGTTTTTTTAAAGTAAAAATGTTACGATCTTGTGGGTCGGTATTTGGTATCCATCAAACAGGTCGAGATTGGCATTCCGTAGGGGGTCCGATCTCCTCTGTCACGAAAACCCCTGTGCCTCTGTACTGAGGGATTTTTCGGCTGTTGAATTTTAAACATAAAAAAAAATCACACAATTCAACTGCCAAAAAATTCCTAGGTACAGAGGTTTTCGGCACAGAGGATCCTGCCTCGTTCTGTATACCCATTTGGAGTTGAAACCGTTAAGGGAATGAGAGGGGCTGTAGTGCATCCGCTACACTACACCGTGTAGTGCGGCGGATCTGACCGTTCATCTCGGTGCGGACGGTTTGAATTTAATCCGAGCTCCTATAAATCCTAGACGTCCATTGTTTGGATGAAAATCCGAGCCGTCCATTACCGAGATGGACGGCTGGACTACAGCACCCCCGGTTCCCGGCAGTCAAAACAATAGTTGCCTCATTTTTTATGATGACTAATAATTGCAGTATTTTATTTACACAGACACTTGAGTGTTGTGTGTACGTTTTGGAATGAATGTGATATATATGGTTCTCTTTAAGGATATGTGAAAGTGGAAATCTCCCGTGGATTATTAGTTCCATATGCAATATTGTGACAAATCATAAGAAGGGATAAAGGAGAGAAAAACAAACCATTCAAATCATGGTAAAAAAAAGAAGGTTCTATGATCTAGCTAGTCTTCATGTGTTATCGCTGCACGCAGCGTCCTCTATTGGGGTGTTCGTTACTTGGTTGGTTATTGGTCGTTTTATGTGGATCAGCTTGTCGCTAGTGAAACCACTTCTGCAACTGTTTATCTAGGCTTTGCTTTCACATCTCCGACATTATATATCCTTTGTTTTTTTGTAGTGTTGTCGGTGTACATTACGCATTTTTTTTTCTTCACGTTGTAATAGTTTGCACACAAGAGTTTTGATTTTGTTGCTAGTACAGTATTAATGAATTTTTTACTCTCCCAAAACATAAAGAAGGGATAAAGAATAGATAGTGCGCAATTCACATTTCCATGCTGCCAGCCTCCTGCTTCCATTCTACTTCTCTAAAGCCATTATTGGGGTTGCGTATTCAAACAGAAAAACGAGCATTATTGCCAAACAACTCAAGTACTCTCGTGAAAGTGTGTTTTCCAAGTACCATTTTGACAAAAAATCACTTGAAGAATCATGGCCAATATTGGAATTTTCTCTCGACACAATTTTATCCCCTTTTTTTAAACCGGTGGGAGAGTAAGAACTTCATTAACGAACGAGATTACAACCTACTGTGTGTATCTAATACAACTGGTAAAAGACATAATGAACACGTTAAAGACAAATAACACATCCAAATCAAATGAAGGATACATCCATCGATAGATTAATCAGGCGGTGAGTTGTCGGAGAAGCAGGTTTGGATTTTGAACTACTCAATGTTTGATCTCTTTTAGTTTCTCTGTTCTGAAGAGAAAAGGTATTCATTGATTGATAAAAAAACATCCTGTCAAGGGATATATGGTCGGTGAGGAGTGAGGAAAGGGCAGAATACCAACTCACAATTTGCTTTAAAGCTAGGCAATATGGAGTGAGGACATACATAGTGGGCTGTTCGTTGGGTGACTGTTAAGTGAGGTGTTAAAGTAGTGGTTGCACTGGTGCTATGCACATGCGGCATGCCCATCTTTTATGCCTGTCCAAGTTTTGGACGTCAGCTGACAGTTGAAATCTTGACCGTCCAATACTGCAATTAATGGTTCGAATAATCAATTCGAGGGGATCCGAACCCATCATTTATTTTCTGGGGTAAATTTCACTGTACTCCCTTGAAATTTTATTGAGCACCTAATTTTTTTGACAAAGGCAGGAACTCCCATGTAGGGACGGAACCAGGATTTTGTAAACGCCCCCGAACTATGAATAAAATTTTGAAATTTCAAGGTTCGGAAATCTAATAAGTAGTGTGTTTGGTTTAGGTTTTGAGAGAGGTTTTTTGGGTAATAAGTGGAGAGAGATAGAAAAAGAAACGAGATAAATAATTGAAGGAAAAACTTATGGGAGACCGTGGCGTAGAGAGAGAAATTGGGTTTTGTGAACCAAAATGAACACATTTTTAAAGGATTTAAATGTCTAAATAACACTCAATACAAAATACAAAATCTAGATTTTCTTAACAAACAAAAACAAAACTAAAATTAATACTGTAATAAAACTTAAAAAAAAAAACCCCGAAACAATGCGGGGGCCGTGACGCCTACACCTAAATCCGTCTGTGCTCCCATGTGAGTTTTGAAATACTATCACTTACCTCCATCCATTTTGTCGACAATGTCAAGAGTAAAACAGAGGCATGATGTCCCAGTACCGCTTTGGGGCATGATAGCCTGACGCCTTTCCCCAACATCACGAATTTACCTGTACTCCCTAGAAATTTTTCTCCCCATGAAGTTTCTGACAATGGCAGGAACTTCCCATGTGACAATGTTGAAATTCTCCCTTGCCATTATCTTCGTCCAAAAACATTTTCCATGCGTTAACAATGTTGATGAAATGACACACATATAGGCGGAGTACAAAAACATTTTCCTTATTCGTGTGACAATGCCCTACTTTTTTTTTGGGTCAAAAGTGAGAAGATTGTATTGATAAACGCCTAGCGGCACGTACAAAATAGAGATCATTACAAAGAACTTGGACAAAACCAAACTAATTGTCTAACAAATACGAAACAAGTAAATCACAAGGCAATCGAGGTCTTTCATCAAAACGAGAAAAAGTGCAAAGTTAAGAACAAAAGACACCAAATACCCAGACGATCAGATGCACTCCACCCAAGTATAAACGCACCAAATACCTAGACGATCAGATGCACTCCACCCAAATATGAACGCCCCAATGAACTCCCAAGAACTACAGATCTGCCAAGCCGCCACGAGTTGTCTTATGTCTCGCTCAATCATGCGATATAATTTGAGGAAAAGAAAGATTGTATTTTGAGCAAGATTAATTAACAAATCCAACCCACATTGTGACATTGATTTATTTATATGCTCTTGGACTGATCAAAAGGTTCTCAAATTTATCTCGATGAAGTGAAAATCAAGTCGCGGTCCAAGCAAATTTCAATCGGTTAATTTGGTTTCAACCACCAGACTCTTTTCCATTCCGTTTGGAAGAGGACGAATTTTTTTGCCCTCTATCCCTTTTGAAGCGGACGGATTCATATAATCCCAGTAATTCAACAAAATGTTTTACATCACTATCAGATCATATTTATGCTGGATAACAAGAAACCGAAAACGAAGTAAGAAGAGGAGAGATTCAACAAGCAATTTTTAGTTCTACAAAAAAAAGAAGGAAAAAAAGGAAGCTCTCATTTTTTTTTTTCCCTGGGAAAATGATGGCTCAGGACGTGTTTTGATAATTAATACCCGCCAAGGACAAGCTAAGAGCATTTGTTAATGCTGAAAATGTCCTTGGTGGGTATTAATTATCAAAACACGTCCTTGGCCGTCATTTTTCCTACATCTTTCCCAACACACTGACATAAACTTATCAGCATGCATCACAATTGCAACTTAAAATAACATCAGAACAAAATCTGTTTACATGATGATTTCATCAATTTTCTACAAAATCGAAATCAGGTTCAAGAAACAGGTGCTGCGGACATCGCTTCTATCTCCTCTGGTGTAAAAGGAATTGGCTTTGTGGGCGCAGGGAGTCTTCCAATGCTGTCAACTTTATCTCTCTGTTTTGGGGGAGGCCTTGCTGCTTTTGGCAGCAACCTGCCCTTTTTCTCGAACCATTCGGGCTTGAGCAGTGCCCTGAAGCCCAAGTTGTTATAGTACACTCTCCTCACAGACCCTCCAGCGGCTTCAACTGCCGCCTTTGCCCTAACAGTCACCCTCGAAACCTGCAACCGTTCGCTATCAGTTCTCTGTTGCAAGAGGAAAGTAGTGACTGAAAAGTAAATTGAAAAGAAGATTGTACTACAAAATTACAAACATGTTCACTTGGAAGTTTGGGATCCTTGCTACTCCTAATTTCTCATTTTTTTGGATGGGTCAAGAAGTAAGAGACACCAAACAAAATCCATACAGTACAGTGTAGTCGATGAGATAAGTGTGCAACGAAAGACAGTCCTGAAACACATATGCATACGGATACAACCTTTTGATCATGACTAGACTACTGCTTCGTTATGGGGACAAGAACAAATAGGAAAACATAAAACATAACCATGAGCTGATTACATCAGCTTGCTAAGGAGAAACTTGTTTGTTTCGTTTGCATGACACACAAACTTTATTCAAACATGACCAAAAGTTGTCCAGTGGAAAGTACTTCTAAATAACCTCAACCCAAAAAAATAAAATAAAGAAAAGAAGACTAACGGGAAGGAAAGAAAGAAAGAAAAAGAGACTGAATCAGGATAAGCAAGAACTTCAATAACTTAAGTCTCCCCAATCCATGCATGAACTGTCTCCGACACTCCATTCAATCTACAAAATGTTGACACCTCAAGCAAGAGTATCATAGATTCAGGTCCTTTTATATGGAATAGCGATCTCCATTCCACTCTATGTAGACATTTCATCTCTTTTAAAGTGGATGCACAAGATGATGTCATGATGCCACTTCACATGGGTTTTAAAAATTAATCACTATGTCGTTTTGATATAAAAGCAGGGAAACTATTCTCAACTCAACGGTGGAGTTTTCCAGCTTTTACATCGCAAAAATGGTGCATTGCACACAAAGCACCTGCATGAAAAGATCAAGGCCAACTCTTCTTTGCATTTGCCACTGCTCAACTCTTGATGATGATGTCATCATTGCTTCTACTTACATAAAGAATGCCAATATGTTAACTACTAAAAAACACATGCCGCTAACAACTTGTTTAACTGTTGTCCTCATTGCAACTGTACGACCAATTTTTTCTGCAAGGCGTTGCATCAAGTGATGCTAAGACAGAATCACAACAAGAGACACTTCGACTATATTGTCCTTGTAAGAAAGACACGAAGGGTAGCGTTGCTGGGAAGAAACCGTAAAAATGGCTGCTGTTAGTTTAAAAAGGTGCAACAGATAGTTTGTTTGAACAACTGATTTTAGTTAATCCACTATTGGTGAAACAGGGGTAGTTTGCATTAGCTTATATAATCCATGTGAAGTGGCCTCATTTGACACATACTTTTTAATGGAGATTAGTTGTCAACATAACAAGGAAAAGAATGCAGATTTCCACCCATGTATGGAATGGAGAGGATTTAAATCCAAATTCATACAAGGACAACAAAACCAAGTAAGGGAAACATTATTAAGGCACCAGTTCATGGCCATAAAAGTGTAAGCAACGCGCGCAGTGTTTGAATAAAAATTACCTCCAGATGAATAGGCCACTTTATATATTCAGAACCTCGTCCCATTAATCTGACACCATCTCTTATCTGCTTCCCGATGGCTCCAGAATCCTATGGCCATAGTAATAAACATCACAATCAACCAAAGCATAAAATAAGTTTAATTAGAAAATAAAACCGTAATAAAGTTTCTACCTTAAGAGTTTTCATCGTGATCAACTCTGATGAATCTATCTTCCCTGCATTTATCAGTTTCGCAATCTTTCCTAGTCCCACGGGCTGCCAAAATAAAGGCAATTCATCAAGGTGTGAACTCATTGCAAAGTGACAACAAAACCTCTTTTAAACACAAAAGACCTAACGATCAGTACGGAAATATTTCCCAATGTTTTAGCTATTTGCATCATAAGAACATATGAATGGGATTTCTATGACTGAGGATATATAAACAGGGAGACAATTCTCCATATGGTCGATTGAAATTAGCATCCACAAGCAACAAGACAGCAGCACACAAGTGCCAAAAATCTAAACATATAGGGGATCAACTAGTAATTACTGAATACAATTATACTGCATATAGTACATTGCCAACAAACAGTATTTGTCAGCCATAACATCCCATGAGCATTAGGAAGTATGACTATAAAAAATTTGGGCAATCAAGTCAACACTATTCATCTCTTACCTTTTCCATGTACTTATATAGTTATATGTTACGTTTAACCAGCCAATTTGCCAAAAGAGTGAGCATCGAAGTGCTAATTATATTATGCAATTTTTTTAATTATAAATTTGATGGTTCCTGTTCCCATTTAACTTAAGTTACTAGTTTAAAAAGTTTATTACATGGAAGTGCTATATTTGTAACTTTGATATTTAACTACAAGATTAATGGTGTAGAGTTTGTAGAAGCCCTTCATTCATGCAAATGCTTAACATTTTAACTCTCATTGAGGTTTGAAGGAAGAGCAAGAGGGCAGAAAGGAAAAAATTAGAAAAAACAGCCATTGTAAAGTCAGTACAATTCAACTTAGAGATGTATCACCTAAGAAGCAAGGACACTTAAAATAAGGTGGCACTCCTCGGACACTGACACTCCTTGGATTCTTTCACACGTGTCCGACACTATTTTTTTGTGTGTCCATGACTCCATAATTAGGAAACAAAAATCTAATTTGGACACATCGAACACTCTTTCTACAATGTGTCTGATGCTTTTTTGGTGTCTGGCTAACAAACGAATAAACAGAAAAACTGAGTCATTTTATACTTTGGTGGGGAAATGGCCTCGGATGATATGATATGTTCTTGTTTGATCCACAAAATGGACGGGATTCGATTCCGAAAAACTTCCAAAATAGAGCAAACAAGTTCCATGTGTTCTCCATAAAATGACATTACAGAACTGATTCTTGAAAATGCAACCAAACCAATTACATGAATGATAGGAGCAAAACCCAGAAACGGTTGAACCAAATATACCTGAAACGTGAGGCTAAAGGGGTTCTTAAACCCCCTTTTCGGCATCCTCCGCCGCATCGGAGTCTGCCCCCCTTCGAACCCAAACTTCATAGTCCCCCTCGCCCTCTGCCCCTTATGACCCCTTCCGGCAGTCTTCCCCTTGCCTGACCCAATCCCCCGACCCTTCCTCGTCTTCTTCTTTCTGGCCCCTTTGTTGTCTCTCAAATCATTCAAGCTCAGAAGGCTGTAAGCCCTCAAACCCAGATTCAGATCATGCCCCAAAAAACCCACATGGGAATGAGGATTAAAATTCGAACTTTGCAAGAAATGCGAAGGAAGTGGTGGTGATGGAAGTAACCGTGAGGTGATTGACGTGGGTTTGGCGTGGATTGGAGAACCGTTGTGGATTGAGGTTGCTATTAATAGCGATAGCCTCCTTCTCAACATTTTTATTGGGAATTTGTTTGATTTATGTCTAGAAATTAGGGTTTTGAGAAATGGCAGGGAAGGGTTTAGCAATGGTTCTCAGGTTCTGTTCGACAGATGCGTACAGTGGCCATTGCAGGTAAAAACGAAGTGAATGGAATTTTATCCCGTGCTTCGCGTGTCGTGAACAATCTGTTGGACCCACAGATATTAATCCACCTGTCAGCTTAAGTTGGCTGCAGAAAATTGGTTTGGCCCCTGAAATGTATTCCAAAGAGCAATTAGACCCTTAACCCTTTCATCCACATAAACTAGCACTCACCAGACTATTTTCGTCTAGTTATCTGTCTAATTAAAAACACTACAATGGGTTAATTGACCAATCGTCGTGAAAATTTTGTTTTTTAGATCGATCGAAGTCATTCTCTCACAGGTTAATGGAATAAAATCAGGTTAAATTGAACCGTAAAAAAAGAGAAAATAATGAATGATATTCATGCTATGATAATTAGTTCGCTGAGTGCAAACTTTATAGTTGCTTAATTATTTATTTTACTACTCTAGCGGTAGAATGTATTTATCCACTGTATTTAATTACTAATGAAGATGAACTATTTGGCCCTAAAAGGGAATAAAATATCACAAGTTCAAGTAGGGGTGAAAATCGGTTCGGTCAAAAAAGAGTGCCATTGCCGGAGTCTCTGAAACCCTTTGGTTTCATGGGGAAGAAGAGAAGCACAGTAAAATAAAAAAGAAAGGCTGAGTAATAGTGATAAATGTCGGCAGTGGTGGCCGGGTTAAATTTTATCCCCTCTCCATAAACCATCAAAATTAATACCCCCTACTATCTTATCTCCCCTTCAAATTTTTTACCCCAATCCAAACAGGCCCTAAAAGGGAATAAAATATCACAAGTTCAAGTAGGGGTGAAAATCGGTTCGGTCAAAAAATGTTGAAGACCGATTCGGTTCGGGAATAAAATTTTCAGGACCAATCAAATTAACTTCATAGTGGGCCAAAAATAAAAACACTAGGGCTCGATTGGACGGTGTTTACAATGGGTGTATTACACAATAAATCCGGATGAGGGTTGATGTGACTCGTTTTGCACCGTTTGGAATCCCTTTTTCCCCATGTATTAACACATCCCCTTCTTCACTAATACACCATAATCGGTGAGAACAACAATAAATTATTGCTACCTCTTGAGCTAGCAATAGCTAATCCGGTCCAATACACCTGCTTTTTGACCAAAATACCCCTCCCCAACGGCTTTCTCTTTCTCTCTCTCTCTCTCTCTCTCTCAATCTACTAACAGAGACAACATAGAAGAAGAAGAACAGATCACCACCACCACAAAACACACAAAAATATGTATGTATATGTAGAGAGGGAGAGACGTACCTATTCTTGGTGGTGGGTTCTTTATAGATCGGAGAGAGAGAAGATCAGAGAGAGGGAGAGGGAGAGACGATCGGAGAGAGGGAATGGGTGGGGCGCCGCCGCTGCTGCTTCTTCTTCTACGCGCCGCTGTCAGCAATGATTCAAATCAAGATTTCTCTGGTGTCTCTACGCGTACGTGATAAGAACGAATAACTCAAATAAAATGGAGAAACAAAAATGCTACTCACACAACAACTCCCGCACAACTACTGACGCCAGCGCAAAACGACGTCGTTTTGCTTAAAAAAAGAAGTCGGGAACATAACAACGCTTTCTCCTTCCCCTTCCCCTTCTGTTCCGTTCCTAGTTCGACGATTAACAAAGACGATCCCCTTCCCAATTCCCCTCCACCATCGGTGACCACCACAACCCACTTCCTTCTACCACCGACGACCACCACAACCCAACCCCAGCGCTCCCCCACTGCCGTTGACCGCCATCACCATCGGGCTTCTGGGCACTTCAACCACCACGAATGTCTCTCTCTCTCTCTCTCTGTTTCAATTATTACCCTTAACTGAGTTGGTGAAAAAAAATCCTAATTCGAAAATTGGGGTTTCAACTCGAAAATTAGGGTTTAAATTCGAAAATAATTCAATATGTTTCTGTGATACAACTCGAAAATTAGGATTCGTTAGTTAGGATACAACCAGAGATTTATTCAATACAATTCTGTGATTGCTTGTTGAATCAAATCGATGTTGATGAACTGATGTTGTTTTGATTTTCCTTGCTGCTGGTGTTGTTTTGAGGAGGTTTTTTGGACTTAGCCTGTTCTTGATTGCTGCTGCTGCTAGTTTGATTCAATATCTTGGATGCCTACTATTTTGATAAACTCATGGATGCCTACTATGCATGCTGGGTTTTCAGGGTTTGCTGCAGTATTAAAACCCTCATCAAGCTGCACTAATTGCAGGTATTCTAGTACTGAAAAACTGAGAAATCTGTTTACCTAACTGTTCTTAGGCCTAGTAATTTTTTTTTAATTTCAATTGCTATTTCACCAATGCAGATTTACCCGGGGTTGTTCACTTATGCAGAATGGAAATTGAAATAATTTAATAAATAGTATTTCTCTAGTTTACGTAGCTTTTTTTTTATTTCGTAAGTTCGTGATCTCTTGTTGCAAATAGTTTCGTAAAAGGAGGCTGTGCTACATCATTCACGCAGTTCCTAACCGAATTCTTACCTCACAAGAAGTTGGGACTTTCTGCAAGTAAAGCCTCATGTGGTAAATTGAATCCTCGCAAAGGGTTAGTCGGGTGTTGGGTCGATTATTGGCATCTTGGACACTGGTTGGTATGGCAATGTAGTTGATGTTTGTTGGTTTCGGCTATTTGGCTCTATTATGGTATGACAATGCAACTGATGGTAGTTTTCATGCATTCCTATTTCTTTACTTTTGTTAGTATCTGTGATGACAAATCTACTTCATGGATTTTGTCTACTGGTACTCGTAATGCTCTCTTTCTTCACTTACAAAAGGGAGAAGTAAAGTCTACGTAGCCAATTTTAATGCATAAAAGAGAAGTAATTTTTTTGTGATCTAAGTGTGAAGCAATACTATCACCTTATAGGGAACTTTCTTAGTGGATTTTCTTTTCCTTCTACAGATAATTGGACATGTGGGGAGCAGGATGCAGCCAGCCCGATACGTTATGCAGCATCGCTCTATCCTAGCAAGACCTGCCTATATGCAGCCGAACTCCCAAAATGTAAGCAGTTGAGGGATTTTTACTCTACTGTCATGTGGTTTTATTCCTAGTAATTTTTGTGTTATCCTTATTGCTCATTGTTATTCTCAGGTTATGGTTGGAAGATTGGGAAGGCAGCTTGATTACATGCATCCAGTTACTCATGTAAGATACGGTCATTGTGTCAAGTTGAAAAGATGATAGACTATTTTATTGTTTTAAATTCACTTTGGAATTTCACACCCGAGCCAGAGCAACCATTGTTTATTCCTACTCAAGAAGAGTTTTTGTGTGGAAAAAGCTGCAAGATGATTCATGAGTTTAAACAGAGAGATATCGGCACAGAGATGACTCTGCTTGGCAGTTCAACAACTTCGAGATGCCACATGCTGTTGAAAGAGATTGAAGCTATTCAAGTGAATTAAAGGCCAAGAAAATGATCAATTATTGTAATTTGGAATATGAAGTTGTAATTTGTTGGAATATCAAGTTGTAGTTTTGCGAAACCTAACTTCTATTGTAACTTATTTGTGTGACTGTTGTTTTATGGTTTTTGTTGGGAATGGATAATTTGACAATGGATTGTAACCTGATGTTGTTTATGTTGTTGTTAACCAAGTAACAAAATATCATGGTTCTTTCTCTTTTCCTAAGCCATGCATCAATATCATGGTTTTTTTTCTCTTTTCAGTGGACTTCAAGGTGATGCTAGCATTGGTAATGTCATGCTACCATTAGTAATGAATGGAAGAATAGATGCCCCTTTTCTCAATTCCTGTTACTGTTTCAATGGTGTTTGTGAATCCAGATTTTACACTTCACACACTGCAATGTTATGTGTCTACAGTATTTTTGCTATCCAAGTTGGCAAAAAAATACCAGTGGTTGAAACTGTTCATAAATAAGCAAGCCAAAGTAGAACTTCACTTGGTTGAAACTGTGTCCGTATCGTGTTGTATCCGTAATCGTTTTCATCGATTAGTCCTTGAAAAAATTTGACATAGTTCCGTTGCTTTATGACCTAACCCAACGTCTCGCGTCAAAAACTTACTATCCCGACGTCTAGCGTCAAAAACTTACAATAACAACAACAATCAGATAAAACTGAAAACGACATTGTATATAAACATTCACAATCCAATAAATTTAAAACCCATGCCTGGCCGTTCTCATCACAATTATCAATTACATACAAAGTTAGGTTCCTCAAAACTAAAACTTGATACTACATCTAATTCCAACAAATTACAACTTGATATTCCAAATTACAACAAATTGCTCATTTTTCTTGGCCTTTGATTCATTTGAATAGTTTCAATCTCTTTCACTGCCTTTTCGAGTCCCCAACACCGCACGAGAAAGACTGACCTTGAAAGTCCAATGGGAAGCAAACTAAATGGGCAGAGCATTACTCTGGTTGAGCCTCGAAACCACCCAAAAACTCAGTAGTTGGAATTGGGACTGAAACTTCACGGCACTTGTACTGCCTTGGTGCCCTCTAAACATAACAACCGCTCCTGCCAAAAAACCAAATACTTGGAGTTGGAGGGGAGTAGGGGATACTTTTGGTTCTGCATATGTTGTGTTATGTGTTTACAATAAATGTCATGGGGAAACACTGTTATCTGTTACTAATGAAGTTTGTTAAATCCTTCAATGACTAAGACAACAAACAACGATTAAATAGGTCCCCAAACAAATACTCACCACCAGCTCCAAGCACCTCCTACAAAATGAATAAGAACTGGTATTAATGGTGAATGATGTATGAGCTTGATGACCCAAAAAATAATGTATGAGCTATAGAACATGAAAGAAATAGCGCTGTCTACCTTAGTCTTACAGTCATTAGCAAACGAAAATCTTCTGCAATCTGACTTCAGCACTGCTTGCAACTACATGATTATCACGGAAAATACTTTTAAGTTTCATAAAAGTAAGCATCAGATCGTAAGTCACAACTATGGAATACTATCCTCTTAGAAATGGCAATAAGACATCTACAAAAGAAACAAGCTATGGAAATAACTATGAGAATGTTATTAGACTAGTACAACTAAAACCAAGAAATTGTCTTTCTAATTTCGGACACACAAATTTTCGCATTTTCGAACAAGCTAAGTCCGAAAAACCTCCTCAAAACTACACCAGCAACAAGGAAAATCAAAACAGCATCAGTTCATCAACATCAATTTGATTCAACAAGCAATCATAAAAACGTATTGAATAAATCTTTGGTTGTATCCTAACTAACAAATCGTAATTTTTGAGTTGTTTCACAGAAACGTATTGACTAATTTTCGAATTTAAACCCTAATTTTCGAGTTGAAACCCTAATTTTTGAATTATGGCTTTTTTTTCCATCAACTCAATTTAGGGTTTTTTTTTCACCAACTCAGTTAAGGGTAATAATTGAAACAAGAGAGAGAGAGAGAGAGAGAGAGAGAGAGAGAGAGAGAGAGAGAGAGAGAGAGAGAGAGAGAGAGAGAGAGAGAGAGAGACCTTTGTGGTGGTCGAAGTGCCCAGAAGCTCGGTGGTGATGGCGGTCAACGACGGTGGGGGAGCGCTGGGGTTGGATTGTGGTGGTTGCCGGTGGTGGAGGGAAGTGGGTTGTGGTGGTCGCTGGTGGCGGAGGGGAATTGGGAAGGGGATCGTCTCTGTTAATCGTCGAACTGGGAACGGAAGGGGAAGGGAAAGGAGAAAGCACTGTTATGTTCCCGACCTTTTTTTTATAAGCAAAACGACTTCGTTTTGCGCTGGCGTCATGCTGACATCAACGATTGTGTGAGTAGCATTTTTGGTGGAGAAAAAATGATTTGGTGCATGTGTGAACATGTGTACATTAAAATGCATAATCAATTAAAATGCACCCACAATTAAATCATAAATATAAATAAAGACCAAGTGTATTATAAATTCCCCAACTTCTAAAAAAATGAAATTTATATTTTATAAAATTATTTAATTTATTAGTAAAGTAAATTATTATAGCTTGAAATTTTCGAAAGGTAATTAAATATATTGAGTTTTGTAATTATATAATTAATGTTATGCATAATAAAATTTGGGACTGCACAAGGGCAAAAGAGTCATTTGATGGTTTTTTTTACATTATTCACCCTTTATTATCCCCTCTATAATGCGTCATCCAAACCATCTACTTTTTAATCCCCCCTTAACAAATGCCACATTAATTTGGGTCCTCACTTCTTAATTAATACCCCTTACTATTTTATTCCTCTCCATAATATCCCTTAATATTTTATTCTTCTCCATAAATAATACACTAAAAACTCATAACCCATCCAATCGAGCCCTAGGGTCTTAAAGGTGTATAATACTTCATAGTGGGCCAATTCTACCAGTGTTTTTTTAATCAAACACCAATTTGAAAGAAAACATATATACAGAGAATCAATTTCCATTTTCCACTACCTTTGCTCTTTATACTATTGTGGAGGACCAACTATTGTTTCTTTTCTATAGAAAGAGAGTTGTTACTTGTTCCACCAGCCTTTTGAATCTTGATGTGGAGGAAGTTCCTCAGAGCATAGAAGGGCTTTTGATCGAGTTTTTTTTATCAATTTATTTGTTTCCACATAACTATTTGCCAAAATATACGTTTCTTCAAACTATTTTTAAAAATAGTTCAAAACGCATATTCCATGTGCGTTATCCGCATTGGCATATGCGAGCCGGGCCAGCTGGATATCCAGCGTGTATCACGCATACCCAATATGCTTGATGCATATTCCATAGGCGTTAGGGTTTAAATCAGATTGCAAAAGTGTATGCGAGACGCATACACTTTACTGTCTTTCCTCTCCCTCTCCATTCTTGCGATCTACGTTCGCCGCCGTTCGCCGTTCTCTCCGATCTCTGTCACGCCCTCGATTTTCAACATAAATAAATATACCATTTTAAATACAAATCCTCACAATAGTAAATACGATACCACAAATTACAATACAGTCCCCAAAATCTCACAAGTTTGTCAAACTGATACCGTATTCCAAAATAGAGCAAATAGACACTACAATTTGATCTACGAAGAAAGACAGGTACTTTAGACTCTTGGATTTTTTTTCGAAATCTCACTTTAAGGAGATGAAATCGAAGAGAGAAGTAAAAAAGGGGAAAGAGATGAGAGAGAGAGAGAGCTCTAGGGTTGATTTCGTGGTTATGGAGTGTAAAAAGAGTAAAGGTAATGCTTATATAATGGTCTAACACGCGACCCAAATTTTCAGAAAATTCGAAGTGGGTTCCGGAACTGGCAAAAAGGGGGGTTCCGGAACCAATCTGGAAATTTTGCAAACTCGTCCAACGTTCAACGAGTCAACCTCCGATCACCACCCACACACTCACAACACCCCAAACACCCTCACATCAACGAAACACATTTTTCAACGACCAACCGAACTTCCGTTACATAACGATGCACGTCAATCCGTAATACCACGTTAAGAAAAATGATATTCCATCCGAAATACGATCGTCCACATTCAAATTAATTAAAGAAGTGGAATTTAAAATTACGGGTCCTTACATCCTACCCTCCTTAAAGAAATTTCGTCCCCGAAATTTGATAAACCATAGTCCATCACGTTCTGCCTCAAAGAATACACACAAAACCACTTGCGATCAAAGTTTTGCAACCATTCAATAAACACGAAGTTTTAACTTGAGTAATTTACATTGGTTATACCATGAATAAATTAGGATTCCTTTCTAACATTCCTTTCCTTTTCCCATGTCGATTCTTCCTTACTCTTACTACCCCACAAAATTCTCGCTACATATTTCACATTTCCCTTCAACACATGACCATGAAGATCTAGGACACGTACCAGTTTCTCCTAAAAAAAAAATGTACCGACTCTATCATGGGTCAACAACACCATATAGTCCCACAATAATGCAAACGCAATGCCACCTAGATGAATGAATGCTATCCACAGATGCACACACGGCTCATGTTCCAAACCCAACCGCTAGACCCATGAGACTAAATGTCTCCCCACGGTCCCGAGGTATTCTAACCTATAGCTCTGATACCAAGTTGTCACGCCCTCGATTTTCAACATAAATAAATATACCATTTTAAATACAAATCCTCACAATAGTAAATACGATACCACAAATTACAATACAGTCCCCAAAATCTCACAAGTCTGTCAAACTGATACCGTATTCCAAAATAGAGCAAATAGACACTACAATTTGATCTACGAAGAAAGACAGGTACTTTAGAAATTAACTTTAGCCTGTGATGTTTGCATGCACTTCACACCCTTCAAAATTGAGTCCTTGCAGTGTACCTGAAAATGATAGGTTGAGCTACACTAGCCCAGTAGGAAAATCTGTACAAACTTTATGTGCTAATGGGGTGATAAGTGCCAAGAAAATATCTTAATATGAGCAAAACATTTTAACTAAGGATATAACCTACATAGCTATCCTTCCTTTCAACAACATAGACTCAATTCATGTACTTTTTTTTTTACCACTTAGAAACATTACAGGTTAACTCCCTGGCCAACCCTTCGTCCAAATCATACTCTTCACATAAGGAGAAAGCATATATGTATTGAATAATACCACATTACGACATTAAATGACTCACACTCATTCCCAAAACAACCTTTTAAAACTCATGTTAACATCCATCGTATCCCCTTTATCAAGTTCTCCTTTCATGACCAACACGTCATGATTCAACCCATTTGCATTTACATGTGCCTTTAATTCTAGTCTCAAGTTCTCATTCCCTCAAAATTCCTTTTATTTGTTTTCCTTGATAAATCTAAGGCGCCAAGACCACTTTAAACCTCCAACATAGATTACCACAAAGTATCAAACATGTCTCCATGCCAAACAGATTACCACACCAATCTCAATACATCAAGTCACCATATTTGGAAGTCTATAAGAAAAGAAGAAAGCAAGTATCGACACTTCAAACCATTCAAGGCACAAGCTCAAGTTAAAAGTTCATAATTCCTCACATGAGTGCTCTGTTCTTTCTAAATTTCACCTCCCAATTTCTCAATTACATCCATTTAATCTCAATAATCAATCAGCCTCATCATCAAACCCACACATTCCCCTTTTACCATGATACTAAACAATTACAAGATTCCCCGCTTTCACTATGTCACATGTTTCGATTTCATGTCCGGGCATTAAGGACCCCGTGCGTCCTATGTTCATTCCGGCATCACACCTTTCGGTGGATCCGTGGCTTTCATTCCGGCATCTCACCTTATGGTGGATCCGTGGCTTTTATTTCGGCATCTCACCTTATAGTGGATCCGTGGCTTTCATTCCGGTAAATCTTTCAATTAGTGTCACATATTCTCACTAAGCGAGCAATCTCTTTATCCACCATTTCTCTAATCCCCACACATAGCAAAGTATGTCTCTCACACCAATACTTAGATTCACATACGCGAAAATAACCTCATCTTTTCAACCAATTCATCTTCAGGCATATTCTATAATCTCAATACATAACAAAACACGACAATCAACTAGATTCATGAATCAAACACACGTAAAGAAACTCCCTTCACAATTTCAATAAGAGAGACACCAAAATTCCACATCTTTAACGTAGTAGATCAACCGTTTGTTTCACATCAATCAATAACATACCCCGGTAAATCAATTAATCCTTTCCGAACTCAAATCCAAGGAAATATGTCAAATAATCTAATTCTAAGTGAAATATCCATATTACAAATCGTGGCCTCATTTCATCATTAACCACATCGTCAATCTAGTGATTATACTACGAGCGTCAACTAATCCCTCACGAGCTCAATATCATGCAAATAGCTAGAAACGGACTCACATTTCAATTCCTGTCAAACATCATTCATTATGCTATGTGCGTTCATAATTCATTCCTAAACTTACCATCAAATAAACGTAACCATTCATCGGGTGTCAAAGATGTACTACGAGAACTCCACCTCAGAATAACGGTATTAACATAACTTTGGATTTTGAATACTTAAACTATCCCCATTGTTTTAATATATCAAGTAAACATTTCACATCACATCCCCTATAATTGTCATTACTTCATAATTAAGGTTCAAGTATCCTATTTCGATTCTCAACGGCTCTTGACAAGTCTTTAAATTTCATTTTAACGATAATTTGTTCCTTCAAAACCCAAGATAATACATCACGTGTCCAACGTCTAATAATGTTCATAAACTCTTAAATAAGTATAAACCAACCCCATAGAAGGAACCACGGCCTTTGAATATGAAAAAGGAAAATTTTACGAAAAACTGTCTTGGGTTCCGGAACTAGCAAAAAGGGGGGTTCCGGAACTGACTGGGTTCCGGAACTGGCAAAAATAAGGGTTCCGGAACTCAACCCGAGAAACTTAAAACTTCACCACTGGACAAAGAGTTCCGGAACTAGGCAAAAGGGGGGTTCCGGAACCAATCTGGAATTGTAGCGCGAAGAACACGACCATGACAGATTTTACCCAAATCCAAAACAATGATCAACAACAAGATCTAAGCACCAAAACTACTCATAAACACATAAAGTAAGTTAGAAATCCCTACCTCGAAGATCAAGAGCAAAACCCAAGAGTTCCTCCAAGCCCTAGACCTCAAATTCGAACCCATCAAGGAAATTCCTCCACCGACTTGGAACACACGGTTTCCACCAAGAATATCTTCCTCCAAGCTTGATCTCACGATTTCTCAAGTGCTTGGTCGCCCAATCAAGCAAACCGAAAAGGTAAGGAGTTTCAAAGTGATCCGATGGTGAATTTTCTTGGATAGATATAAAGCTCTTGCTTCATAGAGCAACTTTAATTCTTGGATTTTTTTCGAAATCTCACTTTAAGGAGATGAAATCGAAGAGAGAAGTAAAAAAGGGGAAAGAGATGAGAGAGAGAGAGAGCTCTAGGGTTGATTTCGTGGTTATGGAGTGTAAAAAGAGTAAAGGTAATGCTTATATAGTGGTCTAACACGCGACCCAAATTTTCAGAAAATTCGAAGTGGGTTCCGGAACTGGCAAAAAGGGGGGTTCCGAAACTGATCTGCAGATAAGTGTTCCGGAACTGGCAAAAACAGGGGTTCCGGAACCAATCTGGAAATTTTGCAAACTCGTCCAACGTTCAACGAGTCAACCTCCGATCACCACCCACATACTCACAACACCCCCAAACACCCTCACATCAACGAAACCGTTTTTCAACGACCAACCGAACTTCCGTTACATAACGATGCACGTCAATCCGTAATACCACGTTAAGAAAAATGATATTCCATCCGAAATACGATCGTCCACATTCAAATTAATTAAAGAAGTGGAATTTAAAATTACGGGTCCTTACAATCTCCGTCGCCGTTCGTCATTCTTTCCTCCCTCCCAATCTCCCTTCCTCTCACTGTAAGTCCCATCTCTCTCTCTCTCTCTCTCTCTCTCTCCGTAGGTATGTACATATGTATCGTGCATTAATATACTTGGATTGAAGTCTCCACTAAATTTAATGCAATCACATGGCTTGATCAAGGCCATTGATTTTTCTATTTTGGTAATTCGGTATTCGGATAAGGTTTCAATTTATTTGATGTTAGTCATCCAGGAGTTTTAGTAAGTGAACATTGTTGCTCCTAACTATTAGTGCTCTATTAGTTGCTATAATTGGAGGCTATTTGAATACTTAACGATGCTGCAGATTGTACATTAAGATGCTTTGATCTTTGCAACAAATTTTACTATGCGATAGGGTTAAGCATAGGGTATGATGCATGGTTAGACTAAAAGTATGGCCTTGGAGAGTGAGATTTGCAGATACGGGTTCATTTAGTTGACAATGGCCTCGGTCAAATTTCAGCAATCTAAATAGTCTTTTAGTTTTTTTTTTTCAGAGCAATTCTACTGCTTTCCAAAACACGAAATTGCATGGCTTTCGGTTCTATAGCAAAGAGATGTCCACACTAAAATATCGATAGAACATCATTTGGTGCCAACTATTACAAAAGGAAAAAAATTGAACGTCAACGCATTTCAACAAGACTTATCCTAATTAAAAATTGAATGTCAACGTATGTATACAATATATGTGTGTGTGTGTGAGTGTGTTTGTGTAGAGGATATTTTTGTAATTGTGTAGATGAAGGCTATACTCACTAATGAAGACTGAAAGCATATTTTTCATGGCTAGACTTTTCATACTGTATGATAATAATTTTCGTACTTGCAGGTTATATCATGGATGACTCTAGTATTGATCCGGGGCTACTGACGGCTCCTTACTTATGTTACAGAAATAGCACCGTTCTCATGCTGTATGGGAAGGCCATGTAAGTAGCCATTATCTTAGAACTTACTATGTCTTATAACACGAATTTGTTGTAATGAATTTGGAGTATTCGTAAAACTAAAGCATAAGTAACAATGTTATTCAGGGGAATCCTAAAGTTGAAAATGACACGTTGATCTGTCGTCGCAATATAACAATTTACGACATTTGGGGCTGCCTTCACCCCGCATTGTTGAGTTGATATACCAAGTTGGTTTTGGTGGAATTTTGGAGATGTTGTTTATAACTTTGGACCGTGCTTTCATCACCGCACTCGTTGAGCGTTGGCAGCCAGAGACTCACACATTCCATTAGCGTTCAGGCAAGTCCACAGTAACCCTACAGGATGTGGAAATAATTACCGGTCTCCCAGTTGACGGTAGACCGGTTACTGGGGACTCGAGATTTGACAAAAAGAAGAAAAAAGAATTATGCGAGCGTCTACTAGGGTTGGATCCACCGGGAGAAGTTATGAGTGGGTTTGAGGTTAGTTTGAAATGGTTGCGTGATAACTTTGACGGATAGGTCAAGGAGGGGGATGACGAAGTCACGGTATTGAGGAAAGCTCAGGGTTACATTCTACAACTTATAGGTGGCATAGTTTTGCTGGATCAATCTAGTTTCCATGTCCACCTATGCTTCTTGTCTTTGCTTGACGACCTTCAACTTGCCGGTACTTAGAGTTGGGGGAGCGCTTGCTTAGCCACCCTTTACCATTACCTAAACTTCGGCTCTACTATTTAATCGAAAGACTTGGGGGGGATGTTCGTACTCCTGCAAGTTTGGGGTTGGGAGCGCTTTCCTTTCCTTGCCCCCGCATGTAATGAAAAGTGGTCATTCGTCGTGATTCTCCTCTTAGTGGACGGTACGATTTCTTAACGAAAGATGTCATTTACATTAAGTATTGAAATGTTTATTCTTCACTAATATATTAATGTTGCTTGGTATCATTTGACGTCATTGATATATTAATTTTGTAATTGTGTAAGTGGGACGATGAATTCCACTCGCTGAATTTGCCAACCCATGTTGTTGGACATTACCGATTCTCTTTAGACGTGCAGAGGCCAGATGAGGTTATTGTTTAGGTAATTTTGTCACAAATTGTTGGTCCTTTAGGAAAAGACTTGTGATTTGCGGATCATAAATAAAGTAGTTTCGTGCATAATTTTTTAAAAAAATTGACACCAAATTAGAGTTCTCAATTAGTTCTTTAACTCAGCATCACTTAAAAAATAAGCATGAACATATCCGATTTTTTTAATCCAAAAATTACCTGTCTTTTCATATAAGACCATCAATTTAGGACGGAGGGGATACTTATGATTTAGTTTCTTATATTTTTTTTAATTGTGCTTTCTCAGGTGGTGTGGCAGCTGTACACTGAGGACTTGATCCAATCTTTGCTAAGATTTTGTAGTGCTGGAAGAGGTGTTTGGATGGCAAGTGTCCCATTCATCCAGTTCTCTCATGTTGAGCAGCACCAGCCAGATCGGGTGTTGCGTCAGTTTGGAGGGAGACAAACCATCCCCCCTTTTTAAATCTCTAGGGGAGTTTCACGCTATGGATCTTAGGAATGGTGCGAAGGATTAGAGCAAGCCGATACGTTTGTGGAATGATAGGGCCAACAATATTGTAAACATTACCGATCCTGACATTCTGGTCTACCCCGCTGATGACCCGTACCTATATTGGTACGAAAAGATTACCTTACGTTTTGTTAGTAAGATGGGTGCAGCTACAAACACAGCGGTAATATATGATGATATTACTCTTTTTCATGTTCCATTTACTTTCATGTAACTTTTTTTAAAATACATTGTAATGCAGATGCAACTGTTTGAGAGGCTTTCTATGTCGTACCTCCCTACTGAGGCGGTTCAGGCAATGGCACAGAAAGGAGTCGAGTGCTTGAAATTCCAAGAGAAGTTATTCCGAAATATAGCTCATGAGCATAAGATACGGGATCCAAAAGTAGAGGAGGAATTGGATGAGAACTATGACCATATGGACCCCCATTTATAGGCAGAAGAAGGGGTCCACCAACAGAACCAACCTCTACCGCAACACCAGCCTCAGGGTCCTCCCGAAGAGACACATGCAGAATACCAATTCGAGGAACCCATTGCAACAAGTAGTTCAGGAGGACCAGTGCACCTTTCAGAGCTTTCCACTCCTTTCAGTTCAACTATATTAAATATGGATGGGTCTCGATGAGTCCGTTACTTAACTACTCACCAGCGGTAGGGGCAGGGGGTTCACAATTGCAAACTCCTTCCGAGTTTGATTGGGCCAACATGCAGATATCCACTGTTGGTGGTGAATAGACCATTTCAGAGTGTAGATCAATTTTGAAGAGGAAAAGGATGGTAGAGTCGCAGGATGGGGATTCACTAGGTCAAGTCACACAGCTCACAGAGACAATAATTCAGTTCGAGGAGACACCAGAGGAGGATGGGGGAGAGGAGGAGGAGGAAGTTGACATGGAAGGTGGAGGTCATGTTACCCCAGATGGGCCGCATAGGACTGCGCGTGTCTCTAGGCCTCTGCGTTGTGGTACTGAAGGACATTTTCACAAGAAGCATGGGGACACTAACCACGAGAAGGTCGTTGATGCTACAAGGGGTAGAGGTAGGGGTAGGGCCAGAGGTTGAGATACAGGTACATTTGTTTTTAATTTTGTGCTTTATTTGTTTTGCATAATCTATTAGTAGGATGAGCACAACCCGGCATGGGTTTTGATTGTGGAATTTTTATAATTGTAATGGTAATTAGGATGGCAAATGGATTGGTGTGGACATTGAATGATTTTTTTGTTGTTTCTGTTATTTCTTTGAGACGCTTAGACGTCGGGATAGCCCAACATACAAAGGAAACTCTGCCCGATTTTACCTAGAACTAACTTACACGGGTCTAAATTCATTTACCTGAAACTTCCACCCTGGAACTCCAAAAGAGGATCGGCCGAATTCGTCCCGTAGTTAGGCATACCGGCTACGCGACGAATCTGACCGCGCTTCTTTTCTAGTCCCGGGGTGAAAGTTGCGGGTCGCTGAATATGCCTTTGTGACCAACTCCATTATGATGGGTTAATCGCGGTGGCATTTCAGCGGATCGCAACTTCGACCTCGGAAGTCTAAAAGAGGCATGGCCAAATTAGTCTCGTAGTCCGACATACCGGCTACGCGACGGATCTAAGCATGCATCTTTTTGAGTCCCGGGGTGAAAATTGAGGGCTGCTGAATATTCCTCCGTGATAAAAAAAAATATCTTCTCCTTGGTGGCGATGCAAGCCTAGAAAATCAAAAATTGTATTTTAAAAAAATATAATTTTAAAAAGAACAGGCTATGCTTGGTTGGTTTTATTACAAAATAAATAACTCATTTTCACTATCTTTGATTATATAAAAAATTGTATTTGTTATGTTTCATATTATGACCAACAATTTTAAGACTTTTTTTTTAAATTCGGACACTTTATTTTTTACTTTTTGGAACAAAAAATAAAGTGGAGTAAAGAAGTAAAGAATGGGATAAGGTCAAGAATACACAACGCGTGATGCATATGGAATAAATCTGATTCAAAGCTGTTGGGAAGTGCGTTATTGTATTGAACAGTAGTAAGTCTTATTCAAAACTGTTGGATTCCTCTGCCATTGCAGGAGGGGGCTAGAAATATTGCATCAAGCACATGCCATATGGGTGATGCATATGGTATTGAAAGCTACTAGATTCACCTGCCATGGCAGGGGGCGCAGGAGGGGGCCAGATTTATTGCGTCATGCACATGTCATATGCATCACGCACATGACATATGCGTCATGCACATGGTAGGTGTGCATCACGCATATGGTATATGCATTATGCAGCTGTTGTATAATAAGGGATCCTCTCTTCCAGTAATCAGAATCCGATATTTATTTCCATTATCGATTTATACACTCGTAAAAAGATGACCAGTTCTTGTAATGAACGTATAATGTGTGTACATGTCGGTGGTCAGGTAGTCCAACAACCAAACGGTCCGTCGTACGCGGGGGGTACTGTTATATTATTATCAATACCGTGTGGGATAACTCTCATAGATTTGAGACAATTTATTGCTAATGCAGGAAGATTGCCGACTACGGTGATGATAATAACATACGCCTTTCCAACTCTTAGCTTCCCTCACACAATGTATACATACATTGGGGTTGAAGTCGTTGACAATAATGGCGTCAATATAATATTCGATGTTGCTGACGGCATATCCGGTTACTCCCCCACTCTGTACACGGAAGTTGTTGACGATAATATTTTCAGACAAGAAGTCGGGGGATCTTAGTGCAATAGTCTCCCAATCCATCGTTCTATTGAGCAGTCTAGTAGGCCGCATGAAAGGGATCCTTCTAAACAACAATATTTAGACGACGACACATGCTTTGCAGATGACATGCACGACGATTCCACCATTTTGGAGCAACACAATGACTACGTGGAACACGACAGCGCATTTGACAATAATCTTGGAGATGACGATGAGGTCTCACAAAGGTCTGAGGAGGATATTGATGAGGGTTTAGAGGCTGAGGACCACGAAGAACACGAAATTCCTGAGTTTGAGCCGCCATGTTCCATGTTCATCGATGATACATGGACAAACATCGTGGACCCTAGACCACAAATGCCTACTAAGAGTCATGTCGGGTGGGACGGACATTGTGAGCTATTTAAGGGACAAGTATTTATTATTACTCGTAATTTAAATGAAGTCATTTTTTTAGTAAAATGTGAAACAATATGAGCTCAATAGAACTTTATTGGCAGGTTTTCTTTTCAAAGGAGGAGGTTCAGAATACGGTGAAGAAGTATAGCATGCAACAGAATAATGTGGTGAAGACATCAGCATCGTCACCGACTACGTTGGCGTACAAATGCAAGAACCCGGTCCCATGTTAGTGGCGACTAAGAGCAAGAAAGTGTAAGGATGCCGATGAGTGGATAATCAATCGATACGCAGGACCACACACTTGCGTTGTGAAAAGTGTAACCCAAGATAATCATAATCTTGATGCACGGTTCATTTCTAAAATTATCGCCCTTATCATGAAAAAAGATGCAAGCATGAAGGTGAAGGTCCTTTAAATAATGATTTTAGATATGCAGAGGGATTCCAACCATCGTATGCGAAGACTTGGGTTGCGAAGCAAATTGCTATAGCAAGAATTTTTGGGAACTGGGATGAGTTGTACGCAGAAGTCGAAAGTTTCTTGACCGCGGTGAAAGTTAAAAATCCAGGTACGGAGTGTACATCCTGCTGTCGAAAGATACAAACATACCAGGATGCCGCACATTCAATCGTCTTTTCTGGGCATTTGGGATCGTCTTTTCTGGTCATTTGGGTCGACCATCGAAGGGTTCAAACATTCCAGGCCTGTGATAAGCATTGATGGTACCTTCCTAACAAGAAAGTACAAGGGCGTAATCTTGGTTGCTGTGAGTTAGGACTCGGAAAATCAAATATTCCCTATTGCATTTGCCATTGTGGAGAAGGAGGATGCTGATAATTGGGGGTGGTTCTTGTCATGCCTCAAACATTTTGTCACCAGTCAAACAGAATTGTGTCTAATTTCAGACAGGCATACTGATCTATTGTTGTACATCAAAGGAGATCCGCTTTAGAGACCCTCCATGCTTATCATCGCTATTGTGCCCGTCACATTGGGGCAAATTATATAAGGAGGTTCAACAAAATTGTGGGCGACCAAGTAAAAGTTACAGCCATGGAAATCTAAAAACGAAAGTTTAAAGCTCAGCTTGAAAATGCTAAAAAGTTCGACGACAAAAAGGTCTACAAGGAACTAACGGAGGATTTGGTTTTAAAGAAATGGTCATTCGTGCATGATGGAGGAAGGCATTACGGATCAGAAATAACAAACATCTCAGAGAGCTTGAATGGGGTCCTAAAAGAAGCTAGGCACCTGCCTATAATGGGAACGGTTATGATGACATTCTACAAGAGCATTAACTATTTCAATGACAGAGCCGTAGAAGCACGAAAAAAAATTGAGACCGGGGGAAACTGGAGCACGTTTGCCATAAACAAGTACAAAATCGGGAGGAATAAGGCATCGAGACACCAGGTCATTGAGTTTGACCGCGTGGCAAAAACTTAAGAGGTGCAGACCCCAATGTATCGGACGAGCCCATATAAAGGAAATCACAAGAATTTAGTTGACATGACCAATCGTACATGCAGTTGCAACAAGTTTCAACAATGGAAGATGCCGTGCTCGTATGTGCTTGCAGCGTGCATGTTCATGAAAACTTCCCCTTTCTAATACTTCAACGATGTTTGGTCGCTCAAATCAATTATACAAATGTATGCCTCTCAACCATATAGGCCCCCGCGTGACAAGGTGTATTGGCCTAAAATCAATGGGCCAACCATCATTCTAGACCGAGAACGTATCCGGGGGTGAAGGCGACCCCAAATCACACGGTTCAGAAACGAGATGGATTGGATTGAGCACCAACCATCACAGAGACAGTCATGCACATTGTGTGGACAAAAAGGACATAATCGAAGAAAATGTTCTGGAAGTAGGGTAGAAGCGTCAAGTTCAAGAACGAATTTGTAATCGGTAGTAGTAAGATATTTACGTATGTATGGAGCCATGTTGTCTTGTACTTGTTTTAATTTGAAATCTTTGTTTTCAAATTCGTAATTTGTAGTTTGTAACTTTCGATTATGTTTATAATTTATGATTGTGGTCACATTATAGTTTACTTGTCTCATTGTTGCCAACAATTATCTGTTTTCTATGCCTATTAAAAATAATATTAATTGTTACAAAAAATACATAACGGGCATATGCAAAATAGTTATTATTAATAATTAACACCTGCCACTTGGCCATGTTGTCACATCAATCTAAAAAAAACAATTACATGGTTAACGCTTTTTGTATATGCGTTCTTGTATAACCATATCCTTCTATTTATAGTTGTAGCATGTTCAACAAAAATCATCAGAGTCCAAAATGACTTCTTATACTATCAGGGAGATCTACAAAGCAATGGGTAGGTCATGGGTGGATGAAAGAGATCAATTCGATTATCCTTTGAATCTTCGTCTCTGTTGGTCTACACATTGCGTAAATACCATGCAAGCGGAGTGGGTATACTGGCTAACGCGTTTACCTATCCTACTAGAAGATTGTCGCGCTTGTAATGCAAGAATCCCGAGGCAGTTGGCAATTAGCATGCCGACATATACCCATGAACTGTTGCTCAAAGCTATTAACCGCATGCGTGAGGAATGCAATCGAATGAGTATGCGTATTAAGAGATTGACACTAGCAAATGAATCAGCTCAATGTGCATCGGAGGGGTTCCTTCAAGATGCACAGAGGTACCTAACTAGGAGCAATAAAGAATAACTGAAGTTCGATGTTGAACTTTCGGATGAAAAAGATATGTAATTTAGGAAAGTTCAATTTTAATTTTTACTTTTGTATGGTTGTTCAATAAATTCAATAAATATAGTTTGCACCCGAAATCATGAATTTTTTTCCATTCAATCATAGAAAATACAAGAACTTCTTCATGAAAACTGAAATAATGAACATAAAAGTCAAATTTAAACATACGTAACTAAACAAGACACAATTGTTTAGTTACTAAACTACAATTCATAAACTAAACTTCCTCATCAGACATGTCATAATCTGATAGATACTTGTTGTTTGCCAACACATTTGAGCGCTCACGTGGCGTAAGTTCCCTTCCGTTTGCCTCGGCTACCTCCCTTGCAAGCTGAAGCATGTAGTACCGACATCTGCGCAATAACATTCTATTATTCTCTCTCCTTATTCTTTTTTACAGCTCGTTCATTATCAAGCTTATTCTTGCGCTGCATTTGTATTGCTTGGCGATGGGGTACCGGTGAAGAAAGTTCCTGGAGGTCATTGTACAATCCCTCTTGCTCTTCTAACCTAAAAGCCCACTCCTATCGGAGACTAGCGTAGTAGTCTTTAGGACCGGAATGTCTCTCTCCAGTATTGATTTCTAAATGGGGCAAGTATCCAACGAGAACTAGAACCGTCATTGGCCATATGACTTAACCGGAATGGTTAGATAATTATATCACCTACATGCACATAAACTTATACACCTCAAGGAAACGCACATGTCATAGGCTTTACCATTATATCGAGTCAGTACTTTTCAGAAACAAGTCAAATCGACCATAAATGCTTTTCAATCACCAGCAGATTTCTTTCTATAAAAGTAGGACTGTAACACACATGTCATATGCGTTATCATTAGGTCAAGTCAGTGCTTTTCAGTGACAAGTCAAATCGGACATAAATGGTATTCAGTCACCAACAGATTTCTTTCTTTACAAAAATTTGTAACGCACATGTCATATGCGTTATCATTAGGTTGAGTCAGTGCTTTTCAATGACAAGACAAATCAGACATAAATGGTATTCAGTCATAAGAAGATTTTTTTCTGTAAAATATTTGTAATGCACATGTCATATGCGTTATCATTAGGTCGAGTCAGGGCTTTTCAGTGACAAGTCAAATCGATTATAAATGTTTTTAAGTCACCAGTAGATTTCTTTATGTAAAAATAGGACTGTAATGCACATGTCATATGCGTTATCATGAGGTCGAGTCAGTGCTTTTCAGTGACAAGTCAAATAAACCGGATAATTGCTTTTCAGTCACAAGCAGATTCGTTGGACACAAAAGATTTGTCAAGTCTAATTTTATGAATAAAGCGGATAAATTTTTTTTATGAATAAACAAAAATTCAATAATAAATTGTTCACACTAAACAATGAAATCTATTAAAGCAGACATCTTCACATTAACATCCAATTGAAAATTTCATTCAATAACATAAACCCTTCATCCAACAATACATTTTGTTTATTCGTCATCAGAATAATCAGAAAGTTCAGGATTGGTTGCGTACTGTGGATCCATTTTAATGTTGTTAATCAAACCCCATGGGTCATAGCCATCCTGTTCACCATCCCTAATTGCAGTGGCTATCATTCCTTGTCGCATAACCCGCCATGACATTGCATTAATCTCCACCTGCAGCCTTTGGCAAACATCGTTATGTAACATGTTTTGCTTTCTCTCGGCTATCATCTCCACTGACCGTGCTTTGGGCACCTTTTGCATGTAGGACTGACATTTCGCCTCCATACGATTGCGCTCTACAAACATGTTTGGCCAGTTAATTAAATCAGTGGCTTCACCAACAAACGAAGTTTGGTTCCAATCTAATTTGAAATAAGTATCTTGAGCCAGATCATACTGTAACATCGGCAAGATAAATTCTCGTTTCCCTTGCTTGTTTAACATACCAAGGCTATAGTCCAACCTTGGGAGGGAGCGTTGGTCAGCACGTGGATCAACCCCAGTAGTTGGTTGCGTACCAGTTTCAGAACCACACGAAATGCGTTGCGCGACATCACCCCGCGGTACCCTCTCATATATTGTATAGGCAAATCATGACGACGCTTTTCTCTGTGCTCGGCAAGCCAGGAATCCAGAGGGGAAAACCGGGCATGCGGTTCAACATCATTGTCCCCACCCCCAATATCTCTTCGCAGTCGAAGACGAGAGTTGTTAACTTGATCATTAGGTGGGGGTGCAGGTGCAACTTCATCAACTAAGGGGGGTGCAGGTGCAACGTATCCCCTGTTATATTCCACCGGTCGTTCAATAACTCCGTTTGCTGTGAGAACTCTCTCCACTATTTGGGAGCCAAAAAAACGCATGTCCCATTCATCAACATTGACACCTCTACGAGAACTCTTTCCATTTTCTTGTTTTTTTCTGAACAAAATCGTCAATCCATTTCGTTACTTCAATGACGTACATTCAATATGCATGATGCATATGTAATATGCATCAATATGCATCATGCATATTGGGTATGCGTGATACACGCTGGACATCCAGCTGGCCCAGCTTGCATATGCCAGCGCGGATAACGCATATCCCATATGTGTGACACACATGGAATGTGCGTTTTGAACTATTTTTAAAAATAGTTTGAGAAAATGTATATTTTGGCAAATAGTTACGTGGAAATGAATAAATCGACAAAAAACTCGATTTTGACCATCCACTAGACGATCAACAACAAATGTAGATCCTACCGCTAAATCGTTTTTGAAAGCTGCCTGAAAGTACAGAGCCAATTAACAAAGTTGGGAGAAGATTGAGAGAGGGGAAGGGAGAGAGAATGGGAGGGAGGCGTGAGATCTGAGGGAGAAACCTAAAACCGTGTGAGATGAGAGACTTAGAGAGATGCGCTAATCTGATGTTGGTCTGTGGGCCGACGGCGAAGAGAGGAGGAGGGAGGCGCGACTTGAGAGAGGGGGAAGGAGGGAGAGCAAACTCAGAGTCAGAGAAGGGGAGGCGTGACTTGCGTGAGAGATCTCTGAGATGAGAGATCTGAGAGCAGAGTTAGGTTTGTGATGGATGGTCAAGATTAAACAAAAAATATGTGAATGGACAAGATTAAAAATATATTTCCTCTATGTCGGGTTCAGTTCGGTTCATTTTCGGTTCGGTTGGGCTAACTTTCCAAAAAACAGAGACCGAATCGAAAATGAATCGGTTGGTTCGGTCCAGACTGAATTGGAAAAATTCCGCCCTACCCTGATCGAAAACTGAATCTATCGGTTGATTTTTTCGATCCGTCGGTTTTTATTTCACCCCAAGGTCAAGTTTGCATTGTTTTCCTTAAAAAAGCACAATTGGATGGCATGTGATATAAAAAATCAAAAACAAAAATATCATCAAAGTTAGTATAGGAATACCTACAGTATTACCCCAAAAAAAAAAAAATTCAGATTTCATTGTAATTTGCTCTATTAGGCCTAGTTTGGCAAACATGAGTCATTTATTTATTTTCGTCTTTTGAACAAAAAAAAAACTCATTTGTTATTTTGCGTCAATTTTTTTTGATTATTGCTTCGTCTTAACAAGCGAAATCGAAAAAATGAAAAATTATAATCAAAACACATTTTTCTTAATAAAGACAACAATGAACCAAAGAATTTGTCTTTTTTGGCTTATATTTTATGTTATAATAATTTTTTACTTTATTCTAAATTCTATCGTCGAGATGAATCAATAATTCACAAAAATTTGACACTAAATAACAAATAGGAAAAAAAATTGAATAAAGACAAACAAATAAGACAAGTTATTTTTGCCAAACCAGCCCTTAATCTTTGATGGTGCTAGTTTTTAGGGCGCTCTTGTAAGTTTTAAAACGTTGAGAAGAATCTTGTATTAACAATAAACCTCAGGCCATATCACTGTAATTTACCCCCACAAAAACCCGAGCTCGCTCGGAAATCTGCCTGTTTTAAAAACAAGACAAAAGCTCTCTTTCCTCTTCCTTCAACAATTCCGCACTAGGGTTTTTTTCCCTTCTAATCGATCGAGCTAGGGTTTTATCCATACAAATCCCCACAACCAATCTCCGAAGCATCATCCTCTCACTCCATCGCAAACAATGGCTCGCAATGAAGAGAAGGCGCAGTCGATGCTCAACAGGTTCATCACCATGAAGAACGAAGAAAAGAAGAAGCCCAAGGAGCGCCGCCCCTTCCTCGCCTCGGAGTGCCGCGACCTCGCCGAGGCGGACAAGTGGAGGCAGCAGATCATGCGCGAGATCGGCCGCAAGGTCGCCGAGATCCAGAACGAGGGCCTCGGCGAGCACCGCCTCCGCGACCTCAACGACGAGATCAACAAGCTCATCCGCGAGAAGGTCCACTGGGAGCGCCGGATTATAGAGCTCGGTGGGCCCAATTACACTAAACAGTCTGCCAAGATGACCGACTTGGATGGGAATATAGTTGATGTTCCGAACCCTAGCGGCCGCGGGCCCGGGTATAGGTACTTTGGGGCCGCGAAGAAGCTCCCCGGGGTGAGGGAGTTGTTCGAGAAGCCGCCAGAGTTGAGGAAGAGGAGGACTAGGTATGCATTGATGGACCGAAGGGTGGCTGAGCCCGGGCGACCTTTCGTTTTTTATTATTATTAAAGAATTGCAGTAGTTTTTGTCTCAAAACAGTAAAAGCATATAGGTTCGAGCGTCCAACATCAGTTTAAATAACCAAGCACACCCACCCAAGGGATTTTCTAGAAGTAATTTGTGCGAATGAAGACGTTATAGTAGTAGTTTTGGTTGTACTTTTACAAGTTATAGTAGTAGTTTTGGTAGTACGTTTCAATTTATTGGTAGAATTATTAGTGGATTTTATCTAGAAAACATTATAATCATATATGTTCGCCCGCCCAATGTCGGAGAGAGAGAGAACGGAGGACTAGGTATGCAAGGATGGACCGAGTGAGGGACGGATGAGCCTGGTCTGCCTTACCCACGTTTAAATTTTTATTACTAGAATTATATAGTTGTTTTTATCTCAAAAGCAATCAAATCATATGCATAAATATGTAACTCAAATTGGAAGAATGACAATTGAGTATGGACATGTATGATGGAGGAGTCATCAGACACCACACCATCAATTTCCTTAAATACAGTGCCTTGCCATTAACTAAGGCATGGACCCCGTTCGTTTATGGGTTTTGGATTTTGGATTCTAATGATTATTCTAATTCTCTTCAATCATTATTCTCATTTTTCTCTATATCTCTGTCCAATCATTACCAATGTTTCCAATCATTACTCTATTTCTCTACACTCATTATCTACAAATCCAAAATCCCAAATTGAACGGGGTAAGTCTTCTTTTTGTTGGACGAAGAAATTTTTTTAACACCACGAAAGAATTAGCATATTGTTGAAAAATATAGTTCATAAAAAATTTCCTCGAAATGATTGGTTAATGGCTTTTCTAAGTTTGTAGAGACTGGTTATGAGTCTGTTAAGTGATGCGGTGTCTCATTTCATCCTTTGTAAGAATTTTGTACTGAACCTACTTGTATAGAATTACCCAGTGGATTAATGAAGCGGACCAATTAGGTATTATGTGTTTTTCCGCCTGCGCAACATAACATCATTTTGAACAATGCAACACAGCCACCTAAGAGTTTTTTTAGAAGTACTTTTAGTGAGTAAATCTACAATAGTAGTTTTGGTAGTACTTTTACAATTTATATTGACAGAATTAATATCGCCTTTAATAGGTGGCAATTCTTTTTAATATTTGTCCACCTAACCTTGGAATTCTGCATCCTCCTATGTAGGTATGATATATACAGGAGGATTGACGCGAGTTATTACGGGTATAGGGATGAGGAGGATGGGATATTGGTGAAGTTGGAGGGGCCCGCGGAGGAGAAGATGAGGGCCGAGGCGGTGGCCGAGTGGAAGGCAATGGAGGAGATTAAGAGGGAGGCAAAGAGGGCTGTGAAGAGCGGGGAGGAGGCGATGGTGTCAGCGGCTGCGGCTGCGAAGATTTTGTTTGAGGAGGAGGAGGATGTGGTGGAGGAGGAGAGGAAGGAGAGGGAAGAGATGGAGAAGGAGAAGGAGTTTGTGGTGCACGTGCCATTGCCGGACGAGAAGGAAATTGAGAAGATGGTGGTTGAGAAGAAGAAGATGGAGCTTTTGAGCAAGTATACTAGTGATGATCTTATGGAGGAGCAGAGTGAAGCCAAAAACATGCTTAACATTCAGCGGTAGAAGGTAGGCGTGCTCCGCGTTAGTCCTCAATGTCGAATTTACATTCGTAATTCATAGTTCGGTTGTGTTCACTTGCTGAGCTTTAGACAAACGCAGAATGAGGGTAAGTGATGTAAATGTTATCATGCAACTTATCTTGAAAAGCTCTTTTTTTGAGCCATTTTCTTTGGGTGTTTCTAAATTTTGGAGGCATGCGTATTTTGTAACATACTTATAAGGTTTTTACGTGATTTTTATGTAGGTCAAGAATTTAGCTTATTCGGTATGTTATACTTGGTTCCGTTAATTAGGAAATGATAACATGCAGTATTGCAGTGAGTTTAGTATTTCTAAATGTATTTCTTAACTTTCTAGTCATTTAAATTTGTAGGATTGTCATGTGCTTTAAACTCTATTCTATATGAAAAATGTATGGAATAATTTTGTTTTTGTTTGATATTCATTTTTGTTCTTGGATCTCAGCGAATCACGACCGAAATCATGTATTGTATTGCATTGAACCTTGCATATGCTGTTTGGGACAGAGTTCTTAAAACAGGATTGTGTATTGGAATGCCACATCTGATTTAAGATGTGAACAAAATAGAGCCTGCACCTCTATCCTGTGTAGGAGTGGCCTTGTAGCAAGAACTTTTTGCCTACCAAGTTTGACAAAATGCAAGAAGCTGAGAAGCTTCATAATTATTGAAGGCAAGTGGTGCACTAACGTGCCAGAGGTTTGTTAGGGCTTAGGTGTAAGGCGAGACGCTGGCCTCGTTGAAGTGAGGCGCATCTAGTTTAGGAAAAATTGTATGGACTTTTGAGTCTAGACTTGAATGAATTGGCTATTCTTCATGGGACTTGTGATGGTCCCATTGCCCAAACTGTCTCGTTGAGAAGCCTGGTTCATTTTTTAACCTCAGGCAAATAGAACCCCAATAACCAATGCGTTTTTGGTTCATTCTTTAACCTCAGGCAAATAGAACCCCAATAACCAATGCGTTTTTTATTAAGTTAGTTTTTAGCTATACAACAATGTCATGTTATCCCCATGATGCTAGAAGTATGACAGTTTTTGTTGTGATAGAATTTATACAGTCCCTTTTTTCTTTCTTTTTTTTGGAAAGAACAATGCAGTTCCTTGAAACATACATGAAAATGAAGCATGCCATTTTGCGCTTGGAGAAGGCTTGCCTAGAACATGCAGCTCAAATGTTTATAACTGTTTGAACAAGTAAAACATGGAGGATTTTCGGGCTAAAGGAAAAATGTTTTCCCGCTCATTTCAGACATAGCAACTACAAAGGAAAGGGTTCGGCTCCTGTCAATACTTAATCTCTCCTTTTGGAACCCATTTCAGGTTCACAATTATAATTTGAACCCTCTGTCTTGTAGATAGAACCCTCGAAGAAGAACGTGTCTACAAAAAATGAGTAGTTGCATTTAATTTTGTAAAATTGATGATTTAAGTTTATTGTATACTTTCTGTCCATTTTTTTCGAGTGTCGGTACCCTTCAATAAAAGGTTTGAAGACTTCGACTTGTAGATACCTTCGCTAGCCACTACTCATGCCTGTCCATGTAAGTACAGCATTGGTGATCCTGAACTCTAGACTGGATCGACATAATAAATTGAGCCAATATGCCAAGTAAATCTTTTATAGCCATGGATTATCAGGTACTGTTGATGAAAAGCAGCGTGCATATTCTCTCTGATTACTTTTTCCCCTCCTTTTATGCGGTCAACGAGGTGTGAATTTTACTTACTGCCTCTAGTTTACATATCGGATGGACCCTGAGCATCATGCTGCTGCATGGTAAATATTTTGTTTTCTAGATGGCTTTCTTAACTGTCCACTTAATAAAGTTCCTCAAAAAGTGACTGCCGTGCAATGTGCATAATTTTGTGCTGGATAATCTTTTGTCTATATTGGTAACTGGATTTGAATTTTGAATTGCAAAATGGGTGTTCTTTTCATCTTACAATGAGGATTTCTGGGATTTTTGATAAATGAGGTTTTTTTGCGATTCTATATTGAACCTTGTGGTCCTTGTCAATTTACTTAAATGTATGGAGTACTTGCCCAAGTCCCTATTTGAGGCTGGTTAATGATTTTCTTTGTTTTGAATGGCCAGGTTGGTGACTTGCATGCTTTATGTTGTTGCGCATCTATGTTAAGCCAAGCCATCTTCTTTTTCCTTGTAGTTGTCTTTGCTTATTTTTTTGGCTTTCGTGCTTACTCACTAAACACCCCCACCACAAAAAGGGAAAAAAGAAAGAAAGAGAAACACCAATCTTTCTCTTATTATAGGACAGTTTAGAGGAAGATGAAGAAGAGATGTTGCTTTGTCCTTCCATTTCTTCCACTGAACTTGAAATGCGGGCTGTATTTTTCCTGTGAGCTGTCTTATGCATGAATTTTGGAGTTTTCTGAAGTCCAAATATGGTAGTTTGTTATACCAGATTATTGAAACTATAGTGTCTTCGTCTAATATAGGATCCTTGCAGGAAAAGAAGAAAAGATCTTTAACTGTAAATAGGAGGCGTATGAACTTATTGAAATACTCATTACATATAGTCGCTTATCAAACAATGGTAGATTTTTTCCGGACTGAATTTGTCTCACAAAGAACAGTTTGTTCTTTATATGCGGAAGTCTAGCCAATTGCCCCATCATATTAGTAATTTTTGTGATAGGGTCACTTATTTTTCATTTTGAGGGAAATAATAGTGTGTTCACTGTTCACCAATCTTTCTACTTACTAAGGAGGCACGTTTTCATTGATTTGAATCAATCATAGGTTGCACCGTTTATTTTGTGAAAGGTCAATACTCTATAGGTCATGGATTGCTGTTGGCCCATAGAAATTGCTTCAATGTCTTAGGTCGCCCTTGTATGTCTTTTGTGTGTGTGGTAAATTTAGACCATTTGGGGTGAAATTGGGTAGCCCTTATCCTCAGAGGAAGTGAGGAACTAATATTTCATGACTGTAATGAGACAGGTAGATCAGGCATACCAGTCTAGGGCTCAGTATTTTTTTTTTTCATACTTGGATCAGCTGATACGAGATTTCTGATCTTGTTGCTGAACTCAGTCATTTTTGGAGTCGAGTTTTGTTCACCCTCCACTTAAGAGGGTGAACATTACCCTCCTTCCTATTGGTTGAAATGGTGTGGATTCCACCACAAAGTGATGTCATGCTTACCAAAAAGTGTGTTGCACGGGTGGGACCTACACTATTTTAACCAATTAGAGGGAGGGTAATGTTCACCCTCTTTTAAGGAGGGTGAACAAAATTGCACTCTCATTTTTGCAATGAAAACAAGTGCCAAGTCATTTATTGTACATCTTAGTTCCTGTACTGATGTGCCATTTTTGTTGTTGCATTTATTTATCAGATGAGTGTCAAATAAGTTTGCTGAACTTCAGGGGATGGGGAAAAGAAAATGATAGAAATGGTCGGAATATGATTGACTATCGGCTGATGAAGATTGAAATGTTCGCATTTATATTCAGGGAAGCCACTAGCAGTGTAATGGTTGCAGTGGTAATTCGGAAGATTTCTATTGCAGGTATACATGATTGCAGACTTGATGATATTGAACGTCAAGTAATCGATGTTTATGATCCTATGTTTTCAGGAATAGCATTGTAGGCAGAGAAATTGCACAATTGCACGGATATCTGGTGTGGTCCGGTGGATACGTGTCTAAGTATTGAATTCATCTGATTTTTAATTCAAGGATACAGGGACACGCCGGAATTAGTGGAATCTTTAGTATATATTTTTTATATGGTAGTTTAAATGGTGTTTTCACTGTGGATGCGAAAGTTGACATGGCATGCCAAGTGGATGAATTGGCATTTGAGCCAACTCCGACCAAAATGTCAATTACCTAGGGTCATTTAGCAGTAATATGGTGTACTGCATTTCAAAACTTCTGTATAAAAATGACCACTTTTTAGTTGTTAATTTTGTTTGATTGTAGGCTTCCATTTCCTAGCTTGTATTCCAGACTGATTATTCCTTGTTCGAAAATGAAGCCTCCGCCAGGAAAGGAACTTAATTTAACATGGGATAAGATATTTTATACTGATGTGGCCTATTTGCCAAGATGTTTAGTAGTTGTATTTATGGGGACACATCTCAGCATTTGGATGCTTTGTGCAGAAAGAACCTCTGTTTTTGGATTGTTGTCGGCCCGAGAAATTGCTTTTAGTGTTTCTGAAAGCCGAAATGGTCTTGTTTTCCAAGTTCATAAATGTGAATTCCTTCTGCATGAATACAGGTTTTCCCCTTCGTCCATGTACGGTCTTGTTGGTGATTTGCTGCTTCTTCCCTTTCTCTTGACCCATCAAACATGAGGGCAATTTCGTGATTGCATTCACTAAGATCTTGTTGGTAAAATCATACCGTATCCGTTAAAAAGTTGGTTAATCCAAACCGTCACAGGAACTAATATTTCATGAACATGTAGGTAACGAGAAAAGGTTGATGATGTATATGCCGACTTAGGGTCAAGCTGAATCGAGAGTCCTGAACTTGGGTCATTGTGGATGCTCTTCTGCTATGCCATCTTTGTTGTATTTGTTGATTCGATGATAGTCAAATTAGTACATTTGCTGAACCTCGGGGGATATGGTAATGAAAAAGACAAGTTGATCAGAGTATGATTAGCTCTCAGCTAATGAAGATTGAATGCTCGTGTACTCGGTAACGGTAACTCGGATTTCGTGCTTTTACCATTCTTGTTTCGAAATAATTGCAGGATATGTTTTTCTCATGCAACCAAATCAAAACTGGCCTATCTATTAATCTCTTTTGATCAAAAGAATTATGTAGGGATTTCTATTGTTCATAGACCTTGAAACCAGATCAATGCCCCTTGTCGACAGATCTGACTTTCGATATCCAAACAACACCAGGGGCATTTTGGCAAGAACACCGAAGCATATCCTAAGACGCAACTTTCATTTTCCCCCAAATGTGCATCTTTTGCTCCAATTGACCAATTTTAATTTGCAAAAATGCTACTGGTACAGCATTTGCTGTACAGCAGCGGGGTACAGACCCCTTTTGCTCCCATCTCGGGTCCCGCAAAGATGATCGGAGCCGCTCATTTTGTTCAAAATACGTCGTTTAGGGTCCCTGTAAAAAATCATCTCAATCCAATATCGGGAAGGGTGTTTACGAATCATCCAATTTTGCTTCAAAATTTAGGCTAACAAAATGAGCGGCTCCGATCATCTTTGCGGGACCCGAGATGGGAGCAAAAGGGGTCTGTACCCCGCTGCTGTACAGCAAATGCTGTACCAGTAGCAGGACTCTTTAATTTGTCGCATTGGAAACCTAACACAGTAGTATAGGCCTTGTTTGTCAAAAAAGAAAACAAGAAAAAATTGGAGTATGAATGAATGAAAATGCTTCTTTCTCCTTGACAAAATTTATTGATCACTCGATCTTGATTGCAAAAACTATCTTCCAACTACTTTTGATATCCAAACAATAACAACTAGGAGCATTTTGGGAAGAATACTGAAGCAGATCCCAAGACATAACTTTTCTTTTTTTGATCAGTCAATTCATTTCACAAATACCCGAAGGTAAAAGCCCAAAGGCTGCAACGGTTTCATCAGAAAATACATGAAAGAATCAAAACTACTAAAATCTAGACACGAAGCACATCCACAAGGGGGCTCCTAAGCACATTCTGCCGAAGGCAGACTAAATGTAGGGCAATGAACCCGTCTCCAATTTTAGTAGTAGAGCTTAAAGGGACGCCCAGCTCAAACCATAGCCCTAACTACGGATGAAATCTGCTCCAAAACTAGAATCGCCGCCAACCGCACCACGCTGGCGCAACCCATTTCACCGGTGAAGACAAACAGCCAAACTCCGGAAAC
The DNA here is from genome assembly GCA_018127125.1 of Rhododendron griersonianum. Classification (NCBI taxonomy): domain Eukaryota; kingdom Viridiplantae; phylum Streptophyta; class Magnoliopsida; order Ericales; family Ericaceae; genus Rhododendron; species Rhododendron griersonianum. The sequence continues at coordinate 34,864,602 of CM030797.1, forward strand.
GGAGAAAACCAGATCAGAAAACAAGAAAACTAACCTAGGCTTATTCGCCCACCACCACACCCTCCAGATCTTGGGAAAACCAGACTGGAACAGAGCCGGACTGGGGAAACCAGCTGGTAGAACCGGAACAAGCCGGAGACAAAACAAAAACAAAAACCCCAAACTCACCCACAGCGTTATTGGCCCAAGACATAACTTCATTTCCCCCAAATGCATCTTTTGCTCAAATTGACCAATATTAAGCTGTTGCATTGAAAACTCTCCAAAAAAACCCAGTAGTCTCCTTTACAGAATTTATCTATCACTTGCCTAAACCTAGGTTGCTTAACTTCCGATTAGTATTATTTTTATTTGACGGAACTTCCTATTGCCTGATCACATCAAATTCCCCAACTTCACTTCGGACTCGATTCACACCGCTGTTACAGAGAAAAAGAAAGGATGCTTTCTAAAGCTAAAATGCTAAAAATGTATGCAACAATGGTATTGGCTTTCACCCTTTCAGAAACACACGAAGCTGAAATTCAGTACTCGAGTTGTACGTTACTCGGATCATTCAAAACCAACTAATGGGAAGAGCCTTACATTCGATTCAAACATGATATCATCCAGCCAAATTTACACTGTTGTCTCCACTAAGTCTGTCCGCAGAGGTGGAGAAACCAGTATCGCCCCATCTCCCCGTACAAAAAGAAAAGGGATTGTCCGCTTGTTTGCCTGAAACATAAACACGATAAGGGCATCCGATTTTTCCAGAGGAAGAAATCAAATGACAGGAATTCTGATCAGATTTTTCCACAACAGTGTCCAACTACATCTGCATTGCACAATAAGCGTTCTTTGTGTGACATCAGTTAGCTTCTAAGGAGGACAAAAACAGACAAGCAACGCAGATAGGATTTCCCTCCAAAATTCGGACATGACAAGGCAGGTTCAGAACAATAACTATCAGTACCTTAAAAATGAAAATAATAGTAGCTGCTTGGCTTTTAACATTGCATATCTTTAGGAATTGAAATTCTCCGGTATAAATAAATTACAAATAATCAATTAATTACAAATAATCAATTAGAAGACCTTATTTCCTTCAATTTTTGTATGTTAACGCTCTTTTCGTTTTGTAATAATCAGTTGGGTGATGAGTTTATGACACTTCTCCGTATCATCCTCGATCTTTTTAGTGTAAGTTATATACATTGTTTTTCTTATTGTCAACTATTATCCATTGATTTACATGTGTATTTCCGTAAGAAAGGTTATCATGATTGTGAAGCTCCACAAAAATCAAAACTGTGCATCCAAGTAAGTTTCATCCCTTCCAAATTTCTCATTCTTTTTATTTGGTAATTAATAACGTATCTTCAAGAGAGAGACATGTGTGGTTTAGGATTTATAAAAAAGGTTATCATGTATAAAGAATAAAGAAGTCTTTTGAGACCTGCATACATGATAATATTTGTTCATTGGTCTTAGAATTTGAATACAGCTTTCACTGATACCAATGCACTTTGGCAGATATTTACGTATTTTTTGCGGATATCAATGCACCTTTTTGATATTATCCAAAACCTAATGGTCTTTAGCAAGCATTTTCCTTTATAAAGTTAGGAATATATAATAATAATATGGCAGGGCACTTTCAAAAAATAAAAATATTGCAGGGCTTTGTACTAAACAAACTTAACACAATAATATCTCCAATAATGAAATCGGCCTTTCAATGAATATTTTGAAAATATTTGGCCCGACTAATATTAATAAAACGCTCTAAACATCCTTTAATGCGCAAGTGTGCAGTTAGCCTTCCTTACATACTCCCATACACATGGGCAGAGTTCGATCCTTGTAAGCCCCATCCCCATCCCCCTTCTCCAAGTCTCCTAGGATAGTGTAGATTAGGATTAACGAATGACCAAAAAAAAAAAATCCTTTAATGCTTATAGAGATTTTGCTAAGTATATATCAAATGATAATGTAAAACATGTAAAAGAATCCCATTAATCGAGCAGGATTTTTAGGCTGATTTTTTTTCGAAGTTGTAACAAAATTTGGACCTTTTTTCCCCGCAAAAAATATAATTTTTTGTTGGTGTCTTATAAAAGTTAAGGAGTGGTGATTTGTTTTTGGAAAGGACTTTTTAATATTGTTAGATGGAAGAATATCAATTGGCATAATATTCATACCTTTTTGAATTAACTATTGATCATATTTCCCATATCTAGCTCTTTTCCTCGAAAGTAAAAGAAACTAAGAAGAGAGAGAGAGAAAGAAGCATTCCATGAAGAATTTTAAATTTTTTGAGAATGAAGATAAATAAATATATTGCCACTCTCTATAGAGATTTATGCTCAAACTATGATTTCGAGGCATCTAATTATTACGAGGGTAGATGTAAAAATTGTTATGACTTATTAGGGTATCCACAATGCTATAATCAAAAATTGATAACCAAAAGTTATCACATCAGTTTTTGATTATTCATTTACGAGATTGCTAAAGTTAGCAATGTACTTTTGAATTTTGGTAACTGGCTTTTGACTAAATTCCTGAGAGCCAGGGGGGAAAAAAAAATTGTTATCCCAAGAAACATTCAAAAAAAAATAAAAATAGCATCCCCAAATCTCAACAAGATATTCGGACATTCAATGCTAGGGGATTAAAGCTGTCTGTACCAAAAGAGTGGTGATAAATCACAAGCATCTACTTATTCCTGAGACCTCATAAATTGCATGAAAGAAAATTATGGAGACCAGTTTCCACAAGTGGAGAAATTTTTCAGTGCCGAGCGGGTGCCACGTGGTTCCCGCTCGATGCATCCGGGTCATCCATTTCGATTTTAGACGGCTCAGATTTGGAGAGAGAAAAAAATGAGAGAGAAAGAGGAGAGAGAGTGTGGGCGTGAGAGGAAAGAGTGTGTTTCAATCTGGGTCGTCCAATACACTTTTGGACGGCTTGGATGTGCCCGCTCAGACACACCACGCAGCCGGGTGATGTGGTACCCACTCGGCACTGACAAATTTCTCCCACAAGTGACCCATGCAACAGTCTCTATGAGACAATTAGGACCCAACAAGGTATATCAAGTGATCCAACACCCTTCCTCACGTGCAAACAGCTATACATGCATAGAATCCAACCAAAAGGGGGAGCTAGTGTGAACGAAAACACTTAAACACTAAAACTCAATTTAGTATTAGTTTGAGTGATTTTAGAAGGGCTTTACTCACAGAATTTAGTTTTGAGTCAATAAAAAGGGTAAGGCTGGACTCAGCACCAGTGTCAATTTAAACCCTAAATTTTTTTTATTTTGATCCTACCTAAACCCCAGTCATGATTAATAATAAAAGTTCAAAACTAAACCCAATTCCATGAAGGTCTCAAAGGAGCTGCAAGTTAAGAAACCCAGACAAAAACGTTTCTGTACTATGGAGCCAGAACTGCAAAACCAAGTGAGAGAGAGAGAGAGAGAGAATTAATTCATACGTGGAGCTTTCCACGGAGTTCATGATCAGATCGAAGCTTGATGTAGATTCTCTCATCGAGACAGGCTCTGTTTGGAACTCATGGAAATGAAAGAAAAAGAGAGGAAAATAAAAGAGAAGGAAATGAGAGGAAAATGAGAGGAAAAATTTATTATTTATTACACTTGAAATTCTTATTTTTTTTCACTCTTTTTTTACCAACCAAACAATGGAAGGGAAATTTTTTTAAGGGAAAAAAACCGAAATGGTCCCCGTAGTTAAGTGTTTGTGTCAACTTGGTCCCTGTAGTTGTAATTGGCTCGCTTTACACTCTGTACTTTCCATTTTGTTCCAATTTGGTTCAATTGCTAACTGCCGTTAGTTTGCCGTTAGGTCCTTTTAACTAGGGGTGAGCAAAAAATCCATTAAACCGCGAATCCAGTCCAAACCAATCCAAACCGAAAGGTTAAGTTCGGGTTTTTAATAGTATGGTTTGGTCATGGTTTAAAAAAATTGGAAACCGCGTTATATGGTTTGGTTCGTGGATTCATGCTCACGGTAATGGTTCCAAACCGATCCGAATCGTATAATACATATATATATATATATATACACATAATTTAATTTAATTATGATTCACCAAATAAATATGAGAGCTTTAGTCAACTACTTTCCAATTTATTGATCCTATTAAATTCACCGCGATATTTAGTTTTTCTTTTCTGTCAAGATAATTTAAATTAAACTTCTGCCATTCTTGCTTGAGTTGAGCCATTTTGTAATCCACCTTTATAAGGAGTATATAAGTCACACCAACAAAAAAAAATAAAATAATCAAACAAATACATATGACCCAATAAAAATAGATATATGGGAAGTGATCAACTTTGCCCAAGAACCAAAATGAGAGTTCTGTTGCAAAACAGAGTGATCTCCATTTTGCAAAATAAAAAAAATTGCCTACACAACATCAGATCCGTTCTAGAAAAATCAGAGTGATCTCCATTTCGCTAGTCGGCAATTGTGATATATAGAAGTTTAATTTAAATTATCTTGGCAGAGAAGAAAAACTAAATATCGCGGTGAATTTAATAGAATCAATAAATTAGAAAAGTAGTTGACTAAAACTCTCATATTTATTTGGTGAATCATAATTAAATTAAATTATGTGTGTATATATATGTGTATTATACGGTTCGGATCAGTTTGGAACCATAACCGTGAACATGAATCCACGAATCAAACCATATAACGCGGTTTCCAATTTTTTTAAACCATGACCAAATCATACTACTAAAAACCCGAACCAAATTGGTTTGGACTGGATTCGTGGTTTGACGGATTTTTTGCTCATCCCTAGTAAAAAGGACTTAACGGCAGACTAACGGCGGTTAGCAATTGGACCAAATTGGAACAAAATGAAAAGTACAGAGTGTAAATCGAGCCAATTACAACTACAAGGACCAAGTTGACACAAACACTTAACTACAGAGACCATTTCGATTTTTTTCTATTTTTTTAATTTTCTTTTATTTTCCTTTCCTTTCCATGGGCTCCAAACAGAGCCTGATGAGATCCTGCGGCTCTTTCACTGCACTATCTTCTTCGCTCCCCACACTCACTCACTCTCTCTCTCTCTCTCTCATACCAACAGCTGCATTTTAGTTTTTACTTGCTGTGTTCACGTCGCTACACACCTTGTTTAGGAACAGACCTTGTTCTTCTAGGTCGACCGTTACGCTATTGGGTTCGCAAGTCCAACCGTGGACCGGGTTCTGCCCCATTCCCCAAGGTCTTGTTGGGCCCTCTTATGGGCCTTTCATGAGTTGTTTTCGAGAATCAATGACACAACATTCCACCGCAACACCAATCGCACCTGTCTGCATGGCACTGCATGATTGGTGTTTGCAAAGTAATTTCGAAGAGATTGTTCTTACATTACAAATCATGTAATGTCGTGTAGGCAGGTGTGGTTAATATTTTGGTGGATAGTTGTGTCTCTAGCATTATTGACCTATTTATAAATTTCATCAAAAACACCAATTATGTGACAATTATATTAGGGTATGTTCCACTAACTCAAATAAGGACTTATTTCTGAAATAAGTAGTTATTTTTCTAAATTAAAGGTGATGTATTGTAATAGAATGATCTGTCTCGTAAAACGAAAAATAAGTACTTAAAAAATATAAACCTTAGCGGAACGTGGCCTAATTGCAAATCGATAGGCATTACTTTGAAACACATTTTATCCTTACAAAAATATAAGTTGGCAAGATAGGAGAGAAAAAGCTCTTTACAGCAATGGTGAATCGCGCGTGACCGTCCAAAAGTGTTTCTCTCCCCCGGAAAAATTTCATTAACATCCGGACGATCGCAATGCACCTCCGTAAATAACTAATAACGGCTCCGCTGTTAAGAAGATTTTCTCCTCAAGATATATAGATGTGTTAGTGTGATTTTGTGTAATTGATATCTATCTGATCGACATAATTTATGACCTGTTTTGTCGTCGAAACTTTCTAAAAGGTGAATAGCTCGAGAGCCATCAAAATGGTCGGCAAAGAACCCATGAGGAAATGTCCGGTATCTATCGAAAAGGAAGCGTGATTTGAGTTCCCAAGAATGCAAGGAGACCAATGTGTTGATACAGCTATTGTAGTGGGGTAGGTCACATTCAAACCAACAAGCAACAAGGAGTAAAGATTTTCCATTTTTAAGAGTAATGAGTACTGCAGAGAAATAAATAGAAAAAATTTATTGTAGATCCTGCACGGAAATTTTGAATATCCAAAACGAATAAGTCCAAAATATTCCCTTTTTACAATGGAATCCACCAGACACCCCACCAACCCATGAATTTGAAAAAGTTTGTGGAAATTTTCCGGTAAATTTAAAGATTTGTTGGCCCAATTTCTCATAGGAAGCGGCTCCTCCTCATGTATTCCTCTCTCCAGTCACTGTTCAATTTGTATTTTGTGGGCACATCCCGGGTCCTAAACAATGGTCGAAATTGTTCATGTTATAGATCTCTACAACTTCAATATATCCCATATTCAAACCATCTCTAATTGCCAAAGCCTCTGCAATCTGTGGTGAGGTGAGGCCTTCATATGTTTTTAACAAGAATTCCAAGAATTAAACCGAACTCATCACGAGCAATTACTCCAATTCCAATAGTGCTCGTTGCCTCCGATACCGCTGCGTCGACATTTATCTTAACCACCCCGGCCTATGGACGCCTCCAAGTCATTGTATTAGGATTCGATACGTACAAACTAAGTAATTAAGAATAGGCTTCGAATTTGCCTTTAGAAATTCAAAAAAATCTGCTTGAGCATTTCCGCTTACTGCCTCCGTTGGCCAGCTAATACCATTGAATACAAATTCGGGTTCGCCAAAGCCACCAGCAATACGTTAAGGCTGAGGCCTAATGACGAAGAGGGAAGATGGGCTTGTTTAATGCGATCAAGAATACATTGCCACCAATTAGACTTGTACCCATAGTCTTGAATCTCCTCCGGGTCTTAGGAGAAAGGGCGAATGAATCCACACTTTTAGAGCAAAATCACATCGAAACAACAAGTGACGCACAAACTCACTAGCTCACTCCTGAATTAACACACTATATAATTCGATCATTGGAGCAATTAAAACACATATTTGTTTGTTAGTTCTTAGCACACACCACTAATACACTAGATACTACACTCATTGGAGATACTCTCTCTCTCTCTCTCGAGGGATTTCATATCTTTGCCATCTTTCAGTCCTGGAACTCGAACAGCAAGATTAGTGGACATTGGATTGGACGAGAGCTTACCTGCTCCCGAAAATACGAGTAAATATGTGGGGGGTTAATTCCACCTCAAGTCTTTTCCGTCTTTTTCCGAGGGGTGAGAGGATGGACGAAGCGCTCCTGCGTACCTGCAAACCGAAGGGGGATGTTCCTCCGGGTAGAAGCTCCGACGACCTAGTCAGTAGGTGGAGGAGAAGTAAAGGAGAAAGCTTTTAGAAAAATGTGTAGAGAGAAGGTGTGTCAGAGAGATCAGAGAGATACCTGGTTGGGGGTAGCCCTCTATTTATAGGCAATTCTGAAATGCAAAGCAAATTAAACCGCCTCCACGTGTTGTGTTGTTCGATGTCGCGCTGTTCGGCTGACGTCATATGTCAGAGATATTTACAGCTTCACCGTCCCACGTGGATGACGAAATCAAATGTCAGAAACGTCACATTTGGATAGGGACGTCACTTTTGTTCCCGACACCATTTGACCATAGACTAGCCGAAGATAAGCACTATGACCGCCGAGCGATGCTACCTTCCGAAGACAGACTACCTCAAGGAACTGGATTGTCAAGCATAATGACGAAACCGAAGAGTCCATATCTCCCGAGCGTGAAGTAATCCGAACGCAAAGATGATTTTTTCCACCCGAAGTAAGAAGAGCTTCCCGAATCGGTAAACCGCGTACCCTCGGTTGCCGAACACGACGCTCAAAGTATAAATCAATACGACTCCCAAACCTTTGTTTTTATATCGTTTTGACCCTTTTGCCCCTTTTGGTAATTTCGGCCCACTACAATAGCCCCTCAACTTCTTCTTCATGTACTCGGATATGAAGGAGGAGTTGATAATAGTGGCCGAACAGAACGAATAAGCCAAAGTGAATCGCGTTCTTCCGAACAGATCAAGTTTTCCGAATATATCTTCCGAATAGAAATATGTCTAGTCCTCGGTGACCGAAAGACCATTACACATTAAATGCCCCTGTAACCGCCGATTTCAAATCTGCCACGCGTCAAAATGTGATTGCTCGCTCACACGGCGCGTCGAATCAATATCCACGTGTCGATGATGAGCACCCAATTTTGTAGATATTTGGTGCGGCTAGTCCCGTTTTATGTTGTTTTATCTTGCGTTTATTTAGCTTCTATTGCATTTTTGCTCGTAAGGTATCTTTTGTAAGCTTATCAGGTCAAAAGTGCCAAGAAGGTGGTTTTGGACGCCAAGCAGTGTTCCGGGATGAACCAAGTGTCCAGCTGCCCGCCGGTTCTCATTTCATTGTCACCGAAGCCTAATGGTGCCACAAGAAGCCTCGGAGATTGGCCGGTGGTCAAGGTTGGCGAGAAACGTGCCAAAGTGTTTCAAGTAAGCCTAATGCATCGAGGACGGCCCTCGAGGGCATCCGAGGATCCAAGGCCACAAGGCATACCTCCGCCAACTCCCGTTGATCATGTAATGAAGCATCAGAGAGCCGTCGGGTCACCACAAGGCTTGGTGAACCAAGCTGTCCAGTTCTGCAGTTTTTTCACAGAGGTATGGATGCCTCAAAAATGAGGTATCCATACCATCATGCCGAATTGCAAGACAGTTGAGTTGGTATGCATACCTCATTTTTGAGGTATCCATGCCAATGCCCTTCGGCCAGCACCTTTTGCTGAATATTTCAACTTTTCTTTTATGGAAAGTTTCCACTTTTGGCATGTTTTTGGGATATTTTAGGGACCTTTTGGTCCATTTTATGGCTGATTGTTTTAGCCTATTTATAGCCTCTTATGCCATATTTGGCAAGGGATGTAGTTCATTATTAGTTTTAAGTCTTTTTAAGTTTTAGAACTCCATTAGAGTCTTTCAAGCTTTTCTAGTTTAATCTTTCAAGAACTCTAGTAAGTCCTTCTCGTTTATTGTTTTCTTGTTTATTAATGTTGTAGCTACGGTTGAGATCCTTATATAAATCTAGTTTATTTCCGTTTTTATCGGCCAAGCATGTTTTCACTTCCTAGCCTTGTTTCTAGTCAATTTGCTATGAGTGAGTAGTTAATCGGTTTGGTCATGGGGTGAGGTTTGCTCCATGGATTAGTCGTTTAAATGGTTTCGCTTAAACTTTAGCTTAATCTCAAGGTTTTGAATGAATTAAACCCATGATTTCTAGCTTTGATCATGAGGTCGGTGGCTTTTTTGATCAATGAAGTCTATCGCCTCATGCTACGTGCTTGATTAATCTTACGCGTGCGAACGATCCTTTTTCGTCTCTCACTTGCGTTAAATGAGTTCAATTTGAATTAGAGCTTTGAATTAAGTTACAAGTAGTCTTCAGCTTTTAATTCTTCTAGTGGAATCCGGACGGTTTCGGTCCATACATGAGTTAGATGAAGAAACCGTTTAATGGCTAAGTCATGGGTAAATCGATCCTTTTGACTCGACCACTTTAATCTAGTTAACTTCCAAGTTTAATTCCATCTTTCGAATCAATCACCAAAGTTGGCCGCTTGAAAGCCGAAACTCCATACTTTACATCTAATCCGAATTCGCTGAAGAAGATTTCTCTGTGGGAACAATCCGGTCTTCCGGTATATATGCTGTCAACGACCTAGTCCTATGCTCGGGTGCAAGCCTTTCTAAGAGGTTAGGTTGCGGATTAAGCAGTCGATCATCGTACGGTTCTGAGATCTCCCGCTTAAATCCAATGGCTACGGTTCTGCGTCGCTTCGAACTCCGCTCCTAGGTATAAAAACGGGGAAGAGGAGAGAGAAAATTACTTTTCTCTCTCTTTCTTCGATCGTTCCAGTCGCCCTCCGCCGTTCTCAGCACAAAACCGCCTGATTTTGAAGATTTCTGGAGTTTTTGCAGCAGAGTCCACTTGATTTTCAGGTATTCTCCATTTCTCTGTACTTCTATCTGCATTTTGATGGTTTTGAAGTGTTTCCTGGGTAAAAACCGATGATTTTTTCGAATGTTTTGGACTAGTATGAATAGTGTCGTACTGTAGATGTTCATATGTTCTTCCGAGCGTATGAACATCTGCAACGATGTTCTTCCGAGTGAATGAACATCTTCAATGATGTTCTTCCGAACAGAAAGGTAGAATATTAGTAGAACCAGACCGGATACCTCATCCGAACGGTTTATAAGTTTGGACACGTTTCCCCGAAGCACAGCATCATTTGTCACTCGGATGGTTTGTTCGCCTATTTGCTTTGTTTGTGGAAACGATTTTATAAGTAGATTAGTACACCGAACGTAGGCACTTTAAGAATTTTTGACCATGCATATAGCTAACGGTCTTTCCCCCTTGCACTTTTCACTAGGTCTGGCGTCGTCCGGTTCTTCGTCCAAAGAGGTGGTTGCTCGCTCGGAGTCGGCAACAGAGTCGGACAGTTTGGACTCGCAGACCGCCTCCATTCTTCGGTGTTTTGGTCGTGCGTACCGAACCGGAGGTATGTCGAATTCCGATACCTTCGATCCTACCGACGAGAGCTGGCTCGAGATGCCGCTCGTTATCTCTCCTCTTCAAGCGGTCGATCCCATAGAGATCGTTGAAATCGAGGATGATTCTGCCTCGAGCGAGTCGGCCCAACGAGGAGGGTTTGAGGACATTCCTGCCGAGGATGAAGAAGAAGAAGAAAAAGAAGAAGATGAGGAAGAAGAGGAAGAAGAGGAAGAAGAAGAAGAAGATGAAGAAGATGAAGACCAAGCCGAAGAAGGGGGAGAAAACGTTGTCGAAGGGGGAGCCGTGGGTGCTTCCTCTAGTATCGTGTCGAGCGAACATGTCGCTGAAGCTTCGTCTCAACCGCCAAAGCCGAAGAGACAAAAGCAAAAAATACAGCCTGTTGATCCCGACGTCATTCCTGATAGGACGGGAAAAGAGCCATGCCCGTACTGGGATTGCTTTAAGAGTGAGAAGGCTTTCAATCTCTTCCGAGACGTATACGAAATCCCAAATGACGTGGTAGTGACCCGAGTTACAGGTCCTCGTATTAGGTTCAGCGAAGAGCACATAACGGTGCCCTTGATGGCGATTACCGAGGGTGGACTTCGTTTCCCGATGCATAGGGTGACGAGGGAACCGCTCTATAATTTTGACCTTACCCCCTGCCAACTTAGCGTAAATTCGTTTCGCTTGATCCACTCGGTGATCGAGCTTGCTCTGGTGAAGATGTTTCCTCTAGAGGCACATCATTTTTTTGAAAATTATTTGATGTCCCGAAACTTGAAATACTCACGCTACTATTTATGTAGTAAGAAACACAAATCCAAGCTAATTGTTGGAGGTATGTACGACTCGGAAAAGTGGGCTTCGGATTATGTAGAAATCCGAGGGAACTTTATGTATCCCCCTGGTGAGTACGGTAAATTCCCGGTACCGAAGCATAGAGATACTCCGAGTAAGTACACCTTTCTTTTCCTTTTTTCTTCGTCTGAGATTTTGTTTCTACTCGTCTTGTTATTTATTTCCTTTTAAGACTAATGCTATTTTTGTTTAATGCCTCTCAGCAGATACATCGAAGGTGAACAAATTTTTCCTGAAACTGTGCAAGGGCAGGCCGAGCTTAGAAGAGGCGATTCTATTCTTTCCCGAGAAAGAAAGAGACGCCCCCTCTATTTTAAAATACAAGCCGACTTACCAGGGTTTTATCAGGCAGAAGGGCAAAAAACCTGCCGATGAAGACAAACCTACCAAAAAGGTAAAAGCAGCCAAGCAAACGCGGCGAGAGGAGAAATCGGAAGAAGTCCCAGAAGACTCCTTCGGTCCACTGCCCGAGTGTCTGCTTTTGAGCTCTTACCGTCCTCTTCGAGGACAAATCAGAGAAGCAAGAGACGAAGCGACTGACGAAGAAGGAGAAGAAATAGAGATGTCTCCGAGGAACATCATTGCTGATCTAGAGGAAAGGAAGAAGAAGAAGGATGAAGCGAGAGCCAAGGCCAAGACCGGTTCTTCGGCTGGTGGACCGACGGTCAGGTCTACCAAAGCGAAGAGCTCATCAATCCAAATCCCCGACTCTCCCGCAGGAAAAAGGCCACTTTCTTCTACGAGCCAAGGCAAAGACTTGCCGAAGGACACTCATTTGGAAAAGAAACAAAGGATCGACACCGGCTCGGGAGGAGAGGGTGAAACGACGAAAGGGAAGGGGGTGTCTGGCTCGGCAGTGCCATGGAGGCCACTCTTCGTCACGCCAGCGCCAGAGAAGCGTCAGATAACGAATGAGGACAGCCTCGCTGCCGACCCATCCATTGCTAGGGTCCTCTACCACTGCTTGGCCTTCCCGAAGGATATCACGAAGCCAGCTTCGCTCAAGTCGGCCATCGACGATCACTACTTCTATGCTGGACGAGTATGTTCTTCTCAATTGTTTCTAATTTTCACGAGTCTCTCTGTATGGTGAAAAAGACATAATTTGTTCTAATTTAACTGACTTGCAGGCCATGCAATCCCCGATGCAAGTGCAATTGTATATTGCGGATATCGATAGGCGGACCAAGGCGCAGCAGGTGATGGCCGAACGATACAAGAAGCAGCTGGATGGTTCGGAGTTAGAGCGTGGGAAGCTCACCGAACAGGTGACCAATTTGAATGAGATGGTCAAACAGCTGACGGCGGCGACCGAGCAAGCTCGGGCCGAGGGAAAGAAGGAGATGGAGAAAGAAATGAAAGAGGAGATGGAGAAAGAAAGGCAAAAAAATTTTGACGAAGGGTATACGAAAGGCTACAACAAAGCCGGGGACGAACTTGTAGACCAGGTGGAGCAAGCCGAAGAGTTCTTCAAGCAGTAGCAACACGTTGAAAGCTACACCTTGGGTTTTTGCAAAGCCTTGGATGATGCTGGTGTGGCTGCTGATGACCCGAGGAGGACCACCGTGGTTGTCCCTTCTCTAGTGGAGCCGGAGGATGAAGAAGAAAATCAAGAGGAGGTTGAAAACGAAGCTCTTGCTCCCGAAAATGCTATCGAGAATATGGCCGGCGGTTCTAACGCAGAAGCGAGTGTGACTGCTACCGAAACAACCGTCACTCCAGAAGCCTAGATACTTTAGTTTAGGAATTTGTTTCTGGTTTTTGAATTTGTTATTTGAAATGGGGGTAGCACCGAACGGTTTACCAATGCTATACCCTCGGATCTGTAATTTTGTTTTTGAGGATGGCACCGAACAGTATACCATCGCCAAGCCTCGGTTTTTGTGTTGGGAAAGAATTTATGTTTTACCAATCTTATTGCTTGTCTTTTAATGCAAAAGATGAACTTGCAATTTTCACAAGTTAAATCGCTCGTTTTGAACTTGCAATTTTCACAATTTTCACAAGTGAATTGGCTCGGTAGTTGATTTGGCTCGGCAGTTAGATTTTTCGAATCATAACGGATTGCACATATTTATCTGTTATTGCCCCCTGCCTCGGTGGGTTTTGGCCATTAAGGGCAAGAGGCGCCGAGGTAGAAGAAAAGACGAGAAAAAATGCGAGGGATGGTGCCGAAGTGAGAAGCTGCAAGGATTACTTCCAAATGCCGAGGGCTAAGAAGTAGACACCCTTTTAACGAGTAGAATAACCGAGGGCTACGAAGTATACGCCTTTTAAACGAAATGAATCCGAGGGCTACGAAGTATACACCCTTTTAATTGAAATGAATACCGAGGGTTACGAGGGATTCACCCATGAAGAACATTCCGAGGGCTTCGAAGTATTTACCCATGAGGAACATTCCAAGGGCTACGAAGTATTTACCCATGAGGAACATTCCGAGGGCTACGAAGTATTTACCTATGAGGAACATTCCGAGGGCTACGAAGTATAAACCCATAAACGAGGAACGTTTCGAGGGCTACGAAGTATTTACCCATGAGGAACATTCCGAGGGCTACGAAGTATACACCCATAAACGAGGAACGTTCCGAGGGCTACGAAGTATTTACCCATGAGGAACATTCCGAGGGCTACGAAGTATACACCCATAAACGAGGAACGTTCCGAGGGCTACAAAGTATTTACCCAAACAAATAGGATATGACAGATAGTAAAGAGAAAGAATTTTTAGGTATATTAAAAAAAAGATCGCGTCGGCCCGAAGGCTTACAACTGGTAATTTACTTGAAATGAAGAGTAAAAGAACGAAACGACCGAAGGGAGATAACCGAAGGCTACCCATGGAACTTCCTCAACTTCTGAGCGTTCCAAGGGTTAGCAATCGGGGTCCCATCCATTTCTTCCAACTTGTAAACTCCATGCCCAATCTTTTGGGCCACTCGATAAGGGCCTTCGTAGGGATCCTTTAGCTTCATAAGCTTGTCGGCTTCAGTGACCATCCGAAGAACGAGATCGCCGACGTTAAAAGGTCGAAGACGAACGTTTTTATTGTAACTCCGAGCAACTTCCTGCTGATAGGCTGCGTGTTTTAAATTGGCATTGTCTCGTAATTCCTCGGCGAAAGCAAGCTCGGCACTGACGTGCGCACTGTTATCCTCAAAATCGAAATTTTCAGACCGAGGGGTGGGGAGCAGTGTTTCGAGCGGAAGAACAGCCTCCATACCGTATGCCATGGAGAATGGGGTACGTCCGGTGGACCGACGAGGAGTCGTACGATATGCCCAAAGAACGTGAAGGAGCTCCTCAGCCCACTTACCAAGCTTCTCGTCCAGCCGACGCTTCAGCCCCCGCGTAATAGTCTTGTTGGATGCCTCGGCCTGACCATTCCCTTGTGGATAAGCAACCGAGGAGTTTTGAATAATGATGCCATGCTGTTGATAAAATTCCTTTATCGCCGTGGCAACAAACTGGGAGCCGTTATCCGAGATGATAGCATAGGGAACGCCGAACCGAGAGATTATATTCTTCCAAATGAAGCTCTGGACATCACTCGCCTTAGTGTGGACCAACGGGACAGCCTCAACCCACTTGGTGTATAAATCCATAGCAGTAAGCATATACTCGAATCCTCCTGGGGCCTTAGGCATTTTGCCCACGATATCAAATGCCCAAACCGCAAAAGGCCAAGGACTAGAAATCATCTTAAGCGGAAAAGCAGGTTTGTGAATGAGGGCAGCTTGCTTCTGACACCGAACGCACCGCTTAACATAGTCTTCGGATTGTTTCACCATCTTCGGCCACCAATATCCTTGAGTCAAGGCTCGTTGAGCGAGTGACCTTCCACCCGAGTGTGCCCCACAGCTACCAGAATGGAGTTCATCCAAAACGCTTACAACTTGTCCCTCGTGAACAACCCGAAGGTCAGGCCCAGTGAACGTTCGGCGGTACAACACGTCATGTGTGCCGAGGTAGAAGTTAGCGGCCTGACAACGAATCCTGTATGCATCTTTTTTGCCGAGGGGAAGAACCTGGGTCTTGAGATAAGCAATAACGGGGTCCAACTTACTGGGGCCGAGAGAAATGGTTAAAATCAGGTGACCTTCGGTAGGTTCAACGCTCGGGGAATCAATACTGTCAAAGATAATGGTCCTGCTGCCGGAGGTTTTGTACACCGAAGCAAGGCCAGCTAAGGCATCTGGGTGCGCGTTATGTTCCCGAGGGACCCACTCGACCTTGACACGGCCCAAACGAGCGAAGAGGGAAAGGACATAGCTCACATAGGCGTTCATACGGCTATCCCTGGCCTGGTAATCATCGGTAAGGTGGCCGACCACTAATTGAGAATCACAAAGTACGTGTACAGAGTCAGCCTCGAGCCGAAGAGAAAGTGTCAAACCAGCGATAAGGGCTTCATACTCGGCCTCATTGTTGGTGGCGGTGAAACCGATAGATACGATACTCTCGTGGATGGTTCCGCTCGGAGAAACAAGGACAATTCCAGCCCCAGCACCATGCATGTTCGCAGCCCCATCCACATTCAGCCGCCAAGCATCCCCAGAGAATAATTTCCACTCTCGGCGTGGGCGTTTATTACCCATGGTGAACCGAGCATACGACGCGTCTAACTGCGGCTCGGCAGCGTCGTTAGTAACTTCGGCCTCAGCTGTTTTTCGTTTCTCCTCGGCAAGCAGCAGGAGATTCGCCTCGTCTTGAAGCCCCGGGGTAAGTTCGGCAAAAAGATCAGCCAAAGCCTGTCCTTTAACGGATGTCCGAGGCTCAAACTGGATGTCGTAATTGGCCAAATCCTGGGAAAATTTCATTATCCGACTAGAAGAATCTGTTTTCCGAAGAACAGACTTCAGAGGATATTCGGTGAGGACGATGATTCGGTGGGTTTGAAAATAGGGAAGGAGACTCGTCTTGGCGGAGATAAGTGCAAGGGCAAGTTTCTCCATCGGTAGGTACCTCGTTTGAGACCCCGTCATTGTTTTGCTGGAATAGAATATAGGTTGGTGCACGGCTCCTTCCTTTCGAACGAGTACCGAGCTGGTTGCATGGTCGGAGACGGCCAAGTACAAATAAAGATCTTCATCCCCAACAGGAGTGATGAGGAGTGGAGCCCAGGACAAATAATCTTTCAGATTTTGAAGGGAAGTCTCACAATCCGCTGTCCAAATGAAGCCCCGTCTGCTCGTTTTCATGGCTTGAAAGAAAGGTCGGCAAAGATCCCCTGAACGTCGAATAAAACGGTTTAGAGCAGCAACCATCCTCGTAAGCCGTTGGACTTCTTTGATAGTAGTCGGTGGCCGAAGATTCTGTACAGCCGTCAACTGCTTCGGATCTGCCTCAATTCCTCGGCGACTGACGATATACCCGAGGAACTTGCCAGAGCTGACTCCGAACGCACATTTCTCGGCATTCAAACGGAGTCTATATTTCAGCAAAACTTCAAAGGCCTGGCCGAGGTTATCCAAATGCTCCGAGCTGAGTTTGCTTTTTACGACCATGTCATCGATGTAGGCCTCCATCATTTTGCCAATCTGTTTGCCGAACAGCTTATTGACCGTCCGCTGGTAGGTAGCCCCTGCATTTTTCAACCCGAAGGGAACGACCTTATAACAAAAAACCCCCCGAGGAGTAATGAAAGCGGTTTTTTCCTGGTCATCGGGATGCATTGCTATCTGGTGATAACCACGGTACGCGTCCAAGAAACTCAGCCGTTCGTAACCAGTGGTTGCATCAACCATTTGCTCAATCCGAGGTAAGGGAAATCGATCCATCGGACACGCATTATTCAAGTTCGTATAGTCCACGCAGACTCTTAATTTCCTATTTTTCTTCGGTACGACGACAGTGTTGGTGAGCCAAATCGGATATAGAACCTCCCTGATAGCCCCTGCATCCAACAACTGGTCCACCTCGTGCATAACCGCCTCTACGTGCAAAAGAGATGACCGCCGTAACTTCTGGACCACCGGCTTCCGAGTCGGGTCGACGTTGAGAGAATGTGAAGCGAAGGAAGGATCGATCCCAGGCATTTCGCTCGGACACCAGGCAAATACCTCGATATTCTTCATCAGGAAATCGAACATCTCGGTTCGTTCCGAAGAATCCAAAGAGCTCCCGACTAAAAAATATCGGCTGCCGTCCTCGTTGATCGGTAATTTCACAAGTTCTTCGGCAGACCTCTCTTCTGCAGGTATACCGACATCCTCTAGGACCGGAGGAACAACCGAATCGATACATTGTACCTCCAAGTTTTCCGAGCTCTGGACCACGGTACTCACATAACATTTTTTGGACTGAAGTTGATCTCCTCGGAGACTCTCCTGTCGTCCATTCCATCCTATGAATTTCACAACCTGATGGAGAGTGGATGCCACTGCTTTCATGTTATGAAGCCACGCCCTGCCGAGGATAACGTTATAAGGGCTTGGCGAACTGACGACCACAAACTCGACGTCAACCACTCGTGATCCTGCCCGAATGGGCAAATTTATCAGCCCGAGGGGCCATATTGGAGCTCCGGTGAAACTAACGAGCGGTGAGGTAGCCGGCCGTAGTTGATACGCCTCCAACCCCAAACTTTTGTAAGTCGAATAAAACATAACCTTGGCCGAACTACCCTGATCGATTAATACGCGCTGGACCGAAGACTTGTCAATCGAAACAGTTACGACTAAAGCATCGGTATGGGGCGAATGTATCCCGAGGAGATCCTCTTTAGTAAACGTCAGGACCCAATCGTCTTCGGGGTCTTGAAACTTTCGTTTAGCCGATACGGCAATCGAACATACCGCCCGCTCAGTCATGGCCTGGTTAACCTCGGCACGAAGCTCCTCGGCCCTGGCTCCCGAAACAACCCCGTGTATAACACTAACAAGCCGTTCTCTCTCCTGCAACGGGGGTGGGAGCGGTGTCACGCCCTCGATTTTCAACATAAATAACTATACCATTTTAAATACAAATCCTCACAATAGTACATACGATACCAAAAATTACAATACAGTCCCCAAATCTCACAAGTCCATCAAACTGATTCAGTATTCCAAAATAGAGCAAATAGATAATGCAATTTGATTTACGAAGAAAGACAAGTACTTCAGAAATTAACTTTAGCCTGTGATGTCTGCATGCACTTCACACCCTTCAAACTGTGTCCTTGCAGTGTACCTGAAAATGATAGGTTGAGCTACACTAGCCCAGGAGGAAAATCTCTACAAACTTTATGTGCTAATGGGGTGATAAGTGCCAAGAATATATTTCAATATGAGCAAAACATTTTAACTAAGGATATAACCTACATAGCTATCCTTCCTTTCAACAACATAGACTCAGTTCATGTTACTATATTTTTTTTTTTACCACTAGAAACATTACAGGTTTAACTCCCTGGCCAACCCTTCGTCCAAATTATACTCTTCACATAAGGAGAAAGCGTATATATTGAATAACACCACATTACAACATTAAATGACTCACACTCATTCCCAAAACAACCTTTAAATTAAAACTCATGTTAACATCCATCGTATCCCCTCTATCAAGTTCTCCTTTCATGACCAACACGTCATGATTCAACCCATTTGCATTCACACGTGCCTTTAATTCTAGTCTCAAGTTCTCATTCCCTCAAAATTCCTTTTATTTGTTTTTCTTGATAAATCTAAGGTGCCAAGACCACTTTAAACCTCCCACCATGGATTACCACAAAGTATCAAACATGTCTTCATGCCAAACAGATTACCACACCAATCTCAATACATCAAGTCACCATATTTGGAAGTTTATGAGAAAAGAAGAAAGCAAGTATCGACATGCACTTCAAACCATTCAAGGCACAAGCTCAAGTTAAGAGTTCATAGTTACTCACATGAGTGCTCTGTTCTTTTTAAATTTCACTTCCCAATATCTCAATTACATCTATTTAATCTCAATAATCAATCAGCCTCATCATCAAACCCACACATTCCCCTTTTATCATGATACTAAACAATTACAAGATTCCCCATTTTCACTATGTCACATGTTCCAATTTCATTTCCGGGCATTAAGGACCCCGTGCGTCCTACGTTCATTCCGGCATCACACCTTTCGGTGGATCCGTGGCTTTCATTCCGGCATCTCATCTTATAGTGGATCCGTGGCTTTCATTCCGGCATCTCACCTTATGGTGGATCCGTGGCTTTCATTCCGGCATCTCACCTTATTGTGGATCCGTGGCTTTCATTCTCGATAAATCATTCAATTAGTGTCACATATTCTCACTAAGCGAGCAATCTCTTTATCCACCATTTCTCTAATCCCCACACATAGCAAAGTATGCCTCTCACACCAATATTTAGATTCACTTACACGGAAATAATCTCATCCTTTCAACCAATTCATCTTCAGGCATATTCTATAATCTCAATACATAACAAAACACGGCAATCAACTAGATTCATGAATCAAACACACGTAAAGAAACTCCCTTCACAATTTCAATAAGAGAGACAACAAAATTCCACATCTTTAACGTAGTAGAGCAACCATTTGTTTCACATCAATCAATAACATACCCCGGTAAATCAATTAGTCCTTTCTGAACTCAAATCCAAGGAAATATGTCAAGTAATCTGATTCTAAGTGAAATATCCATATTACAACCCGTGGCCTCATTTCATCATTAACCACATCATCAATCTAGTGATTATACTACGAGCGTCAACTAATCCCTCACGAGCTCAATATCATGCAAATAACTAGAAACGGACTCACATTCCAATTCATATCAAACATCATTCATTATGGTATGTGCGTTCATAATTCATTCCTAAACTTACCCTCAAATAAACGTAACCATTCATCGGGTGTCAAAGATGTACTATGAGAACTCCACCCCAGAATAACGATATTAACATAACTTTGGATTTAGAATACTTAAACTATCCCCATTGTTTTAATATATCGAGTAACCATTTCACATCACAACCCCTGTAATTGTCATTACTTCATAATTAAGGTTCAAGTGTCCTATTTCGATTCTCAATGGCTCTTGACAAGTCTTTAAATTTCATTTCAACGATAATTTGTTCCTTCAAAACCCAAGCTAATACACCACGTGTCCAATGTCTAATAATGTTCATAAACTCTTAAAAAAGTATAAACCAACCCCATAGAAGGAACCACGGCCTTTGAATATGAAAAAGGAAAATTTTACGAAAAACTGTCCTGGGTTCCGGAACTGGCAAAAAGGGGGGTTCCGGAACTGACTGGGTTCCGGAACTGGCAAACATAAGGGTTCCGGAACTCAACCCGAGAAACTTAAAACTTCACCACTGGACAAAGGGTTCCGGAACTAGGCAAAATGGGGGTTCCGGAACCAATCTGGAATTGCAGCGCGAAGAACACGACCATGACAGATTTTACCCAAACCCAAAACAATGATCAACAACAAGATCTAGGCACCAAAACTACTCATAAACACATAAAGTAAGTTAGAAATCCCTACCTCATGGGTTTTGAGCAAAACCCCAAAAATCTAAGCAAACCCTAGGTTGTTCCGACTTGATTTCGGCCAAACTCACCAAGAACGATCTCCTCCAACCTAGAACGCGCAATCTCCACCATGAATAACTCCCTCCAAGCTTGATCATACGATTTTTCAAGTTCTTGGTCGCTCAATCAAGCAACCCGAAAAAGTAAGGAGCTTCACATTGATCCGATGATGATTTTTCTTGGATAGATATAAAGCTCTTGCTTCATAGAGCAACTTTAATTCTTGGATTTTTTTCGGAATCTCACTCTAAGGAGATGAAATCGAAGAGAGAAGTACGAAAGGGAGAAAGAGATGAGAGAGAGAGCTCTAGGGTTGATTTTTCGTGGTTATGGAGTGTAAAAGAGTAAAGGTAGTGCTTATATAGTGGTCCAACACGCGACCCAATTTTCAGAAAATTCGAAGTGGGTTCCGGAACTGGCAAAAATGGGGGTTCCGGAACTGATCTGCAGATAAGTGTTCCGGAACTGGCAAAAACAGGAGTTCCGGAACCAATCTGGAAATTTTGCAAACTCGTCCGACGTTCAACGAGTCAACCTCCGATCACCACCCACACACTCACAACACCCCCAAACACCCTCACATCAACGAAACACATTTTTCAACGACTAACCGAACTTTCGTTACATAACGATGCACGTCAATCCGTAACACCACGTTAAGAAAAATGATATTCCATCCGAAATACGATCGTCCACATTCAAATTAATTAAAGAAATGGAATTTAAAATTACGGGTCCTTACAAGCGGGGTATGACGAGTGTCAATCCATTGATTCAAATGCCCCGCGGCAGCAAGTTCTTCCAGGTAACGTTTGAACGGGCCACATCGCGTCGTGTAGTGCCCATGCTCGTTGTGATAGGTACAATGGCCAGAACGTGCGTTTGCCGTACCCAATAATTCCGTCGGCCAATGAAAGAAGGGGAGGCGGCCTATAACACCCACCAACTGATAGATTGGTACGACAAACACAGTCGTCTCGGCAGTGTACTCGTCTGGTCTCGGCTCACGACGCGTACGATCCCGAAACTGTTGTTGCTGCGTCGGTAGAGGCTGAGGCTGTGGCTTGCTCGGCCCTGGTTTCTGTACTGTGTGCCCCTGTGCCACGCTCTTCACGTTTGCCACCTGCTTTTTTACCAAGGAAGGGCCTACCGAAGGTTTCAGGAAGTCCCCTGTCTTCGGATTTCCATGCTCGGCTACAGCCTCTTCGTACATACAATCTTTCTCGATGATGGCCATGAGCTCACTCATGTTCTTCGGGGGATTTCTAGAAAGATCATGAAACATTGGAGAGGAAGTATCCAGACCATTCATAAAGGACTCCGCTGCCACGGCTTGGTTACAATCGGGGATCAGGTTGTATAATTCCCAATATCGCTCGGTATATAAACGCAAAGTCTCCCCTGGTCGTCGACGCATGTTGACCAGCATAGAAAGTGTTTTAGGTTGAATGCTGCTCGTTACGAATCATTTGGTAAACTCAAGCTCTAGCTCGTCGAAACACGTGATAGATCGTGGTTTCAATTGATTATACCACATCATGATCGGTTGTGTTAGGGCGAGAGGGAAGATTTTGCACATAATCGCGTCGGAAAAGTTGTGCAGAGACATTATCTGCCGGAAGCGTGTAACGAACAACACGGCATCCTCCTTTGCTTCGTATGGTTTGATTTTCGGCATGGTGAATCGGGTAGGGGGATGTTCGTTCAGGATAGCCTCGGTAAAAGGCGAGGCCTTCGCCCTTCCGAGCTTGGTGTCGTCTGCTGGGAGAACAACTGTGCCCAGTGGTAACCTAGTACCTCGTCTCTCGGGCTCGACGGCATGCTCCTGGTGATAATGAATTGGTTCGTGACGTTCCCGAAGACGCGCACTTCCACCTCTCGACTGTTCGGGACGATCATTATTGCCCCGTGGTTGTGCCATATCGCTATCTATAGGACGATAGGTGACGGGTTCGCCCGTGAGGGGATCGAACAGAACGACGCTGTTATCTCTTTCTCGACGAAAATCCGTACTGTTAGCTCTGCGATATCCCAGTGTTTCTTCGCCGGAGGGCTGGAGATGGGAACGAACGTGTTTCTCCCGAAGGGGAGGATTGTTCATGTCGAAATCCAGCCGAGTCCTAGCCCCTGGTCGTTCCGGCCGATGAAGACCCAGGGTTAAGGAGGGCTCGGAAACGTCCGACCTTCGGCTTCGTGCTGTAGACCCTGACGAACGGGTTGAGCTTTCCTCGTGACCGAATCCCTCCAAGTGCCGTCTTTGAGGCGTAATTGGGTGATCTTCGATTCGGCTGAGATTAGGATGGTGCCTCGTCCTGGTGTTATCCTTAGTCCGAGCAAGGACACGCTTCCCATGTCGTTGTGTATCTACGTGTCTACTCGTGCCTGCGTCGTTGTTCCCAGGAGATGGTGTTATCGGAACATGGCTGTCCTGGCCTTCGAGTCGCTGCAGAAGAAGGGCTATCACGGCAGCTTGCCGTTTCTGTTCGTTAAGGGCAATGTCCAGCTCGGTTGGGGTTGCGTTCGGCTGATGGGTGTTAGGTGCGACGGTTCAGGCATGATGCGGCTGGGGGGTGTTGCTATAACCGAACCCAGAAAGTCCGAGAGTGAAGTCCTCCGGCCTTGGTGGCGGCGTGCGTCTCGACATAGATGAAAGAGGAAAGAATGAGCCGAGTGAAAAAGTGGTCTCCCACTGTGGTCGCCAATTGTGGGGGGGTTAATTCCACCTCAAGTCTTTTTCGTCTTTTTCCGAGGAGTGAAAGGATGAACAAAGCGCTCCTGCGTACCTGCAAACCGAAGGGGGGTATTCCTCCGGGTAGAAGCTCCAACGACCTAGCCAGTAGGTGGAGGAGAAGTAAAGGAGGAAGCTTTTAGAAAAATGTGTAGAGAGAAGGTGTGTCAGAGAGATCAGAGAGATACCTGGTTGGGGGTAGCCCTCTATTTATAGGCAATTCTGAAATGCAAGGCAAATTAAACCGCCTCCACGTGTTGTGTTGTTCGATGTCGCGCTGTTCGGCTGACGTCATATGTCAGAGATATTTACATCTTCACCGTCCCACGTGGATGACGAAATCAAATGTCAGAAACGTCACATTTGGATAGGGACGTCACTTTTGTTCCCGACACCATTTGACCATAGACTAGCCGAAGATAAGCACTATGACCGCCGAGCGATGCTACCTTCCGAAGACAGACTACCTCAAGGAACTGGATTGTCAAGCATAATGACGAAACCGAAGAGTCCATATCTCCCGAGCGTGAAGTAATCCGAACGCAAAGACGATTTTTTCCACCCGAAGTAAGAAGAGCTTCCCGAATCGGTAAACCGCGTACCCTCGGTTGCCGAACGCGACGCTCAAAGTATAAATCAATACGACTCCCAAACCTTTGTTTTTATATCGTTTTGACCCTTTTGCCCCTTTTGGTAATTTCGACCCACTACAAAATAGCATCTGATCGAAAGCCTAAATTTGGTAGGACTTGCTACGAGTAGTTGTAGTGGGCATGAAGCAGAACATCGAAAGGGACGGAATGAAGTGCCAAAGAGCCTGGGGTACGGTGCTAGACCTACCTGTTGTCAGCCAATTAGAGTCCAACAAACACTGCTATACTATACTGCGACGTGGCTTCCAACGGTGCGTATAATTGTAACAGCCGTGATTTTGATAAACTTCTACTAGTTCCTGCTAGTAGTTGTCGGTCCATTATTTCATTTTGTAATGTTCACAATATGAGTTCTTCCAAGCATATGTAGAACAGACGTGTGCTATTGATTTCGCTATCTCTAATAACTTATTTTCTCAACCAAATGTAATTAGCTCAATTGACCATCCTTGTGCATTTCTAAACGAGAGGCTAGGGGTCAATCCTCAACTTAAGTAAGGATTGATTAGTTTCCCTCCCCGGCCTTGAATGGAATCAAGATCTCTCATGTGATAATTCCTCATGTGATACAAAACAAAACCGATTACGAGCCTATTTGACGATCCGAACAGCTCATTTTGTAAGTCTCGATGTGTTTAATGTCCATGTAAAAATCAAGCTCCTTGGACATATATGGTATCTATTTGAGTGAATCATATTGTCACAAGAGGAATAGAAGACAAATATGATTAGACTAAGATTTTACTGATATCTAACAAATTTGACTTTTGGTATGGGCATTAAACACATTGATACCTACTATAGAATGATTTTGATCATGAAATAAGACCGTGATGATTCTCATTTTGCGTCACATGAGGGACCTTATGAGAGATCGATCATGAGAGGATCTTGACTCCCCTGAATGAGGGTTATTGTTCATTTACTTATTTGTCTTCCTTAATGAAAATACCAATACAGCTTCGCGTGATTGCTATTGTAAATTTGGTTTGATGTAATTCGGATACTTGTATTCTCCTGCCGTTTGTAGTAGTAATAATAGTCAAAAGAAAATTAACTTTTTAATAATTATTTTCTCCTGATCTCCCTCTCTCTTGTTTTGTTAGACGCATCTACTTTTGTTGAGTTAATCCTCAAGCCAAGAAATCATAGACCTTTTCAAACCGACCAAAAACAATCGGATAACTTGTTCCATTAGAATTGCGCACACCCTTTGATTTTATGGCCGTTGTTTTTTCCAATTATTTAAAAAGTTTTCAATCCTTATTTTAATGGCTTTCCTCCCACTTGTTTACCGATACATACATGGCATATATATGATGTTACTTCCAAGTTGTGCAAACCCCACTTGTAAAGATGTAAACGGCATTTATTTCCTCCACAAAATGTGAAACCGATCTTTCGAAGAAAAGTCTAGATATTTATTTTGAATAGAGAGAGAGAGAGAGAGAGAGAGAGAGAGGTGTGCTGATCAAAAAAGAGAGAGAGAGAGAGAGAGAGAGAGAGGTGTCAATAAAATTGGCTAGTCAGAGAGAGAGAGAGAGAGAGAGGTGTGCTGATCAAAAAAGAGAGAGAGAGAAGTGTCAATAAAATTGGCTAATCAGAGAGAGAGAGAGGTGTGCTGATCAAAAAAAAGAGAGAGAGAGAGGTGTCAATAAAATTGGCTGGTAAAAATCATTGGTCGGGCCACGTTAATAATTCAACGTAGTGTTAACAAAAAAATCTAAATTATAAAATAAAGCGGTTTCTGTTAAAAAATGACTAGGCATATAAATAGGAGCAATCTCTACAACCATTAGATCACTTCCTTTAAATTGTTAGATCACTTTCTTTAAAATTTGTGATCGTGCGATTAGGAAAAAATAAAAAAGAATTCTTAATCACTCTTTGGAAAAAATAAAAAAGAATTCTTAATCACTCTTTTTTTTCTTTCAAATCTCTCTCTCTCTCTCTGAAATTGGTTCGAATACTTTGTGAAAACGAAAACGTTAATGTGAATTTAGAGCAAATGTGTTCATGCACAAGGATTAATAAGAGAAAATATAAAACTTATGCTGAAAGTGCCTTTAGGCATAGGCAATCCGCTAGTTATCAGTATAATAAATCTTGTCTAGAATTTAAAATGCAATGACCGTGTGTTTGTTTAACATTAGGTATGCTAGTACATATGTACAATAATATGCATGACGTGGTTAAGTGATACTGTATCATTTGAAAATTAATGGACGAGATCGATGTCTTTTTACATTGCCTGATAATATAATGCCGCATAAGCATGTTGTGTATCCTATTGTGTTAATGGTCCATAATTGACTTTCCTTGGTTTGAAATAGTAACTGTCCATGGTTTGAATTTATATTTATATTTGCCATTAGCTTAAAGGAAATTGATTTCTACACTCTTCTAATTGATGCACACATTCTTTTTCATTTTTTATTATATTTTAGCGGGTAAATTCACAAAACAGTCCCTGCAATTTGTTAAAAGTAAATGCATGCAGGGACTGTTTCGTAAATTCACCCGCTAAAAGACAGAAAAGAAGAAGAGTGTTTGCATCAATTAAGAAAGTGTAGAAATCAATTTCCTTCGTTAAACTTAATTTACTCTGTTCTAGGGGACTCGGGGTTTTTGAAATTTAGGTTAGATTCCTTTTGTATTTTATCATTGGTCGGAGTCTGAATTGCAGTTGTTCCGTGAGGTAATTTTCTTGTGGTGGTATTCCGTAGGTTAATGCCAAAACGACAAAGCAGAGAATTAGGTTACGTAAACAAATTCCGCAACTTTTTACTATTTGATGACAGCACTATGCACGATTGATGTGTTTTTTACCTTGGAAAAACCTTGCCAGTTGCCAAGTTGATGTAATTTGGCTGGATAAAACCTTGATTAATACTATTTTGAAGAGTAATCAAGTTGATGTAATTTGGCTGGATACGGCCATCTTTATCTTCTTGGAAGAATTTTGGCAGAAGTTATGAAAATCTAGCTTGCTCTTTGTAGAGCTTGAAATATTTCAAAGAAGGATAATGCTATGGTGTCCCCTACCCAAAAGGGGACACCGGTTATAAACGGTATAACAAACTACAAAAATGGTATAACATGTTATGCCATTGTGTGGGTCATTTTTTAAAATGGCATAATCTTTTTTTTTATTATTATTATATCAGGTCATAATACTTTTTCAAAAATGGCATAACAAGTGTTATGCCATTATTACAAAAATGACATAACATAATCATTCGAAGGCATAACATTAAACTTTTGAGAGGCAAAACCGGTGTCCCCTTTTAGGTAGGGGACACCATAGCATTTGTTGGTGGTTTTCTCTGGGATATGCCCATTGTGATAATTTTTTGTATTCCGTGCATTTTTTTTTGGTAATAACTAATTTAGTTTATTTGCTTTAAAAAAAAGTTGACAAAATGTTGGGAATCAAATATGAATAATCACTAATTTAACTTTCTAGTTTATTTGACTAAAAAAGGAGAGCAGATTGTTTTAACTTTCAATTTCTAGTTTTTTTTTAAAGCTTATTTGAAGTTATAAAAATACGTTTTTCCTTAAAACACTTAATTCAAGTGTGTTTCCATAAAAAAGATTAAGGTTTCTAAAGACATTTACTTTATAATAAATAAATTATTCTACAACTTGTTTAACAAATAATAGTCTGAACTTTTTATTTTAGCTTATTCATGCTACACTAAATACATCTCCTTAAGTGACTAATCAAAATAGGCATAATCTATCAATATAAAAGTGCTAACAAACAGAGCCAAAACTTAGTGGGTTGTTAACTTTCACATAATCATTATGTTCCATATTATTATAGAGGACCAAAAAGATAGCCCATAGCCCTTTGGCTCATCGGCATTAATGTTGCATGTAGATGCCACGAGATAGGTAGTCAGGAGGTCAACTTATTTTTCATTGTGCTAATGTAATTACAGTAATTATTGATTTTCATTGATAAGATAATAAGAATCATAAAATTATAGGACGGGGATGATTAACATGTATCTTTCACACATTTTATCCCATCGCTTCTCTCTAGTCTCTAGTACTAATCTCACTCAACCCAAATGGACCATGAAAAGACATATACCCACGATGCTCCACGAATAATTTCTACCTTTTGTACTCTCTTCAATTATACGATTTAATTGGTATTAGTATCTCTTTAATTATTCTTATATTTTAGAGGGATATAATATTGGTCCCATCATAAAAAAATATTAAGGTTATGAGAGATTATTCAGTGTTGTGAGCCCTACCCACATAGTGCCTCAAGCCCGTTTTTCTAACCGGGTGAGTTTTCAATAAAAAGTTCATCTATAGCTTATGATCTTTAAATAAATTGTTTTTGCTATTTGGAGTTTTAGTTGATTTATATGAGAACAATCATATGTCTCAGCCCGAGGCACCACGTGGTAGTGGCAATCGCATTGAGTTATTTTTCCAAATCCTGTGGGTAGGGACAGATTCAGGGATGTCGTTTAGTAGGGGCACCTTGTTAATCATAATAGCGAAAATTTATTTTTCTAGTCAACCATAATAAGATTGTACACAATTAAGGCATGCATTACAAAATACAAAAATATTTAACACATACAAAATCTCAGACAAAATTTTTAGACTATGTTTTACATGAACATCGACAAGTTTTAGAATGGTCGATATAGTTTTACTAATGACATTATTTTAAAATATTGCTCTTAGACGGTTAAAAATAAGTATAATGAAGAAAAAAATCGATCCAAATAGACAAATAATTCAAAAACCAACAAATATAAATGCACCACATGACGAAATTGAAACATAAAACTAATTCTATATGTACATTTTCAAGATATATACAAGTGCGTATGTGTATTAGCACACTTAATTTTAAAATTATACTAAGAAGCCGTTCCAGTTTCCCTTCTTTTTTTAAAAGTTATTTTTCTTCAATTTTCAAACTCAAATATAATGAAAATGAAAAATAATTTTTTAATTTTTTTGCACCATTTAAAAGATCTCGATGAGATCTATCAAACAAGATCCATATTGGTAGGAAAATTATTTGCGTAAACACATGATTTTTGGGCTTGAAATTACCTCCGTTTAAAAAAAAGAACTTTTTATAAAACTGGAACGGCCCCTAAATATATGAAAATAAAATAAAATAATTTTAGTTTCGAGTGAGAACACGTGCCCCATGTCGATCCGTCCCGGCCGGTGGGGATAGAAGAAAAACATGCAAAGGAAAAGGTTGGCTATACCGCTATGTGGGCCGCCATGGAATTTATTTTAAATGCAAACCACACAAAATGCCAAAAGCCAATTTATTATCCCCTCATTGTACCTATCCAAACCTCTTCGCCGCCTTCCTCGATGACTCAGCCTAAATCCTTCATTTCTAAAATTTCAGGTAACTTCACTTTTACTGGAGTAATAGTAGAAAGTAAGGAAAAAGGGTTGGTAAAATAATTGAAGGGAAAATGATAAATGGAATACGTCTTACACCCCGGTACTTTATGATTGTGTCACTTTGGTAATCTGTATTCTTAAATAAATCAATCTAAACCCTCACTTGAAAGTGGCTGTCACTGTCCAGCTTTTGTTCGGAAACTGGTGAAAAAAGTGATGGATATTGGTGGGATGAGTTCGAGTTGTATATCTATGGTGATAGACTGACTATTAATTAAAGCCTCATTCTATTAAGATTTTTATTTTTTAAGTGTTTATTTCTTGTTTTACTATACAGATCATTATCTCACAATACATTATCTTTAATTCGAAAATAGATACTTATTTGTGTTAGTAGAACACACCTTAAGTCTAAGTAATCCATTTATCATATATAGCAAAACTTCTTCTTTTTTTTTTACTTATAATGTGGCTATTTGTGCCTACTTCATGGTTTGAGGTGGCTTTCCTTGTTGAATTTCCTCTACTACCACATTTTTTGCTGGCCCTTTGTTTGACCTCGTTGTTGGTTTGCTTTTCGCAGTAAGTGTTATTGACTCTCCTAGTATATGTGTTCGTGTCTAAATTTTGATAATTTTAATTCATTCTTGTATGTCATGATAATATCTTTCCTTTTTTTGGTAAGCAAAAATTTGAATCATTTCTCGATTTGTGCGTGTCATCCTTGCGCAGGAGCCATGTTAATCCTCTCTATATCGTTCCAATTTTATCAGATGTGCTCGAAGGGACAATGCTACCATGCCATTACATATAGTAAAATCTCATAATAAAACCTTTGTATGGTCTTCAGGCTTTTTGGAACGAAATTACCTTTTATTCTAAGGAAGATGGTGCAAAGTGTCACCAAAATGTAAAGTGTAACTTGTGAAAAACGTCTTCCTAGTTTTGAGAAATCGTATAAACTCACCTAGTATTTTTCCCTAAAAAAAGGACTTTTCCTAATGATTGTTTTTGAAGTGTATTAAGAGAGGATAAGATGCAAAAATTCCTCACACTAATTTTCCGCCCCTTTTTGACCTCATACTTTTCCAATTCTGTCCCTCCCCCTAACAAATCACCTACCTTCATGCCCAGGGTGTTTTTTTTTTTTTGTCAATGATGAGAGTTATATACGTCAACTTATACGTACCTGAACTGTTCTCTTCCCGGTTCGGGAAAGACAGTTTAACTTGTTTTAAAAGTCCAAACCTCCATGAGTGGCCCAAACTATGAAGTCAAAAGAAATTGAGAAAATAACACTTCAAACCCCATCCAATTATTTCTCCATCTCACCCAACAAAACCATCCCTCCCCTAACAAATCACCCAACTTCAAGCCCGGTTTTTTTTTTTTCCGTCGATGATGAGAGTTATATAGGTCAACTTATACGTACCTGAACTATTATCTTCCCGGTTTGGGGAAAGACAGTTTAACTTGCTTTAAAAGTCCAAACCTCTATGATTGGCCCAAACTATGAAGTCAAAATAAATTGAGAAAATAACACTTCAAACCCCATCCAATTACTATCTTTCACCATCTCACCCAACAAAACCATCCCTCTTGACCCCACCTGATCACAAACCCTCATCTTTTACCCCTCCCCTCAACAAAAACCCTAATTCACCACCCCTCTTGAGTTACTTAACCCATTAAAATAAGTGGGTAGGGAGAGAAAGAGGGAAAAAAATCTAGTAAACCTCTCCCCTAAAAAACCCAATTTACCATAACAACACTTCTTCACAAAAACCAAGATATTTAACCTTCATTTCTTGAAATTACTTTATTTATTATTGTTTTTTCTCCTCTCTTCAGCCGTAATAATTTCCTCTAGCTGTACTGATGCTTGAGGCTTCTGGGTTGTTTCAAAATTCTGCCGCTGCAGCTGTGAATAATGAGGAGAACGGTGGTGGGGTGCCGGCAGCTACCGGTGGATTTGGGGAGGAGGAGGGAGGTAGAGGGGAAGAAGGTTACCGGACTTTCGCCGGTAACCGGTGGCCTCGAGATGAGACTTTGGCTTTGTTGAAGATAAGGTCTGATATGGACGCTATATTTCGTGACTCGAATCTCAAAGCTCCTCTTTGGGATGAGGTTTCCAGGTATGCGATTTTCAGCTTATTTCCTTTCATTTTCCTTAAATTTGTGGAGAGAGATTGGATGAAATGATTGACGTAACAGGATTTTGCAGCTCCGATATCAATCCAGATAGTGCCCAATTTCGCCGATAATATGATCGTATCACCGATACCGTTACTTGTCCCAATACTCTACTTTAAAACCCTGTATATTAGATAGGAGTACAAATATTAGAAGTCCCTCAATAATTTGTTGGAACTTTTTTTTTTTTCTTTTTTTTGGAGATAAGAAATTCATATCTTTTTTGTGCAGCTAAATTCCCCTCTTTCTTTATTTTATTTTATTTTTTATGGGTAAATTACCTTGTTTTGAAGATGAAGTTTTATGGGTTTCACTTGGAATTCTCATTTCGTTGGTCTAATTGGAATTGTAGTAATTAGTTCTCTTCAATCTTTTTGTTGTTTTGGAGTAAAATTCATAGCTTTATTGTGCAGCTAAATTCCCTATTCAATGAGAATATATTTTATTTTTCCAGAAATATAGATTGCCTGTTTGATTCGGTTCATGGGTTCTACTTGTTTTTCTTATTTATTTGATCTGTTGAATTTCTAGTAGTTATTGCTGTCCGGATTGATAATGGGTCTCATTATTTAATATTTCGTGTGTTGCTTTCATTTCTTGTTTTCTTTATTTTATGGTGGTAGTTTTCGTAAGCATGTTTCTTGTTTTCTTAAGTGAAGCTGAAAATGGAAACGGAATAAGGAAAATGCTAAATCGCCATTCCTGGGATAAAAAAATTCAGAGATAAAACATGACATCTTTTTGCTAAGTTTCATGGGCTTGACTTGTTTTCCTCAATTTTTTTTTTTTTTTGGTTTATTTGGATTTTAAGTAGTTATAATTGTCCAGATCTATGATACCTAACACGGATTATTCCGGTATGAGGAACGAAAACAAGATTGCGGTACGAGACGTGCCCTAGAGAGATATATTCATTTTGGAAAAATCACGTATCCGTGCTTCATAGCGGATTACAATATCAGAATGTGCTTATTTTAGGAGAGAAACATCCAATAAGTGGAGTATTTTTTTGAAAATATTGATATAAAACTCATTTCGAAAAGATTTTGACATTTTCTTTTCCAGTTGCCCTACTATAGCTCCATCTTATTGATTCGTTACATTTTATTTCCTCTTTATGGCAAAATTATTTAAGGGTATACCAGGTGAAAAACCTTGAGATCAGTTTGGATTGTTAAATTCAGCATTTTTTAATGCAAGCGTTCCATATTTCAGAAGGTGCGTTCGAAAACTTAATTCACTAGGTATTAGCAAGTAGCAAGTTCTGGTAACACAGGTTCAGATTCAAATGGTTCTCACTAACTTGTGCTCTTTTCGTTCTCTTCTTCGATTCTTTGGAGACATCTCCATTCTTGTTTTCTATAGTGATTATTGCAGTTACAATCCGCGTATGCATATTTGTTGAACTATGTTGTGTACCCGTGTTTTGTATTCACTTTGAATTCATACATGCTGAAGTTAAAGTTGGATTTTTGGCAGAAATTTGAAGTTCTTATATGAAACTCTTGTTATCAGGAAATTAGCTGAGCTTGGGTACCACAGAAATGCCAAGAAATGCAAAGAGAAGTTTGAAAACATCTACAAGTATTACAAAAGAACCAAAGAATGCCGATCCAGCCGACAAAACAGCAAAAACTACAGATTTTTTGAGCAATTAGAGATTCTTGATAACAATTCTTCACTTCCATCACCTTCCCCAAACCGAATCCAACATCCCATGACTGAAGCAACTATGGCAATGACTGGAATGACGATAAAACCCTCGAGTTTTACTCAGGATTTTACAACCCCTAGGTCAATCCCAAATTCCAGTGCAGAGTTCTTGATGTCTTCTTCTACATCAACAAATTCCTCGTCGGGTAAAGAATCTGAAGGCAGTGGAAAGAGGAAGAGGAAATTGGGGGAGTACTTTGAGAGACTAATGAGGGAAGTGTTGGAAAAGCAAGAGAATTTGCAAAACAAGTTCATAGAGGCACTAGAGAAGTGTGAGAAGGATAGGATAGAGAGAGAAGAAGCTTGGAAAATGCAGGAATTGGAAAGGAAAAAAAGAGAGCATGAGATTTTGGCACAAGAGAGAGCTATTTCCGCGGCAAAAGATGCAGCTGTGATTGCTTTCTTGCAAAAGATTTCTGGTCCAGGGAATCCAGTTCAATTTCCAGAAATCCCAATACCGATTCCAACACAAATTTCAACTCCAACTCCTACTCCAACTCAACCTCCAAATCCAAATCCAATTCCAACTCCAACTCAGAAAGTTACTGACAAAAAAGACAATGGCATTGCTCTTAGCTCTTCGCGGTGGCCTAAAGCCGAAGTGGAAGCTTTGATTAGGATAAGAGCTGATCTTGATTTGCAATATCAAGACAATGGGCCAAAGGGGCCTCTGTGGGAAGAAATTTCATCTTCGATGAAGAAAGTAGGTTACAACCGGAGCGCGAAGAGGTGTAAAGAGAAGTGGGAAAATATAAACAAGTACTTCAGGAGGGTCAAAGAGAGCAACAAGAAAAGGCCTGAAGATTCAAAGACTTGTCCTTATTTTCAAATGCTTGAGTCTCTATATGAAAGGAAGTCTAAGAAGGTTGTTGCTAATCCTGATAATCCAGGTATTAAGGTAAACCCTGAGGACATTTTAATGCAAATGATGGGTCAATCACAGCAGAAAAAGAATGAAACAGGATCAGCAGGAGGTGGAAGTGAAAATGCTGATCAAAATGGAGAAGATGAGGATGAGGATGAAGATGATGATGAAAATGGAGATAATTATCAAATTGTTGCTAATAATCCTTGCTCAGTGACAAGCATGGAGTGAGGAGACAAGATAGAGAAAGCTTTTCATCATCAATACTTGAAGTGGGTATGCATCATTTTGAGAGGTGGGGCAGAGTTAGTCCAGTGGCTGTCCCTTGGAAAGTGATTAGGGTGGGGTTAAGAGTACTTTCACTTTAAATAATGGCTGCAGTACTCTTTGGGGAGTGGTAAAGTTTCTGGGCAATATTGCAGTATATATTCATCAGGTATCATCATTTTAGGGTTCATATTCTCAGCAATCCAAGTTCTGAACTGGATGGGACAGTTCAAATATGGACTATGCACTGGCATGATTCAATGGTTCGGACCTGGATTTGGAGAGGATCCAATTCCATCATTTTAATGGGAAAATTGTATAAAGAGAGTGAGAGAATAATAATGCTGGGGTGTGATGTAATATAATCCTTTTGACAGTGCATCCCCTGAAAAAAACCCCGTGTGTGTAAAATTAAAAGTTGGTTGTGTTTGTTTGTTTCGTATTACTGTAATAAAAAGTTAGCATCATTAGTAATTATTGTGCAATGAGGGACGGGGGTTGTCAGCAGCGCTCAATCTCACCGTCAGTCTCTGCAATCAATGGTCTTGATTTTAAAAAAACTATTCCACCCTAAAGAGTTCTTTTAAAATCCGGACCGTCCAAAACATTTTTGGACGGTGAGATTGAGCGCTGCTGAATGCTTAGGGACGGCAGCCCCCCAAGTCTTGCAATCATATAATTGGATCCGTTTTCAATGTTACGAGTTTCGAATTAACTTCCTCACAATATTAGCCTTTTCAGGCACAGTGACATGGTCATGGGTCTATAATCATTCTACGGGAAAACATTACAACACAAAACATTGAAAATGGAATCTGGAAGAGGTTCTAATTATCTACTAGTACTAGCTTAGCAGTGTGGTTTCTCCCAACTTAAATTGCTGAATTGGTTTCTCCTAACCTAAATTGCTGAAAACATCACAGGGTTGTGGGTTTGAATCTTGCTCGTGGGTAGTAGTCCTGTGAACCAGATGTTGTGTGGAGGGCCATTGGTTTGCTCTAGCAGGCTCGCCGTCCCAGGCAGGAGTTATGTCTCAAACCGGACATTCCACAGCGAATAGAAACCCCTTTAGCAATGCCCAAGGGGATTTGCTACGCTGATTGTCTCTTCTCATTCTTTCAAGTAGCCAAAAAACAAAAAAAAATTTGCTGAATTGAGTTGAAAGGCTTTCGAGTATTGAATAGTTGAATAGATGCTTGCTAATTTATTTAATACACCAACTTCACATCGTTAAGGTATGCATGTCATGCAATCCCTTCGAATTGGTTTAATTTTACAGGTGATTGATTTGGACAAAAGACCAGAGCCTCGGTGGAACGTTTTTTTATGAGAGATAAGCATTCCATCGCTCTTCTTCGTTTGTTGTTTGGGTACATTTATTCGTTCAGGTTCTGATAGATACGGGAAAATAAGCTAGCCAACGGTCACTCACTCAGGCTCTATTTGGTAACACTTCTACTTTTCTATTTCCTGTTTTGTATTTGTTGAAATCAATTTTTACTTTTCCTAAAAAAAAAGTGAAAGCAAAAAACATGTTTGTGTCAACCTATTATCAAAAAGGGAAAAAAAAAAAAAGGGAGAGCGAAAAACATGTTATCAACCAACTCCTTCATAGGAGAAATTTTTTAGTGTCGGGTGGGTACCACATGGTGCTCGCTTGATGCATTCGAGCTGTTCATTTTGGTTTTGGACAGCTCAGATTTGGAAAGAGAGAGATGAGAGATAGTGGTTGGGTGAGAGGAAAGAGAGGGTTTCAATATAGCCATCCAACACACTTTTGGACGACTCAGATGGGCTGCTCGGGCACCACGTGGGCATAGCCACATGATACCCATCCGGTACCCAAAAATTTCTCCCTCCATAGACCCAACCACACGGCCCTTCCAAGAGGATCCATTATCCACAGTAAGGCAAAGCAAACCCAAATTTCTCAAAGACCCAGGAATTGATGACCTTTTCTCTTTCCCATTACTACTACCAGAGGTCCCGCCATTTCGACACCGACCTAACGCGAGAGAGAGAGAGAGAGAGAGAGAGAGAGAGAGAGAGAGAGAGAGAGAGAGAGAGAGAGATATGGAAACCAATTTCTGGGTTGGGAAGGGATGGATCTAGTTTTGGAAGAGAGAAAGAGAACGAAAAAAAAGGCCCTTCGAGGACGCGAACCAACTCTTATAGCTGGGTTGCTCTGGCACGGTAGCGGAATGAGGTTGGCAGCCGGAATTTTGTTTTTGAAAATAGTGGACGTTAACTTTTGTTACTTCCTCAAATTATGAAAATAGTGAAAGTGATTACCAGAATTTGGAAGTGGAAATAGTGCACCAAACAAACTTTCAAGGTTAATTTTTGAAAATTCTGGAAATAAAAACAGAAAATAGAAAATATAATGGTTACCAAACATGACCTCAATGTTTCATTTTATTCTATTTTGTCTTTCATTTGTTTTGGCTTATTAACCATTTTGGTTCCCAAAGTATGTTTTGCTCATTTTTTTCCTCAATGTAACATTGAAGACATTTGGTGTAATATCCCCAACTTTAAGAGAATATTGTTTTTTTTTCTTCTAAATCTTAAGTTTGATTGAGAAGGAGAGAAAAATGTATGTTAGAGCATCTCCAACCTTGACCCAAATCCTTCCCTAAATTTAAAATTTGGGCAAAAACTACAAAAACTTGTCTCCAATCTTTGACCCAAACCCTTTCTCATTTTGGGTTTTACTCATTTTTTTGCCCAAATTTGGGACAAACCAAACCCTTTCCCCATTTTCCCAACAGCTATTTAGAGAGAGAGAGAGAGAGAGAAACATACATACAGTGGATTGAATTAGAGAGAGGGCTGGGTGGGTCGGTGATTTCTTAGATTTGTCAGAGTCGTCGCCGGAGTGCTGTCGGAGTTGCCGGAGTGTCGTCGTAGTAGAGGCGGTGGGTCGGTGGGAGAGAGAGGGGAGACGTAGGGGTGCAGTGGAGGTGGGTCGGTGGTGGTAGGTCAGAGGAGGAAGAGAGAGGGGTCGAGAGAGAGAGCGAGAGTGAATTTGGGTTTGATGGTTGGAGATAGGCCTGTCAATGGATCGCATCCGATCCGAAAAATCCGATCCGAATCCGATAACTTCGATCCGATAATCCGAATCCGATAACGGATTCAGATCGGATTAAATCCGTTATCAATCCGAACTTTATTTTTTTTAACTTTTTATTAATTTATTAATTTATTTTAAAAAAAAACAGTAAATTTTTTATTTTGAAAAAAAAATGTTTAAGAAGTTGTATTTTTATTTTCAATTTTTTATTTTATTTTTTTTTGGAAAATAATTTTTTTTAAAAAAAATTGTATTTTTTTTAAAAATATATATATATATATTTTTCTAAATTTTTTGAAGTAAAAAAGTTTTCAGATCGGATTCAAATTTTTCGGATCAGATTCGGATTACCACTATCGGATTTGAGTCTTATCGGATTCGGATCGGATCCAAGTCTTATCGGATCCGGATCCGGATCCGATCCGTTGACAGGCCTAGTTGGAGATGTGCCTACCCAAAATGGGTTTTTACTCAAAATTTAACTCAAATTTGGGGGAAAAAATGGGTGAAGGCTGGAGATGCTCTTAGGGATCATAAATGGGGAAATGACGGCCCAGGATGTATTTTGATAATTAATACCCACCAATAACATTTTCAGTATTAACAAATGTTGATAGCATGTCTTTGGCGGGTATTAATTATCAAAACACGTCATTAACCGTCATTTTCCCATCATAAATTTGCATGGAATGGACACATGCCAATCCTTCACTTTGGATATATCCAGGCCCAGCCCAAGGGCAAGACTTCAGAGGCCTGTGCCTGGGCCTCCAAATTTTGGCCCAAAAAAGGGGTCCGTTAGGAGTAGTTATATACTCCATACTATTAGTTCGCACCATAAAGCATGTAAGTCCCCTTGGTTCAGTGGTTGGATTCGATTCCCCCTCTATTACTTCTTTCGGCCTATAAATCTGAAGGAGACTTGAGTATTCGTGATTTCCGGTTGTTAAATCAGGCTTTACTTGCCGATGAATGCTGGCGCATGCTTAACGATCCTAATTTGCTCATCTAACAGGTGCTCCTTACCAAATATTGTTCAAAAGTGAATATTCTTCATGTTAAACCCCACCCACAGTCATCTTGGGGTTGGAAGAGCATTCTCCATTGTCGCAACTTTATAGCTAACCACATTTCTTGGCCGATTGGGAATGGGGAATCAACCAATCTTTATATTGAAAAATATTACTGTGGTTGATTTATGCTTCGTGAACTTGGATCAATCCTTTCTAATCCAATTGCCAAGTTCAAACCCAAACCCAATAATCATTTCTCAAGCCTAATAAACATAGAATCTCCACATTAGCCCAAAACCTGACTACTAATAAGCCAAAAAAAGGCCCAAAACCCGAACCCAGTTCTGGCCCAAAACCACAACCCACAGACAAGGAAGTGTGGGTTGCCCCACCTTGCGGACTCAACCTGTCAGGTTGCGCACACAAAGTAATAGGCTGTCATACGTTGCAGACACAAGGTAATGGGCTGACATACCTTGCGGACAGAACCTGTTAGGTATGCGGAATCAAGGTGATGGGCTGCCATATCTTGCGGATACATGTAAGGTTGCAGAATCAAAGTTATGACCTTGCGTGGTTGTACCCAGTTTCAGACAGTTGCTGATCGGGCATGGGTGGAAGATGAGATTTTTAATGAACTCCCTTCCGATTCTGGTTGGAGAAATAAATGTCTAAACCTATTTCTAAGCCTATAAATAGAACCCTAAACCCATTGGAAATAACAACAAAAACGTCCACCAAAAATCCTAAGCCTAAAACTATTTCCTTTCCTAACTTTTGCTTTGCAAAATCCCATTTAAATCAGCCTCTATACCTAGAAAATCCCAAAAATACTAGTCCCAAAACCTCAAAACACTACTCGATTAGTCCCAGTTCACAAAGCATTTGTCAACAGAAGTTTCGTTTCAGAGTGAAATTATGCTCATTCGCCGAACTTAGTACTTCTGAGGGGAATATCCGGGCATTGATCCAAGAAGTTCAGTATTCGCATATATTTTACAATTAATGGAATATTAGTGTTTGTGTATTTATAGTTCATTATATATTACATTTTGTGTAATGCATACAAAGGTATTTTTGGTTCTGGTTCTACTACTAAGTATAAGTACTTATTGGGCATGGTTTCAACTCCCATTATTCGAAAATTTGGAAGATTTTTTCGTTTTAAAACCATTTAAGCTTCATAACCAAAAAAGAGAGTCAAACGACACTGCAAGAACTCAAATACAACCCTCCAGCATGGAGGACCAAGCATTTATCGCTGCTACAAGCTGCAATATTACGAATCGTATTGCTAAAAAGTTACGAATCGTATAAAGATTACGAGATACACCAAAATGTTATGAATCATAATGAAAATGTTACGAATCGTACTGCTGAAAGGTTATGAATTCTAGAACAAAAGTTACGAAACACACAAGAATGTTATGAATGAACCATAAAATAGGTGCATATGGTACACCCTTTTAAGGGGTTTGTATTGTAGACTTTCCGATATTACTTACACTAGTTTTTCAAAAAAAAATATATTCCAAAAATTGCAGGTGGGTCACGTGACCTACCTGTGCTCATGGTAGATTCGCCCCAACACACTTATCACATATGTGTGGATCTCATCATGTATGAGCCCCAATTATTTATGTGGGCTCCATACATATGGAAGAGGAGTGTGTTTGGAAGTGTAATTGGTGTGTGTATGTAGCATTACTCTACCAAAAAAACGTAAGTGATCCAGAACCAGATGAAACTATTGAGTTATTAATATGGCGTTCCACTTTTAGAAAAAGAAGTTTTTGGGAAAAAGAAGGTAATTTCAAGGTCAAAAATCATGTATTGACGCAAATAATTTTCCTACCAATATTGATCTTGTTTGATAGATCTCATTGAGATCTTTTAAACGGTACAAAAAAATTTAAAAAATTATTTTTCATTTTTGTTATATTTGAATTTGAAATTACCTTCTTTTTGAAAAAAAAGGTTTTGGGAGAAAGCGGAATAGGGTCTAACTATACATTCCCATGAAGCCCAGTAGCCTACTACAACAAATGTACATCGAACTGTGTGGGACTCAATAGTACCATACGAATGATCGAAACTGTTCAATTTGTTTAAAATATATCCACTATAAGAAAATAGGGATCTAACAACGATCAAAAGCGTCATTAAAGAACACAAAAAGCGTCGCTAAAGGCTATACCAACGATTCACCAGCTGTCGGCCAAACCGTCGCTTAGAGGTATAGCGACGGTTTTGACGAGTGTCGGTACATATTTTTTTTTAAGTAGCGATTTTTTTAGCGACGCTTATAACCATTGCTAAAGACAATTTTTTTATTTTTTGAAAAATCACCGCTGTGGGACGTAATGGCCATGTGTCCTCCATGTGCTGACGTGGCACCCACATGTCACCCGCGTGGCGCTGATGTGGCACCCACGTGTCGCTCCTCTTGGGAATCGAACCCAGGACCTCGTGTTCTTGTGCACGCGCGTGAACCAGTTGGGCTAGCACAACACTTATGTAAAATGAAGCACCTACTAATATTTATATTATATTATCCATATTTTTCTTGGGTGTTGATAATGCCAAAACTCATTTTGTTCCTGCCAAAACTCATTTTGTTTCTGCCAAAACTCTTTTATTACATGACTTAATTACCCTCCATCACACCATTTGCTTTACCAGAATGCCCCTTCAAATCCATAGGATTATTTTGTCGTTCTGTTTGAGTCTCCTACTCTAAACCTATCAGAGCTTGAACTAAGAGAGAGGGGATGCTTACAGAGCTTGGTTTTGGGTTTCTCTTTGCATTCCCCAACAGATCTATTGCTCTATTTCATTAATTTACGAAACCATGGCCGAGTTGCAATTTAATAGTATCTCCCCAATGTCGATCCACTTAGCAATGAATACAAAATTAGTTTACAGATCGAAACATTGAACCGAATCAATAAACATCATGAGACGAAACAGAATCACTGCTTTCACGCCTGCTACTACTATTATCCTTACAAGAACACCCAAAACCCATCTCGAAATTGCTCTTCTCAACCCCGCCTTTCCCCCCAATCTCACGCTTTCTCAACCGGATTTTGCTTTTCCCCCTTAATCTCTTCATAAACGACCCGAACAACCCGAACCCACAATTTTTAATCTGGGTCTTGGGTTTTGATTGATTATGAGTGATCCTCTTTGCGGCCTCGAGAAGCAGGGCGGAGTTTTGGTGCTTACACTTGCAGGGGTTCTGGGACTTCGCTGTCGCTGGCCACGGTGATTTTCTAACGTCCGGTGACTGGTGGAGGGGGATAAAACACGCTTGTTTCCATAGGGCACTACGCTTGGGATCGGAGATTTTAGCTTTGGGTCTGAGTTTTTTCTTGGCGTTTAATTTGGTTTTGGGTACGAGTCTGTTGAGCTGAGAGCGCCTGTCGAAGATGTAGTTTTTCAAAAGGAACGGTTCTTGGTCTTCTTTGAGGAGTTCGTGCAAGTGCTTGTGACCCATCATCATGGTTTTTCTGACGGGATTGGGTGATGTTTGAATTGGGTGTTTTTTTTTTGTTTTGGTGGTGGTGTTGAGATTGGTTTTTGGTGGTGGTATTGATATTGGAGAGGAGGTTGATGCTGGTGGTGCGGGGTCAGAGGAGGCGGTGGCCGGTGGTTGCCAGAGACAGTTGCTTGCACTTGTACGATTTCAAGGGGAATTTTGAAAAAGCAAGTGGTGTAGTAGAAGGGCAATTAAGTCATGCAAAGAAAAATAAAGTTTGAGTTTTGGCAGGAACAAAAAGAGTTTTGGCAGGAACAAAAAAGGTTTTGGCATTATCATTTGCCTTTTTCTTAATCCAATTTTTTAGTAACGGTTATTAAAAACCGTCACTATAGTCCGGTTTATAGTAACGGTTATTGGAAACCGTCGCTATAGTCCAGTTTTTAGTAACGGTTATTAAAAACCGTCGCTATAGTCTTGTAATCTAGTCATGGTTGCATGAAAACCGTAGCTATAGTCCTGTTTCTAGTAATTTTTTGCAAACCGTCGCTATACATCATTTATATCGACGGTTTTTCCAAGCGTTACTAAAAAAACCGTTGGGAGATCCCAAATTTCTTGTAGTGATCTTTAAGAGTTCGGAGAATAATCCACTCATTCAAATATTGGTAAAGGCTTGATCGATTTTCATCATTGAATTCACAGAGACAAAACTTGAATGAATTATTAAGGCCTTGATGATTTCTGAAAGAACTGAATTAAGAGGTGTTTCTAGTAGTGAATAAGTTTTGAGAAAGAATTTGTTGCAATCAAGTTGTAGATGTATGTGAGTGAAAAAATTATTGAGAAAGAAATCGTTGTTGACAAGTTGTTATTTAGTGTGAACAATAAGCTAACATGACCTACGTTTTTTCACCAAGAACTTTGTGAAAACGCATCCTATTACAGGAAATCCATGAAATAATATTTTAAATAAATTAAACGATTTCAATAATTTTTGGGTCACCCATAGTTGGGCTCCTGAAGACCAAGGGGTTTGCCTAGTAGTTGTGGCACTTCCTTACCAAGTTAAATGTCTTGGTTTGAGTCTTATCGCTGCGAATTGCAGCACCCCTTCCCCTATTCCTTCCTATCGATAGAAAATAAATAAATAAATAGTTGGGCTCCTACGTTTGTTTTTGGACTGGGGGAGGTGTTATCCCTTTAAGGGCATGTTGTCTAGGCCGAGGGGATCCCGCTCCGTTCTTGTTCCGATGATCGGAAACGTTCACTTCGTAGAGCGTGTCGAATTGAACATGAATGCAAAAAATTAGCTCGATCGGATATCATTAAATGTCTGATCGGAACACATATAACTTGTCAATAATAGGTTCTAGTGGATTTGATCCAATGTTTCCGATCCATTCTTTTCAAGACAAAAAGGTTTCGATTAAGCACTTAATAATATTCGATCGAGCTAATTTTTTGCATACTTGTTCAACTTGACGAACTATACGAAATAAACGTTTCCTATCATCGGAGCGAGATCAGAGCGGGTCCCCGGGACAGCACGCTGCAGCTCCTTGGTTTTTTTGGGTGAACCTTCCTACATTTTTTTTGGTCAACCTTGCTTCCTGCACTACTCAAAATGACCTTAGGCACCACTCGCGAGTAGGGGTGGCAAATTATACCCAAACCCATTAAGTTACCCAAACCCATTCATTAAAAAATAGACCCAACCCAACCCACTTATTAGTTGGGTCAGAATGGGTCAAACCCATAAAACCCATTTATTAATTGGGTTTAATTGGGTTTTAATTGGGTCAACTTAAATGACCCAATAAGTCAGGAGTATAACCCAACTAAAAAACCCCATTTATCAGATATTCTTCTCCTCTGAAGTCACGACCTCCCTCGATTCTTCTCCCTTTCCTCTCAACAGTGTAATGTGAGGCCCAAACATAGCAAAACAGAGGAGAACCCGATCTGCTTTAGATTCGACACTTTAACTCCTCTCTCCTCTTCTCTCTCTCTACTATACACCCATCAG
The DNA here is from genome assembly GCA_018127125.1 of Rhododendron griersonianum. NCBI lineage: Eukaryota > Viridiplantae > Streptophyta > Magnoliopsida > Ericales > Ericaceae > Rhododendron > Rhododendron griersonianum. The sequence goes on from CM030797.1 coordinate 34,909,101, forward strand.
ATTACACCAGCAAATATCTTCTACCACTACTTCCTCCCCTCCATCCCAACCACTCCCCCTGCAAAAGTTTGACTGTGAGAGAAAAAATTTTAGAGAGAGAGAGAGAGAGAGAAGCAAGTTATTTTCGCCTCGAAGTTAACTGCTTCATGGGACGTTGGAAAACAGAGTCCAAGTGAGAATAAGTTCAAAAACGTGAGAATTTCTAGTATTCACAGGGGCTGGAGTCAAATAAGCAGAAGAGAATTTCTAGTATTCAACAGGTTTAATCAATTTGGATTTTTACTGTACAACAGTGTAATGTATTTGACTTCTTTTCTACAGACAAATAGCTCGTGATATATCTATGATCATTTAAGATATATCTGCTCCTGTTTAGTTGCTAAAGAACAGATAAGAGCGATGGTAATATGGTAATTAAGTGTACAGGGGTAGTTTGGTAATTTTAGTGTACACGAATATTTTAGTCATTTAAATTTTTAGGGGTAATATGGTCATTTTAGTATACATTAGTATTTTGGTCATTTTAAATTTTAGTATATATGTAATTGGGCTAATGGGGGGGTCGGGTTGGGTTTTAAATAGGGGTGGCAAATTAAACCCAGACCCATTAAGAAACCCAAACCCATCTATTAAAAAATAGACCCAACCCAACCCATTTATTAGCTGGGTCAGAATGGGTCCAACCCATCTAACCCATTTATTAATTGGGCTTAATTGGGTTTTAATTAGGTCAACTTAAATGACCCAATAAGTCATGAGTATAACCCAACAAAAAAAACCCCATTTATTAGTCGATACTTTCCTCCCACCTCCTCGCAGCCGTGCTTGCCATCACCACCTTCTCCTCCTCCACCAATTGGATCACCACTAGCTGCCACCAAGCACCACCATTTCCACTACCGTACACCACTGCTGCACCTCCACAGTTAAACACCATCACCATTCGATCGAGCTCCATCGCCGCCCCCAAAATCTCTCCAAAACTCGTTTCACCGGACGCGAGGTAGTCCGAACTCACCTCCCTACGTATATTTATATGTTGTTATGTAATTCTATCAATGTTTTGATGCTGTACGTTTGAAGTTCCGTTGCGATAACAAGAAACCCGAGCCGAACCATAAACCTTCGAAAAAACTTGGAATTGGAACCTTAAATCGCTGTGAAAAACTAATTAAATGTTCGGGCTCAGTATATTGGTTGTTGCCCAATAGATTAAGACTGATTTTAGCACTCCATAGTGTATAAAAACGAACACAAATGAAGAGAAAGAGTGCAAACCGAGTTCCAATCAAAATCTGCGTTTTTTTTTATAAATTGCTTGAACTGGAAAATCTGATCTGTTGACAGCAAATTGGACAAATGGGTACCCCGCCCAATTTGGATTTCCGCAACGCGGCCTCTCGCTCTACCTATTTACTTTTCTTTTCTTTTCCTTCGCTCCCAGGACATCTCTCTCTCTCTCTCTCTCTCTCTCTCTCTCATCACAACCACCTCCCACATTCCCCTTGTGTGTACACACGCCCTCTCTCTCATCCGACTTGTCTCGACCGTTTGAATTCGTAACTCGAAGAAGATCGATCAGTTTCTGTACTTTCACAATCTAGTTTTCGATTAATAGCGGGCCGATGCGTTTTTTTTTAAATTGCAAGACGAAAAAATTAGCTTATTTTTGTCATTATTCAAAAAAACTACTCCCTCCGTCCCTTTTTAAGTGTCCTGCTTCGTAACTCCAACTTATTAAAAAGACATCATTATTATACCTTTCACATCAACTTTTTTCCTCTACTTTCCCTACTTACCCATCATCATTACACTTTTACTCACTAACTTTTCAAAATGGAATCTACTTTTAGGGACAAAATAGACAATGCACCAACTTTTACCCACTAACTTTACAAAATGGACACTTATTAAGGGACAGCCCAAAATGGAATACTGGACTCAAAAAAAGGGACGGAGGGAGTAACAAATACGAAAAAAATTTAAATAAGAACAAAAAAATAACTCAGTTGACTTATTTAGCCGAACGAGATTATAATTTTGCAAAAGAAGTACTCCCTCCGTCCCTTTTTAAATGTCTTGCTTCGTAACTCCAACTTATTAAAAAGACATCATCATTATACCTTTCACATCAACTTTTTCCTTCACTTTCCCTACTTACCCATCATCATTACACTTTTACTCACTAACTTTTCAAAATAGAATCTACTTTTAGGGACAAAATAGACAATTCACCAATTTTTACCCACTAACTTTACAAAATGGACACTTATTAAGGGACAGCCCAAAATGGAATACTGGACTGTCATAAAGGGACGGAGGGAGTACAAAACAGAAAAAAGCGATGACCCACTTAATATGGTAATTAAGTGTACAGGGGTAATTTGGTCATTTTACTAGTAGAGGGATAGTATGGTAATTTTAGTGTACATTGGTATTTTAGTCATTTTAAATTTTAGTATATAGTATTTAATTGGGCTAATGGGCGAGTCGGGTTTGCTTTTTTATAAATGGGTCGGGTTGGGTATGGGTAATTGGCCTCATAGTTAATGGGTCTAAATGGGTCAATGACCCATTAAAGACCCAACCCACTTACAACTTGCCCAATTTAACCCAAACCCGCCCATTTGCCACCCCTAGTTTTAAATAAATGGGTTGGGTTGGGTATGGGTAATTAGACTCATAATTAATGGGTCTAAATGGGTCAATGACCCATTAAAGACCCAACCCACTAACAACTTACCCAATTTGACCCAAACCCGCCCGTTTGCCACCCCTACTCGCGAGGCACCTCTGGTCCCACCCTCCTCTCCTAGCCGTTAGATATATAATTAACTCAACCCATAGTTGATCGCTGGATTTTCACAGATACCACCATAGATTCCAGACAAACTAGGTCCCCACCCTAAACCCTTCTCTCTCTCTCTCTCTCTCTCTCTCTCTCTCTCAGTCTCTCTCCCTCCTCTCTCTCTCTCTCTCTCTCTCCAAAACCACACAAAAATCCTCTCATCCCCAGCTCAAAAAAAAAAAACTCCTAACCCTCCAATGGCGGACTACTCAGACACGACCCACCACCACAACACGATCACCAAAGAAACGGCCCTCCAGGCCTTGAACAACATAATCCAGCTCCACTTCGAGAAGACCCTGGAGAAGAAGCGGGCCGTGGACCTCCAGAAGAAGGAGCTCTGGAAGCTCTTCCAGCTCTTCTTCCTCTTCCTGGGCCTCGTCTTCCTCGCCCAGGCCCAGTCCACCAGCCGCCTCCAGTGCCGCCACTGCTGGGTCCCCATCGGCCTCGTCTCCCTGGCCCACCTGATCTTCTACGTGTCCGTCGCCCAGACCCTGAGGTGCATCAACGGGTTCAAGTACCAGAGGAGGTGCCATAAGCTGACCCTTGGGTTGGCCACGGACAGGCTGAGGCAGATCAAGATGAGAGATGACGGCGGCCTAGGCGGCGGCGGTGGTGGGTTGGTGGGGGAGGAGTTTGAGATACATTATCAGGAGCCGCCGGAGAGTTATTTTGGTAAGTTCAAGAGGAACTGGGCCTTGCATTTTGGGTTCTTGATTTTGATTTATGGGTTTTGTGTTTCTTCCTCTGTTGTTCTTCTCTGTTTTTAGAGTGGGGTGGGATTGGATTGGATTGGATGGGTTGTTTGGCTAGATTTTGTTGAGTACTAGTGGTGGTGTTGGGTACAGTGTTAGTTTGTGATGAGCAGTATTGGACTAGTTTAAAACATTTTAAACCTCGGCACTGAAGGTTTATTCGATCGTTAACTTCAGGGTCGCAGAATTAGTCGAGATGGCGCTGAGTGATCTGGACATCCGGTTATTAAAAAAGAAAAGAAAAGGGGAGATCGGATCGGGTCTTGTATTGTTTAGCCAGATTTTATTTTATAGTGGTTGTAATTGCTTGGGTACATTGTTAATACAACTCCATTGGACTAATTTAAATTTTGAGATGTGGGTGGAAAATTCAATTCCAAAATATTATTGGTGGGGTTTGATTTTGATTGTGATATAAATATTGCAACATCCTCTCTCACCCTTCATCTTGACAACATTAATCCCATTGTAAAACCTTTCACTTATGCTCTCTATGCTCGTTTTGCGCTGCTTTTGGACTGTCCCTATGAATTTTAATAATCGGATATATCTTTGAAAGAAGCTTTTGTGCTCTCGCTCTTGCTTTCTCCCGAGTCATGCAAACACATAATGCTCCGTTCCTCATTTTTATCCTCATGACATGATGTCCGCGGGAACCAATTCAGAATTCCCAACTTTGGATAACGCGAGTAGTTCCCGTATTTTTACTAAATAAGTTATTCGTCGCGATGTGATGAACCAGAAAAATATTAGAGTATAATATGAACTGTATTTTAAAAAAGTTTCGAAAGGCAAAATAAAAGTGTAGAAGTATTTTAAGAGAAAAATACTAGTGGAGAATTCATTTCCATTTGGACACACAGCGGTTCACTAGTAGACTGACAAATGATGAAGGAGCGCATGTGGAATTCATGATACTGGCTTCTTTTCTTTGGTTTTTTTCCCTGTCCTTTTTCTCTCTGAAAAGGATGTAAAGGTTTTTTTCGTCAAAAGGTGCATCTTGTTGCTTTGAAAAGTTGTGCTTTATGACGAGGATCTTCGCGGGGACTGGATCATCCGCGCAATCGCCTCTCCGAGCCTAGTTTGATGATTGAAATTTGTTTTAAAGTCTGTTGCCATACCAACTAGTATTATATCATTGGTTGATTGCTCTCAAGGAGCTCGAACAAAACAAATACAGTAAATCATCCACGCGAACCAGCCAAAGGCCCGTAAAGGACTCCGGCGCAACGGTAGGATTGTCCCATTATGACGAGGTGAATACAGGTTCAATTCGCGAAAATAGTCTCTCTCGCTTGCAGGGTAGAATTGCGTCAATGCCGGCTCATAACTTTTGGAGGCAGGAAATGAACCCTTTAAATGAGACTTTCCTATATTTTTTATACAAAAATTGATTTACAAAGAATTTCACAAAAAAAAAAAAAAAACTATTACCATTACAAAAGATTTATCATTACAAAATATAAGCATATGGTTATTCCAAAGAAATACAATCATTACAATATTTCAAAATCCATCACTTAAAATGAGTTTATAAGGTCATTGAAATGAGGACTTTAAATGCGGACCTCATAATTTGGAGTCTTCCGGGTCATATTTTTATGATTCAAACCGTTACTTGTTTACAAATTATTTTTAATGGTATCCACGAGAAATCGGCTCATAATATAACCGGAAAGTGCTTGTTCCAAACATTTTTTTTACATAGAACAGCTCCTGTCAATCTTTATGAAAAACTGTTTGGATCAAGTACTTTCCGATAATATTCTGAGCTGATTTCTCTCAAGTACACTTAAAAATATGATTTAAACAAGTTGAACGATTCGGATCATCATATATATATATATATATATATATTGGGAAGCCTCATTATTAGCTCTTTTTGGGGGCCAAAGCCCATGCCTCGTATGCTTCTCCTATCAGCCGGCCCTGAGTTGCGTGCATCCAATATTCCTACGGGTACTGCAGGCCCGTCTTTAGTTTTTACTCAGTAAAATTTGAATGCGAAAGGGACTAGTGAGTGGAGGACGACTGCTGGATTCACATGTTCTGTGTTTGTGTTTGGTGCTGCATCGTAAGTAGGAGTACTTGTTTTTATTAAATACAACCTCCTCGACTGCTGAAACCACTGGACAAAATAATTGTATAATCCCACTTATGCCCCTCTCTCGGATTTGGAATCCAAAGATGTTCCCTTTTTTTTTATTTTATTATTTGGGCTAGGGCGAAAATGGTTTTGGTACACCTTATTTGCTGCTCATGGAACTGGGCCTTGGGTTGATGGGCTTCAATCTCCAATCAATATTCTCCTGAATTGGGTACGCTGGCACTAAACCTGCAGCATTAGCCCAATGCAACCGCTGCTGCGAAACTATGTTAAATTACAAAAAGTCTAGACTCATCGCACAGTAGGTCACCGCATGGGCCCCACAAAAATACAACTTTTTTATAAATTTTAAAATAATTGTTTATAGGATCTTGTAAAAAAATCAACTCCAACGGATATCGGTGAGGTGATTTTTTCACAGGGCCCCATACAAAATTATTTCAGTTTTATGAATATTTTTTTGTATTTTTATGGGGCCCGAAATAGGCCCCAATAAACATGCGGTGGCTTACCGTGTAGTGGTCGTAGCATTGTTGGTTAAATTATGACTTTGACCATCACTATAGCAACATGTAGACTTGTTGTCAGGTGCTACAAGGGTCTTTGTTAAGCTACACCAATTCTGAACTCCCAAACAGATCTTGATTTATGAACTTCTCCCTTTTTTTATCTGCAAAAATAATATTTTATTAAAAAAATTTGACAAATGGTACATCAAGTTTGGGTAGGGGAATCCAACAAAAAGTTAGAAGAAACTAAAAACACCTGTTAGGACAAAGTCCAAAAATACCCGAAGAACAAAACCCAAAACACCTAAAAGGCCAGGCCCAAACCCAAATGGGCCTAGCCCAGCCTAAACACCCAAACCCTAACCCAAAACCTAAACAGCTTTGTTCACTGCCATCTTGAGTTATGACCTTTGATCTGAGTTTAGCTCAATAAAAAGAGCTCATAATCAGCAAAAGTATATGGTAGTATGATTTTGGCATGTTTTGTTCCTTTTTGCTTTCCGAGTACTGAAGTTTAGAGAGCAGTTCCATGGGGGTTACTGAAGATTACATTAGCGTTTCATGCCTATAGTTTGAGCTGGGTTCTTTGCTCTCTATTGGATACACTACTACAAAGTCGAAGATGGACCCTATGTGACCTCATGCTGGTTTGCTTTGGCAGTACGCGTCATAGAGCCTATAGCCGGTTGTGCTTTTAGCTGTGCTCGTGTCTTAGATGTTGGTAGTTTTGGTTCACTCCTATTATTGTGATGTAATCTTCGCCTTCGGGCTTTAACTGAAATATGCAATTGCTCTTGATCCAAAAAAAAAAAAGATACTGAAGTTTAGATGCATGAGACTCTCCAAACCCTTCGGTACTTTCCAAAATCTCTATCTTTATTATGTGCAAAGACTCGCTAGATTTACTTCTAGGACTTCATTCTAAGCATGAATAGACACATTTGGCATTGTCTAATCATATTTTCACTGCTTAATTGTTATAGGAGGTTCGGGTGACACGGGAATCGAGGTGAGTGATTTAATACCTAAATTACATGGTTTTGAACTTGTTTTCCTTAACGAGCTTATTTGAAAAAGTTTTATAAATTGTGTACTCCATAGAATAACAATGGAAGGTGGACCTATTTATGAAACATTTGCGAATCTATTTAATGGCATTCCCAATGTCCAGTCTTGCTAGGGGACGGCTTAATTGCTAGCAAGGGTGTTTGAGGTTTGCGTGTGTTTTGGGGTAATGCGTAGACGTCTGGCTTATCCACTACCGAGGTCACCTGGTAGCTTTTGAATTTTGAATAGCGGAATGTGCATTATATTTGGCTTATGGATTTGAGTTCTTTGTTTTGAAATACTATCAAATTTTTTTGCATTGTCCATGGAAGGCATGTGAGTTAAGTATTAGTCATTCACATGAGTTTTGGCTTATGTATTTTCTTTTCCACCTTTCAGGAAGCGACGCGTAGTGTGGCGGGATGTTTGCTTTTGAGATGTGCTGTATATTTGGAAACTTGTAGAAATGAAGTTATGCTTTGTAGACACTTAACTTTGTATATGGTTTGTCTAGCTTTTAAATTTGTAGGTAAGCACAGCTCTGAGAGATTTACCTTTCGGTTTGTAAAACCTATGTAAGACTTTGGTTTGTTATCAATAAAAAGCTGACTTTTGCTTTCGCTGTTATGTTTTAGTCCCTTTTGATTATCACTTGTTTAGGCGATATTTGATTTGTGATTTGGCCTAATGAGAGATCACTGGCATATGTCATGAGTAAGACCTCCAGGGGCAGGTCAGGGTCGTAACATTGATAGTGAGGAGAGGAGAGGAATTGAAATTGGTAATGAAAGGGATTGACTAATAATGAAGTCGGTTGCTTGCTTGGAAGTGGGGATTTTGTATGAAGAGATTAAATTCTATAAGCGTGCAGAAATGGGCCATTTGTTTCTTAACTAAAGTTCAGTTAAAAATGGCAATCTATAACAGATTTGTTAATGTATTCATTGAAATAATGACGTGTCAATTGTTGATTGAGTATGCGTAAGCCCCTTTATTTATGCTGCACGCGAATGGAATTTAATCTCTTGGGAAGGATGAAATGTTATACTGTAATTGGTTTTGTGTTTGTTGAGTAATTAATGAGACGAAAATAATTTCATAATGTACACTATTGGGAAGAGTCCGGGCGGATTTTTCATTGCCTGCTCCCCATTTTAAAGAACCCACGGCATTACTCTAAACCCACGGTATCTAGCATGACCCTAGGTTTTTTTTTTTTTTTTTCCAATATTGTATACATTAGTAGGAGTTAGCGGAAAAGTTAGTAGTTAGTTCACAGGGTCCAAAAGCTATTCATAGCCTTTAATCCCAACGGAGGCTAGAACCTGGCCTCCCTTGTGGGAGGACTAGGAGATAACTGTTGGGCTACAAGCCCTTTTGTTTAGCATGACCCTAGTTTATCTAAGAACTTAACGTACATAAAATTAGGGTTGCTCAAAAAATTTGGTGAATTGCACGTAAAACCGGCCCGGACGGCCGTACATTGTGGATTGGAACCGTGGATTATTGGTCCGAAAACAGATTTAAAAATTAGAAAACTGTGACTTTGTGATTTTTTTGGGTCAAAATGATAGGAATCTTTATTGATGATAGAATGAATATTACATCCAAACTAATAAAAATCGTGACTCGCAGTTTGGTTCATGAATTTTCATTATGAAACCGTTGACCAATCGAACCGGACCGTGAGATATTTATTATTATAAAAAATTGGTGGGAGGTCCACTATAGCATGTTTGTAACCCACTAAGTCCACTTCTAAATTCCATAACCCCTCTAGTCCACTAATATAGTTATATAACCTAATAACTCCAATTTACTTAAAAAGAGATATTTTTCAAGACCAAAAAACCCTCCTATATAACATATAGAGAGAGAAACCCTAGATCACAAAACAGATCTGAGCCTCCCCTCTCTCTCTCCTCCCCTCCCCTGGTGAACCGTCCTCCAAATTCACTCATCGAGAGGCTCCTCAAGACCTCCTCATATCAATTAAGGTATTTTCTCGGCTACCAAACAGAAAGAATGAGAAACAGGTGAAAGCTTCCCTTTCTTCCTCTTCCTATTGTATTTTCTCGGCTACGTACCAAACAGAAAACCAACTGGGTGTTCTTCGTTTTTTTTTTCTTCCTTGATTGGCAATAACTACACTGGATTCTGGCACCAAGACTTTAATATTTCTGGGTTTGGATGGAGATGATCTGAGGAACCCAAATCAACCTTCTGTTTCCCCAAACATCCAGCAGGTACGGTGTTTTTCTACCTTTCGTTTATGAAGAGTCTCGGAACACAACTTATGGACACAATTGTGTACGAGCCCTCGTGCATTGAACGGCTCTAGATGCAGTTATAGTCTATTTCTTGCACTAATCTTGAACAAATTTGGATTTTCGACTTGTTATGTGTGTGGAATTTGTAGTTTTAGTTAATTATATAATGTTATTCCGCTTTTTCATAAACGTGCTTTAAAGTTGGTTTGTCTATCGTATTAAAAAGGTTGATCCGGTCTTTTATTTGTTTATTGGAGAGAAATCTGGAGTAGTAAAAACAAAAAATATAATATTATAAGAAGGTTGATCCGGTCTTTTGTTTGTCCCGAGTCCGGTTATCATCAGATTTGGAGGTTTTTGAATAAATACATAAGGTTATATGTGTGCTTTTCCTAGGGTTAGAGATCTGAATTTTTTGAATAAATATATAAGGTTATATTTGTGTTTTTCATCAATCACTTATTGATTTGGTCTGCGCAGCGGCCTCTCCGACTTGCTTTTGATATATTTGGAGTTTTTTGAATAAATATATAAGGTTATATGTGTGTTTTTTCTAGGGCTAGACATATAAGGTTGGAAGTTGGAACAGGTTGTGTTTTTTAAAAAAATATATAAGGTTATATGTGTGCATTTTGTGTCACACAAAAAATATACTTTTGTGTGTTTTTGTTGTTATTTAATGTCACTTTTTTAAAACATTCTCAATTAGAGAGAGATATAATAATATATAACGTTATATTGTTATATATAACATTATAGATTAGAAATATTCTATGCTATTTAATAAAGAGAACATATGGTTATATGAGAATATTTGTGACCATATATACGTATATATGGTTATAACGTTATATATATATATATGAGCTTGTATTGACATAAAAAAATTATTTCAATTTGCATAGAGAACATATAACGTTGTATATGAGATTTTGTTCTGGCCTCCCAAAAGCACATATGAATATATCCATATATTATTAGAAGCAAGTCGAAGAGGCCGCTGCACGGACCAATTCAATAAGTGATGGACAACGGAGTATATAACGTTATATGTGAACTTCTGTCATGTGTAATATGTGATTTTCCTAAGGTTAAACATATAATATTATATCTCGTTTTTGAGATATATTAATGTTGTTTATGTTGTTTTGAATATGTATATATGTAGATATAGAGGTTATGGGAATGCTATTCGGAGACAGAAAATCAAAAATTTGAAGGATCCGATGAAGGTTTTGATGAAGAAACGGTGAAAAAATGAAGCTCGACCCCCTGTGGCCTCATCAACATTCAACTTGGGATTTAATGCGCGACTAGAAACAAGGATAATGGTGGCATGATATGTGAACACATAATGTTATTTTTTGAGATATATAATATTGTTGGAAAGATATGATGTTGTTTTGAGAACATATAATTTTATGTCATGTTTTGTGAGACTTAGAGCTACAGAAGCTCAGATATAATGTTATATATTCTGTTTTTTTGTGAGATTTAGAACTACAGAAGCTCACATATAATGCTATATGTTCTGTTCAATTTTTTGTGAGATTCAGAGCTGCAGAAGCTCAAATATAATGTTATATGTTCTGTTTTTTTTTTTTTGCGATATTTAGATATTCAAAAACTCACATATAATGTTATATGTTTTGTATGGACCAGCATATAACGTTAAAGACTAAAAACAAGAAAAACCAAAAAGAAATGTTGCATGTTAGAAAATTTTTGCTACACATATAATGTTATAAGTTAGAAAAATTTTATCACTCATATAACGTTAAAAAATCAATACAAGAAAATTAGGAAAAAATAAAAAGAAAAATTTGTCACATATATAACGTTAAATGTTAAGTGTAGCGGGTTCAATAAAAAAAATCAAGAAAAATAAAAAATTACGTTTTTTGTTACACATATAACGTTATATGTGTCATGATGGCAGCAACGACGGTGGTGGGGGCGGCGGCAGCCGCGGTGGTGGTGATGGTGGCGGCTTGATTACAACAAAAACGAAAAAAAATGGAAAAAATACATTTTTGTGTTAGCCAAACAAGGCCCTTGTTTCTTAGGTGGGGTATTTTTGTCATTAAAATTATTAGTGGACTTAGTGGGTTATGAAACTTAGAAGTGGACTAGATGGGTTTGGAAACTGTTATAGTGGACTTATGCAAAATTCTCCCTATTTATTATATAGAATGCGATATATGCTTTAAGTTTATGCATTTGGAAACTGGTATTGGGAAAGTGGAAATTGCTATGAAATCTTGAATCCGGAAACATGACCTTCATTCATATGCTAGTTGCTATTTTTCTTATGAATGTGTTTCGTGGATAAAACCGGAACCGATCCATGACTCACGGATTGGATTGGAACCGGATCGTTGGACGTATTTTCTAAAAACTATGACTCGTGGTTCGGTCTTTGAGTCCGATCCAATCGTGATTGTTAACAACCCTATACGTGCTTATTATCTATCTATGAGAAAATTTTAAGTGACAATATAAAATAAAACAATTTTTTACTAGATCAAATTAAAGTTATTTACATTTTTAGGGATTAGTATACTAATTATATAACTAATCATAAACTATAGATATAAGGATGATGCTATGGTGTCCTCGGTTATTTTGGGGACACTGTAATTTTTGACATAACTTTACTATTATGAGTATAACTAAAATCCATTACAAGCATAACAGAACCCAAACAAGACATAACCAAGAAATATCCAAAAAACCAAGGCATAACCAAACCCAATCAAGGCATAACAAATAAGTTATACATTGTTATGGTTCTGTTATGCTTGTAATGAATTTTGGTTATATTTATAATAGTTTTGTTATGCCAAAAGTTATGGTGCCCCCAAAATAACCGGGGACACCGAAGTCATTCCCGTGCTATAATACTAATAAAATAGACTCATACATGCCACTATATGGCACTATAGTCATAACTAATCATAAACTAACGGATGATGCTATGGTGTCTCCGGTCATTTTGGGGACACCGTAATTTTTGGTATAACTTCACCATTATGAGCATAACTAAAACTTATTATAAGTATAATAGAATCCAAACAAGGCATAACCGAAGAATATCCAAAAAATCAATCAAGGCATAACCAAACCCAACCAAGGCATAACAAACAAGTTATGCCTTGTTATGGTTCTGTTATGCGTGTAATGGGTTTTAGTTATACTCATAATGATTTTGTTATGCCAAAACTTACGGTGTCTCCAAAATGACCGGGGACACCGAATTCATTCCCTAAACTATATGGCTGAGGATGAGTTACGAGTAGGGAATGACTTCGGTGTCCCCGGTCATTTTGGGGACACCGTAACTTTTGGCATAACAAAATCATTATGAGTATAATCAAAACCCATTACAAGTATAACAGAACCATAGCAAGGCATAACTATATTCTTTGGTTATACCTTGTTTGGATTTTGTTATGCTTGTATTGGGTTTTGATTATGCTTATAATAGTTTTGTTATGCCAAAAGTTACAGTGTCCCCAAAATGACCGGGGACACCATAGCATCATCCGTTATGAGTAATGTCTACCATGTGAGTCTCCGAGACTGGCCAAATGAGGACCCAGACAGAGCAGGATTTTGGATTTCTTTTATTGGAATACTCTCATTCTCTCACTAAAGGCATCACATAATAGGAAAAAGAGACGGTGGATACCCTCCTGTCCTATAAAAGGACTGAATTTGTCTATTTGTGAGTCTCTTTCGAGTTTTTTATGATCAAAATCATTTTTCTTTTTGATATTATTGAGAATATTAACTGTATCAAAAATTTTGTTGATAGAGAGTATCAAAAAATAAATGAACACAAGGTATTTATCTTGAAATAAAAGGGTTTTTAATCCTTTGTAGTAGTATGTTTTGTCAAGATAAATGAGCTGTGAATTTGTATTGAGATATTTGATCATTATAATCTTCAGTATGATTGATATACTTTAGAAGAATTAAAAATTAAACAATTTAGATCATCAAAATGAGCAAAGAAAAAACTCACTTCAGTCTCAAAAGACGGTGCAAATCTCGAATAGGGATAAAAGAGGGGCTGCATCCTTGAAAAAGAGATGGTACGTATTTCATCATTTCAGAAGAATCAGGCTTCTTGCAATCTAAGATTGGACTGCAGAGAGCTATCTTTGTAGTTTCAGTCGTTCAAAGAATTTTCTAATGGGTCAAATTTGTTGAAAAAATCTTCCCGAAAAGAATATTTTCTTTCGAGAAGAGTCTTTTTAAAATCTAAAATATGAATTATCGAGAAAAAAGATCGAGATGCAACTGTATAGACTTATGTGGAGTTCAAAGAGAATCCGGGTCCTTTGAAACCCTTTTATCAACTTTATTCCTTGTTGCATCAATAATTTCTCACACCCAATTTTGCACTCTAAAGTTTAGGCCCCATCAATAACTATCATCTCCCAATAAATTACTTGGGCCCTGTTATTATTGTGGTCCTTTTGCTTTAGTCTTTTCGTTAGTTATGAACATAGCTACTGATATGACAATTATTTATGACCTTCCTCTTCCCTTGTGGAAAATGATTTTGCCACTCTTTTTTTTTGTTAACGCTACTCCCCTGTAAGTGTATTTTTGCACAAAAAATACACTTACAGAGGAGTGACGTTAACAAAAAAGAGAGTGACAAAATCAATAGCCTTTGTCAATTGTGTGTATAAGTGTATTGCTGAATTGTACATTATGATGTTTGGTTTGCTTTAAATCTCACTTTTCTCTTACTACAATTCACAAGAAAGTATAAAAGGATTAAAAGCCTATAGATCAATATTTCCTGACTTTCAAAAAGAAGAAGCAGCAATATTTCCTAAATGAACATGTATCAAAATTCGGATCAGTTTACGCGCACTTCAATTAATTCTTGAGGATCATAAATCAACCGTTCCCTAGTGGTGTTCCCCTAAAGCCGGAGAAAATATTCCTTATAGACTGATTCCAAAGAAGTTAATAACACTTGAAAAGATATGTGATGAAAAGTGACATTGAGAAAATGAATTACAAGATACTCCGTCTATGTTAACCCGAAGCCGGACAAGTTTTATACTGTATTAATAGGAAGTGCCCCTATGTTAAAAAATGATTGCAACACAGTTATCAAAAGGGGAAAAAAAAAAAAGACACAAGCGTGCCGTCCTACTTGCCAAAGATGCCCATGTCAAGCAGGAATTTTTTTATTGGTAATGCAGGGTGTTCTAGGCCAATTTGCACGTACTTCGGACTAATCTCTACAACTCCTCTCGCTACCGTTTCACATACTTACGCGTGGGAGTGAGGCGGCGGATGCTCTTTTTTAGTTGTTCTTCTATTCCGAATTGTATTAAAACGAAACTCTTAGGCTGCGTTCCCGAACCCTTCTTATAAAATAAGTTCTTATTTGCTCACTTCTTTTTCAAAAATAATCCAACCTTCTTATTTTTCCCAACTACAAAATTCCTTCCACATTTTCAAACTCAAATATAACATAAATGAAAAAAAAAAAAATTTTTTTTTGCACCGTATTAAAGATCTCAATGAGATCTATCAAATAAGATCCATAGTGGTAGGAAAATTATTTGCGTAAACACATTATTTTTGAGCTTAAAGTTGCCTTTACAAAAAGAAGACTGTTTTTACCAATATGGGGGCCGGCGGAGGGAAAACGATCCGGCGGCCGCGCTGGGCCGTCTCCGGCCACCGGACGGCCGATCCGAGCCGTCCAAAAATTCTAAAAATTAAAACCAAGGGGGCCCCACGCGGGAATCAATGTCATCCGAGGTGTGTAGGGTGCTTGATCCAAGCACCCATTTTCCGTAACTTCATATGTACACGGAAAATGGGTGCTCGGATCAAGCACTCTACACACCTCGGATGACGTTGATTCTCGCCTTAGCCCCCTTGGTTTTAATTTTTAGAATTTTTGGATGGCTCGGATCGGCCGTCCGGTGGCCGGAGACGGCCCAGCGCGGCCGCCGGACCGATTTCCCTCCCGCCGGCCATACTACCTAAGGGTGAACAAAAAATAAGTTCTTATTTTGTGGAACACACCTTATTATTGGACAAAAAATAAGTTCTTTTTGGTTTTGTGGAACACAGCCTTAGGACATTAGTAGGAGTTGTTGGCTTTATGGGGGCCAGCATCCACCCTGTATTCGAGTTGCTCCCTACTAGCACGGGGCAAGCAAATGGAGGACTAACCGTCTCCACCAATCGGTGCTGTATAGACAGCATTGCAAAGCGCCTCATGTCTGCCTGTCGTTTAGTGCATGGCTTTGCCACCCTTTAAAAATTAAATTGCGTCTTCCCCTAACAACAATTATTTTTAAGTGAGTTGATTAGCACCTGATCCAATATAAGTGTTTCTTGTCTCCGTTTTATTTACTCCACTTTATTCTATTCAAGACCAAAAAAAGTTTACCCAAAAACAAAAAAACATTGCAAAAATTAGACCGGAACCGACGATTATTATAAAGGTGGACGACGGATTAAAAAAACATAGGCGGACGGTCAAGGGACGGGAGAGGAGGTGGGTATACTCAAAGAATATACCTGTGGCTCACAACTCACGAGACTCATAACTTTAACATTTGTCATTCTTATTAAAATTTTCTCCATCAATTCTATTTTTCTCAGATATCAAAGAAATTCAAGTTTTCTCTGGTGTCGGTGTCCGCCTGTTCCAAACTTCCAATCCCCATTCATAAATTCAAAAAAAAAAAAAAAAAACTATTTTTGGACAGTGCCACGTAGTGTCCCAGTCTCTTTTTCACCATGAAGTAAAATACTAATGTAGGGTATCGAAATCTTCTGTACTTCTGTACCGGTCCATTTTTTACTACAGTATATATTGAATCGCATGAAAAGTTAAAACATAAAAAAAACTCATGCCATTTTTAATGACCCAAAACATCTTGGAACAAAGGTACACAAATTTCTCGATACAGAATATCTCTAATGCTACGACACGCAGAGTAATTGTTTTGTGGTCCTAGGGTAATGGCATGTGGTGGTGCACCACCCTTTTTCGCTACGCGTTTGTGTGAATTCATAAAATGCGAGCTCTACATAAATGTAGCGTGGGACCCTGTGGCAATGCCGCTACACATTGCTGTGAATTCACACACTTAACAATGAGCTCTACATAATAAATATAATATGAGGGCTACGTGGCGATGCCGCCGCACATTTATGTGAATTCACGTACTTTAAATATAATGTGGAGACCACGTAACGGTACCGTAAGACTTTGCAAAATAATTTTTCCACATTGTACTGTATAGTCTCCCCATAAATTCCGTCCCCAGAACAAATGTCGGAATACCAAACGCTCTGAGAATTCGCGCCTTACGGGAAAAAACCCTCTCTCTCCTCATTCCACTCTCTCTTCATTTCCCCCCTCTCCCTCATTGCAGTACCTTTACGACACAGAGAGAGAGAGAGAGAGAGAGAGAGAGGATGGGAGCTTGCGCGACCAAGCCGAAGGCGGAAGCCGGTGATGCTCCGGCGCCTGAGCCGGAGAAGGAAATCGTGTCGGGGAAGGAGGAGGTGGTCGTCGAAGAGGAGTTGAAGAAAGTGGACGGAGAGAAAGACAAGGAGATTGTTGATGATGATAAGCGTCGATCTCTCGGAAACTTGTTCGAGGTACGTACCCCTCTTCAATTCGGATGTACTATCTCTGTTATATCTGTGTGACTGCTTGCTTGTGTTTGGTTATTTGGGGGATTACTCTAATCTCCTTCTTTTCTGATTTGCGTTCCGATTTTAATCCGGATCTTGACGTTGATTCGGATTTTTATATGATTCGTCATTAATCAATGCTCTTTCTTCTCGAGTTGTAATTATTCCTAATCTTTAGGGCTGATAAACAAACTAAGCTACCCCCTGTTCGAGCTCGAGCTCATGTTCGTTCTGGAAAAGCTGGTTGAAGAACGGGTTGCTACGCGAACAAACCAAGCTTGAACAATTTTTTTAATAAAGTTTGTTAGGTTTCAAATCAAGCTTGAATAAGCAACTATTCAGCTCCTTCGGCTTATTATATATAAAAACTTCAAACTACTCGAGATCGGCTCCTGTTCAGTTCGACTAAAGCTCGGTTGAGATCAGCTCGTCTCAGAAAGAATCTAAACTTAAACATGTTTTGAAATTCGTTAAGTTTTCAAACCATGTTTAAATAACTAATTGCTTGGCTCGTTCGGCTCATTTATCACTTTAGTTCTCATTGGGGAGCGAGATTTAATTTAAAATTGCATTTTCAAATTGATTGCTGATGTTTTTGCAGCAGTTTTCTGTTTCCGGTCTGAAATTGTTCCAGATTTGAAGTTTTTTTTCTTTCTCTCTTTTCCTGCTCGGCCAAAAATAAGATAGGTAGATTTTCCGATTTACCAAAAGGGAGAAACAGAGGAGACAACAAGAACAACAAGAAAACAAATGCTGTTCAAAAAAACAACAAGAAGAAAACAAAAAACGCACAAAAGGCTCAATTCTACCACTGACCAGACTCTAACATGTCTATTTCGGCCATCTTGCAAACAGCTAGAGGAACAACATCGGCCGGAAGAGAACTAGAAAATTACTGCTCAATAAGTGGAAAAGGGTCCTGAATTGACTTGTGCTCGAATTTCTAGTTATGGAGGATTACTAATTAGTCCCTATTTCTCACCTTTTCTTAAGTTGACTGATGGAATAGGAATAGATAATTGTATTTTCTCACTGTCATGTTTACAATAGTAAGAAAGCAAAGCTTGTGCGATACAATGGTTTTTTGTAACTCTGGTGTTCGGGCCAGCTTACGTGCACACCGATTAGTCCCTGAAACTCAATTCCGTTGTCCACTAGAGGATGCTCCAATCAAAATCGGGACAAAGCCCCATGCGGCTTGACTCGCACTTGTTTGCACGTAGGAGGTTTTGAACCTGAGAACTACAGCTGCGTCTAGTGATATTTAATTATTTCTTCTCTTTACGTATCATACACACAGACAATCATTCATTTTACGATGTCACTCTTTAACGAAATCTTAGTTTTACATACAGAAAGTGACATAACTAGAGAGTTCTCTTTCTTGACCAATTTTTTATTAGGCCTAACTTTTACGTAACACTACATTTCATAGTATTTCTGATAGAATCATACACACAAGCAATCACTCACGTAACCTCCTGGCTTGGTTCTGCTTTGTTTTATTTTTATTTAAACATCAGAATTTGTGCTTGATTACCTTCTCGTAAACTTTTTCCATTATGATTAACGAACCGCTAATCAAGCTGGTCCATCCCTTTAGTTTTGTCCAATGCCCTGTCCCATCTCTCATCTTTATCCCAGATTCTAATGGGGATTCCCCTTGTGGTAACTTTGTTTGTTGTGTGAAACAGTCTTGCGTTGTTTATGTACGTACCGTTTTCAATAACTACTTTGGTGGGACTCCCTTGCACCACGCAATCAAGGGAAGGACCTTTTCCACGTTCCATTGGGTCTTTACTTGGCGACAAAGGGAGCAGGTCTAGGCTAGGGTCCCACCCACATGTTTGGTCTTCATTGTTTTGGTTTCCCAATTCCTTTTTCTCTTTGTACTTCTTTGCCCCTGTGAAGGGCATATCACTACCATAGCCTACCTTTTGATATCTTATCTGTCTTCATGTCCCTGAGTAGAGGAGAGTTTAATTCGTTCTTAGACCAACACTGAATTCATTAAGATGCCACGGAATCGGTACAATGGGGCTATTGGTTCAAAACTTCAAATATAACAATATCTAGAATTTGAAGTTTCCAATTTTGGGGTGTAAACTCGAATATCAGAGTATGAACGTTTATATTATTGCAATCATCTTTGAGGTTATTAGTATAACACACTAAAGATATTAATATAGCATGAGCATTTTGGGCAGTTTCGGAGTTGTGGTGGCTCCGCTAAGCTCGCTTTTGGATCCTGATCCATCAAGGGTATTGCTAGTTAAGAGGGTGGTCCGAGTTTGATTGTGTGAAAAATAATTCATGAGTACAGGAAAGTATGAAGTAGAGTATTAAAATGTAGTAGTTTGTGAATGTTATGCTTAGCAAAAGGGGTACTGGTTTGGCAGTAAACATTCTTCCTCTGGGTTAAACAATTAGGTGTGATCCGGATCAAAAAAAAAAAAAACAATTAGGTGTGATCTGGATTTGCTGGCAAAGAATATTCTGATGGATCACTTTCTATAAAGATATTTTGGAAGCAAGTTGTTAAAAGCTTTTACTTTTGATACCATGAAAACACATTATGTTTATTTGGTGGATAACCACCAAGAATTTATGTTTCTGTACCCCAGATCTAGATTTTGTGATGTGAATATGAAATTCAGTTAATGTGGTTCTACCACCATAACATGTGTGGCTGGAAGGTTAGATCTACATGTGTTCTTTAGTATGTCGAAAGTGATGGGTTCTTTTTCAGATCATCGAAAGTGACGGTTGATAAATGCAATAACAGGACATTTTTGGCTGGTATGCACCGTTGTATGCTGATATTTTTTTATAGCTCAGTATGTCCGAGCTAACTCATGCGCGCCATTGTAGGTCGTATGCCGATATTGCTGTTAAATATTTGCAAAAATGGCCCACTTGTTTTGGAATCTTATTGATTGCTGCTCACAAATTGTTAATTTTTTATTTTTTTTTACATTGAGATGTGAGAGAGGGTCAGTGATGATTGATGACTATAGCAATTCCATTAGCCCCACAACCCTCTGTTCTTTTCTCCCTGCCTTTTCCTTCCATATAAGAGCTGTTAGTGTCCCCTGATGTCCTGTCTTCTCTAGATATGAATTGAGCAATATAAAATATTCAGGACTAGATTATATCCATCTGATCAGAAGCACTTTAACTCATTGCTTACCCGCTAAGTTATTCAATTGGTCATAATTAGTCATAGAGTTAGAGAGCTTAGATAGTCTAGTATTTAAGATTCACTTGAATTTTAAACTTTTCAAGGGAGCTCCATCTTATAATCCTAATAAGCAGTAACCCACCGTGAACTCTGTTTTTTTTGCCCTGTTCTCTTGTGATTTTGAGGGACTTCTGTCAACATTTACTTTTTTCCCTATAAAAAACTTGGTATTCGGTCTGATAGACCGACTAATTAGAAGGATCAATCTTACCGTCCACAAGCGGCCCGGTTTCGACTGGCCTTATATAGGAATGTCAACATATACGTTAAATTGAACTTTTTTTCTTAGAGATTAATGTTTATCTCTGTAATTCCTGAATTTCCATTATTACAGTTACAAGACGCCCCTATGTTAAAATTTCGGCTCCGCCACTGACCACAAAGATATACTCGTAATATATGAGAATCATAGTAACTTGGAATTATTGAAGTCGTCAAATTGAGTTCCTTTGTGGAAGTTTGGATCAACGACTGAGTTTGTTCTTTTTGCAGAAAGAAGGGAAGGACACGACTGAAGAAGATAAGACCCCATCAGATCCAGTGAAACAAGAGGAATTATCAGTAAATCAAAATCCTACTGAAGGTTCTGATGAAACCAATCCTTGTGAATCTGGCAAAACCGAAACTCCAGTTGAGCAGACACCAAAGGAAGTCATTGAAACAGTTGACGTTGCACCAACTACTGAAGTCTCAATCGAAGAAGCAATCGTGCCCCCAGTTAATATCGAGACTCAAGTTGCACCAACTACTGTAGTCTCAATCGAAGAAGCAATCGTGCCCCCAGTTAATATCGAGACTCAAGAGCCGGAGGAAAAGCAAATAGTGGAAGACAAACCAGCTGCAACAGAGAGTCAAAAATCTGAAACACCCGAGGAAAATGAAGCAGTAGAAGAGAAAACGACAACAGTGGCTCAAAAACCTGAAACTGCTGTCGAGGAGAAGACAACGGGAGGGAACTGAACGTTACTGAACGGCTTTAGAGAGCTCAAACCCAACGGTTTGAACTGGTATTTGTGTGTTTGGTGGTTGAAGAAGACAGTAAGGTATCGAGACCGGTAAGTGGTTTTTTTCTTTTTTTGAGAGTAGTTGCTATTTTTTATGAAGTAGCCTTTTTTTTCCCCTTTGAGTTTCCATGTATTGATGCTCTCCCCCACAATTGCTTCTATTTCTGCTTCTGGACGTGTGAAGTTGTTTGTCCAGTAATGTGAGCATAGGTTGTAATTGCTTCGTCTAATATGAAAACTTCTGTTTTTGTTGGAGTGGTGCTGATTATTTGAGGTTATGGGATGGATGGGTTTAGGATTTAGCTAAGGACGAGAAAGTGAGTTTACCCTAATATTTTCGGTATTTTTCATTCCGGTATTTTTTGTTGTCTTTTCTGAAATTTTTGTTGAATTCCTATTTTTTTTTGGATTAATCATCCATTTCGACAAGAGGAATCTAAAAAGTAAAAAATATAACCAAAAGCAAAAAAAAGTTAACTAGAGATGAAAAAAAATACACCTAAGTAGCTGATATGTTTTGTCTACAGTGTTGTCTTATATTAACTTTTTTCAACTCTGGTTTACATTTTTACACTATTCCGACTCGTCTCGCTGGGAGGAACGATTAATATGAAAAATAACGATAGAAAGCTAAACAAAAATTACAAAAAGTAAGTTTTATTAAAAAATATTGAAGACAGACAAAATAGCGTGGGGAATATGGATGAATATTTGCTCTTTTAATTTTATTTATTTTGTTGTGTTTTCTAATTGAAAGAATTGTTCAAACTCATGCTGATGTTCCTTTGGGTTAATTATTTACAAGAACCCTTAAAAAGTATTTTAAATAAATTGAACGGCACAGATTGTTGGTATGAGAGTCCAAAGTGGATCTCACACCATTTGATGTACATAAAATGGTGTATGCGTAGTCGGGTAGTTTTTGTTTTGTTTTGTTTTGGCCAAGCAGTATTCATTAGCGGTAGTTAGTAAGTTAATTTTTTTAGCCAAGCGGTATACATCAATGGTGGTTAGGGGTAGTTAGTAAGTTAGTCCACAAGGAGTTCAAAAACTGTCCATAGCCTTGTACCACAAACGCCTACGACGGGGCTCGAGCCCTCGCCTCCCACAAGGGAAGGACTAGAAACACCATTCGGCAACAAGCCATAGGGTAATGATTGGAGAAAGATATAGAGTAATGATTGAAAAACAAGTTAAAACAAAGTAAAGTATCAAAACGAACAAGGCCATATGATTTTGGTTTTTATGTTCCGTGTAAACGAGACATTGAGGGGCATTAGTGAGATAGGCAATGGAGAAGTATATGTCTCAATATTGGATAAAGTTTTGATAGATTCAAGCCATTTTCCCTTGTGACAAGATTATTTATGTTAGTTCAATTGAAACTTCATTTGAACCAATACAAGCCGGTGTTGGCCCGGAAACGACTCACAAATGATCCAAACTGAACTGGAAGAAACTGGACGGGATACGACCCCTGTTTCTAAATATGTTGTTCAACTTCAGCTTTTAAAGCACCTTGAATACTTAACCTCTTCAGCTCCTCTTCTTTTCTCTTCCCCCACAGTACACCATACAGGCTTCCCACCAATAAGATTCCACCCAGAACACTACATTCAGGAAGGGAAAAAAAGAAGGGAAAAATGAAAAATTAAACACTACAGTACTAGGGAAAATGAAAAATTGAACACTTAATTGGGCATGGAAAATTTTATTTACCTTCCTAGACTAATGACCTCGCCTAAGAGGAAGGTGGAGAAAAGGGTTGTGATGACTAGACCAAGCGGGGTCCACATGGCATGAAAAACTGGCCCTTTCTTCTCCAGCAACCATGCCATTAAGTTGGTCCCAACAGCACTAGTCATAATTCCCTGTCATGGT
The DNA here is from genome assembly GCA_018127125.1 of Rhododendron griersonianum. Classification (NCBI taxonomy): domain Eukaryota; kingdom Viridiplantae; phylum Streptophyta; class Magnoliopsida; order Ericales; family Ericaceae; genus Rhododendron; species Rhododendron griersonianum. The sequence goes on from CM030797.1 coordinate 34,932,458, forward strand.
TTTTACAAGTACAGAATCAACACAAGACAGCGTGAAGATGATGAAGCATAACGAAGGTAGAAATCATCCCAACGACGTCGTTTCCATTGTATACTGCGTCTTGGATGGAATAATAATTGTTAAACGGGCAAGCTATTTGCAACAACAAATTTTCTAAACGTAGCATGTTCTAAACCTAACCCACAAATCTTATAACAATTTCCTAAATGCAACCTAACAAATATCCATAAACTTCCAAAAATACTCTCTCCTCTCCTTCCCCCTTCTCTCTCCTGTTCTCTTTCTTTCCACCGCCGAAACAGCACACCCACACCCACCACCACCACACCTCCATAACCGCCGCCTTCACCAAACATTCAAAGGTTGAAGACAACCACTGTAAAAATCCCACGTAGCTTGCATGGAACGGCATCCTGAGGATGGATCCACTATTATGGCTCCGTCACCACAGCTCCGTCTCCCTCACTTCCCCTCATTTGCCTTTCATGCGTTCTCTCTCTCAACATCAATGGTCAACTCAAGACAAACCTACAACTCCACCCAACTAAATCGTTGCTAAGATTACATGAGAAAATGCAGGAAAGTAAGAATTAATGTGTACGACTTTACATTAGATTCCATTCCCATGGCAAAAGGAATAAAATAATTGATTTAAAAAATCAGGAGGAAGAAAGTTAATTGAAAAAATTTGTTCCAAATACAATGAGAAAAACCCTCGCAACTCTCGATTCAGCGATTCACTCCTCGCCGACGAACCCGGTCCCATCGCGCATTTCGTGAATGCGTTATACGGAGCATGACGCATTTGAAATTTGCATTTTTTGCATTTTTAACAGTAAGAATCTACATTTTTAACAAAAAAGAAAAGAAAAGACATGACGCATTTTCAAGATGCGTTATAAAGTGTTCGGGTATTAGAATCTGAAATTTGTAAACATTTTCAAGTTCTAAAATCCGAAATTGTCTAAGAGTTGAAGAGAAGAGGTTGCTTACTAAACCTGGGCATCTACAGCTTTATGGGTCTGGTTCTGGTTACCCTGTTCTTGTTCCATCACCAGAGAAATCCCCAAAGTACCTAACAATGCTACATACAAATGAACGAAAGCGGTAGAAGAACTAATAACTCCATGAACGAATAACTTTGCCGCCATGGGGCACCAGTCCGGCGGGCGGAATGAAGTCTTGGGGCGGGGGGACAAATCTGTGGAGTTTGGTGGTGGAGTGGTTGTCTCTGCTCGAAAGAGACGGTGGAGCCGTGGAGGTGGGTTGAATCTGTAGAAGAAGAAGACATGGATCCATCCTAAAACGACTCATTTCAATGGGGTGTTTTTGCCAATTTTTTTAAGGGCATTTTTGTCCGAAAATATTTACTTTTAGAATAGGTTACGTTTAAGGAATTTGTGGTTGCAAATAGCTCGACCCTTGTTACACTGGTTAGTTAATTAGTGCAAATAACTAAATGTAGAGGAGTGAGAGTAGCTTAGGGATTGCAGACCGTCTCATGTGATCTCCTCGTATGATTCTCTTTTGTGGAGAAATGAGATTCATCCACCGTTCCAATGTACATGATTTGGGCCGTCCATTTTCAAAATAATTCAGGTCATATAAACTAATCATGGCTAGAGTCCTCTATTTCAATTCTAACCGTCTATATATATCTCTCGAGATAATATGATTCGACTTGAAGCCTTACGATTTTTGATCTGTATTGTTTGGTATAAATCAATGATATACATGTCGGAAGATACGGATAGAACAACTCAAATCATGAAAAAAGAAAAATGGTACGGGCTGAATTGATTCTCAACCCATGAGAAGATCATCAGGAGAGTTCACATGCATGAGAGGATCCTCATAGTTTAGGTAGACCTTAATTTGTTTCTTATCTTTGTACCAGAGCCCCAAAAAATCGGGTTTAGCATTTTCGCCATTTTAGTCAGCAGCAAAACAGAACGTTAGAAGCAAAGAAACTGAAAGGAGATTTATGTTTGCTTACGCTGTAAACTATGGCAATGAGCCTAACATCCCAACCTAGTTTCCATTGAAAGATATCTCTTTCCACTGCAATGGCAACTGCACCTGTCTGAATTGCGCTTAGAAGACTTTGCAGGGTTGTGAAGATGAGCATTGACGGGCAATCTTTCATAACTGGTGCCTGTTTTTTGTTCACAGAATTAATCAGCCAGACATGTGCCATTTGAGAAGTGTCTTACCTATTTTAACAATACTCAATTTTTGGGTTTCACTTGTATATAGCTGCCATACCATACAATAATGGAGATTTTCACCAAAAATTTGAAACGAATGCTACGATGATCGCTGCCTACTATACGTGCAATTCAAGTGAAAATGTGAAGTGGAATATTCATGAAAAAAGTTAATATATTGGAACATTTAGCTTTTCAAAACATGACTCACGAATGGGAGTACAAAACACATTACACATGAAATGGGTCATGGAAGTTCTAATCTCAGTCTCTTGAAAAAGAAAAAGATGATGCATTGTGAGAGAGTAACTTGTCTCGTAAAGCAGGAGATAAGTACTGAAAAAATAAGAATCTTAGCGGAACCGATCCTGAGAATTGTTCAGGAATTGATACTCATAGAAAAATAGGGTTAAATAAACACACATTAAGAGTAGGAGAGGGCACCTGATAAACATACCAAAGAGCCCAACACAAAGTGGAAAGAAACATGAGTAAGCAACCCTTAATCCAGTTTTGGTCCCCAGAATAGTGATTCTGAGCTTGTTGGCTACCATCAAGGAGGTGATGATGGACAATTGGTCTCAAATAGGGGCCTTTATAGAGGGCAAGGGTCACCACACCTGACATGCACAACATTATGCCTATAACCTTTGCAACTCCACCAATTGTCCTCAATTTCACCTTCTCCATCCTGCAGTATCATTTTCAAACCAAATTACCATGTCAGCAAAGCAAATTGATCATTGAACCTAAAATTTTGAAAGAAAAAAAAACACTTCCTAAGAGTCTCTCTGCAATCTTTCAATCCTTTTGCAAATCACTGCATTGTCAAAACTTCGGCAAAGAATCTCCCTTAGGGACAGAACCAGAATTTGGATTCGAGAGGGGGCCAAATTAGGGGAGAGACTTTTTTGTTACTATCAACAATCCTAAGAACACAAAATTTTACTCCCAAAAGAGAAGTAGGATATAAGTTTAAGCGTAGTAAGGTCGATTCAAAAATGATAAAAGTTTAAGCTTCCTAAGAGTAGACAAATTACTGCCTATTCATTGCAATTATCAGTATAATTCTGTGGTTTTCAGTCAAGTGATAACAGGTCATGGCCACTGCCAGCCAAAGCCTAGGTCCTCCTTTGCTTGCTCTCTACCTCTCTCAGGACGGGATTGGGAATTTACAAGATGTAGTATCATTTATGCATTGAGGATCTTTTGTAACGGATCGAGTTAGTAACATTTTCATTGAGAACACAGTCATCACAGGAGTCTTGAGATATATACCCGAGCAAAATTGCGAGGAAAAATGTCATGGGCTGGAGACAATTATTGAAAGCCGCAGCAAGAGTTGGAGATGTATAATCAAGGGCGACGCCATAAACATTGAACCCTAAAGTGATGCTGAAAAATCGCATGAACAGACATTTTTGAAATCATATCCTATAGTCAGGGGCGGACCCACCATAGGGCACGTGGGGTCACGTGCCCCCACGGCTTTTTTTTTAAAAAAAATTTCCCGATTTGTTGTTTATATATATATTATATATGCTAACATTTGTAATAAGAGGCAAGTTGTTGCAATGGTAAGTAACCTCTATAAGGAATGCTCGGCAAGAGTTCGACTCCCCGATCCCCCTCCTTCCGTGGCTTTTTTTATTTTTATTTTTATTTTTTCAAAATCTGCACTCCGTGGCTTTTTTTGATTCTTTTTGCAAAATCCACTAAAACTGTTCACAACTAAGGTTTCCCCCATCCATTAAAACTCTTTCACAACCAAGGTTTCTCCTATTCCCTAACAACTCCAATCATTTGTGTAATACTTAATATGAACCCGCACATTATATTTGTACATTTTTTGTCCCCGAAACTTGTACTTGTAGAGTTAATAATAGAAAAATAGATGATGAACACGTGATAATTTTTTGAACGCATATAATCGAGGTGCCCAAATTTGCCTAAATAGCTTGTTATTAAAATGCATATATACTTTTAAATTATTACATTATAATGAATGCTAAAATTATTTTGGTGTGAATGTGTTTAACTATAACTCACATATTAAGGCGTTACAAAGAAAATTGGTGCCCCCGCTATGCCAAATTCCTGGGTCCGCCACTGCCTATAGTTAATGAACCGTAACAAATTAACATAAATAACTAGAAAAGAGGACAGTTGAAATTATTTATTACCCTACGAGAGAAAGCATAAAAATCTTCCAGAAGGCCATATATGAAATTTGCGTCGGGCTTTCTCTACAATGCCAAATGACAAGGTTAAAGTTTTCGTTGTCAAAGAAGAATATACGTTAGAAAACAGAATCATATGTTATTCAAAAACTCTAGAATGTTCAACAGAGAACAGAAACTATGAAATTCTAAACAGTTGAGGGATTAATCCAAACTGAGCAGTGGTAGAGCCAGAATTCGGCCGTGGGGTGGCACTGTTCAATGGAAATCTAGTTACAAACGTTATGTCAGGTATGAGAGGACCTCAGCCACCAAGTCAAACCCTGTGTATTTTCTTTAATTCAGGACAAAATTTAGGCGGCTTGAGAGGTAGATAACAATAAGGGAGAGTTGAATATCCCAACATAAAAGCAAGAAAAATGCAATTTACTTTTGAGAACTTTAATTAGAAGAATGCTTAGGAGATGTATGTTACCTTTTGAAGATGACTACAACGATCAAGACAATAGCTCCAGCCAGTTGTCTGTAAAATATGAACACGAAACTGTTCATGCCTTCATTCAGTGCAGCCTTTGACAGTATAAACATCCCAGCAGTTATGGACTGGAACAGAATAGCTACCAAATAAGGCTTCTTTTCCCCCATGGCCATGGTCATTCCAAAGTCAAGCTTGATTTGATTGTCAAGTGGAAAATCACGAGAGGAAGTGGAGGGTAGATATACAATGATGAGCAATGGCGAGGGACATATTGGATAAATTCCATTCAGGGAAATTGATTCTGATTTCTAGTAGTTGGATGTATGAATCAGTTCTTCACTCTATTCTGAATCAGTTCTTCACTCTATTCTGATTTCTATTATGAAGTGGTGGACAACAGGGATGGAGCCAGGGAGGGGCCAGTAGAGGCAGTCGCCCCTGCAAGAAGAAAAAAAAAACTCTACTTATTATATGTAAAATAAAAATTTCCTATGAAAGTATAGAGGTTCGCCCCTCTCTAGTATTTTGGGAAAAAAAAAAATCAAATGATAGTAAGTAGTCAGTAACCTTTGAAGTACAAGATACCAATGTTAATTTCTAAACATTATGGGTTAAATATAACAAAACATAAAATTTGAGAGTTAACATAGTGAGTACTCAATTATTTAACTGCCAGTTTTTACCCACAAAAATACCCAATCGTTAAGAGATTTTACACGTTTTCTTCTCTCAGCCTAAAAAATCTCTATGGCACACCAGACCCCTCTCTCTCTCTCTCTCTCTCGGCACAAAAATCCCACTTCGTCAAGACTTTGAAGGCAGTTTCGAGAAAATAAGAACACTAGGAGAAGAGATTTGGGGAACTCTAAGTAATCTTGGTGAAATCTAAGTTGTAACTATGAAATGTGTAAATACTAGACTCTGCAACACGATTGGGGATAAACTTTAGCAAGTTTCTAAATCACTTACATAGAGAAGGATATTGCGAAAAGGTTTGATGTTGATTCTATTATCGATGCTTTTAATGACATGAAAGAGCGTGAGTGCAATTGAAGATGCCTGGTTTTACTAAATAGATTGAGGTATGTCGTTAATGCTTTTGCAATATGTTAATTTATGAAAAATATAATTAAGTATGGAGTGTTGCTATTTTGTACATTTTTGAGTTTTAATGTATTCATGTTGTTATGCACGTTTCTCTTTATTTTTTTGTCTCGCATACATGGTCGCCCCCGTGTAGTGAAATTCCTGGCTCCGTCCCTGGGTGGACACATTGACAATATAAAGTGGTGGACATATTGAATCAGTTCTTCACTATATTATGAAGTGGTGGACACATTGAATCAGTTCTTCACTCTATTCTGATTTCTAGTAGTTGGATGTGTGAATCAGTTCTTCAGTTCTATTGTGAAGTGGTGGACATATTGGATAAATTCCATTCAGGGGAATTGATCTTAACCTTCTAAAGTCATAATATTGCCTTTAACTTTTACACTTATTTAATACGCACAACAGCTCTATTATGTAATCATGTGCCACAATAAAAATATTGAAATTTAGCTAGAAACTCATAATTTTAATTATATTTTATGTGGTAGATGTAACGCCCCGATTTTCCAAGAAATTTTGGGCACATTACTCTTAAAATATGCTAACTTTTACAAACTTCTAGGCCCTTATTTGTCCTTGTACAAAAATTACAATCTCAAAATAATATAAAAATCTATGTACATTTTATTTAAAAACAACTTCAGAGTGACTCTAGTTTTGACACGGATTCCAAGCAACGTTGGCCAAGCCTCCGTTCCAGGGGTCTCACCTGTATCAACTGCTCCACTGTAGAATTTTGCACGCTCTGGTAAATTGATCGCCAAAGCAAATGATTTGCCAGGATACAAATGTATCCATGAGTGATAAATCACCCAATAGATATCTCTAAACCCATTAACCCATAACATATAAGCAATATCATTACAAAGAGTAGACAGATGCATTTAATAAGGTCGCAGCCAAAAAGTAGCATTTTATGAATTTTTCTTGCCTTTAGGTAAATTCTAGATTCCTCGACCATGAGAAATACTACTCCCGAATAATCACTGAACTATGGCAACTCTGCAGATTTACTCTCTCCTTGCTTGCCCAGCCAGGGGTCCCAGACGAATAAGACCAAACTATATGTCGGGTCAAACTCGGCTGTACCATCATAAGGAGAAAATGAAAGAACCAACCAACTGTGAGAAATGATACCCATACTCCGGTTTCACCAAATAACCCATTCCCGGTAAATCCCGGAGAGTAAATCCTACAGTGCCATATTCAGGATTCGAAAACATTAACCACAAGTGCCGATTCCGCCGACCATACTTTCAAGATCCACCGGGCTCTCGGCCACTTTGGTCGTCAACCAACAGTATCCATCACAACAGTGACCATCAACATTTCACTTTCCTTAGGTTTTAACGTCTAATCATTTATTCCAGTCTCGAGTACCACCTAGGATACCTATTGTCCAATTTCTACGTTCACGTAGCAATTCAAATTACCATAATCTATGTAACAATCAACAACATCATAAATTCAACAAAACTCACAAACAACAATATCATATGCATTATGTCTGACATAATAAGTCCAACACATGGAATAACAAAATTCTAGATTTTATTAGATATCAATTGACGAACAAGTCAAAATAAGTATACGGCGATTTGAATAAAATCATTATCTTAAAAGATAAAGTTTTTCTTTTTCTTTTACCAAACTCGTAAATATCAACTTATATTTTTACTAATTATTATTGAATATCTTAAAAATGATATTTCCTCTAATTTTATATAATACTCGAACATAATATTTCCCGTGTTAACAATACATCAGTTTAAATACGGAATTTTAATAAAATACATGGTAGTTAAAACAATACCACTTAAGTTTATGTACTTAAAAGTAGAAATTTCTTCCTTAATGCATATTATTTTTAATTATTGCCAAGTACAAACTTTTAGTAGGTGTTTGTATGAGAATTTATTGGCCCAATCATATAGTGACGAGTGGCCATTCATATTAGACAAAACGGAGCACGCATAAGTTGAAGTACATGGAATCACACAATTAAAAGAACGATGACGATGACGATCTGATCAAATTAATGTTGTTTTATAGGTAATGACAATTGTTGCTGTCACGCCTTCGATTTTCAACATAAATAAAATTACCATTTTTAATACAACTCCTCACAATAGTACATATGATACCCCAAATTACAATACAGTCCCTGAAATCTCTCAAGTTTGTCAAACTGATACAATATTCCAAAATAGAGCAAATAGAACAATGCAGTTTGATTCATGAAGAAAGACAAGTACTTCAGAAATTAACTTTAGCCTGTGATGTTTGCATGCACTTCGCACCCTTCAAAACTATGTCCCTGCAGTGTACCTGGAAATAATAGGTTGAGCTACACTAACCCAGTAGGAAAATCCCTACAAACTTTATACGCTATGCTAATGGGGTGATAAGTGCCAAGAAAAACATTTTAATATGAGCAAAACATTTTAGCTAAAGGTATAACCTACATAGCTATCCTTCCTTTAGACAACATAGACTCAATTCATGTTACTATTTTTTTTTTACTACTTAGAAACATTACGGGTTAACTCCCTGGCCAACCCCTCATCCAAATTATACTCCACACATAAGGAGAAAACGTATACATCGAATGATACCACATTACAACATCAAATGACTCACACTGATTCCCAAAACAACCTTTCAAAACTCATGTTAACATCCATCGTATCCCCTCTATCAAGTTCTCCTTTTATACGTCATGATTCAACCCACTTGCATTCACATATGCCTTTAATTCCAGTCTCAAGTTCTCATTCCCTCAAAATTTCTTTTATTTGTTTTCCTTCATAAATCTAAGGTGCCAGGACACTTTAAACCTCCCACCATGGATCACCTCAAAGTACCAAACATGTCTCCATGCCAAACAAATTCCCACACCAATCTCAATACATCAAGTCACTATAATTGGAAGTCTATACGAAAAGAAGAAAGCAAGTATCGACACTTCAAACCATCCAAGGCATAAACTTAAGTTAAAATTTCATAGTTCCTCACATGATTGCTCTGTTCTTTCTAAATTTCACTTCCCGATTTCTCACACTCATCCATTTAATCTCATTAATCAATCAGCCTCATCATCAAACCCACACATTCCCATTTTAACATGATATTAAACAATAACAAGATTCTCCATTTTCACTATGTTACATGTTTCGATTTCATTTTCGGGCATTAAGGACCTCGTGCGTCCTATGTTCATTCCGGCACTGCACCTTTCGGTGGATTTGTGTCTTTCTTGTACACTTCCGAGCATTAGGGACCCTGTGTGTCCTATGTTCATTCCGGCATCACACCTTTTGGTGGATCCGTGGCTTTCTTGTGCTCTTCCGGGCATTAGGGACCCCGTGCGTCCCTTGTTCATTCCGGCATCACACCTTTCGGTGGATCCGTGGCTTTCATTATCGTTAAATCATTCAATTAGTGTCACATATTTTCACTAAACGAGCAATCTCTTTATCCACCGTTTCTCTAACCCCCACACATAACAAAAAAATGTCCCTCACACCAATACTTAGATTCACTTACACGATAATAATCTCATCTTTTTAACCAAATCATCATCAGGCATATTCTATAATCTCAATACATAACAAAACACGCCAACCAACTAGATTCATGGATCAAACACACATAAAGAAACTCCCTTCACAATTTTGATAAGAAAGACACAAAATTCCACACCTTTAACGTAGTAGATCATCCATTTGTTTCACATCAATCAATGACGTACCCCGCTAAGTCAATTAATCATTTCCGAACTCAAACCCAAGGAAATATGTCAAATAATCTAATTCTAAGTGAAATATCCATATTACAACACGTGGTCTCATTTCATCATTAACCTCATCATCAATCTAGTGATTGTACTACAAGTGTCAACTAATCCCTCACGAGCTCAATATCATGCAGATAGCTAGAAACGGACTCACATTCCAATTCTTATCAAACATTATTCATTATACTATGTGCGTTCATAATTCATTCCTAAACTTACCCTCAAATCAACGTAACCATCCATCGGGTGTCAAAGATGTACTATAAGAACTCCACCACAGAATAACGGTATTAACATAACTTTGGATTTTGAATACTTGAACTATTCCCATCGTTTTAATATATCGAGTAACCGTTTCACATCACATCCCCTATAATTATCATTACTTCATAGTTAGGATTCAAGTGCCCTATTTCGATTCTCAACGGGACTTGACAAGTCCTTAAATTTCATTTCAACGATAATTAATTCCTTCAAAACCCAAGATGATACACTACGTGTCCAACGTCTAATAATGTTCATAAACTCTTAAATAAGTATAAATTAACCCCATAGAAGGAACCACAGCCTTTGAATATGAAAAGAGAAAATTTTACGAAAAAACTGTCTTGAGTTCCGGAACTGACTGGGTTCCGGAACTAGCAAAAACAATGGTTCCGGAACTCAACCCAAGAAACTTAAAACTTCACCACTGGACAAAGGGTTCCGGAACTGGGCAGAAGGAGGGTTCCGGAACCAATCTGGAAATTTTTTCACGAACAAGGCAGACAAGGCTGATTTCGTTCAAACTCAATAACAACATTTTAAACACGATTTTGACACCCAATCAACTCATAAACACATAAGGGAGGTGAGAAATCCCTACCTCGAAGATCAAGAGCAAAACCCAAGAGTTCCTCTAAGCCCTAGACCTCAAATTCGAACCCATCAAGGAAATTCCTCCTCCAATTTGTAACACACGATTTCCACCAAGAACATCTTCCTCCAAGCTTGATCTCACGATTCCTCAAGTGCTTGGTCACCCAATCAAGCAAACCGAAAAGGTAAGGAGTTTCAAAGTGATCCGATGGTGAATTTTATTGAATAGATATAAAGCTCTTGCTTCATAGAGCAACTTTAATTCTTAGATTTTTTTCGAAATCTCACTCTAAGGAGATGAAATCGAAGAGAGAAGTACAAAAGGGAGAAAGAGATGAGAGAGATAGCTCTAGGGTTGATTATCGTGGTTATGGAGTGTGAAAAGAGTAAACATAGTGCTTATATAGTGGTCCAACACGCGACCCAATTTTCAAAAAATTCAAGGTGGGTTCCGGAACTAGGAAAAATGGGGGTTTCGGAACTGATCTGTAGACAAGTGTTCCGGAACTGGCAAAACAGGGGTTTCGGAACTAATCTGGAAATTTTGCAAACTCGTCCGACGTTCAACGAGTCAACCTCCGATCACCACCCACACACTCACAACACCCCCAAACACCCTCACATCAATGAAACACATTTTTCAACGACCAACCAAACTTCCGTTACATAATGATGCAGGTTAATCCGTAACACCATGTTAAGAAAAAGGGCAAATTTTCGTAGTAGTCCCTGTATTTTTACGGTTGTCTCACTTTCGTCTCTCTAGTTTCAAAGTGCTCCAATTTCGTCCCTGTAGTTTGTTTTATGTTCCAAATTGGTAAAATTGTTAACACCGTTAACGAAACTAACGGAAAAATATGATTAAAAAATTAAGTGTTCCAATTTTCAATCCGGTTGAACCGGTGCAAAGATCTTATTTTTTTTGATCATTTTATCCTAAATGGTCGTAATGAATTTTTGGCTCTAAGGCCTTTCAACGAGCACCCGAAGACTCCTTATTTAGTTTCAGGGCTCTCTTAGGGTGCTCATTGAAAGGCCTTAGAGCCAAAAATCCATTATGACCATTTAACATAAAATGATCAGAAAAATAAGATATTCGCACCGGTTCAAACGGATTGAAAATTGGAGAAAACGTGGATCTCACACCATTTGATGTACATAAAATGGTGTACGCGTAGTCAGGTAGTTTTTTGTTTTTGTTTTTTTGTTTTGGCCAAGCAGTATACATTAGCGGTAGTTAGTAAGTTAATTTTTTTTAGCCAAGCGGTACACATCAATGGTGGTTAGGGGTAGTTAGTAAGTTAGTCCACAAGGAGTTCAAAAACTGTCCATAGCCTTGTACCACAAACGCCTACGACGGGGCTCGAGCCCTCGCCACCATTCGGCTACAAGCCCTTTGGCGCCTAGTCGGGTATGTTGAGAAACATCAATTTAGATAGCAATTGAGAATATTGTGTGCCACAGTTTCTATGTGTTATGCATCCAAGGTCACATAGTTAACATGCAAAAAATTGGGACTAATAAACTCTCTAACCACCTTGACACATTTTAATGGTGTGTAACCATCGAAAGTCTGTGAATCACATCTACTTAAAGCTAGTATGATTTTGGTTTTGGTTTTTATGTTCTGTGTAAACGAGACATTAAGGGGCACTAGTGAGATAGGCAATGGAGAAGTATATGTCTCAATATTGGATAAAGTTTTGATAGATTCAAGCTATTTTCCCTTGTGACAAGATTATTTATGTTAGTTCAATTGAAACTTCATTTGAACCAATACAAGCCGGTGTTGGCCCAAGAACGACTCACAAATGGTCCAAACTGAAGTGGAAGAAACTGGACGGGATATGACCCCAGTTTCTAAATATGTTGTTCAACTTCAGCTTTTAAAGCACCTTGAATACTTAACCTCTTCAGCTCCTCTTCTTTTCTCTTCCCCCACAGTACACAAAACAGGCTTCCCACCAATAAGATTCCACCCAGAACACTACATTCAGGAAGGGAAAAAAAGAAGAGAAAATGAAAAATTAAACACTTACAAGTGCTGTGAAAAATTTAAACAATACTAGGGAAAATGAAAAATTGAACACTTAATTGGGGATGGAAAGTTTTATTTACCTTCCTAGACTAATGACCTCGCCTAAGAGGAAGGAGGAGAAAAGGGTTGTGATGACTAGACCAAGTGGGGTCCACATGGCATGAAAAACTGGCCCTTTCTTCTCCAGCAACCATGCCATTAAGTTGGTCCCAACAGCACTAGTCATAATTCCCTGTCATGGTTTTTACAATTACAGAATCAACACAAGACAGCGTGAAGATGATGAAGCATAAAGAAGGTAGAAATCATCCCAACGAAAGTTGGCCTGGACTTCCGGTTATCAAAAAGAAAAAAAATCATCGCAAAGATGTCGTTTCCATTGTATACTGCTCCTTGGATGGAATAATTGTTACACTGGTTAGTTAATTACTGCAAATAACTAAATGTAGAGGAGTGAGAGTAGCTTAGGGATTGCAGACCGTCTCATGTGATCTCCTCGTATGATTCTCTTTTGTGGAGAAATGAGATTCATCCACCGTTTCAATGTACAGGGTTTGGGCCGTCCATTTTCAAAAAAATTCAGGTCATCCCAAGGCGTACCGATGGAGTACCCTTGCTTTACCCAAAGATACCAAAAGTATCTGGTACGATTTTATTATACCCACGCCGTACCCATACCTGTGCCCGCAAGTTTCTGGCGTACCCGTGCTTCCCAGGGAGTAAGAGTAACTTAGGGATTGCAGACCGTCTCATGTGCTCTCCTCGTATGATTCTCTTTTGTGGAGAAATGAGATTCATCCACTGTTTCAATGTACATGGTTTGGGCCGTCCATTTTCAAAAAAATTCAGGTCATATAAACTAATCATGGCGTCTATTTCAATTCTAACCGTCTATATCTCTCGAGATAATATGATTCGACCGTTCACCTTACGATTTTTGATCTGTATTGTTTGGTATAAATCAATGATATACATGTCGGAAGATACGGATAGAACAACTCAAATCATGAAAAAAGAAAAATGGTGGGCTGAATTGATTCTCAACCCATGAGAAGATCATCAGGAGAGTTCACATGAGAGGATCCTCATAGTTTAGGTAGACCTTAATTTGTTTCTTATCTTTGTACCAGAGCCCCAAAAAATCGGGTTTAGCATTTCGCCATTTTAGTCAGCAGCAAAACAGAACGTTAATACGCACGTAGAAGCAAAGAAACTGAAAGGAGATTTATGTTTGCTTACGCTGTAAACTATGGCAATGAGCCTAACATCCCAACCTAGTTTCCATTGAAAGATGTCTCTTTCCACTGCAATGGCAACTGCACCTGTCTGAATTGCGCTTAGAAGACTTTGCAGGGTTGTGAAGATGAGCATTGACGGGCAATCTTTCATAACTGGTGCCTGTTTTTTGTTCACAGAATTAATCAGCCAGACATGTGCCATTTGAGAAGTGTCTTAACTATTTTAACAAAACTCAATTTTTGGGTTTCACTTGTATATAGCTGCCATGCCATACGATAATGGGAATTTTCACCAAAAATTTGAAACGAATGCTACGATGATCGCTGCCAACTATATATGCAATTCAAGTGAAAATGTGAAGTGGAATATTCATGAAAAAAGTTAATTGGAACATTAAGGTCATGTTTGGTAGCCATTCTATTTTCTGTTTTCTGTTTTCATTTTCAGAATTTTCAAAAGCTAACTTTGAAAGTTTGTTTGGTGCACTATTTCCACTTTCAAATTCTGGAAATCACTTTCACTATTTTCATAATTTGAGGAAGTAACAAAACTCAACTTTCACTATTTTCAGAAACAAAAAACAGGCTACTCCGCTACAATTCCTTGGAGGTCTTTTTTCATTTCATCTTCCTCTCTCTCTCTCTCAAACCCAGGCCATTGAAGATACTATCTCTCTCCCTCCCTCCCTCCCTCTTATAGTCAATAAAATAAACTTATCGAAGGAGAAAAACCTTATAGTCAATAAAGGACCGACTTTGGAATTAGAAAATTTCACATGTATTTCACCTATATATATATATACTCTCTTAACTTAGAGATGAGAGGAGGCCGGAAGGGATACATTGGGTTTATGAAGCCATCATTTTATGAAAGTTGATACTATAACTTCGGCCTAGGAAAGAAGAACCCAATCACCTGGACTCAGTGTCGGCTCAAAGATATTTGGGCCCGAAGCGAAAGTTGCGCGCAATAGGGGGGCCATTTATCTCCTCATCTTTGAACAAAATTTGGCAAAATGTTGAGGAAAACTAAGGGGTGGAGATTCGAACCCAGTTTTTAAAGCATTCAAAGAGCCTAAGCTGCCACATGACCAAAAAAATGTTACTCAAAGCAAGGCAATTGAAACTTCTTATTATTTAAAACTAAAAAACTATATTTTTTGGAGCCCTCTTAGGGCTAAAAAATCGGAGGCCAAAAGCAACGACTTCTTCGGCTTCCTCTCTGAGCCGGCTATACCTGGTCTATCCACCCGGCCCTTTCTTTCAGAATATCAAGTATGGAATTTGTTTCTAACATGATTGCAAAGGCTTGGATGATTCTCTCTCTCTCTCTCTCTCTCCTGTATAGTTTGAGAACTAATGGAGAAATTGCAAGAAATACCATTTTAGAAAAAGTAAAAACTAGTTTCAGAAATTGATTTTTTTAAAAAAAAAACAGGTTATCACAAACATGTTTTCTGTTTTCACTTTTTTTTTAGGAAAAGTAAAAACTGATTTCAGCAAATAGAAAACAGGAAACAGAAAAGTGGTAGTGTTACCAAACATAGCCTTAGCTTTTCAAAGCATGACTCGTGAATGGGAGTACAAAACACATTACACATGAAATGGGTCATGGAAGTTCTAATCTCAGTTTCTTGAAAAAGAAAAAGATGATGCATTGTGAGAGAGTAACTTGTCTCGTAAAGCAGGAGATAAGTACTGAAAAAATAAGAATCTTAGCGGAACCGATCCTGAGAATTGTTCAGGAATTGATACTCATAGAAAAATAGGGTTAAATAAACACACATTAAGAGTAGGAGAGGGCACCTGATAAACATACCAAAGAGCCCAACACAAAGTGGAAAGAAACATGAGTAAGCAACCTTTAATCCAGTTTTGATCCCCAGAATAGTGATTCTGAGCTTGTTGGCTACCATCAAGGAGGTGATGATGGACAATTGGTCTCAAATAGGGGCCTTTATAGAGGGCAAGGGTCACCACACCTGACGTGCACAACATTATGCCTATAACCTTTGCAACTCCACCAATTGTCCTCAATTTCACCTTCTCCATCCTGCAGTATCATTTTCAAACCAAATTATCATGTCAGCAAAGCAAATTGATCATTGAACCAAAAATTTTGAAAGAAAAAAAAAACACTTCCTAAGAATCTCTCTGCAATCTTTCAATCCTTTTGCAAATCACTGCATTGTCAAAACTTCGGCAAAGAATCTCCCTTAGGGACGGAACCAGAATTTGGATTCGAGAGGGGGCCAAATTAGGGGAGAGGCTTTTTTTGTTACTATCAACAATCCTAAGAACACAAAATTTTACTCTCAAAAGAGAAGTATGATATAAGTTTAAGCTTAGTAAGGTCGATTCAAAAATGATAAAAGTTTAAGCTTCCTAAGAGTAGAAAAATTACTGCCTATTCATCGCAATTATCAGTATAATTCTGTCGTTTTCAGTCAAGTGATAACAGGTCATGGCCACTGCCAGCCCAAGCCTAGGTCCGCCTTTGCTTGCTCTCTACCTCTCTCAGGACGGGATTGGGAATTTACAAGATGGAGTATCATTTATGCATTGAGGATCTTTTGTAACGGATCGAGTTAGTAACATTTTCGTTGAGAACACAGTCATCACAGGAGTCTTGAGATATATACCCGAGCAAAATTGCGAGGAAAAATGTCATGGGCTGGAGACAATTATTGAAAGCCGCAGCAAGAGTTGGAGATGTATAATCAAGGGCGACGCCATAAACATTGAACCCTAAAGTGATGCTGAAAAATCGCATGAACAGACATTTTTGAAATCATATCCTATAGTTAATGAACCGTAACAAATTAACATAAATAACTAGAAAAGAGGACAGTTGAAATTATTTATTACCCTACGAGAGAAAGCATAAAAATCTTCCAGAAGGCCATATATGAAATTTGCGTCGGGCTTTCTCTACAATGCCAAATGACAAGGTTAAAGTTTTCGTTGTCAAAGAAGAATATACGTTAGAAAACAGAAGCATATGTTATTCAAAAACTCTAGAATGTTCAACAGAGAACAAAAACTATGAAATTCTAAACAGTTGAGGGATTAATCCAAACTGAGCAGTGGTGGAGCCAGAATTCGGGCGTGGGTGGCACTGTTCAATGGAAATCTAGTTACAAACGTTATGTCAGGTATGAGAGGACCACAACCACCAAGTCAAACCCTGTGTATTTTCTTTAATTCAGGACAAAATTTAGGCGGCTTGAGAGGTAGATAACAATAAGGGAGAGTTGAATATCCCACCATAAAAGCAAGAAAAATGCAATTTACTTTTGAGAACTTTAATTAGAAGAATGCTTAGGAGATGTATGTTACCTTTTGAAGATGACTACAACGATCAAGACAATAGCTCCAGCCAGTTGTCTGTAAAATATGAACACGAAACTGTTCATGCCTTCATTCAGTGCAGCCTTTGACAGTATAAACATCCCAGCAATTATGGACTGGAACAGAATAGCTACCAAATAAGGCTTCTTTTCCCCCATGGCCATGGTCATTCCAAAGTCAAGCTTGATTTGATTGTCAAGTGGAAAATCACGAGAGGAAGTGGAGGGTAGATATACAATGATGAGCAATGGTGAGGGACATATTGGATAAATTCCATTCAAGGGAATTGATTCTGATTTCTAGTAGTTGGATGTGTGAATCAGTTCTTCACTCTATTATCAAGTGGTGGACACATTGACGGGTCTTAGTTTCAGAACCTTCAATTATGTCCACGTTTCTTCGACGGAAACGCTTTCCGTCGGAGGAAACTCCAAGAAACTCGTTCCAATGACGACGGAAACTCGTTCCTTACCTATACGGGAACTTACACCAAAAAAACGGTTGAGAGACTTACGATTCAAGCTGCAATTGGTACCTTTAAAGTTGTTTTGTTCTTATTGGTGTACACATCTGATCTTAACCTTCTAAAGTCATAATATTGCCTTTAACTTTTACACCTATTTAATACGCACAACAGCTCTATTCTGTAATCATGTGCTACAACAAAAATATTAAAATTTAACTAGAAACTCATAATTTTAATTATATTTTATGTGGTCGAATAATATTTTCATTTTGACATTTAACAATATAAAATTTTAAAATATATTTATAATTTTAATAATTTTTCATAACCACTCCCAATGGCACTCCCACACTTTTATGATCATCTACTCCCCCTCCCCGCTCCCGCTTCATGTAACTAAGTGACGGTTTTCCTCCCTCCCAAATTTTAAGTTCGAAACTTCCTAACTGCTATCATTTTGTCATGGGGCAATCCATATGGGATTTTCCCCTAATTGCAAATGGATCCCCCACTAATATTGGACTACGAGATTAGTCCCCTAGAAATTAATTGAGATACATGTAAGTTGGTCCGAACATCCTGAGTTATCAATAAAATTCTAGTTCTTCTTTGTTGCTACTTGCCAGTTTTGAATAGGTTCCTGTATTGATATTTGAAGTGGCGTCTAAGTAGTAGAAGGGAAAGGAAGTGGCCAAGTAGGTGCTGTTTGATTGAAAAAGTGATGTATGTTATGGGATAGTGTAAACATGCCTATCCCACCACGTTTTAGGGGAATTTTTGTTAGGAAAGTAGTTATAAGTTACTTGAATTCCACAAACTCTACTAGAAAAATCACACAAACAAAAATTCTTAAATACTGATATTGATATTTTGACAAAATATTCCCCTCCACCATGCCTTTAGGGCTACCACCTTCACCTCCCCATATGCCTTAGGGCTACCACCTTCACACTTCTATTCTTCCCCTTTTCTCCTCTCTGACGTTTCTCCCCTGGCCCTCTGTCTTTCTCCTTCCTCACCGATCTATATGCCTCCACCTCCATGCCCACCCCCATGTTAAGAAATAGAGTTCCACATTATTTGAGAGTGGAATGAGTGATCACTTAATAACATTTGGGACCTCTCCATTTATTGCCAATTAGCCTAGATATAAAGTTTCTACATTGTGTCAGAGCGGGGTCCGTTCCACCCCACATTTTATAAAATTCACAATCCACATCTCACGATGACAGACCAGCAAAAAGGCTGCACCATGATAGAATCCAAAAAGTGGCCACACGTGACAGACCTCAAATGCGGCTGTACGTGAGGAGGGATGTTAAATAAATAGAGTTCCACATTGCTTGGAAGTGGAATGAGTGATCACTTAATTATAACATTTGAGACCTCTACACTCATTGCCAATTAATTTTGAGATAAATATAAAGTTTCTACAGTGCTCACCTCCACCTCCACCTTTACCTCTATCGATCCGTTCAAGCCCATCTTAATCTCGAGGCTATATTCGGTAAGGTTGGGTAGATGGAGAGGCAAATAATCAACAATATGGGAAAGTAATTTTCTGTCTTTCCTCTTTCCTCAGTGGATGCTTATGTTTTACTCCACTTGTGGAGGTTTAAGACCCTTTATGGGCACCCCTGCGGTGAAGAAGCTCGATCTTGTAGCAATGGCGTAGATCAGGTGGCCTGGTAGCACAAGAGCGGGGTTTTATTTATTTATCTGTGTTGTATTTATTTGAGTCTCTATACCTCTTTCTCGACTAGACAATAACCCGTAATTATATTTGAAATTGGGGGGCGACTATTCGCAGCTCCGTATTTTCTCCCTTAGCCCATTAAAAATTTTCAACTATCGAAATATGTTTCGACAGTTAGTTACCGAAATTGAGATACATTTTCGACAGTTAGTTACCGAAATTGAGATACATTTTCAGCATCCAATTACCGAAATATATGTTTCTTGTGCATTTCCGACATGTAGTTACTGAAATATAATCTTGTTTTCAACAGCTATTTACCGAAAATGTATGTTCGGCAGTTGTTTACCGAAGGTTGAACATATTTTCGACATGTAGTTACCGAAATATAATCTTTGGAAATTTTTAGCGGGCTATGGAAGAAAATACGGGGCTGCGAATAGTCGCCCCCTTGAAATTTTATTCTGTAGTATGTGTTGGTTGCGCTCGAAGCTCGCGCCAATGTATGCATAGCTCTTACCAATATATCTTTTGTAATGTAAAGCTATTTGTAAGGGGAAATGATTTTGCCACTTTCTTTTTTTTAACCTCACTCCCCTGCAAGTGTATTTTTGTACCAAAAATACACTTGTAGGGGAGTGGTTAATAAAAAAGGGAGCGACAAAATCAGCAGCCTTTGTAAGTGTCATATTACTTTGATGAATGATATTTCCGATATATAGAAAGAAAAAAAAAAGTCACAGTTTGTACGCACAAAATAGGACCAATGTGCATGCATTAACCACCATGACATGCATAATTTAATGTGAGTACAACCTATAAATTATGTGCCTTCCACAGAATTATGGAGAGCATGATTTGCCTTTTTATGTTGCATTGTGTGAGATCATTGAGGACCACTAGAAAGACTAGTCTTGTTCGTTTTGGGGTCTCGAAATCCATTGGCACGGTTTTCAAAAATTTTCTCTATCGCTCTCTCTCCACTCATTATTCTGAAAAACCTTCCTCAAAATCCAAACCGAATAGAAAATGTTCGATGTTGAATTGTATGAGAGTTGATGCTCACAACAATAAATTGTGAAATTGGAGGACACTAAATACTTATCGATAGAATCTCGCTTAGCTCAGATGTATTTGCTCGGACCATACATGGCCGAGCACAGGGAGTCACATAGAGACCGCCCTAAAAGGGATTCTAAGCGTGAAAGGACTCTGTTGTATTGCCTCATAACCTACGGGGTTACCATTAGCCGTCCTAACTATCTAATCCAAAAGGGATTAGGCTACCTACAACTATTGAACCCGATAGGTGCCAGCCTTATCCACCTAAGTCCAAGCTAGCTAATGCCACCCTTATTTACAACTAGGTACATCCCGACGTGCAAGGCACATATGTCATGCCCATTGAATTTAACGGGTTTTTTTTGGGGGGGAATATAGGCTGCATAAGTTTGATGTATAGTTCTATGTACATCAAGGTACTCAAGCTGGTCTTCTTTAAGGTAGAGGGTAATCTTTGTAACCCTGCCAAGAACCTCGCCAGAGGTGTCTCTGGTGATTGTGAAGGAGCCACCAGCTTGAGACTCCCAGACGTACTGCTTATCATCATTGTGCTTTGAGGTCACAATGACTTTATCAGCAACCAAGAAAGCTAAGTAGAATCCAACACCAAACTGACCAATCATGCTAACATCGGCACCCACAGAAAAGGCTCCCATGAAATCTTTGGTTCGAGACCTTGCAATAGTACCAAGATTGTTCACCAAATCTGGAGACATAAGATTAGAGAAGAATTAAGTAACCAAGCATAGCATGTAATGATCCCAATATTCCAAACATAATGGTAAAAAACCACATCTGCATACCAGCTTTTGTCATGCCAATGCCACCGTCAATGATGGGTCAAAGTGTTGCTGGCCTTGTCAGGAATGATGTGGATGAAGAGCCTGGTTGTGCATCTAGCTTGCTCTTGTCAGTAAAGCTCTCAAAATAAATTTTGTCCAGAGCCTGTATAGTATCAAAGTTTCCATTATTACAATCAGTATTTACGCACAAACACTTCCATAAAACCTACAGGCTATAGCAGTAAGACTGTGTTGGTACTGCAAAATTAGAACCAGAGACTTTCCGTAATCTCAATAAGTATTTACAGACAAACAGTTTCATAAAACCTACAGCAGCAGCAAGACTTGCATTGGACAACGAAGAACTAATTTTTAATCAAATATTTTAGTCAACCCAGAAGGATACCACCACAGATTCCACATGCTGCAACAACTATGGAAAACATTGATGAAACTCACACTACATGACCAAGTCATAATTTGTTGGATAAAAAAGAAGAAACAACATTAGCTCGATTAGGAAGGAATGATACGACTACACATCAGAATCATGACTACATGGTAATAAGCATGGGCTGAAAAGCAGAATATCACTCCGAGCTGAAAAGGAAATGTAGTATCCAGCATACATCACATAGAAACTTATGCAAAAATTAACAATTAAATCATAGTAGATCGAGGTGCTACATCATGATACACAACAACTGTTTAACAAAATCAACTTGGATCATGATGTGGATTATGTTATAATCCTTTCTCTTTTGTCTACTGCTGAGTGATAGTCCTGGAATGCCTCTTCATTCTAAGTTCTAGGGTTATCTGATATCTTGGTGCTGCATTCTCTTTTGGAAGCTGCTGGTTCCTCTTGTTGCTATGGCTTTCATGAAAGAGGTGGCAGCAGTTATGACCATTTCTGAATTTGCTATTATGATACTTGGATGTTGCTATTTATTCTCTTTTCAACTCCAAAGTTATGGAGGGCTAAGAGGTTCAACTGATGTTGGCCATTTATGTATGTTGCTTGATATTAATTTTACTTTTATTTTATTTATAGGTTGATTGAACTCATTGGTCGAAATATTGGATAAAAACAAGAGTTTAAAGATGTTCGGGGTCAAAGTGCAGAGTTACTCAAAGTTAATTTGCCAATTGATAATTACATAAAGTCCTATGGACCTTTTATGTATTTAATTCTTTAAACCCTACCTAAGAAGTACGACAAAATGGAGTTCTCGACTGTGGCAGCTTTTAGCCGTGTTCAAAGAGTCACGGAGCATTCTGAACAGTGTTGCGAACAAAGGACTCCGGCTCCAATGATCGGCTAACTCCATTCTCTTACGGGCTGTTTGGATGCAGGAGATGAAGGGGGATATGTAATCCCCCCTGATTTGTACTCCGGGTGTCCCTCATATCCGGTGTTTGGTTCAGTTTTTTGGAAGGGGGAAATTAACACTGTAGCGGCTTCATCTATGGCTGAAGGTGGATTTGTGAAGGCGAGCTCCCTCGTCATTGGCAAATTCGGGGGGTTTTAAGACGGTTTTACCCCTCCAAATCCCCCTTTGGTTTATCTTTTCTCATCCCATTTGTTTTCATCGTTCTCGAAACCCAGACCAACGAAGAGAGAGAAGAGAGGAGGTCGCCGATCAACTCTGGTGACTCCACCGCCTGATCGACGGTTACAACTCTCCCTTGTCTTCCTCCTTACACGGGCTGAGGTATGGTTGTTCAGTACTCCATTTGCGAACGTTTTGGTTGTTTATTGAAGACTGTCTGTGTTCGATTGGGTTGATTTTGGGGTTTTTGATGTTGGCTGTGATTTTCCACCCACGGTACTCCATAGCTTGCATCTAAGTTGCCCTATAAATCTTGAAACTTCATATATGATGATTTTGCCCTAATTTTGTTGTATGGTTTGTAGATCTGAGTTGCCCTATAAATCTTGAACAAGTAGTTTTTTTTTTCCCCACTTTTTTGATCGGCTAATATGACCAAGTAGTTCCAGTGATGGATGATCATACGGGTGTAGGAGATGATCTTGATCGTTTTGGAACTGGTATTTGTTGTAGTTTTTCAGCAGCTACCTAGTTGACAAAAGAAATAAGGCTACTAGATGGTGTTTGTTCAATTGCGAAAGAAGCCTGAGGTCCGTCCCAGTATTGAGTTCAAATTGCTAAAAGTCACATCATAATTAGAGGATTGTTTGTTTACCCTTTATACAAAGCTGGAAATAACTTAGCAACCCAAATGTACAATGATTGGTTAGCTAATCCAGGGGCTGACCATTAAGATTCGTGTAACTGAATTTGAATGTAATAATCTGGACGTGTTTATTTCTGTTAATTATATGTATCTGTTGGACGTGTTATACTTGTTGAACAATGGTCGTGTGAACTATTTGAATGTAATAATATTATTTTTCATGAGTACAAAATACCTATGGGCTGTTTTGTAATCATCATTTAAATCAGGTTAGCATACTTATGGAAAGTGAAGGAACTTCACAATCTGAACCAACGAGTCGTAGGAAAAAACAAGATCGTAGGCTATGGACCTTTGCGGAAGAGGAGGCCTTACTTGCTGCCGTGATGGAGTGTATATGTGATAAATATAGAGCTCATAATGGTTTCAAGCCGGGCTACTTTAATGAAGTTGAAAAGGAGTCGAAGAAGAGATTGCCTGGGACAACGCTTAAAGCGCAACCAAACATTGAGTCCAAGGTGAAGGGGTGGAAGGAAAAGTATGGTGTAATTGTCAACATCACACGTCTTAGTGGGTTCGGTTGGAACCATACCACTAATTCCATTGTAGTGGATGATGAAAACGTGTGGAAAGAATATGAGAAGGTAACTTCTCCCCGCATATATTTAAACTTACTATTATTGTTGTTGCCTCCCACTTAATGTATGCCATTGTACATGTACAGTCCAATCCCAGAGCGAAAGGGCTGAATGGGAAGTCTTTCCCCATGTATGAGAGTTGGCAATTCTTATTTGGGAGGGATAGGGCCACTGGTGATTTAGCCGAGGATGCGGCAGAAGTGCAAGAAGTTGTTGAGACCCCTCAAGATGAAGCCAATATAGAGCTCGATGACATGTTGAATGAATGCTATACTCCAACGTTTGCAAATGGTGACACGGTGTTTCCATGTGAGACACCATTTATTGACCTATCAACTTCTTTCGGAACTCCAACAAGCAATGCCATTCCGACCGCGACACGATCTAATGCCAATACTCCAAGAAGCAATGCCAATGCTCCCACAAGCAATGTCGTGCCGGGTGGAAGGCCAAAGAAAAAGGCAAAGGTGAACGCAAATGAGGCGTCCATTCATGTGGCAATGGAGAATTGAATGGCTCAAAGCAATACGGCGTTCAACAAGATTGCCGATGCGGTTGGATATGAGGACCGACTCTCTGCCAAAAGAGAGAAGGTGTTTACTGAGCTAATGAAGCTTGACCTTGAGATGATTGATAGGTTTGCTTTAAACACCATGATTGTGTTCGCCGAAGAAAATGTGGACACATTCTACGGCATACCGGAGAACTACAAACAAGCTTGGGTCGAGGCCGTATTATCGGGCCAAATCAAATTGAAGACTACGTAGGGATGTCTTACTAATTATGGCCCTTTTTGTACAAAATGGTGGAGGATGTGTTTACTTCTTTTTGTAAAGAATTATATAGTACTAACTAAATTTGCCTAAAACATGTTTATTTGAGGGAATAGGCCCCTTTTTTAGCGTTGTAATTAAGCACTACTTGAAAGTTATTAGGGCAACGATGATGATCCATGTGATACGTTAAGGGGTACAGGGCACTTTTTGTGGAATGTTTTAGGGCAACAATGATGATGTAATGTTAATAGCCCGAAATTGTATTACTTTGTACTGATATTGGCAACAATGAAGGCCTTTTTGTGTTATATTCTGGCCAGAATCATCTCTGTTTTCTGTGTTGTTTGATTGGGCAATGATGCAATGATGATTGCAATGTATTAGTTGATATTGCTTTTGTCAATTTTGACGGCCTTAATGGCAGCTTAGTTGCAAATGGTAGTGCTACTTTGACTATGATACAATTGTCTGAGCCCAACACTTGATAACTTGTGCAACTTCCTGACTATGGGCTGTTTTGAGCATGTTTTATTCTGCAGGTTTATGGATTGCTTTAATGGTTTGTGGGCTGTTTATGGGCTGCTTTGTTGCTGATTCTTATTTGGTTTATGGGCTATTTTTTTCTGGTTGTTGGGCTGCTATTTGGCTGGTTTATGGGCTGTGTTTTTTTTTGGTTTTTGGGCTAATTCTTGGCTGGTTTATGGGCTGTTTGCTGCAGGTTTATGGGCTATTTTTTGCCCGAGGTTTATGGGCTGTTTTTCTGCAGGTTTATGGGTTCTTCTGTTGTTGTTTCTGCCCTATTCTGTATAGTTTTGCTGGTAGTTGTTTAGTGGCTGTTTTGGTGCTGCATGCTGGCCACTTTTGTTGTTGCATGCTGGCCAGTTTTCTTACTGTTTTAATGGTAAATCTGGTGCTATTTTGGGCAATGATGATGCAATTGTAATAGTATTTATAAGTTGGTATTGCCTTTGGCAACTATGAGGGCCTTAATGGCAACTTAGTTGCATGGTAGTGCTGCTTTGATTATATGTTAATTATATCTGAGCCGAAGTTTCGATATTGTGTTTGCTATTTTCTGGTTGTAACGTGGACAGTTTTGGTGCATTTAAAATGCTAGTATTTATTTTTACTTATCTGGACAGTTTTATGGACTGTTTTGGTACTTCATTCTGGCAGTTTGTTGGACAGGTTTTTGGCCAGTTTTTTTCCTGTTTCTTGGCTGGTTCTTGGCTGTTTCTTGGCAAGGTTTGCATGACCTTTGTTGGCCTGTTTTGTTGGTAGTTTTTGGCCAATTTCCCCCCTGTTTCTTGGGGATTTTGGTGTTGGTTTTTGGCTTGGTTTTTTGGGCAATGATGCAATGTTGATTGCAATGTATTAGTTGGTATTGCCTTTGCCAATTATGACGGCCTAAATGGCAACTTAGTTGCAAATGATAGTGCTACTTGGATTATGCTAAAATTGTCTAAGCCCTAGTCTTGCTTTAGGTCTTTGACAGCTTGTTTTGTGGCTGTTTCTGGCTCTTTTTCTGGTTTTTAGAGCATCCAATTCTGCAGTTTTCCTTGTGGTGTGGCTGCTACTGGTTGGTACATGCTGCTATTTTGTGAGGTCAAATGGTGTTGTTTCGTACACTTTTCACTACAAGAAAAATTACATTGGGTGATGAATGAAAATCGTCACAAATTGCATGTTTTTCGTCACAAATAATATAGGTAACGAAAAAAAATTTGTCGACTAAAGGTTGTCGAGGATTCCTACCTGGTGACGAAATCTATTTTTCGTCACTTATAGTGCCTTTTGATGACGAAATATTTCGTCACCAAAAAGTGAATAATTGGTGACGAAAATTTTTTCCTCGCCTATTGTGCTTTTTGACGACGAAAAAAATCGTCACCGATGGGTCACATGGTTGACGAAAATTTTTGTTGCAAAAGACGTTTTCATATGAAAAAATAATCCTTCTTTCTTGCTCCTGCTGGGTTTCGAACCCGAATCCCTTGAGTTTTTCGCGCAAGCTCTGACCAACTGCACCACACATACTTTTCAATAAATATTTGAAATATCTAATATATAACATATATGTTTAACATGAAAATATATTTCGAATGTAATTTTGAACCTTTAAACATTAAAATTAGCAATTTTGATAAACATGAAAGTTGTAGGCAATTGAGTTATTGTTCAAACCCAATTTGAATTATCTCAATCAGAGTTTTTAGTAAAGAGTTATGTCCAAAATACATTTAGTGACAAAGCACAATTCATAAATTTCGTCACGAAAGGTACCCATTTGACGGCGAAATATATTTTTCGTCGCTAAAAGAGTTAAAATGGTGACGAAATTATTTTTCGTCACCAAAGTTAAGCATTTGGTGACAAAAAAAAATATTTCATTATTAAATTGGTCTCATTTGGCGACGAAATATATTTTTTGTCACCAATTATGTTTGGTGACGAAAAATAATTTCGTCACCTTTTTTAAGCTTTCAGCGACGAAAAATATATTTCGTCGTCAAATGGGTACCTTTCGTGACGAAAATATTTTTTTCGTCGCTAAACAGGTATAATTGGTGACAAAATTATTTCATCACGGAAGTTGTCAAAATAGTGACGAATTTATTTTTTTGTCGCCAAATATACTCATTTAGTGACAAAATTAAATTTCGTCGCCACTTTTTCGTCACCAATTTTCATTTTTCTTATAGTGTTTATAGCTATCATGTTTTCTTTTTTGGCTGAAATTTACTATGTTTCATAGGCTATGATGATATGACAGACAAATTTGAAGGCGAGGCACTTGTCTGGTGGGACAACTTATGAGGGTCAATGGTTTAATCACCATTTGACAACATAAGTTGTAGCCAAGTGGTGCACTATGTGCCGGTAAAAAAATATCTGAGCAAAGTACATATAAACATAATATTAGTATTCATTATGTTATAAATGTGTCCGTTCCTCTTTTCTCGTAGATTTTACAATGACAAGTGAAGATAAACAATACTATTGGGTGGTTTTCGTTGGCCGTAATCCGGGGATCTATACGAGTTGAGAGACCGCGGAACTACAGGTTAATGGATACCCGAGGAACTTGAAGAAAAGATACAACACGTTCGATGAAGCAGAAGGAGCATTGTTATAGTTCCATGAGGAAAGATACCAGCTCATTCAAATGCAATCGGTCCGAACCGAACATCAATCAAGTGACGATGCTTCCACATCTACAAGTTCTTTGCAAGTTCAACATCAACAAAGTCTATCAACATACTTTGTTCTAGTTTTTTTTTGTAGGTTTCGTAGCTTGTATTTTGTTCGCACTTCTATTCGATTCGGAATGAAATTGTAAGTTTAATTTCTCCAATTTCGAAACGAAGACTACATTATGTAGAAAAACATTAGTAATCTCAAATAAATATAATTACTTGAGATACAAACCGGAATGGTACAAATTTATTCCTCAAACATTTATTATCAAAAGTACGAACTTATTCTTCGACCACCCTCTTACAACTTCAAACTTCTAGTTTTCTTGTTGAACAAAGCAATGGCCCCAACGATTAAAATTGGGAAATTTCCTGTCCCGGAAATGTCTCAGTTGTGGCCGATCCTACATAAAATTAAGGCAAACAGTTAATAAATTTACTAAACAAGATTTAATATGAAATTGGAAACAAATTCAAAATTACTTACTCGAACAAATTCATTCCAAATATCATTTTCCACCACCAGTTTATTTTCATTTGGATTCTACCAAAACCCCGGAATTCGAAGTATAGCGTCTAGATCAAAATAATCATGCTTCCATTTTTTTTAATCTTTCCTTCGATATGATTTTGTTTAATACCTGCTTCGGGGAAAGAAACTCGCATTTGATTCTCAAGAACTCCTAAGTAGCCGGAATGAAACCCGTTCTCGGCTTGCTAAACCCCCTGATCTACAAGGCTCGTAAGATTTGTAAGTAATATTTCCTCCTCCACCTCGCTCCAAGCCCGGTGTGCCATTTCAAGGAGTGAAAAATCAAAATTACAAAGTAATTTTTTAAAGGGAGATAGATGTGTGTGTGCAGTGATATTAGATAGGTAGTGGTATTTATAGACCACTTTACCAAACAATTTTGGTAAAAACGTTTTTACCTAACAAAATTTGGTGCATCTACTTTTCTTTTTCAACTACCACAAAATGTACTTTTTAAATTACTAAATTGAAAATATATAATTCGGATTTCTTAAAAAAAAATTCAAATAAGGTTAAATTTTTTTAATATAATTACATTTAAATTTATGCAATAATTAGTTATAAATATGTATTTACTGTAATTAGGAAATGTACTTTTTAATTAATAATTGAAAATAAATAATTCAGATTTTAAAAAATAATAAATCGAAAAAATGTTAAAATAATTTAAAGATAATTTGATTCAAATTTATGCAATAATTAATTGTATATATGTTTTTAATGTAATTATAATGAAATAAATGTAATTTGTCCATTAAAATACTAAAGTGGGGGCAAATAAATCATTTAACACATTATCCCATCATATCCACCTTTCAAATCCCCCTTCTCAAAAATTCATCCAAACACCTCATTACAAATCCACCATTCTTAAAAGGTGGGGCCACCTTTCTTAATATATCACCCCTCATTACATATCCACCTTCAAATCTCCCATAATTACAAATCCACCCAAAACAAATCCTCCATCCAAACGGACCGTTAGGGAAGATGAAGTCCCGTGCCTAATAACTTTGTATATGCATAGATTATGATTTTTATTCGAATCGGATTATGTGTTCAAGAACTCCTTCTATGATATCAATGGAATGATTTTAATTCTTTTTATCGGTTGAGTATTTGTTCCATAGGTTTTCAAATACTGTTCACATAATGATTTTCATAGTTCTCAATCTGGGTCACTGAGATGGGTTATGCTCGTGAGACAGACCGTGCCGTTAGGAGGCTAGGCCGCGCTAGTGAGACAGTCCGTGCCGTGGGATAGTCCATGTCGGTTAGAGGATTGTAGAAATTTACTTTGCCTCTATTAATAGGAATTGCAAGATAGTGATTTGCGATTCGAGTGTTAACCCAATCTATGTGATACACAGTTATGCAGTTGGGGGATTCTAAACCACCCTGGACCTTTCTTCCATTGTTTTCAAATCTATTAATTAATTGCTCTAGTATAATTACCTTAATCAAAACAATCCAAATCAAACAACCTTTTTCTCTCCGAATTAATCTGAAAGTTAATCGAATTTTAAGTAACTTAGCCAATCTGTTCTTGCGGATCAACACTCGGTCTTGACCACTATTCTACGGAGTATTAGTTAACTCCAAGTTTTTATAAATTTATTTTTGACACGGACCGATGCGGTCAACTCCATCTATAACCAATTGGTTTTAGGTTGGAACCCTTCAAGAAATCTAACAAATTATTACCGCTAATAATTTGTTTTCAATCCGGATCATCTAAAATACTTTTGAACGACTGAGATTTGCGGAGCCATAAAAAACTTATTCACGACTCTCTCGATCAAAGATATGTTTTCCCACGTATAATTGTGTATCAACATCGTAATGTGGGATTTTGTCCCTTTTTTTGCTTTCCACGGCGTACCCTTCTGGAGTGGTTAATGAAAAAATTTTGCCAATAAAAAAGAGTATGAAGTGGTACTATTTTTTTAGGTTTATAATAACAGTGAAAGGATTCATATCCAATAGCTGTCTCACAAAATGTGCAATTATTACAGGTGTAAAAGATGATAGTATTTGAATAGGCAGTGCCCCTTGTGCACTCTGTCTTTGGCCGTCTCTCCCTCTGTTAAAAGAATATGAGTATTTTTATTTTTGACCAATGAATATGAGTATTTATATTAACTGATCTTCTTGACCGTATGTGGAATCATCATCTAAATGATTCGAAGAGATAGGAAAATTGACCTGTTCTAAAGATGTGAATTGATCAAGTCAAATAATGATATACATCTGTTCAATTCGATTAAATCAGATAAATAATGGAATCTCGCTATGAGAATTTTTTTTTTCCCGAACGGCGAAAGGAAATTTGATTAATCTCTCGCTATGTGATTTGATCAATATTGATGGGTAAAAGATGAAAACACTAACCCATGATTGCGATCACTTGGACTGCAAATGTGCGCAGTCCAAACCTGGACTACAGTCAAGCCATATCCTATGTCAATTGGCTTCTCTTTAAAAAAATCAGACACTAAGAATATTCATAAATCTCCTTCCAGTCAAGATAATAAAAGAAAGTATTCAGATTTTATAAACCAAACATTTAAAGGAACAATATCATTAACCAATTAATCAAATTTAAAAACTTAGGGGATGATTATATATACAAAAGAATGCAGATCTTTTCCATGTCCTCACTATTTTCAAGCAACGTCATGTTGATTCTATTGCCTATTCCCTAGACCTTTTCTTCCCTAAATCCTTCCATAAATACTCAATAAATATGTATCTAATTTCTCACACCACTCCTCATGGCTTCATTTCCGCCTTCTCTCTCCCCTCTCCTCTTTCTCACCATAGTTTTGGTTGCCATGATATCCATTTCACTGGCACTTACCACATCAAGTCAAACTCCTGATGATCATCACGATCAACTGATGAAAGCTGGTATCAAAATTAGTCTAAATAACATCGATTCGTATGGGAGGTTCACCGAATTTGAGCGTCTACATCGCGCAATGAATCGCGGGAGCTCCAGGCTCCAAAAGTTCAGTGAAATGGTGACATCGAAAAATCCAAACATCACGTCCACAGTTCATCCGGGAAACAACGAGTTCCTTATGAGCTTATCGATAGGGACCCCGCCGAAACCCTATTATGCTGTAATGGATACCGGTAGCGACCTTATATGGATTCAGTGCAAGCCTTGCCCACAGTGTTTTCCTCCTCAGCCCACGCCGCCGTATAATCCGCAGAATTCCTCCTCTTTTTCAACCCTGTCGTGCACTAGCACCCTTTGCAAAGCCCTAGAAGGAAGTTGCGACAACGGGTGCCTGATTTTCTACTACTATTTCGGAAGCAGTTCTTTGATCCAAGGCTCTTTAGACGCCGAGACCTTCACTTTCGACAAGGTCTCGGTGCCAAACATAGGGTTCGGTTGCATGGAAGGCGTCGTGGCGGGAAATCAGCTCAACCAGCCCGTTGGCGTGGTGGGCCTCGGGCGCGGGCCTCTGTCGCTCGTCTCCCAGTTGGCCGAGCCTAAGTTCTCGTACTGCTTGACTTCTATCAATGGAACTAAGCCTAGTACCCTCTTGATGGGCTCCCAAGCAAGTGTGAACTTCTCAAGTGGTGCTGTCAAAACCACCCCTCTGATTCAAAACCCAGTGATACCAACCTTTTACTATATTTCTCTTCAAGGAATCACAGTTGGTAGCGTCAAGTTGGCCATAAACGAAACAACTTTTGCTCTCAATGCTAACGGGACCGGGGGCGTAATCATAGATTCCGGCACTTCGATGACATATTTGGTGGAGAGTGCTTTTACTCTTGTCAAAAATGAGTTCATCTCTCAACTAAAGCTTCCGGTAGTACAAAATTCCAATTCCACCGGGCCCGATCTGTGCTTCAAAATGCCGTCCGGCGCCTCAAGCGTGCAGGTGCCCTCGTTGGTATTCCATTTCAAAGATGCAGATTTAGATTTGCCGAGGGAAAACTACATGGTTGCGGATTCGAGAACGGGGGTGATATGTCTGGCCATGGGAATTAGTTCAAGTGACATCTCCATAATTGGGAATATACAGCAGCAGAACTTGTTGGTGGTGTATGACTTGCAGAAAGAAACCTTGTCATTTATGCCGACGGAATGCGATAAGTTTTGAGCTCTTATGTTAGTTGATCTTGATATTATGGCAAAATCCTCGAATCTACACCCCTATTTTACTGTGTATGGTGTGCACCACTGGAATCACCTTAAATTTACATAATTTTTGCAAAAAATAAAAATAAAATTGTAATACATTAGTTTTGAATTCATAAATTCGTACAACAATCCATAATTTTCCGACAAATGTTATGCATTTCTGTCCAGAATAGTATAATTATTCCGAAACGATTCGAGGATGTGCATATCGTACAACCGAAGGGTCTGTAATGTAATATTTTCCTGTTATCATTCTGTTTTTTTTTTGGGTCAATCGATAGAAGAGATTATTTTTACATCAGATATGAAGTATAGAGTACATTTCCGGGACACTATATCAATTGTATTTTTTTTGGGTCAATCGATAGAAGAGATTATTTTTACATCAGATATGAAGTATAGAGTACATTCTCGGGACACTACATCAATTGTAAGAGTTCACAAGATAACCAGACCCAACAACTAAACTAATACAAGAAATAAGCCCATTAATATCGGGTAGAAACAAAGAAAGAAAGGAAAATACAATATTTATAGGGTAGAAACAAAGAAAGACAAAATTAGATTAATCATCCATCTAGATTAGTGGAATAAAAAAAAAGGACCGAAATTAAATGAGAAAAGTTGAGATAAGACGAACGAAAAGTCAATTTGTCAATTTTCAAGTAATGTTCAGTTTTCACAAGCTTTTTTGTTTAGATGGCGCTAATGCCATGCAGGGCTGGCCAGGGTAAGCCCCACAAGCTGGCAAGTTTGGGCAACCAAAAGACAAAAAAATCTATAAATTTAAAAAAAGAATCCAACAAAGGAAAAAATTAGGAGTATTTATAGTTTCCATCCAAAAAAAATAGAAAGTTTCTTGGACATATGAAAATAATATTGCCAAGTGAAGTAGCAAAATCGATTGACAAAACCTTGATTTAATTTTATAAGGTCTTTTTGGTTTTCAAATGGTATGGGTTGTTTATCAAATTTTGTTGACTATGCCGGTCACAATTGTTTTGGTCGGCAGAGAGGAGCTTTTAGAAGTTGGAGGTCATAAAATTTTACCTTAGGACTGTCATGTCATGGGAGAGATTATGTGGATTGGCAATGAGCTCAATTGAAAATGAGTATTTTGGACAAGTTAAAAAATGATGATTTAATTGAAGAATTTGCTTTAAAAAATGCAATGAGAAGTTGTTTTGTCATTGAATCGGATCGTATTAATCATAAATCACTATAACCAGGGTTGCATTTTGATTTTGATTTCGTGATATAATTAAAGTGAAGAGCAAAATGTAACCTTGTTTTTGTTTTTTACATGTCTTTTTATTTTTTGACTTAATAGTAAGTGGGCAGCCAAATTTGACCCCTCTCTCCTTCGGTCCTTGTGAGATCCCACATCGGTAATAAAAAGGAAAGTTTAATTGGTATATAAGTGATTAAAAGGAAAGTTTAATTGGTATATAAGTGATTCCAACCAGCTACTGTATAACTTGAGATTAACTTTTTGAGTAACGTGGTTAGGCGAAGGGTTAATTAGCAGGTCAGCTAGGGCAGGTCATTACAGTTGGTATTACCATGGCCACTAGGGAAAGGTTATTGGGTCAATGTAACAAAGACGTTGTAACTAAAGTGGGGAGATTGTGAGATCCCACATCGGTAATAAAAAGGAAAGTTTAATTGGTATATAAGTGATTCCGACTAGCTACTGTATAACTTGAGATTAACCTTTTGAACCACGTGATTGGGCGAAAGGTTAACAGGTCAGCTAGTTAGGGCGAGTTGTTACAGTCCTTGTGCTCTTCACTGTGTATTTTTTCATGAGTCCGGATTGAGAGTCACCCAAGCCCACCCTGTTGATCTATGTGGGATGTTACATTCACTACATCATCTACTACATTTTTTGTGGGGCTCACCCCGAGTCCCAAAAAAATACATAAAAATATCCATAAATTTTAAAATAATATTTTCTGGGGCTCTGTAAAAAATTAACTCCAACGGATATCGGTAAGTATTATTTCTTGATTCATAGGGGCGAAACTGCTCAACTGCACAGTTTCGTCCATACGAATCCAGAAATAATATTTACTGATATTTATTGGAGCTTATTTTTTATAGGGCCCCATAATATATTATTTTAAAATTTATGGACATTTTTCTGTATTTTTGTGGGATCCAAAATGGGTCCCACAAAAAATATAGTGGATGTTGATCTATAATCTATGTTAATCACCCCCAATCCGACCATCCCAAAACATGCATATCTCATCTTTAGAACTTTTCTTGATCAATAACAAGATCAGAATGATGGCAGCGATTGAAAATTATAGGCGCTAAAAAAAATCAGTAATCAGTAATTCATTAATCTGGAAAGGGGTCAACTCAAACTTCCGTATTGTTAAATCCATATGTATGTGATGTCTAGACCCTCAAAACACAGGACAACACCACGGCAGTCTATGATCTCATTTCGAATAATGTGGCACCCTATAGAATTCAGTGTTTTGGGTAGCTGGTGAGCCTTGGGAGGGAGGGTTAATGCTCATCAGCGACGGAACCAGGATTTTGTAAATACGGGGCCGACCTATGAACAAGATTTTGAAATTTGAAGGTTTGGGAATCTAAAAGTTTGTTTGGTTTAGATTTTGAGGGAGGTTTTTTTGGGTAGTAAGTAGAGAGAGATAGAAAAAGAAATGAAATCAATAATTGAAGGAAAAACTTGTGGGAGGCCATGCACAGAAAGAGAAATTGGGTTTTGGGACAAAAAACGAATACATTTTTATGTCTAAATAACACCCAATACAAAATACAATACCTAAATGTTCTCAACGAACAAAAAAACAAAAAACAAAAATATTCATATTTAAAAAAAAAACCCGAAACCGCGTCCGCCCTTGGCCCCCATATGCCCACACCTCTCTCCGTCTTTGGTCCTCATTAACCTATATTAACCAATTCATTTAGCCAAATGTATTAATGCTCAATTATCACTATAGCATTAATACAATTGGCTAATGACTCTGGGTTTATAATTGATCGTCACTTATTGAATATGATCAATCAATCATCACCATAACATGAAGTTCAAAAAAAAAAAAATCATCACCATAACATTAGTGTTCAATCATCACTTGTTGGATATGATCAACCAATTAAGCTCTTAGTCGAATGATTCTGGCTACTACAGTCGATTATAGCGATTAATCGTTACTCTAGCACTAATTGAATAGTCTAATGTCAATTATACTATTAATTGTTATGTTTGTACTCATCCAATTACTATAAGTAAATTTGTAAATTATCATAACAATAAATGAATAATTGTTTCCAAAAAAAATATTTGTCAATCGACTGATACTTAAAAGTGATTTAATTGAATATATTAAGAATATTAATTGAAAATTAGTAGCGTATATTAATAATAAAATATTAAGTAAATTTCGTAAGCCATTCAAAACAATAAATGAATAATTCTTTTCACATTAATATTTGTAAATTGCCAATAATTAAAAAATTCTTGAAAAAACTAAAAATAATTTAATGAAATATATTAACAACATTAATTTAAAATTAAGGCAAGTTTTTGGCTTAAATATTTAGTTTAAGAAATTGTTATAAAAATATCGATTTACAAATTAAATATTTATTTATATTTATATTTTCACTCAATATTTGGTTGTCTATTACACAAATGATTAGAAAAATGACAAAAAGTAGGGTGAATAGGACAAAAAGTTGTGTGAATTGATAAATTTTCAATAATTAAAAAATTTCTGAAAAAAGTACATTTTTTTGCAAAAAGAAAAAAACGTTTAAACCCTATTACCTGTAGAATCAGTTAGAAAGAGAGAGAGGCCAAAAAACATTGAAGTGTAGGCTTTAGTTGTGGTAAGTATACAATATTTTGTAGTAAATGTCAATATAAGATATGATAAGTATAACCAGTATTCATGGTAAGTAATGCCGTTTTTTGGGGGGGACAAAAATGCAAAGCCATCTTACTTTCGGGGATGATTTTGATCCAAGGATTTAGATTAACTTAAAATTTGATTTAAAAATCTATATTTCGTGGGGCATCAATAACCCAATACCACATTTGGACATCACTTGTTTCAATTATCGGAGTTGTGGCAATTTACTGTGCACTGTTCTGCGCAGCACGGGGCTATGCAGCACCACCCTCCAATCAAATTTACTGGAGAATAAAGCATCGTACTTCTTGTAGCTTTCTACCTTTCTCGAACAAAACAAGAATGCTAGACACACAACAACTCACACAATCGCTGACGTCAGCATCAAACGACGTCGTTTTGATTAAAAAAAAAAACTCGCTCTTTACTGCTTTCCCCTTTCCCTTCCCTCCCCACCCACTTTGACGCTCAAAAATTTCAGAGAAGAGAGAAAGGGGCGACTGCCACCACCACCGCCGATCAGAGAGAGGGGGGCTCCCACCAACCGGCGACCACCACACCACCGGCTTCTGGCACCCCGACGCTGTCCACGACAAAGGTCTCTCTCTCTCTCTCCTTGTTTTAGATAGATAGATTATCCCCACTATCTACTCCTCATCCTCATTAATTAGAGGGTTTCAATTTGAGAAACCCTAAAGTGTTGTGCTGCCAAAAAAAACAAAAAACCCTAATTCGAAAATTTGAGAAACCCCTAATTCGAAAATATTGGAAACCCTAAATTGGAGTTGTTAACCCTATAATAGTGGTTTAATGTGTTGGTAATCTTTGTTAATTGATACCATTTTGTGGGTCACCTTAATTTGATAAGAATGGGTGCTGGAAAGGACACCTCTTTGTCTGCTTCAAGAAAACCCTCTTTCGGACAGGAAAGCAAAAAAAAAAAAGAAGAAGAAAGAAGGAAGCTTATACTTTTTCTACTAGATTCTCCTTTGTCTTTTATTGGTAAGATATATATATTAGCTTTGCTTGATTGGGTAATTAGGTAAGTAGATGAAGAAAATTGTTTTGCTTTTACAACTGGGTTTTAAGAACCAGCTCCAAAAATAGTGTGTTTGAGTGCTTGGGTTATCAATTAAGTGCTGAAAATGGGTCTCTAAGTGAAGGAATTTCATTGTATATGCTGCAATTAGTTATTTACACCTTGAACATGTGCACTTCTATGCCGAAAGCTGATTAGGAAAGCTGAATCATTGTTCTTAAGTGCTGAAAGTCGAACTAATATACTGAATTCTGTGCTTAGATGGTAGAAAATATAAATTATGCTTGTATATGCTGGAAATTATAATTGGAAGCTAAAAAATAAAAAACTGAAGTTTATATGCTGAAACTCGTACTCTTAAGTGCTGGAAATTGCTATATGGTGCTGAAATGATGTTTTTAGAGTGTTGGAGCTACTGCTTTAGTGCGGAATTACGGTAGTGCAATAGTTCGGAGGCTTGTAAATGACATCTATATAATATCATTGATGGCCATTTACCATTAGATTCCTTTACCTAATAGCGCACTCCTTTCCACAATTTGCTATGCTTATGTCAGTTGGCTGTTGGCCAAACATCAGAATCATATCTGGTCTGCAACAAAGCTCTTAAATCATGGCATTCCAGTGCCCACTTCTTGGTTCTTAAGAATTTTTTTTCCATGGTTCTTGAGAATTACAAGTCACTGAGAATCTTTTATCCTTCTTTAGGCCTCTAAATATGTATTGTTGATCTTTGTTATTCCTTATATGTTGATTTTTTGTTGATCTCATTATAGGCATGCTGCATTCAATTTCTTAGTAATATGAACCTGCATTATGATAGTCCATGCTCATATCAATTTTCAAAAAAACCTCTTTCTAAGACTTTAATCTATAGCAACAAAATTTGAGCCAGTATCTACAACTTTAAGATGCTTCATCCCTGTGAGTTCATATGGATTTGTCTCTATTGGCATGGATTAAATTTTAATGTGGAAGGGCATATGCCCTGTGCATATCTCTTATATTTGACTGCTAAAAATTTATATTTGAAGTGCGCTAGTTCATGTTTGGTACATTTGGGGTGATGGCTAGAAGCAAAGGTACGAATAGAATTTAATTGAGTACATGGTTAGTTTGTAGCATTTTTTACTATGCATAAAGTATACTTGGCACTAGTAAACTTTTTGGATAATTTGGCACTTTTGGTTAGTATTATGCATGAAAGATAATGTTGGAATGGTTTGTGTTTGATAAATTGAAACAGCTCTTAAGTTTAATTGAGTACATGGTTATGGTTTATCCTTATTGCTCATTGTTATTCTCAGGTTATGGTTGGAAGATTGAGATGGCAGCTTGATTACATATGGCTGCTAACTTAAGAGCAAAAGAAAGGGAGAGCTTAGAAGATTTATGGGGTAGAACTGCTGCTCAATTCAGTGACAGGCAAGATGGGATGAGTTCAATCATGCCTTTGTTCATATGGCGCGGCCAATGGAGAGCCATCTGTAGTCAATACTAGTGGAGACTCGACATTAAATAGAAACAGAAAGAAAGTTAAGAAGTGGTCCAAACTATCAATCCCATGTTCTATAATAATAATATCATGATCTCAACATAAAACCGGAGCAAAAAGAATACAGACAGCCAATTTGACATTCTAACATGTCTATGTTCATTTCCATTAATCAAAAAGAATAACCCATCGTCAACAACAACTAAAGTGGCGCAATTTTATAAATAAAAGTAGAATGCGTTTCATTAAAGAAGTCAACAAGAAACAGAAATCACCAAACCATCTACCTCATGAAAGGTCATTACAAGGACACAAAATGGGACACAAGACACAAAAGGGGACACATGACATATGACACGATATAAAACAATACAAGCAAGTGAACTACTCTCTCTATTTAAACTCATGAATCATCTCGGTCGCTGCAGCTTCAATCTCTTTCAACGGCATGTGGCATCTCGAAGTTGTTGAACTGCCAAGCGGAGTCATCTCTATGCCGATCTCTCTTTATTTAAACTCATGAATCATCTCGGTCACTGCAGCTTTGTGGGCTCCAAGCATCTGTATTTGGGGAAATTAGGTCCAAATTTCTTTGTTGGGTCCAAGTTTCTTTGAACTTGCACACCGGGCAAGACGTTCTTCTTCTGAGCCATGGATCAATGCACTGCAAGACCAAGAAGAAGGAAGTTAGACGCTTGGTGGATTAAACTTAATAGGAAGTGAATGAAAACAAGTGCCCCAGTGAAAGAAAACACTTCTGTACATGCTAACTATGTGTGAGAACTGGGTAGAATATGACATAGAAAATAAGAGAATTTGAACCAAAGGGCGCCAATGGAGCTTGCTAGTAGTGCATGAGAATACAGAGAAAAACAAGCATTGATACACAATTTCTGCTCAATTAGCTTCTTACCTATTTGCATGAAGACCTGCCAAGTATATGTAACATCACTCCAGATCCTTGAAAAGTTTAGGGGTCAACTTCAAAGTAATATCACCATAAGGCTCTTTTTGGTGTAAGTCCACAAGTCCATAACTTTTTAAAACCTATCACAATAATGACCAACTTTTATCACTAGCTGTCCACATTTTACACCTGAAGCCTTCCCATGAACCAGTTCTTCATAGAACTGCACCATATGAAAAAAAAGAAAAGAAAAAGAAGCTCAGAGGGAGTGAGATAACTCATTGATTCCACCTCCACAGAAGTGCACTCTTTACTCATGCACTCATTATTTTGGATCCTTTTGCATGAGATAACTCAAGTGTTAGCGTACATGAACTAATTGAATAAGAAAATATTCAAAGCAAGCAAAGTAGTTTTAGTGGTATGTAACATTATGAGGCATGCTTAGCACTGCAAAGAAACAATATGCCCATCTAGAAGAATGGATAATGACCAAGTACATAAACCACTTAGTTTGAAACAAAACCATCCATACCAAAGTTTGAAAGATTAAAGAAGGCCCGCACAAACTTTCAGATCATGCAATAGCTACAACGAGGTGGATAACGTAGATCAAGTTATACATGCCACAGCACAAGGGATTGTTTTGGTTCCTTTTTTTTTGTGGTTCATGCAGAAGCAATTATGAGGTCAAAGATCTGGTGATTTGAATTAACAAAATTTCTTAAAACATGTCATGTCTAGATGAAATCCATAAAGCTAGTGACTGATAGATGAAATGGATCAGTGCTACAATAATGTTGATCTCGAAGCTCCAAAACACGAGCCAATTGCATCTTTTTAGTTTAATTGCTTGTTTCAGTGAAAACTTATACTAGAAACACTAAGTAGATTATATTATATAAGTACTTGACTTACATGACTCATACACAGAAACGCCTAAACCAACTGCACATCTCTATTGTGGGGGTTCGATTAATCGGGACCTTGACTGTGGTGTCTGATTAGGTTCCTTCCTCCGCTGCTCCGCTCGTCCGTCGCCTGACCTGCAACAAGTCACTAGGGCTTTGGCTGCCCAGTGACCCTCCGACGATCAAGTTAGATCTCAGGGAAGGTGTTTAGGTCTAGGGTTAGGATAGTATTGCGTACCTTTCTCAGGTGGGTATCGCTTTATATTTATAGACCTAGGTTTGCTTGGTCTTCACGCTAGCGCGTGGCGAGTACGCTCGGGTAACCGCCTCGGGTGACGTCACATATGACGAGGGGGCCGAGGTGGTTACGGAGCACATGGGATAGATCTCAATGATTGTGCCAGCTGCATGGGTCCCATTCACAGAAACCGTTACCGCCTGGAAGCCTTTGGAAGCATGGGAGCGTGCAGTAAACCGAGGCTCCGAAGTGGATAACAGCCGAAGCCCGGGCAACGACCGAGGTGCATCCCGAAGAGAGCTAGTCAGAAGACCTCGGCCCGTACCCTAGCCACTGGTTCAGTGTTGGTAGCTCGGTTACCGAGCCGATAACCGAGGGCCCTACAATAGCCCCTCAACTTCCGGAGTGCCATACTGGTCTTCGGGGAGTTGACTCCTCTGATGGACTAGCGAAACTGGGTTTTTAACTGATGAAATGCTTTGGAGAAGAACCGAGCGCCCTTTGGGAGAGCCGAGTCGCCTACTTCTGCCCTAGGAGCCACGCGTCAGTCATCGCCGGAATGAGTGACATCATGCGTGGCCTCGGCACGTGAAATGTCAGTTGATTGGTACGAAACGCCCAGTCAGGGCACGTGTCGAAGCGTGAATGGCTCGGTACGCGGCGCGCCTGACTTCGGTTCAGAACTCTGGTTGCTGACCGTTCGATGATGACACGCGTCGACGATCCAGCGGTTCGGTTGGCGACGCTTCGTTTCCCGCGCGCGACTCCTCGTACGCTCCACTATAAATTCGGACCAATTGGAGAGAGAAAGCTACTGAAACCTTCCGACGCCGTCGAACCGCCGCCGTGTTTTGCAAGCTTTGGATCGCGATTTCGAGCACTTTGGCAGCAAATCTCCTCTCCAGACTTGGGTATGTTGATCTTTGTTAATCAATCTTCAAGTTTTAGTACTTTTCTTCGTATTTCTCAACGCCTTCTGAGCGCATTAGGGCGGGGACGCCATTCGAAGTCGCCTGGTGCGCGGCGGCGCTAACGCCCGCCGCCGCTGTTCTTGTTCTTCCCGAGGCCTATATTCTTCCCGAGGCCTATATCCTTCCCGAGGCCTATCTTCAACCTTGGACTCGTGGATAAAGTTGCCGTCCACCGAGGACCCTTTCCGAGGAGGGAAGAGTCTTTAAAAGACCGAGACCCATAGATCCCGAAGACTGATGACCATCTCGTCCCGAGCGCTAGGACCCTTTGCTCCCCCCTAGGCATATAGCTAACGGGTTTTGCACATTTTCTTTTTTTCTAGGCAGGGGCGAATGGTCATTGAGCTCTCCTCGGACAGCTCCAGTGGTTCTGACGATCCCTTGGTAGAAGCCATCTTTCAAGAGCTTTGGAGGGGGAGGTTTTACCGAATCCCGGTTGACCAGATTGAGCCTGCCAACCCTAATCGGGCCCCACGCGAGATTACTTCCCTTGAGCCCTGGGAGATGGAGGCCCCAAGCACGTCGGACCACGGGCCGGGGCCGTTCGGAAATGCGCCCGAAGAGATTCAGGGACGCCGAAGACCGATGAGGCCCTGTACATTTAAGAACAAATATTTCACCGGGGACCCCGCAGCTTACGCCGAGTTCAAGAGGCTCTACAGCATCCCTCCTGACGTTGAGGTTCGGTTGCTAGAAGAAACCGACCCAAAGAAACTCCAGCATCGGTCAGGGGAATTGATCTTTCCCCTGATGGCCATATGCGAGGGGGGCATCAGGTTTCCCCTCCATCAGTTCGTGCGTCGGGTGCTCCGGACCCTCAACCTTACTTCCTCCCAGCTCACGGTGAATTCTTACCGAATTATTACCAGCATCATCGAGCTGAGGAGGCAGTTTAACCTGGTGTTTGGTATTGAGGAGCTCTTCAGTGTTTACCTTCTGGGGGTTAACCGGGGCCACAACCGACACTACCTCTCCTGCAGGTCTGGGAACGACACGTTCTTGATCGATCACCTACCGGACTCCGAAGAGTGGGCGAGTATCTATGTCTCGGTTACCGGGAACTTCATGTTCGGGCCCGGGGAGACCATAGACATAGTTACCACGGTCCCATTTGAGATTGGAGTTCCTGGTCGGTAACTTGCCCTTCGGTAGTGAGCTTATTTCAATAAACGACTTTTCTTGTAAACTTGCACTGATTTCTTCATGTTTTGATGACTCTTTTGCAGTCGACGGCACCGTTCAGGAGCTTCGGGAGAGAGCCGTCCGATCTCGGATAAACGCCGCCTACGCAATCCCAATCACCAACCGTTACGCTCCTCAGCTTCTCGGTTACGTCCCCTCGTACACCAGTTTCTTAAAGAAGAAACCGAGGAAACAAGGGGTGCCGAGGGCAGGACGAGGGGGAAGAGGAGGAGGTGGACGAAGAGGAGGCGGAGCAGCGGGAAGAGGAGGCAGAGGAAGCGCTTCTGGGACCGAGGGCAGCAGCTCCGAGCCCCAAGGCATCATAAGAGAGGCAGTTGACCGAGAGACGCCCGAGAGGACCGGCCTGAGCGGCGAGATGTCAGACCATGGAGCTCGGGAGGTGCTAAACCTCAGGCGTCGGACGTTGAGGGGCCGAGGCCGAGGTTCAGCCACAAATACACCTGGAGCTGGGACCTCGGTGGTGACCCCTGTTTCTCCGCGGGAGCCCCCGGCGAAGAGGACTCGGCACGAGGGGGAAGGAAGTGGCCGAGGCAAGGAGAAGGAAACTTCTCGGATAACCGAGGGGGAGGAGAGGGCGGAGGAGCAGGACCGAGGGTCTGCAGAGAGGACTGAGGGGGGAACCTGGGTCCCTGCCACGGAGGTTCCTTGGGCCCCGGAATTCTGTCACTATGCTGGGCGCCAGATCCACCATGCGGATAGCGTGTCAAACCTCGGTACAGCGTACGGGATGCTCCGAGGCTGTATTCTGCCTAGGGATGCCAGGGCTGTCCAAGGGTTGACCGAGGACCTCACCGCGGAAATAGCGCAGGCCCTTTTCACTGTAAGTTTGTTACTTTCCACTTTTATTGCTGTCAGCTAAGTCCATATTTGTGATGCCTCTTCGGTTTTCTGCTCGCAGGCTGGTGCTCGGGCCTTGGCCATAAATGACCGATGCAAAGGCCAGGAGCAAGAGATTGGTGAGCTGAAGAAGGCTCTTGCGCAGGGAGAGGAGGACCTGAAGGTGGCTCGGGAGGCCTGCGATCTTTATCTTTCAGACTTTCAAAGATGCGACAGGGAGAGGTTGGCAGCCGAAGCCCGAGCTGAAAAGGAAGAGGAAAATGCCAACACCTTGAGGGTCACCCGAGCTACCGAGGTTGAAGCTGCAAGGAGCAGGGGCTATGACGAGGGTTGGGCTGCAGCCGGGGTAGAATATCAAAAGCAAGTTCGGGAGATTGAGGCCGAGCTTTACAGGGACCGCTTCGTGGACGGGCTTCGGTTTGGTCACGAAGCTCTTTTGAGTAAGCTCGATCTCCCAGCCGACTCTGTACTCCGGGTCCTTCCCGAGGTGCCGCCCGAGGAGGCTGTAATGCCCGAGGAAGAAGAAGAGGAGGGCGAGCAAGTGCAAAACCCCGAGGCGGGTATTCAGACTGCTCCTGTTGCCGTTACCTCAACCGAGGATGGGGCCCAGACCCCTCTGCCCCCCAGTGCTTAGGATTTTGACTTCTTTTGTTTCACATTTGGCTGGACGGCTCCGAACATTTG
Source organism: Rhododendron griersonianum (assembly GCA_018127125.1). Classification (NCBI taxonomy): domain Eukaryota; kingdom Viridiplantae; phylum Streptophyta; class Magnoliopsida; order Ericales; family Ericaceae; genus Rhododendron; species Rhododendron griersonianum. Next base: position 34,977,405 of record CM030797.1, read on the forward strand.
GATTTTGCCGTTCCATGGTTTGTAAATGTTTTTTGCTAAGTAGGTACCGAACAGATAACCGAAGTATTGTTGGGCTCTAGACTTGCGATCTTCTTTTCTGCTTTTGAATGAATGGTTTCTTTCGTTTCAATGCCTTGTTTATTTTTGAGATGCTCGAATGGTTTTATGCTTGTAACCGAAGGGAGCCTCATGCCCCTGCTTCTGTTGAAATGCTGTGGAGTATCAGCAGATTTCAGCCGAAGCATTAGCCGAGGAGGTTTTCAAAAATGTACTCCAAACTGAAGTAAGGCGGTATATAGGATTAAGTTAAAACGAAGCAAAGTAGTTAGCAATTTTTTGAATTTCGCATGCCCCTGCTTTGTTTTAGCTGACGCCGAGCCGAAAGGAGTAAACCGAAGCCACTCATCGGGGCGCAGTGATTTAGATTAGGGCTAGGGTCCTGAAGCGGGAATGGCGTCGGCCATGACTTCAGAACGTAGCGAACCTAAATAGCGTGACTTATTGGGGGGGATCGGTGTAAGGGGCTCGGGATTAATACCAAGTGTCCTTATCGCCGACGTCCGAAAGTCTGAAACGACCGAAAAAGGCCGTGGTGACTTGGTGAGGGATCTGTCCGAGGAATATCCCGCGGAGGACAGTCCCTGAAGTCAGGATAAAACGGTTCACGCAACGGCGGACCGAGTACGAAAAGTAAGTGACAAGATTTAGACTAGTGATAAGCAAGAGATTCTCATTAAAAAACTGTCGTAGAATCAGGCCATTACAAGAGTAGTTTTGTTATAATCGCATGTTGACAAGAAACGAAATTTGTTCGAAGAAATGAATCCGAAGAAGCCGAAGCCTGTCTACCCATAGAATTTTTTCAGGTTATTGGCGTTCCAGGTCTTGGCGATTGGGGAACCGTCTAACTTCTCCAGCTTGTAGTTTCCCGATCCGAGGTGTTTTAGGACTCGGAAGGGGCCCTCCCAATTAGGCATCAACTTCCTCTTTTTGGACTTGTCCACCACCTTTTTCCAGACAAGGTCGTCTGGTTTGAATGACCGAAGGCGGACGCTTCGGTTGTAGCCCTTGGCAACCTCTTGTTGATAAGAAGCGAGTTTGATCCTAGCATTCTCCCGTTCTTCTTCGGCCAGATCGAGGTCCGCAGCAATGTTCTCATCATTAACTTCCTCGTCGAAGTCTTCGGTTCGGATCGTCGGGAGCCCGACCTGGAGGGGGATTACAGCTTCCATTCCAAATGCCAGGGAGAAGGGGGTTCGGCCAGTAGATCGCCGAGGCGTTGTACGGTAGCCCCAGAGTACCCGAGGGAGCTCTTCGGCCCATTTGCCCCGGCGTGACTCGAGCCGGCGCTTGAGTCCTGACGAGATTGCTTTGTTTGCAGCTTCGGCTTGCCCGTTGCCTTGGGGGTAGTACGGAGTGGAAGTGTCCCATTTGATGCCGAATTCATCCAGGAGTGCTCGGTACTTTTGACCGGTAAACTGGCTGCCATTGTCGGTTAAGATGGCGAAGGGTACACCGAAGCGAGAAATTATGTTTCTCCATACGAAGCGTATGATGTCCGACTCTTCAACCGTGACCAATGGTTCGGCCTCGACCCACTTGGAGAAATAGTCGGTGGCGGTTAAGAGAAACTTGAATCCTCCAGGAGCGACGGGAAGCTTGCCGACGATGTCCATGCCCCACTGGGAGAAGGGCCATGGGCTGGTGAGAGGGCTGAGATCCCGAGCCGGTTGATGTATGATGGGAGCGAACATTTGACACTTCTTGCAACGCTTCACAAATTCTTCAGAGTCCTTCTTCATTGTTGGCCACCAGTACCCTTGGGTAATTGCTCGGTGAGCGATGGAGCGTCCACCGGAGTGGCAACCGCTGTCGCCGGCGTGTAGTTCCTCGATGATCCCGGGGACCTGGTGGGGGTGTGCAACCAATAGATAGGGGCCGGTGAACGACCGTCGGTAGAGCTTTCCATTCGGATTGAGCCAGAAGAGGGCGGCCTTGTTGCGGATTCGGTGGGCGTCCTTCTTGTCGTGTGGTAGGGTGTCATCGCGTAGGTAGCCGATGATCTCATCCATCCAGCTCGGACCAAGCTCTACGTTTAATATCTCATGACTGAGTACTTCAAGCTCGAAGCTCGGTTTGTCGATGGAGCTAAAGGAGATGGAGCGTTGTCCTGAAGCGGCGCAGGCAGTAGCAAGTCCGGCGAGGGCGTCGGCGTGAGCGTTTTGGTCCCTCGGGATGTGTTCGACGCGGATAGCTCGGAAGCTTTTGAGGAGCCGAACGGCAGAGCTCAGGTAAGTACGCATCCGATCGTCCCGAGCCTCATACTCCTCGGAGAGCTGGTTGACAACCAGCTGTGAATCACTGTAGAGAACAAGCTCTTCAATTCCAAGGGCTTCGGCAGTCTTGAGTCCGGAGATGAGCGCTTCATACTCAGCCTCGTTGTTGGAGGCCGGAAAGTTGATGGAAAGGGAGCTTTCATGTAGAACACCGGAGGGAGAGAGGAGGACGATCCCAGCCCCGGCGCCTCGGCTGTTTGAGGCGCCATCAACATACATTTTCCAAACATCGCCATGGAAGAGCTTCCAGGCGGTGCTGGGACGTGCTTGGAGGACGGCTTCGGGGCGGGGGGCTGGATTTGAAGCGAGGACGTCGGTGGGGGTGAGCTCAGCGATGAAGTCGGCGAGTGCCTGGGCTTTGATCGCCGTTCTTGGTTGAAAGTGAATCTCGTAATTGGCAAGTTCGACGGCCCACTGGGAGATTCGGTTCGAAAGGTCGGCTTTTCGGAGGAGAGACTTCAGAGGATACTCGGTCAATACGATAATGCGGTGGGATTGGAAGTACGGGGCGAGCTTCCGAGACGCGGAGATGAGGGCAAGAACAAGCTTTTCTAAGGGGAGATAGCGTGTCTCGGCAGGCGTCATCGTCTTGCTAGAATAATAAATCGGCTGATGGTCGCGCTCTTCCTGCCGGACGAGGACCGAGCTTATGGCGTGTGCCGAGACGGCGAGATAAATGAACAGGTCCTCCTGATCCCGAGGAGTGACGAGGAGAGGGGCCTTGGAGAGGTATTCCTTCAATTGCAGTAGAGCCCGGTCGCACTCGTCGGTCCAACTGAAGCTGCGTCGGCTCCCTTTCAGGAGGGCAAAGAATGGTTTGCACTTGTCGGAGGATCGGCTAATAAACCTGTTGAGGGCGGCGGCCATGCCGGCTAGACGCTGCACATCTCTCTTGTTGTGGGGGGCCGAGAGTTTTTCGATTGCTGAGATTTGGGCAGGGTCGGCCTCGATACCTCGGCGAGAGACAAGATGCCCGAGGAATTTGCCAGAGCTCACACCGAAGGCACACTTCTCGGCGTTAAGGCGAAGCTTGTGCATTTTCAGAATCTCAAATGCTTCGGCGAGGTGAGTGAGATGGTCTCCGGCCATCATGCTTTTAACCACCATGTCGTTGATGTAGGCCATCATAGTATCTCCCAGCAGGCGCTCGAACATCTTGGTTATCATCCTTTGGAAGGTTGCTCCGGCGTTTTTAAGGCCGAAGGGCATGACAAGATAACCGAAGATGCCGTGAGGAGTAATGAAGGCCGTGTTCTCGACGTCGCCGTCGCTCATGGCGATCTGATGGTAGCCCCGGTAGGCATCCATGAAGCTTAGTCGGGCGTGGCCAGCCGTGGCATCGACGAGCTGATCTATCCGAGGAAGGGGGAAGAAGTCCTTCGGGCAGGCGTCGTTGAGATTTGAATAGTCGACACAGACTCGCCATTTCCCGTTTTTCTTCTTGACCACCACGGTGTTAGCCAACCACTTAGGGTATTGCACTTCTCGTATGGCTCCCGCGTTTAGGAGTCGGTTGACCTCGTCGATAACGGCGTCGGAATGGACCGGGGAGGATCGTCGAGCTTTCTGGATGACCGGACGTTTTGTTCGGTCGATATTGAGCTCGTGGCAGATGAATTTTGGATCGACCCCGGGCATTTCGTAGGGCGTCCACGCAAAGACCTCAATGTTGCTCTTGAGGAAGTTCACCATGTCATTCCGCTCGGTTTCCGAGAGTGAAGAACCGACAAGGAAGAAACGGGAACCATCCTCGGTAAGAGGGACGGTGACAAGATCTTCAACTGCCTTCTCGTCGGCGGGTCTCCCGACGTCTTCGAGGACCGGAGCCTCCGGTACCTCGATGAAGTTTACCCTGAAAGTCTGTTTGCTGCTCCGGACCGCGTTGACATAGCAGCGCTTGGCGGCGGTTTGGTCCCCGTACAGATCTTCCTGTCGTCCGTTGGCACCGATGAATCGGACCACCTGGTGATAGGTAAAGGCAACGGCTTTTAACCTATGGAGCCAGGTGCGACCGACGATGGCGTTATAGGGGCTTGGGACATCGACGACGACGAACTCCATATCGAACACGACCGAGCCGGAGCGGATGGGAAGGGTGATCAAACCGACGGGCCAGACCGGAGCTCCGTTGAAACCTATGAGGGGGACCTCGGAGGGTCGGAGATCGGCGTCTGAGAGCTTCAAATCTTTAAACAAGGAGTAGTACATAACTTCGGCCGAGCTCCCCTGATCCACGAGGACACGTCGGACGTTGAAGGTACCTATGCGCAGTGTGACCACGAGGGCGTCGTTGTGCGGAAGTTGGACGCGCGCAAGGTCCTTCTCGGTAAACGTGATAGTCCACTTGGATCCGTCGTCGGTTCGGGGACGTTTTGGCTCGGGACCGACGAGCAGGACCTGTTTAGAAGAGGAAGCGTCGTTTAACTCGGCGCGGATTATACGGGCGGCTTCAGAGTTGAGAGGGCCGTGGATAACGTTAATCGTCTGGATCTCCTCTTCGGCTCTTGTTTCGGCATTCTGCGCCCGTGCCCTTGTTTTCTCATGATCTATGAAGTTGCTGAGATGGCCACCGAGGACTAGCTGCTCCAGGTAGGCCTTGAAGGGCCTGCAAGCGGTTGTAAAGTGTCCTTGCTCGTTGTGGTAGCTACATCGGACGATCGGGTTTTTGATTTTCCCGTTCTCGGTACCGAGTTTTTGGTTAGGGAAGGAGAAAAAGGGTTGATCCTTTACTTGGTCGATAATCCTGTAGATGGGCATAGTGAAGACGGTTTTCTCGGCACTGAAGTCTCCTTGCTTCGGTGCCTTCCTCGGAGACTGCTTGATATTGTTGACTTGCTTCTTCGGTGTTGTAGCCGAGGCTGGGGCTGGAGCGGACACCGGAGTAAACGGTGCCTTGGAGCTCGTTGACTTCCCCATGCCCCTCTCTGCTTTGGTTTCGATAAGCTGGCACCAGCCTTCGATTCGAGTCATGAGATCCTTCATGGAGTTTGGCTTGTGCCGAGCGAGATCGTCGTAAACCTGCTCGTCCTGGGCGGTTAGGCCGAGCTTGAAACCGCGGGCGGAGATGACACCGTCGCATCCTTCGATTTCGTTGAACAGTTCCCAGTAGCGACCGGCATATTGGCGGAGCGTCTCGTCGGTCCGCTTGCGTAGGGCGAGAAGGGAGTCGATCTCCTTTTCGTGCTTGTTGCTCGTGACAAACCGGGCCATAAAAGCGTCACAGAGAGAATCGAAGGAAGAGATCGATCTGGCAGGAAGCTGGTTGAACCACGTTAGGCCCAGGTTGCCGAGGCTGGCGGGGAAGACCTTACAGAGGAAGGCGTCGTCCGAAGGCTCATTGCGAAGGAAAAGAGACATGACCATCTTGTACTGAACCAAATGAGTGTATGCCTCGGTTTTGCCGTCGTACTTTGCAAATTTGGGTTGGGTGAAGCCTTTCGGGGGGGTGACCGAGTCGATCTCCCTAACGAAAGGAGAGGTTGAGAGTCTCTCGAGACGGGCGTCCCGGTGGGGTCGGATCGAACGGTCGAGACCGTCTGGACCCCCGGTCGCGGAATGCTTCTTCGGCAGCGGTCGGTCCTGTCTGTCGTACTCCTTCCGCTTCGGTTGGGAGTTCCCTGACCGTTGAGGAGATTTCTCGTACTCTCTTCGCTTCGGTTGGGAGTTTCCTGACCGTTGGGGAGATCTCTCGTACCGCTGCTTCTTGTAGCTATCTCGAGCGTAGGGCTCGAGGCGCTCGGTGTTTTGGCTTCCTCCACCCAGCCTTTTGTAACCATCTTTGGGGTGGTGGACGAGTGGACTCTTTGAACGAGGGCCCTTGTGCCGCTCACGATACCCTTTTGTTTGGAACTCCAATAGGGCGTTGTTTTCGTTAGCAAAACTTGGGGTGGTCTCCCGACGGCGCTCCTTGGATATGATAGGGTGGGTGGAGGAGGCGGAGACGCTTCCGCCACCAAGCCTTTCGAAGGCGGATCGCTTCCCTCGAGGACCCTTTGGATTAGGGGAGCGGGAACGCTCCCCTCGTTCAACGTCCCTTTCGTTTCGACCTTCGCCGGGTGGTTCGAGGCGGTCCTTGATTCCTGGTGGTTCGAGGCGGTCCTTGACCGAAGGACGGGGTCGGTGCTCGACCACCTGTCCTCCGTCACGGCTGCGGGGAGGGCTGTGGTGGCTTCGTCTTCCGCCACGGCCTCCGGAGGAATGAGATGGGGACATTTGGAGGAGGTGTTTGATTTCCGCCAACTCGTCCCGGACGCTCCTGTCGCGCTCCACGACCGTCGCGAGGTCGTCGATCTTCCGCTCCAGGTGGCGGATGTAGGTCTGGAGTTCGGCCGGAGCCCCAGCCTCCTGAGCCGAAGTCCCGGCTGTGAGTCCGACGGACATGTGGGCCTTCCCAGGAGCGCCTGTTCCGCCGGACGCCAGGTCCCTGAGATCTCCGGGGCCGTAGGGGGTCTCAGTGCGGTGTACATCGTCGAATTCCACCATGGTTGGGTTGGAGAGCTTTGAACGGAACCTTTGTGAGGAAGAAGGTGATTGAGTGAAGAACAGCTAGGTCCCCAGCAGAGTCGCCAATTGTGGGGGTTCGATTAATCGGGACCTTGACTGTGGTGTCTGATTAGGTTCCTTCCTCCGCTGCTCCGCTCGTCCGTCGCCTGACCTGCAACAAGTCACTAGGGCTTTGGCTGCCCAGTGACCCTCCGACGATCAAGTTAGATCTCAGGGAAGGTGTTTAGGTCTAGGGTTAGGATAGTATTGCGTACCTTTCTCAGGTGGGTATCGCTTTATATTTATAGACCTAGGTTTGCTTGGTCTTCACGCTAGCGCGTGGCGAGTACGCTCGGGTAACCGCCTCGGGTGACGTCACATATGACGAGGGGGCCGAGGTGGTTACGGAGCACATGGGATAGATCTCAATGATTGTGCCAGCTGCATGGGTCCCATTCACAGAAACCGTTACCGCCTGGAAGCCTTTGGAAGCATGGGAGCGTGCAGTAAACCGAGGCTCCGAAGTGGATAACAGCCGAAGCCCGGGCAACGACCGAGGTGCATCCCGAAGAGAGCTAGTCAGAAGACCTCGGCCCGTACCCTAGCCACTGGTTCAGTGTTGGTAGCTCGGTTACCGAGCCGATAACCGAGGGCCCTACATCTATCTTATTCAAACTTAAGAACACAGAGAAACAAACTTGTACACACCAAGGAAAAGCTTCACATCGTCCACACTAACCAGAAACGTCGACTACACTTCATTTTTTTCAACTTTTTTGGAGCATGGCCAGAAGGTAGAAATTTCGAATTAGGGGTTTCTCAAATTTTCCGAATTAGGTTTTTTTTTAGTTTGGCAGCACAACATTTTAGGTTTCTCAAATTGAAACCCTCTAATTGATGAGGATGAGGAGTAGATAGTGGGAGTAATCTATCTATCTGAAACAAGGAGAGAGAGAGACCTTCGTCGTGGACAGCGTCGGGGTGCCAGAAGCCGGTGCTGGTGGCGGTCGCCGGCGATGGGGGAGCAGCTGGGGTTGGCGGTCGCCGGCGAACAGCTGGGGTTGTGGTGGTCGCAGGTGGTGGGAGCCCCTCCCTCGCTTCTGTGTCTGTATTTTGAACGAGAAGGGGAAAGGAAAAAGGGGAAGGGGTTGTGTTCGTGACCTGGGGTTTTTTTTTTTTTTAAAAATCAAAACGACGTCGTTTTGCGCTGACATCATGCTGACGTCAGCGGTTGTGTGAGTTGTTGTGTGGGAGATGTTGTGTTTGTAGCATTTTTGTAATTGAAAACGTTTACTTCATAGAGCTCATCGAGTAGAACAAGTGTTTCAAAAATCAGCTCGATCGGATATCATTAAGTGTCTCATCCAAACATTATTATCATGAAATGAATGTATCTGAAACATTAGATAAAATCCACTATTTTTTGTTAAACTTAATAATTTCAAGATAATAATGTTCGGATAATACTCGACGAGCTCTACGAATGAAACAATTTCGATCATTTTAGGAATAAAAAGAACATTTTTTGGAAACTGGAACGGCCCTGGCTCCTCCTACTATCGCTCCTCCTCACCCGCGCCACATGAACATATCACCTATGAAATGACAAAACCCATTTTCCATTCCCTCTCCAAAACCCTAAACCCTAAAACCCTCATCTCTCCCTCCTCCCACCATGAAACCCCTCTCCCCAAAACTCATCTTCCTCTTCTCCTCACGCTCTCTCTCCACCACCCCCGCCCTCCCAATCTCTCGCTTCTCCACTTCCTCGTCGTCTCCGCCCTCGTTCCCGGCCCGGCGGCACGAGGAGGAGAGCCGGGGCGTTAGGGTTTCGGTGTGGTGGGATTTCGAGAACTGCCAGCTGCCCGCCGGAGCGAACGTGTTCAAGGTGGGCCAGAGCATTGCTGCTGCAGTCAGGGCGAATGGGATCAAGGGACCCGTTCAGATCACCGCGTTTGGTGATATGCTGCAGTTGTCCAGGTCGAGCCAGGAGGCGCTTTCGGCTACGGGGATCAATCTAACCCACATTCCCCATGGTTCGTTTTTTCCCCACAGTATTTCATCTATAAGACGTCGGTTGCCAATTGTAGGCCTAGTTTCTCAAAAAACGACAACTTGGCCTGTTTATTTTGTCTTCATTCAATTTTTTCGCATTTGTAAGTTTTCTGTCAAATTTTTGTGGATTATTCGTTCTTCCCGACGAAAGAAATCAGAAAAGTAAAAACATATTACTTTTGCCCAAATATTTCTGAAAATATCGGAAAAAGAACTAACAAATGTGAAAAAAATGATAAGAACAAAACAGAAAGCCAATTTTTTTTTTTCAGAAACTAGGCCTCAGTTGAGCTTTTATACAAAATTGAGGTGTTAGCAGTGGCGGATAGGGCTGATGAACGAGTCAAATGGGCCGAGCAATTGAATGTTAAAGGTTTTTTTTTTGGCGAATCGAAGGAGTTTCGAAGATATGCTGCTTGTTTTACGAGGCGGGACAATCTCTGACTAGGTTTAATCGAACCAAACACAAACTGATTTCAAGAAACTTGAATTTTTTATACATTAAAAGCTGAACGAGCAGAGTGTTATTTCCTTCGCGCTTGATTTCAAGGTTCAATGAGTTTGCAAGGAGCGAAGATGAGTAGCTTGGTTCACTTATCAGTCAGGTTGACAGGGAGCCCCAAACTGTAAAGCTAAAATCAAATCCTAAACGAGGGAAACTAATTAAAGCATCTCCAACCCAAGCCTCTAAAATAAACTAAAAAAATGGGAATTTATTCAAGAAGTGGTTACAGAGAATGACGGTCTTCATCTCTCTTTCAATCATTAATCTCTGCATCTGTTCTATTTTTTGAAAACACTCCGATCATTTTCTGATTTTGGTAATTACCATACAGAATTAATTTGTAAAAGACTCGAATGTTCAGGAGCTTCAGGGCTGAATTGCATTAAAGTTGCTTTCTTGGTATGCTGATAAGTTAAACGATAATGGAGATTCTTGATCGTAGGCTCTGAGTCACCCTTCAAACCGACATTGCGGAGGCATCCTTAGGTTTTCTTGGCATTGGATTCTCAGTAATTTGTGGGTTATTGAATGTGACTTTCTCGCTTCTAATGATTGATGCAACCTTCGTTTGTGTGAATGTTAGTTCTATTTATACCTGCTTGTATGCAATGTGAAATGATTATTGTCACATTTTATTTTAAAACTTTGTTGTTATTATGTTTGCCATTCTGTGTTGCTTAAATGTATCATCTCTCTCTCTCTCTCTAATGCTTTTGAATGTTTCTAAACATAACGTACGTGTTCATATGTAATGCAAGTATGAGTAGCTACTGGTTCGTTCATTTGGAAGCTTCTTCATTTGTATTACATGGCTTCAAACTCCTTAACCCTACAATTTTCTATTGATCCAGGTGGAAAGAACAGCGCTGATAGATCTCTTCTTGTAGATCTTATGTATTGGGTTTCTCAAAACCCTCCACCAGCGCATCTTTTCTTAATCTCTGGTGACAGGGATTTTGCTGGCACTTTACACCGATTAAGATTGAACAATTACAATATCTTGCTTGCTAGTCCAGAAACTGCTCCTAGTGTACTCTGCAGTGCTGCAAGTATTATGTGGCATTGGAATGCTTTGGTGAAAGGGGAAAATCTTACTGGAAGGTATTTTAACCAACCCCCAGATGGTCCCTATGGTTCTTGGTATGGCCATTATCGGGTCCCTCTGGAGGATCCGTTCGCTGTTATGGAGCAACCTGCTTGTTCCCGGGCTGAGGAGGTTTCTGAGTTGAATTCAGATCTTAAGCTTCGGCCTGTTCCAAAAGCAGTTGTGAAGCTGATCCGTCATATCTTGAAGTCAAATCCCAAAGGGATTTCCATTTCTGAACTTGGTTCGGAGTTGAAAAGGAGTAATTTGGGCATAGAAAAAGACTTGTATGGATATAAAAAGTTTTCTCGTTTTCTTGCGTCAATGCCACACATTTTGAAGCTGGAATCTGGGAACGATGGCCAGCATCTTGTGATTGGTGTTGCACCAAAAGTTCCAGAACAAGATGAGTCTATTCCAGGCTTAATAGCTACAGGATCTGGAACTAACGCTGAAGGGCCACTTATTGCAACATCTCCAAAAGTAAATGGCAAGGACAGCTCTGGTACTAAATGCACAGATGGGAATCAAATGTTGCCACCAACCCCTGAGGTAAATGCCAAAGAGCCTTCAAAAAAATTGGAAGAGTCACAAATGAAAGTGCCAGAGACCCAGCCACTTGCTGAGAGGGGGAATAATGCGAGCGAAACTGATAACCATTTGCATTCTTCTGAAGGATATAATTCCAAACCTGAAGTGGGATTTTTCAAAATGATGTGGCGGAAATGGTTTGCTGGTGCAGATGCTGGTTCTGAGAATACAAGTTCTGGCATTCAAGAGAAAAGAACTTCTGGTGAGAGCACTGAGAAACCTCAGACTGAGGAAAAGAGTGTAAAATCAACATGTCAGACTACTGATCCGGTAGGTCCTGCTTCATTTTCTTCATCCCATAAAGAAGCAGTTATGGATGACAAACTTGTTGGGGGTGATGAAGCCCAGGGTGAATTGTCTAGCAGAGATCCCCATTTCCTTAAGCAGATAATAAGTTGGTGTAAGTTTTGGAGAAAGAGCCCAGAATCTGAAAGTTCTAGTAAACAATCTAGTGAAAATTTAAACCAGGTAACCATTAATTCTGGAAAGCATGAATTATTCTTGAAGGAATCTTTCTGGAAAGAAATGGAAGCATATATAGATACACCTCCCAATGGTTCAGTCCTTGTCTTGCAATCAAAGAGCAGGTACAGACATGCTGCTTCATATTGTTCACTTATTTACTGCAAATAGTGCCATACTTAGCCTTTTCCTTGTATTATCTTGTTTCCCATTTCTCAATATATCATTTTGATGTCATTCATGTTCACGTTATCACTTATCAGTACAGATCTGCGTTACCAGAACATGTCGCATAGTTAGGAGGGTTTGATTTCCCACTTAGGTGTTCGCAATTTGTGATGGACCTGATAATAAGGAGGGGAAGTTTTGGTTTCACACCGGGGCATTCGTGTCATCGAGGGGAACCTAGAGCTTTTGTCCTTTTATGTTATAGGTTTTTTCTTGTTGGCACACCAGAGGTTCAAGTTCACGAAAACAGGTAGTCTGTAGGTGGAAGCTGTGGAGCTTAAACCCAACTTATCTTGAATCTCTCTGATTAGTGCGGCTGAAGAAGGGGTTGAGGTAGAAAGGTTTGGCCATTGGTAACCAATAGTAGTGATTTCAGAAGACACCAATTAAAGTATATGATGATTCTTGCTTTTTACTGACCATACTTGTGTTCTAGTTCTTAGTTGCATGAAGGGGGGGAGGGGAGGGAGCTGGATCGGGGATGGAGGTGGGGGAGTGGAGGATCATAGAAGCTCCTTGTCTGGGAGAGCCGAGGGGGCATTTAGGATTAATTTAGACTAATAAACATGTAATAGAAAAAATGTTGTAACTTGTAATTCCTGTCCATGGCAATTACTGTTTTAGAAATATAAGTAAATAGTATGGTTATAATAAGAATTTGTTCACCAGTGATCCTAGAAATCAAGGCTCATTTTGGGCAAAATGCTTTTCATATCTCTTATATTTTGTGCTAGGTAAGCATCTTAGTCGCTTAATATGATACTCGCTAGAACAAAAGGAGAAAGAGCTTTGTCCTTTATAGTAATAGATTTTTGGCCTAGTTATATTTAGTTTAGTGTGGTGAATCCTTTTTGAGTACTGTGCTCTCGTACTCAAAAAGAATTCACCACTCTAACTAGAGCTTAGTTGCAGGAACCTCCTATCAAGGCGGCGAATCCACCTCAAAACCTCACTCACATTGAGAAAGAAACCTGCTCCCAACTATGATAGAACCTCTTGGGCGTATAAATCCCAAAAGAAACAAAAGTAAAAGATACCAAGGGAAAACATGAATTGGACTCACATCCAAATATGCGGGATCAATATATTTATTTTTAAGAACCACACACGTTCGCAGCTTTTTTTGCATGGACAACGGCCAGGGTGCGTCACCTCCTCCTGCATTTCTCCACAACAAGAGAGCTATGGACTTCATTGCTTAGTGTGTGGATTGTTTGGAGGGAGCGCAACAGCAAAACTTTTGATGGTGTTGAGACTTCTCCCTTCGGTTAAAGAATATGGCGTTCTTTTATAGGTGGACATTGGGTGCTGGTGAGCCTTGTTGTATGAATTTGGGATCTGGTTGAGCTCCTTCAGTAGTTAGAGATCAAGGAGAGGCATGTGTCTCTGCATTGTGGCTCAAACACGAGTCACATTACAAGAAATGACTTGAGACCGGTAATTAGAATCAAACTTATGATGAGTAGCAGTTATTGATAGGCTCGAACTGTTTAACTTTTGTGTAATTAGAATCAAACTTCCAATTTGTGTACTAATAAGCTTCCCAAATTATATAATGGGACTTCTGATTCGACTTTTTTGGTATAGAATGTGAATTTTCTTTCCTATTATTCGAATTCCCCCATCTTAAAGAAAAATTTACTTGTTTATGTGACGCAATAAAGGAAGAAATGTTTTTAATTTCATGTGTGTTTATTTTCTTTAGTGTCCGTTTTAGGATTTGGTTGGGAGAAAATTATTCTATCGTCATTGCTGTGTCATGCTGTTACTCTGCTTCTTAATTCACTTCTTAATTCATTATTTGATCTTCTCAAAAGAAATTCATTATTTTGATAATGTTGCAAAATAGACTTTGTTTGCTTGTGTTTCACTTCATTTGCTTGATTTACTACATCTTAATGGTTACTTAGCTTTGAATAACTAAAAGAAAGGGTACTTAGCACTAGCAGCGGGAGTTAAGACTTCCTGCCAGCAGTTCCAACAAACTGAATTTTACTCTCACGTCAATCTTGTGAGATGATGTATATGGTGAAAAACTGAGTGAGGGTTGGTTTCCTTGTCTATTTACTATGACGAAAGACAGAGATTGCCATTGTGAAAGGCTTTTCATTTTTCTTTCATGTTATCATCAAAAATTCATAATTGTTCTTTCATTTTGTCAGTTTAATGAAGATGTTAGAAATGGCTCCAAATGCTTGTGCTATGATGAACTTGTTTTGCTTAGAATTTGTAACTCTATTCCTTTGAATTTCGAAGGTTCATTTGGAATGACAAGGGAACTGTTTTGTTCGCTCTTTTGTAACAGGGAACAGATGGCTCAGAATCTGCAAAAGCATGGCCCTTCGGCTCTCAGATCTCTTACTCAATGTGATCTTCTTCACCTAGTTGACTTGTTGATCTCGGAAAAGAGATGGGTGGAAGAATGCCCCTCCCAAACTTATCCTTTCAAACTCAATCGACCTTGCGGAAACAGTTCGACTTCAACCAATCCCCCCAATTCCAACGGGTTGCGGTCCATCTTTTTAAGGACATCACAATCTCCTCAACAAAGAATTCCGGAACATGAGAGAGAGATAAGGCACCAAAATCCTCCTCAAGTGGAAGTCTCTCCACCGTTTTTTAACAAGAAACCCCATTGCAAATCCAGAAATGATATATTAGCGGATTGTCATAAACTTGTGGATGAACTTGTGGTGGAAAACCCTGAAGGGTTTAACATGGGTTCCTTTAGGAAACAGTTTCTTGACCGATATGGCTATCCTCTGGATATACAAAAGCTTGGGTACCAAAAACTGGCCACTCTGATACAAATAATGCCCGGGGTGAAGATAGAATCTTCTTATATCGTGCCTTGTAATGTTGCAAAGAGCTCTCGGCTAGAAACTCCAGTTCAAAGTGCTTTGGCAAATCATGTTAGCGGTCCAATATCAAATTCAGATGGGGAAATATCTGATGCATCAAGTGAGTCTCCGTGGGCAGAACTTGGGCCTGTTGCCAAAATGGGACCCACACGAAATGTAAAAGACTTGGGCTCAAAAAGTAGTGGGCCAAAACATGATTATGAAACATTGTCCGATGATTACCTGTCAGATTCGGACGAAGACACCTCATTGATAGAATCAGAAACGAAGCCTAAGAAAGACGATGAAGATAGCTCATTGTTACGGATTCTTGACTCGTGGTATAGTTCTGAGGAGGAAGCCAATAGAAAGGAGGGGAGGGATAGTGTGGACGGCATGGTGGATTGTTCACAAAATGTGCTGGACCCTTCTGATTCCTCTGGAGCTGGCAGCAAAGTTGAAAATCTGGTGGCAAACTGTGGACGGAAACCAAGAAGTGTTAAGAGCTATTCTTTTGTTACGGATCCGGCTGGGGATAATAACAAGGACAAGTTGATTGATGGTATATTGACTAGCTTGAAGAAGTCAGGTGAGTCGAGAATCCAGGCGTAAGAGGTTCATCAAGGAAAGAGGGAGGAAATGAAGCATTCCTATCTCGGGAAATGGAGCATGAAAGAGCTATTTTGCCAATCAAAAAAATAAAAATAAAAGGAACATGAAAGAGCTATAATATGAACTGGAATAGTGGCAGTTATAATTAGGAGCGATTCTGCAAATAGGCGAGGACACAACGCAGACGTGATGCCCCGAGTATTATAGAAATTGAATTTATTTTTTGGCCTTCGGTTGAATTATCCTAGCGGGTTTATTCGTCAGAGTAGTAGTTTTTTTCGTGTCCAAATTGAGCTGGTAGGGTAGGTCTTGATCTTCGTACGAGGTGATTTAATTAGTTGAACAAGGTTAAATTTCCTCGTGGTGTTATATATATGTGCTGAAGGCGAATGCATTCTGAAGTGGCATCAGTTACCACAGTTTTGGATTACGCAATTAATTGATGGCTTTTTATTAGATGGATTTTAGCCTGATAATTCTTCAATTCACCGTTGAAGTGGTTCCAGTTTGAAGTTTCTCGGTGTCCCAGGAAATCAGTTAGGATAAAGAGAAAACCTCACTCTTTCTCATCAGTTTCTGCTGGAAAATAACTCGCGTTGGATGTTCTTTTGTTGGTGTGATATTTCTGGAGGCCATTTTGGGTTATGAATAAAGCGATGTGCGTGAAAGAATCCTGAGGGTGTTTTATCTCCATATATTTACACGAGGAATGTGCACTTGTAATCAGTGTTATGGACCCGAACGTACGTAGTGTAAACTTTGCACCTGTTCACGCCTCAAATTTTGCACCAAGCTTAAAATTTTAACAGTTTGTTGGATTAAAAATAGTTTTTTTTGTAAAAGAAAGAACATCTCTAGAAGTCATTTTTGCTAACACTTCAATTACAAATTTTGGGATGGTTCCGGGGACACCTATAAAAATATTTAAAAAAACATCTCATAGTTTTCAATCAAATTTTGATGATTCGAGTCGCTCAATGTGATCAGAATGTGATTTTAAGGGTACTCACGAGAAATCAGGAAAAAAAAGATTGAAAAGGACTTGATTTGAGCAGTTTTTAGTTTAGATTTGATAAACGGTTTAATTAAAAACTACTCAAAACAAGCACTTTCCGGTTATAATTTTTGCTAATTTCTCATGGGCACCATTTAAATCACATTTTGTATACATTGAACGGTTCGGATTATAAAAATTTGATCGAAAACTATGAGATTAAGATTTGAGATGTTTTTTATAGATGTTTTTATAGGTATCTCCGGAACCGCGCCATTCAAATTTTTTGAATTCAAATGCCAAAATAGAAGTGTTAACCACCAGAGAACAAAATGGGTTGCTCATTCTGTCCTGAGAACAAAATTTGTAGTTGATCGTACCAAACAAAAGGATTGCAATCGGTTCATTAAAAAAAGAAATTTCCACAGTCTCTCTGATCGGTTCCGGCTTCCCGTCTCCGTTCTCCCCTTCCACGTCCGGTCCGATTGACTTTCTCGGGTCCGATCTGTGCCTTGCCTGTCCGGTGCATTGGGGCTTGTCTTTGATTTCTTTGAGGGCTTCTTCCTGGCCGGTCCTGTGTGGATGGACTACACCCCAATAAGTCCCGGCCAAATTAATTTAACAAACCCGTTGCCCACAAGGTCCTGTCCATAATTTTTGTCCAAATATACCCTCTCTCTCCAGTGCGTGTACGCGTGTCACTCTTCCGTGCGTGTTCCCACTTATCTCTCTTCCCAGCATGTATGCGTGTCTTTGTTTTTCTCAACCATTGACTTTCAACAAACTAAAAGGCCCTGCTCTCTTTTCTTTTATTCTGCACATTCTGGTGATTTTTTTGACCTTTTCAAACTAAGATTTGGCTGTTCAAATCAAAAGGTAAAGAGGAACTTGTTATTTTGGAAATTTCTCTGTGCATGTACAACGTCCCTCTCTCTTCTTCTTTTTTATTTTTAAATCTAAAACTGTTTATTATTTCTTATCTATCTTTTTTACTGTATAAAATTTGTATGCTTAAGATCTACTCCTAGATATCTACTGAAAAATGTTAATTTAATAATTAACAGTATTAAAATTGTTAATTAACACTGTTAATTTAACAATTACCAATATTTTCACAATTAACAGTGTTAATTAACGGTATTAAAATTATCAATTAATAATCTTATTCATAATTAATAGTATAAATTTACAATTAATATTGTTAAACTAACAATTAGCAATTCATAGAACACATACCCCATACACAATTTACACATCATAAAATATCACTACTCATAGCGTAAATTTTTTTCCTTTTAAATTGAATAATGCCAAAAAATAAAAAAAGAATAACGTACTCTTCAAAAATTAATTTTTTCTACACAATTTTATATTCAATATTGGTGTTTTTGGATAGATCTCATCAAGTAGATTTTTAAAAATACAAATTTTATAAAAAAAACAGACATATAATAAAAGTTATAGCATTTTAAAGTAAAGAGAGAGAGAGAGAGAGAGAGAGGTTGTGTTTCTGACAGCATGTGCTGTCTTTCTTTCTTTCTTTTTGGAAAATTACTGGCAGGAGGTGTGCCAGGGGCTTATTTACCACTTCAATGGTCTCCACTCTTCAAATCACCAATACATGGTATTCCCTATTTTAATCACCAACACATGGTAACCATAACCAGAAAGGACTCCTTTGCCCTTTCATTAACACGACGTCGTTCCACCCAAACCCCCTCTTCAGCTCTTCCTTTTCTTTCTGTTTCTGATACGTAATCTCTCTTCCTCTCTCTAGGGTTCGTTCCCTCTTCCTCTCCTCTGTGCTCCCATCCTTGGAACTCAGAAGACTTGCTCCTGCCCCGACACCCGACCTTGTTCCCTAACTCCCTCATTTTGCCAGAAACGCTACCTTCGAATCCGTTTCAATCGTCCACAATTCATCAGAGCTGATTCGTAGTCAATCGTCATCAGGTAAGTTTTCTACGGATTAGGGTTTTTGGAGTAAATGGTAGTATAGATTGAACACATACCATTTTTCTGGGAAGAGATCTGAAACACATTCGAATCATGTGAATATGCATCTCCTCATATTTGACCAGTTCTGAATAGAGATCTATACGAATTTTCATAATTCATGTGGCGTGAAACACAAGCCTAATTTCTCCTTGGGGTTTTTGTAACTGGATTTAGGTTCCGTAGTTATGTATTTGCTTCGAATTTTTCCTTGATTTTGTTTTTCCTTTCTATTGGTGGTGAATGATTGACGGAACACAGCTTGCATGCCTTGTGTCTATGCTATTCTAGTGGTTCATGGAATGAATTTTCAAGATATTTGGTAACCTTACAAAATTAGCTGTGCTACTCTTGTTTATTTCGAATGCCACGCCAGCACGCCACAAGTATGTGTTGGATGAAATGCTCGTGCGAGATGCATACTCTGTTGGAAAAGATAAAATGAAACCATTGAAATGGCTTTTTGTCTGAACTTTCTAATGATGATAATGGTAATCCAAACGATGATGAAAGTAAGAGTAACTTGATTATTTTCCCATGGAACATAATTGGGTGGTTGTTAATTGAAGCAAAGCTGCAGCAATTAGGCTTTAAGTACAAATTAAGTCATAAGCACATATTGATCCCAGATGCTTTTGCAAATATAGATCACTCTATCCCAAATGTGCTTGTATTGACTACTATTGAGGGCCATACAAATTACAGATTTTGATTATCATTTTGAAGATGATTTTCTTTACATTACAAGTATCATTAGCTATTTCTTTTTCTGAGAGAAATCAGAATTTGTCCTCTCTTTTTTTTTTTTCAGGTACAAGGAAGCAAAGCTAATGGGTGAAAATAGCTGCATTCATCGCTTTGTTTCAAATGGTAAGATGTTGATTCTCTCTTAACATACACTTATTACTGTTTGACTTCTAAATTAGATAGAGTGATTTAAGGAATCCTTGCTGTTCTAGTGTTCTTCTATGACCAAAAAGCAGTTGAAACATCTACATGGTCTAGAATTTAATGGAATTGTGCCGTCTTACAAAGTATGCTCTAAAATTACAATGACCTTCTACCATTGCTCCTAAAGTTTAATAGGCTTACATGCTAAGTACTGATGTACACTTCCCCTCAGGTCTAGGGATGAAATTCTTTTGTTCTTAATGATGCATTGTGGCTGCTTTACGGAAAGGCCCTCGAGAATCTTCCGTTAATGGGTTGACCCATGTTTTAATATTAAAAGCGGGGTTTGGGGGAGGGAAGTAAGGAGGGTGCTAGATGTATTGGAGATAGAGTGAATTTGATGGCTTTGGTCTGTTGATGGATTTTTAGTGGGTAGATCTTGGATTTTTGTTTCGTTCTCTAGAGGTGCTAAAGCGATTTTTAGTTCTCTATAATTTGACTTTAAATCCCAATCGCAACTAATATTCTTTTACAACTAATAGTTTTCCACTCCTATCAATATGAGTTCTCGGATGGTGACTTTAGTAACAAATTTCATTCAAGCATATTGTCGAACAATGGATAGGCAAAATAAAAGGTCGTGGTGTATAATTTCAAATCACTAAGTCTCCAAAATACAAGAAACAAAGTAAGAAAAAAAAAACACCACAAATTTGTTCATACAACAATTGTCAATTCTTTTCTATACCCAAAATCAATAGCGAATACGGAAGTCTAATCCAAGAACTAAGAACAAAGCGAAGGGCAGGACTTGAGTGTGATAAATTAGTGGGCCGGCCAACTCCCTTCCGCTCCTTAAAAGTTTTGTCCATGACATTGAATCACAGATCACCCAAAACATATTTAGGCATATTAATCATACTATCCTAAACGCAGCACATATGTATTCTGAAACCTCAAGTTCTTACATTGAATAGCAGAAGAATGTAAGAGGCTGAATCTTTTCACGAACCTATGTACTTCACTGCCAACTTTTCAATTTTAACCAATAAAAGATATGTTGTGTTTCAATATTAAGATGCTTTGTGTAATAAGTGTCAAACTTAATTTGCTCAATTTGTAGGTACCTTTATCTTGCTGACAAGGTAGACATTGAAGATCTTACGATGGAACAAAGATACTTATATGCAAGTAATGAGCAGTTTTTTAAGGTCATTTTGCATATGTTTAAGTTGTGTTTAGACTCTTATAGATTACTTCAAGCTAACAACTATCTATCTTTATTGTATACTAGGTGCATTGCGACGTGCAAAGCACGTCTGTCATGCCCGTTGTGGAGATCGATTTTGATTGTTTCTGAAATTATAAATGTGGATGAGCGTACCAAAAATTGTATGCATAAGTTTGATCAAAGGTTTGATCATAAGTAGCTGTCTGCAAAAGTTTTGCTATACATAAGTCGCTGCTATTTATGACTAACTACATGACTTTGGCTAATTTATCTATACAATTGCAAAGGGCTAGCATCAAAGTTAGAGTGTTGAAGCTAATGGAAGAAGCTGACTACACACAAAGCAAAAGCTCGTTTCATGTAACAACATGCTGACTGAAACGAATTCCTGCAAAACAAACCATGAATTCCTTCATTTCCTTAGCTTCCTATTTTGAAACTTTATTTTACAGCTTCAAGCAAAAACCAATCAAAAAGATATATACCTTATTTCCAAGATAACCCATCAATCCTCTGCCAACACAAGATACTTTCCTGAAAGAAAGAAAAAGAGAAAGATCAATTATGAAACTAAAAGAAAAGCAAGTAGCACAACACGAAAAAAAAGCTGCTGCTAAGCTGGTAAATGCTCAAGCAATTCTGGAGTGTCCAAATCTTTACTTCTCTGCACCACAATTTTCACCTGTAATCATCTACTAATTAACGTTTGATCTCCCAACTTATTCACTTAACAGCATGGTCAATTTACATTCCACATGCATATATTCCAAGGGCAGCACTGAATCGGCTAAGAAAAATCAGTAAGCAACAAAGATAAAACTTAAAGACAGATTTTGTGTATTCGAAGGTGTCGGAGTGCTTGATGAACATCTTATGACAGTAGGCCAAGTGAATTATGAACTCAAGTAGACTGCAAAAAGTACTGTTAGTACTTTTATCAATAAAAAAATGCTAGAATCAATAGAAATTATAAATTAAATAAAGAGAAGAAGGAACATACCATTTGATTTGGAATCATCTTTGAAATGGGCCACATCGTGCACATATGGGTTCTTCTTCTTCCATAATGGATTAGCTCTTCTTGAAAAAGTGGGGTCAACTTCCCTCAGAGCATGATGAATAATAATTAAGGTTTTCAAGGTAACCTAAACATAGAGAAGTCGTCAGTTATGGAAAGCTCAAGCATGACAAGAGTAACCATCTAGGATATAATGGAATTATTAGTTATTTTAAAGCAAATAAAACAACCATCACAAATTTGGACCATTGTTGTTCAGACATCTGCCATGACAGCATGTCGAATAGAAACCTTGAGCAACCAAGTAGACAGTAAATGAAGTAAAAAATGAAATGGAAGCTGAGAGTAGACCTTACGGGCTACGGTGAACATACAACCATACAATATAAGGTTTTTTTTCTTGAATGAAGAAACCACGATCTTACTAAATAAAGAACGGAGTTTGATTTCACATAGGGCCTCCAGAGAAAATATCAGTAAGCCACTTAATGAGTGAGGACTAAGAAGACCCTCAATTGCCAATAGAAAACAATAGCTCTAAAAGGATGGATACTTTTGGGCCTTTGGCATATTAAAATTAAAAAGATTCAGTACAAGAAGAAAACATACCAGATTGTTATTTAATTAGTACAACATCTAATAAAAATCTCAAAGGCTGACAAAATGGGCAGAAAAAGAAAGAATAATCAGGATTGCATGATCCACATAAATATCTTACGATAAGTCTATACTTCTCAGGTTAAATGATTGAACTTCTTTTAAATCCTAGTTTTGGTCTTTAGCAAATAAGAGAGTGGACCTCAGGATAATTGCTTCCCTAATGGCATATGATTTGATTGCACACATACCGCCCAGTTGTGTGTCTTTGACAATCGTCCAGCCAAAGCATTAATGTAATTGGCAACATCAGCTCGAGGCCTTGTAGCTGAAGCACAAAATGGGCAGCTATCAAAAGAACAAGCCATCTCCATCTTGAGAGAACACTCCCCTTTTGTGTGCTTTTGTTTCACTGGGCGCTCAACATGATTTGTGGCCCTAACAATTGCAATATCCAGCTCCTAGAATTCCAAAAGCCATTCAGTAAAAGATCAAAACCATACATCATTCCAAAAAACCATCATGGGAGTCCCCAAAAAATCTTACCTTGTACTTCACTATTTACTTTTGCCAAGTTGACAGTGGTGCTAAAGGGAAAGCTCTTGGTCCAAATAATGTTACTACTCCAATATTGTAAAGCTTAAGGCATTGAGCTAGAAAGCAAAAACTGAACTATGATGCTGGTCCCTTTGTTGCGGGTTTGTGCAGTTATGGTTGGGAGCCTGGTATGTGTCTGAGTCTTTCTATTGAGTCTTGTGTCATGGTTTAGTGGTACTTCTCATTTATTCAGTTATCACAATGGTTTAGATTATAGCTACATATTAAGATCAGCAGGTTTGAGTCTATTTTTCTGCTGTCTAGATCAGATTAGTGCAGAAAACATAGCAAATATCATTAGCGTAGTGTAAATGAGCAAAATGGTTGATTAGCAGTTCAGCAAATTCTAACCTTTCTTATAATAACCAAAAGTCAGTGGTAAAGGAAAACTTGTTGGTCGAAATAATGTTACTACTGTAATATTCTAAAGAGATTATCTTGCCGAAGCCACCCAGAGAGTTCCTCATGAAGGATTTTCTAATGAAGGATTTCCTGGTAAATGCATTTTATACTTCTGAACTTTTAGTTTGAGTGGTACCAGTACTTGACATAATGAGCAAGGGAAAATTTCCTAGAGTGTGATGGATACTTCTCGGATACCGATATTCTTTGGGCACTCTCCGGATACGTGTCCAACACATTTCCTAGAGTGTAATGTTTTTTTCCTCAAGAAATACCATATGCATGCATTGAATTTATCAGATAATGAAATTCAAAAAAATTGATCAAATAAACATGCATGCTCTCAAAAGATAGCAAATAGATTCTAATGTGAATTTTTTTTCAAAACTTGAGCTCAAAGATCGCACATTCTTTCTTTTTAGTCTTTTCTTGGTCATGATGAAGATACGCTAAGGGAGAAATAGGGAAATCAACTTATGTATCTTGCTGACTGAAGGAACATCTAACTTCACAGAAAATCTTGACAATACTCATGCAAGAAAAGAGAATGCTGAACCAAAGCTACAGAGGAAGATGATGATGAAAAGTTAACAAAACCAGTTCGCAAAAACTTCATTAGAAATATGCAAAGAAAAATACAGGAGATGAACTTATGTAGGACTTTCTGACAGTAAAAGCATAGAACTAAGAGTAAAGGAAATGAAGCTGATTT
Source organism: Rhododendron griersonianum (assembly GCA_018127125.1). NCBI lineage: Eukaryota > Viridiplantae > Streptophyta > Magnoliopsida > Ericales > Ericaceae > Rhododendron > Rhododendron griersonianum. Next base: position 35,001,037 of record CM030797.1, read on the forward strand.
CTGCAGTAGCATAAGTAGCAATATAAATCATTAACGAAAACGTAATAGCTATATCTCATGTAGCCAGGGATACATAACATAATGGGATGCTATGTGCATGCACAAAAATTGTGTTCTAATAGAAGTAAGGAACAGGATTAGCACCTAAATAAAGTAGCATAAGATTAAGAGTTTATAGACATCACGTACCACTAATGAATATAAACAGAAATGACAAAAGAATACATATACCAGACAGTCAAAGCTTCTAGAGCCGTGAGAACCCAAAGAGAGAAGATGACAGAGCAAAGTGATAGATCAGCAACAGAGGAAATCCAGAGCTTTTTTACATTAAAGCCATGTACACAGGGGGTTCAAAGTAGCCACTTTAAATAAGCTAACATGACTACAAACATTCAACACAAAGTAACCCCAAACCCAATAACACAGAAACCACACACACAAAGTCATAAATCGAAAAATACATAGATCGCCACCAAAACTGCGAATCATAACAAAAAGAAACAGAATAAATTAGAGCTGTGGAAGATCAAACCTTGATCACAATAGTAGACTCCATATCCAGCGCTCCAGGTAAACCGTCAAAGAGTTTTGTGTACTCCAACCGAACAAATAACCGAAACCCAAACCCTAAAATCAACGAACGAGAAATCGTTCAGTAATTAGGGATAAGAGAGACATGCGTGCTCAGGGAACAAAATCCAAAGCACCCAAAACGCAGAGAAGTCTGATCCCATTACAACACAGAGATGTTCTTCTTTCTCAAAATTTCCCTAATCTAAATCAACTCAAAACCCCACATGCAACACGCAAATCTTTCCAATTACAAAAAAAAAAAAAAATCCAATTACCCCCCAAAAAATAAATCAATCCACATGTATTTTGGTAGTGAGACCATGAGGCAGGGCCCAAACGACAGCGTTGTGCATTGTGGCACGCTTTCTGGCAGATCTCTTACCGGCTTCGAGGTGCACAGATCCCATTTTCATCGCTCGCTCAATCATATCGTTCTGGTCCGAATCACAAGGCCTGGACTCGAGTAGGTGGTCGACGGAGAGCTCTAGAGGGAGCGTCGATGGTGAATCGGCTAGACCTAGAAATGCTTCCAGAAGCCGGTCCTTTGAGGGTAGTGTAAAGAGAGAGAGAGAGCAGCTCAGGCGATTCTGTCGATGTTGACGTGCGTACAGCTCTGGTGAAGAAGAAACGCCTGTTTACGTGGCTATTTGCTGTTGAAGTTCACCCCATCAAGCCACGTGCTCCACAATACCAAACACGTAAAATGACAATTGAGGACCACCAACCAAGAACAAGGGCCAAACAATCTAGGGGCAAAATTGTCCAAATTGGGCCAAAATTGCCTAGCGATAAATTGGCAAAACTGGCTCTTCTTTAAGAGAGGTAGGATAACTTCTCTGTTATATTTTTACTTATCGGACTTAATTGCACTTGTTTATTTTTTACTAGGATGAGCATAGATATTGAAGTCCACTTTGCAACTGAACTTGAATGTTACTGTCTCCCTTGCTGAGGTATGTAATGCTCTATTTTGGAGTTCATCTTTTAACTTCCTTGTTAGTGGTTTGATTATACTGTCACTTATCCATTTCCATTCTTTTTGAATTGCAGGTCTAAGAGTTGAAGGGTTGTCAATTCAGTGTTGATCATTCTCTAGCACTTATTGTTTTTTAGTAGAAAGCTTTCTTTTAGCAACAACGAGATGTACATTAGTTTTTTCTTTTCTTTTTATCACTACATGTATAGAGTTCTTTTCTAAATACTTGGAACTTCCGATGCAATTTATGGTGAAGATGCATTAACATTCTCATTTTTATGATACTGGCTTATTAGTTTGTTGATACCAAGGAATGAGTAGTCATTGGGACATTTTTGGTTATTTTTGTATGAGTTTTGTATGAAATGGTATTCACGTTATCGCAACAGTAGTGGTGGTGGTTAAACATACAGAATATATCTTTCATAGGACCATCTTAGCAATGAAAATCTTTCATGTCGAGCTCTTTGGGGGAGCTATCCACTGTTGTGTCACAATTGGAATCCACCAGTGCCATCTCCTATTGATGAAGGCGACTCCAACAATATATGGACACAGATGATATAAAACAAAATATGACGTGCTCTTTATACATTAAACATGTGGTCCATACAGACATAGGGTGTAGTCTTTTAGCAATATAGACTTGGTCTTGGTCTTGAGAGAACGACCAACTTTCCATGCTTACCACTTGCCCAAAAATATGACGTGCTCTTTATACAATAAACATATGGTCCACACAGACATAGAGTGTAGCCTTTTAGCAATATGGACTTGGTCTTGAAAGAACCTCCACCTAACTTTCAACGCTTACCACTTGCCAAAAAATATGACGTGGTCTTTATACAATAAACATATGGTCCACAAAGACATAGAATGTAGTCTTTTGGCAATATGGGCTTGGTCTTGGTCTTGAAAGAACCACCACCTAACTTTTCACACTTATCACTTGTCAAAAAATATGATGTGCTCTTTATGCAATAGACATATGGTCCACAAAGACATAGAGTGTAGTCTTTTAGCAATATGGACTTGGTTTTGGTCTTTAAAGAATCACAAACTAACTTTCCACGCTTATCACTTGCCAAAAAATATGACGTGCTCTTTATACAAAAAACATGTGGTCCACACAGATATAGGGTGCAGTCTTTTGGCAATATGGACTTGGTCTTGGTATGCAAAGAGCCACCACCTAACTTTTCACACTTATCACTTGTCAAGAAATATGACGTGTTCTTTATACAATAAACATGTAGTCCATACAGATATAGAGTGTAGTCTTTTGGCAATATGGACTTGGTCTTGGTATTCAAAGAGCCACCACCTAACTTTTCACACTTATTACTTGCCAAAAAATATGATGTGCTCTTTATACAATAAACATGTGGGCCATACAGACATATGGTGTAGTCTTTTGGCAATATGGACTTGGACTTGGTCTTGGTCTTCAAAGAGCCACCACCTAACTTTTCACACTTATCACTTGCCAAAAAATATGACGTGCTCTTTATACATTAAACATGTGGTCCATACAGACATAGGGTGTAGTCTTTTAGCAATATAGACTTGGTCTTGGTCTTGAAAGAACCACCAACTTTTCATGCTTACCACTTGCCCAAAATTATGACGTGTGCTTTATACAATAAACATATGGTCCATACAGACATAGAGTGTAGCCTTTTAGCAATATGGACTTGGTCTCGGGTAAATTAAAATTTGGTCGTTAAAGATAAAAAGTGTAGTCTCGGGTAAATTAAAATTTGACGTGCTCTTTATCCTCATGTGCCCTTAGATTTCTTGTCATTAGAATAGTCAATCATGTTGGACAAAATTTTGTCAAAAAATATGACTTAGTCCATGTGAACAGAAATATTGGTCCTCATTCATATCTGATGTAGTCCCTTACAATTATAACTTGTTTTTTTTTATACCTCAAACAACGTTGGTAAACTTTTCTATAGCGTTTTTTGCCCGTTGTGGTAAAACTTTTCTATAGCGTTTTTTGCCTGCTGTGGTAAACCTTTTGATAGCATTCTTTGCCCACTGTTAAAAACGTCTCATTAATTTCATAGAATTTTTGACCCGTTATAATGTGTCAATCTTTTCCCACATACAATTGCATTATATAGCATTCACTGCATGCTATGTAATGACCCACACTTTTCCTAACCATTTCATTTTGAATAGCATAAAAAGGAACTACCAAAACAAATAGTCAAACATCCAATTGCCAAAATGAAACACCATTATATTCCCATATTATCCTTACATTTCATCCAACAACACTACTTAAGCATAAATGGAAGGAAATCAGTGGAGAGCTAGCCTCCATATGCTTACAACATTTACAAAGAGAGAACATAACCTACAAATATCTCAACACTAAGTTGCCTAAAATGTATTGATACAACAACAAAAATAGTCATCAATGCAAAAACTTAAATTGCGTTCCAACAAACAGTAGTAAGATCACAATCTCTATCTTCAACAAAAAGTGACGAAGTATCAATCTTTCTCTTTCAACCAATCGGCCTACATACAAGATAAGAGACTTAGAACATAGCACTAAATGAACTAAACCTGAATGGATCCACTTTGATCTCTTGAACTAGAGGTCCTAAGGAAGAAGTTAGATTACCAGATCCATCACCAAGGTTAACCCTTCTCATCATACTTGGACTTCAACTCGGCTACCTCCATCCACGACAATGGTCTTCATGCACTTACCATCTAAGAGTTAAAAGTTAAAAATATGAGAACTCAAAATAGAAACAAAAAACTGTGCTTAAACAAAAAAGAAAAAGCTGTAGGAAAAAATTAGGGCTTGATAGACCATAACATGAAGAATGCACACCACCAAATAAATTATTATTGCAGTCATTGGACACACTCCACCTCCTGGACACGTAAAGGGAAACTTGTCCTTCTTTTCCTTAGTTGTTATCCTTTCTTCACCTAGTGTATTAATCTTCTTTTTTTGCTTCTTCATATCTTTATCTCTCCAATATGTATGGAAGAGAAAAAAAACCTCACAAGTCACAACCATACAAAGTTGATACTTGACAAGGGGAATGGAATGGAATAGAAAAAACGCAAAGCGCTATAATGTCGGTTTTTTTTTTTTTTTTTTGGGGGATAAGCGTGTGAAGAAGCAAGTTTATCCCTGTTAAACAATTACACTCTTTCCTTTGTTTGATTGATGGGCAGCCCATGCAAAAGTTCTGTTTATTACCTCTTTCTCAACATCGGCATAAGCATAACCAAAAAGGAGAAAATCTCACTGTGCTTCCAATCTTGGAGTTGTGTTGGATTTGTTCCAATATGCGAGCATCTTCTAATCTTGGAGTTGTGGCCAATATCATAAAAATGAGAATTTTTTTTATCAGCCGCAAAGATTTTATTAGAACTCGACAAAGGTTACATTAAGGAAGGCAAACACTAGTTACAAGGAAACCTCGAAACACGGAGAGAGCTAGAAAGAAAAAAGAAAAAAAATACATTCAACAAGAAATTATTAGGAGATAACAACAATTCCAAGTACTATCATAATTCAAGTAGCACCAGCACGAGAATCAGCACTTGTGAGAGTCAAAAATCCAGGTGAAAGTAGCTTTGTAGGTAGGATAGCACAAGAAAGTATCACTCCTAATCAGCAATAGACAGCACTAGCAGCATCGAGGGACCTAGGGCAGTAGGTAATAGCATTAGATAACGCCAACAAGCTCATTTGAACTTGATTTTTAGTAGCACCAGCAATCATGGGGAGCATGGAAAATGCCAACAAGCAGTAGTAGTATCATAGCAGTAACAAACAACAGTTTACCAATTGATCCATGATAGAAAAAATCAATAGACTAAACAAACTAGCTATGCGCATCAGTAAGGGTATTTGCAGCATCAGAAGCAGAGAACAACATTTCAAATGATATCACTAGCAAACAAAAATTTGTATCATCAAAGGCAGGCAGCAACAGCAAACAAATGATTCACCAGCATCAAAACCATCTTCGATATTAGGCATCAGTAGCAACTAGGATCAGACCAAATGTTATGGTCAAACCATGATTAATTATAGGAGGCTTAGGACAAGACTGAAACTCAAATGAAGAACTAGGACACGACACACAGCCAAGAAAAAACGCAAAAATTGTATCGAAAGGTCCAATTTTTTTTGAAAAGAACTCTATACATGTGGTGATAAAAAAAAAAGAAAAAGAACTTGTGCATCAATGTGATTGGTTGTATCCACTTTGTGTACATATTGATTGCGGGTGAGATTGCAGAGACATGCTCTAACTCTCCTTAAATATGTTTCTATTGTACATTTACACAGTCCATCTAGTCACAAAAAGAGGCAATTGTAATATGGCCCTTGTAATAATAGGGACATTATGCAAAAAAAAAAAAAAAAAACAGTCCATCTCTTTCATATAGAGCCAATTGTAATAACAAGGACATGTACAATTGATGCAAACACTCCCATAGGCACAAATTGGGTGTTCCCAAAAGCTAGATGATCATAAACTTCATCTGCAATCACTAGAATCTTTAGGTACCTTGGAGTCTCCGCAATCTAAAAAAAGACTCACACCAATGATGACTAACTTCAAAACCAAGACAAACACTAGTTACATTCTTCACGCCAGGAAATAAACAAGATATAAAGACCAAGACGAAAACACAATCAGCACTTCCGTAAGATGTCATCATGCACCTTGTTGCGCGGGCATAACACCAACCGTACGAGTAGCCTCTTTCGCATATCAGAACCCACTTTATCATCTAACATAAGTACATGTATAAGTCTCTTACGCCAATTTGTGTTGTACATAAGTACATGTGTAAGTCGCTTGTTTCCTCTTTTCATTCTTCATTTACAAAAAAACAATTACCATTTCCACTCTCATATTTTTAGATAAATAGTAAAACAAACTTTAGTCATTCGTATAATAACAAGAAATTGGAAAAGCAAATAAAGTTTTCATGATTTATAGGGGCATACAATTGATTTATAAAAAAACACTACACCCCAGTAAGTGGCAAGTCATTCGTGGCTAGAGAGCAAAAAAAAAATGGTTATAGACCAAGTCATTGTAAGATTAGGATGGAAATGTGAACAGAAGATTTCAGCAGCGACATCAAGAGACCAAAAGACGTCACTAGCAAAACCCATCACCCATCATTAAAATGCAACCAGGGCATATCTTAGTAACTCAAGGTATTAAACCTAGCATAGCTAGCTGCTGTCTTGTAGGCCTTAAGTTAAGATAGACTGATACCAAAATAAATGTCTTTAGTTGTGGTACAACTATTCTGACGCTCATGGTTTAATACATGGATGGCCATTGGATTCTACTAAAAAAAGGTACATTCTATGTTCCCCATCGTACAAATTGAGGTATGTTTTTTCTCAACTTTCATAGTTTGATATAACTTGCCGTGTGCCGTGTGTTTTATTTAACTGCACTTATGGGTTTTGGTAAACCAAGTATACTTTTCCATATGTTAATTTAATGCCAAAACACTTGCAGAAAGTGAAGTCCTGAAATTAGAAATGGCTTTTGTAAACACGTGACTTAAATACTTACTATAGGCCGAGCACACGCGATGCGTGTGAAATAAGTGTTGACAAAATAAACTGTAATTGAATGATTTTGACTTGCCCCTGCATCGCGTGTACACAGCCTATAGTTTGATTATGAAGTCAAGGCATACACTTGGAAAGCATCTTCTATGATAGATGGACAAGCTTTTCTAGTGGATTATAGGCATATCAAATGGTGAGCCCAGTTTGAACAACAATTTATGACCCAACTATGAACAATTTATGACGAACGTAGAAGGGCCAATTTTTACTTGGCAAAAAAGGCAATCCTTCTACACATCCAAACATGCCATAGGTGCTAAAAGCAGAAGGATAATACCATTAGCATGTCATTTCCATGACAATAATATGCACAAGGAACTAAATTCAATTTCGGTACAAAGTTCTGAACTCCGAAGCATTTCAAACTTTCTGGAAACCAACATGCAAACTAGAGATTTCTTGGGGGAAAACAATCTTAAATTTGCAACCTAGATTCACCCTTTCCCTTTTCATACAAAACAGACATGGGAAAATTAGTTTACCCCAAATTTCAACACCGAACCAACAAAGTAACAATGAAGAGCAGATTTTTAGAACCCATGATATGCAAGGATAGGACACAATATTGTATCTTAGGGAATTGCAAAAAATTGATTTCACTTACACCAATAGAAACAGAAAGGGAAAATAAAACAAATCAAAGAAGAATTCAAGCAAATACATAACTGCATATGTACCAAAAAAAAAATACATAGCTGCGAAAACTAAATCCATAGATTTCAAGCCCTTGTCCCAGTTACTTCAATCTACATTAACGTTATTCCAAAAACCCTAATCCATAGAAAACTTACCTGACGAAGCGTGGATGATTGAAACGTTCAAAGCATGGACAATTGAAACGAATTCGAAGGTAGGTCTCCGGCAGAATGAGGAAATTGGGGAACAAGGTCGGGTGTCGGGTAGGAGGCAGGCTTCCGAGGATGGAGAGCACAGAGAAGAAGAGCCAGCAAACCATAGTGTGGGGGAGATGAGAGATTACGTACCAGTGGAGAGGGAGAGAGAAAGGGAAGAAGGGGTTTTGGGTTGAACGACGTCGTCTTAATGAAAGGGCAAAAGAGTCCTTTCCGGTCATGGTTACCATGTGTTGGTGATTAAAATAGGAGATACCATGTATTGGTGATTTGGAGAGTGGGGACCATTGAAATGGTAAATAAGCCTCTGGCCCTCCTCCTGCCGGTAATTTTCCCCATGTTTTGCGCAGGCATGTTGTCACGACCTAGATTTTCAACATAATTAAATAATGCTTTTTCAATAAAAGATCCTCGGATAACGTACTTAGTAGCCCCAAACAGTTCCCTCCTGTTAAACTTTATAAACGAGTCCCAATTTAGAGAGAATATACAATTTTGGCACTCCGGCCTCAAAGAGATTACAAATGTATGTACAGACAAATCAAAAGAATGTCTATTACATAAGATGACTATGTATCTAAATCAGAGTTAGCTTCCAAAAGCCCTTTTTTTTTACTTCCAAGCACGCAATTTATGCAAATCACTGTCCAGCGTCTAAACCTGAAAAGAAAGATTAGGTTGAGCTATGCGAGTCCAGTAGGAAAATCTTCACTAAATTTATGTGCAAACAAGATGATATGTGCATAAGGAAGATGACAAGGGTGTACGATTCAATCAATGGTAACCATCAACAAGAGAGTGTGGCAATGCTTAATGTAAGCGTTCTAGGATGTATCACTATCACAAACGTACATCAAGTCCAAGGGACACAACCCCTCTAACAATCCCGATTCAACTCACTAGCACAAACCTCCACGAACCGTATTTCCACCCCTCGCGTTACAGTACAATGTCTCAAGAGTTACCGTATTACCACCCCTTGCGCTACGGTAAACCCCGACCAATAGAACCATCGTATTACCACCCCTTGCGTTACGAGATCCACTAGAGTCTCCGTATTTCCACCCCTTGCGTTACGAGACTCCCCATTCCGACTTTCGACTCACAATAACTACTTCCGCACTCACGATACAAACCATGACTCTCTTACTATCACATTCATAAGTAAAAACACCACACGGCAAGCCAATCATGTTCCAACAATACCATAAACATTTCCAATGACCAATTAATGAGTAGGATCACCGAACCAGGGCAAAAGAAGCATAGATACCTTACGAACTCAACGGATACGATTAATCATGTTATGAGGTGATTTGGAAGTGTTTAGAACAAGTTAGAAGTGATCGGGGTTCAAAACGACGAAGTTTGGGGCAAAATAGCAAAAGCTGATTTTAGGGCACTTTGTATCGATACTAATCTGAGCAGTATCGATACAAATGGGCTTAAAAACGTTCCAGAGATTCTGGTATCGATACTGATCTGAGTAGTATCGATACAAATGGGTGTTCGAGCAGTTTTTCTGCAGATTTCGACAGCCACACCAACAACAACAACAAAGGGCACGAACAACACTTCAAATCAAGTTATTTACACATAAAAGTAGCCAAGAAATTCCTACCTCGCAACAACGGCCGAGATTCAAACGAGCCCTAGCTCCCAAAGCGAAACCGAGCCAAATACTCCTCCTCCGAGCTTGAACGAACACCACCCGAGGCTTAAGACACTAGAGGAGGTTGAATTTGTGGAAGATCTCGTTGATTTTTGAGCTTGGGAGTGAGAGAGAGTGAGAGGCGGTAGAGAGAGAGAGAGATCGGAGGAGAGGAGAGGAGAGAGAGCCGAGAGTTTTTGAGATGGAGAAAATAATCTCCTACACACACCCAACACTATATATACCCACATATTTGTAAGACGCACATCCACTCCCTCTAGTTCTCATCTTTTCATTCTAGTCCTCAATTCAAAATATCCACTAAATAAACCATATTCTTCCAATTAGTCACTTAACAAACTTTTCAAAAATTAATAAATATCTGGGTCTCTACAATCTATCCTCCTTAAAGAAATTTCGTCCCGAAATTTACGACTCAAGCCAATCAAGATTATGCATCAACAATCATGCTCATGCCACATCACATATCACCAAACAATAATTCAACGATCATAAAATTTGAAATTTCAAGGCTCACATTGATCAATTCGGAAACGAATGCGGATACTTCTCCCTCACTTCGTCTTCCCTTTCCCACGTCGACTCTTCCTTTCTGAGATTACTTCAAAGAACTCACACTAACGGAATGGTTTTACCCCTCACGACTTGCTCGTGCGAATCAAGGATATGTATCAATTTCTTCTCAAGAAATTCACCAACTTCTAATCATCCCTATCTAATTTGGATTTGCATAGGTACTCAAGTCCGTTGAATATTAGTACTAAAGTTCTAATTCCACATAATTACTTAACAATCACATCAAGATCTATCAACTAGTGCACCCACGTTCTCCAAACTCTGAAATTCACATTCCTATTCCTTGTGCCTTATTCCAATAAGTACACATCTACCTACCAAGAAGGATGTATCGAAAGCTTATAAAACTCCAATTCTTATTTCCCTCAATCAACGTCAACCAACGAATCAAAATTTTCACATACTAATTTAGAGTACCCAACTTGTCTGTATTGAAATAGAATCAAGAAAAATCCTCATCTGCTTAATAGCGTTTTAAATGAATTCTCAAGAGCTAACTAATCACTTGGTACCATTTGATCTAATATACACCTTGTATAATAATGAATTATCCCTTTCCTTATCACATGATGTTAAATTCTTTGAAGTAGCATGTTAAATTCTTTGAAGTAGCATGGGCCATCTCTAACTTAAAACTCAGGCTTGATGATTTCCACCTTGTAGCCACCAGGTTCAATAGTACCCCCACAAAAGAATCTAACTAAGCATGCATATTTTACCAAAAGATACTCACAGAAAACTCAAAGAAAGGGAGTGACTTATTCACGAACAAGATTCATAATCATAGAATGAGTCCAAACTAAACTTAGCTTGCAAGCAATCCAAGATCCAATTATTAGACTTCATAATGATTCATTACCCTCTGCTCAATCACAATCATCAACTTGCCATAGTTAAACTCCTCACTCTTCAAGTTATTGATATTTCTTTCAACTCCAAGCGTAGACACGTCCCACAATCGATCCAACTCTATTGATACTGCTAATGATAGGCTGCAACATTACTCCCTTAATTATCCCAAATGGTCCTATGCATCTTGGTACTCACTTCCCCCTCACAAAGACACGATTAACTTTCCTTGGTGTGGCAAAATACACAACACCAAACCACTAGCCATTATCTCCAACTCACATCCCTGTCCACCCACATAATTTCTTTTACCGACTTTATAAACCCAACCAAGATTCCAACATCACTCCACATCCCTCAGCCTACTCGGAATCACCACCGACTTCCATCTTGAAAACCCAAACCTACTCCTACGGCAACGTCCCTTCTACATGACTCAACACGACATAACATTAAAACTACTTAGGTGAACTCTCAAATCCATTACTCTCCTTACCACAAGCCATTAACTACTCTCAACTAAGGGTTGACACATCGTGGAAACTTCTCATATCAAATCTTCCAATCATATCATTGATGCTGTCAAAGAAAGGACATGCGTCAGGTTCCAACTACGAAACAACTCCACTTAGCCACCTAAAGAATAACACTGCTAGTCATGATTGAGACATGGTGACCCTTATCAATTTCTAGGTTCCAATAGAGTCATGAAAACTAATGCATCTTAGAGTAATTAACCTCTAGGACAATCTCCCATACAATAGCAATACTCAAGATATGCTCACTCGAGAAAATAAACACTAGGTCAAAGTCTAAGCGTCCGACGTGATGATATCAAAAAAAATTAAACAACAACCACGAGTCTCAATGTACGATTTTTAATAGCATGTGAATAGTGTCACACGTCATTAAGTAAATTTCTTCCTTCCCCTTTTTTTTTGACATTATCAACAAGTAGTCAACATAGCAAAAACTTGGGATGAGGTTCACTCCGCTGGGATGTAACCGACTCTAAGCCTATACTGTTACCATTTCCAAAAGGTACTATACGAATAATCAATTTACATAAAGCATTACTCTATTCAAAAAGACCCCTTTTTTTTTTTTTGAGTCCAATCACATACATATATAACTCCGTAGGTGTAAAAGTTCCCAAAACTAAAATCCACCACTTCACATATTTCACTATACTTACTCGACGCCCCAAATAGAAAACTTGATTCAAATGCGGCATGTGTCTACAACGTTCAATTAGTCTCACTTGTTCAATGTACATCTCACGAAGACTGAACTAGACTATCAAGATTCTCAATAAGACTATAATCTAGAAAATGAAAGGCATGCAAAGCACTAGTCAACTCGTAAGCCATAACAAACAAGGAGTTGAGGATAGAGATTCCAATCATCGCATAGCGTTATGTCAAACTAAATGATTTGTGCCAATCAACTCAAGTACGTTTCTATCGATTACATATTTGACCAGGGACATGTATCCACACTTCACATCACTATCTACTTAGTACTGCATTTCAAGGATAAACTTCACCCACTAGGATTACACAACCAGTCAAACAAGAAAATCTAAACTAAATAGCAGCACATTTTATGCACAAATATCTCAGTAAACCAACCGTTGACTCATCGTACAAATTAATAGCGTTGCACAGTACCAAACACACCTACACATCATCGGACTCATACAGTACCCAATACTTCACAATTCATGGCTTTAGGAAGCCCAACAGTTATCTCATTCCTTTCAATCTCGTAATGCCTCGCACGATGTCTATTCACTTCACCAGTCTAGAGCATTCTCATTCATTCGGTCAAGTCAAATCACGTATTTCTCATGTTCACAGTCTTAAACATCACTACATCACATCACAAATACACGTATTATCAATTCTAATTATTCCTCTATTTCAACAACTTTACAACCTAGTAACATGCCTATACTTCTCGTTACATTCTAAGACTCCAACTACTTCGTCACTTAAGAATCAATCTCACTCACACCAACATCCTCTAATAGTTCCGCTCACCACAAGTTTCACATCTCAGGATTTTCTCTCAGCTAAGAAATCATATCAACCTCAATTTTCCTCAAAGGCATTCGCCATATCTACACTCGACCTCAAGAACAACAACTTCCATTACCACTACCATCTCTGTTGTCACCATCATTATCACTATTATCCCTTCATCTCTCTTAAACAAATTTATCGTCTCAATGGCATTCCTTCATATGTCCTATATTGTCATTAGTCTAGTCCGCGTACCCGGTTGTACACCATGATCGATCTCTACACTCCAATCCTTCTTTTCACAACATATTATTTCTCCACGTGCCTATCACTTCAAAGTTCCTACCATTCCCACCCAGGACACCAATTACATTTCGCCTCATTGTCAACCTCAACAGCTCACATTCGTATCGCCCTCACTCCAGACAAGTTTCTCACCACACACCTACATCAATCACTCGACTTAAGTCACATAGATATAATTCACCTTAGCGATGACGACTACAACACTATAACCCTTCTCAAGCCTAGAGTTCTAGCCCCTATACACAATCCTAGTGTCCAATTGACTTTCCGAGACTTCCTTCTAGAAGGAGCGGTGATCAAGCGCCTCTTCCAGTTGGATCTCTTCGGTAGTCGCCTGGGTGTCCAGAAGACACATACCGTATCTAGACACCCTACCTATAACCCTCATCTTCCTAAGTCAACCTCAACAACCAACATAATAATGACAAACCACAATCATTACCACAACAAGATATCATCCCCTTCAAACACGTTCGGGACACTAACTAGTTCGACCCTCCAGCTATGATATACCTCATGCACCTTTTGGACAAACTCTGGTTCCTATGATGCAAATAGAAATATTACCCTTCGTATACCTACACTCGATACAGCCTACATCACATAAGATTCGATTAACGCAATTAAGACCCAATAAGTAATCCACGCAATTCTAGTAAAACACATCCAGCACTTAGCTCATAAATCTTATTAACAGTCCAACAATTCTATTACATACTAACAGATACCCCCTCTCACATGTCGACCTCGCCACTAAGCATAAGCACTACCACAATCTTCGTCCTTTCAGATTCTTTCATGTCTAACATCTCATCTAAAAAGGGCACCTTACCACAAATGGCTTAAGAACAAAACTACCAACAGTAGCGATAACAATAGTAACGGTCGCAACCATAGCCACTACAAGGAGATCAAACTTCTCATTTTCTCAGACACAAGCACCAGCTTTTAATTATTTCATGTAAGCATATACATATGCAATGCCAATTCAGTGAACACATGTCGGTCATGCAAGCACACACATGTTTTTGTTAAAAAAAAAATGCGATAATCTTTGAACCCATGAGACTAAGTCTCCCCACGGTCTCTAGGTATTCTAAACCTAGATGCTCTGATACCAATTTGTCACGACCTAGATTTTCAACATAATTAAATAATGCTTTTTCAATAAAAGATCCTCGGATAACGTACTTAGTAGCCCCAAACAGTTCCCTCCTGTTAAACTTTATAAACGAGTCCCAATTTAGAGAGAATATACAATTTTGGCACTCCGGCCTCAAAGAGATTACAAATGTATGTACAGACAAATCAAAAGAATGTCTATTACATAAGATGACTATGTATCTAAATCAGAGTTAGCTTCCAAAAGCCCTTTTTTTTTACTTCCAAGCACGCAATTTATGCAAATCACTGTCCAGCGTCTAAACCTGAAAAGAAAGATTAGGTTGAGCTATGCGAGCCCAGTAGGAAAATCTTCACTAAATTTATGTGCAAACAAGATGATATGTGCATAAGGAAGATGACAAGGGTGTACGATTCAATCAATGGTAACCATCAACAAGAGAGTGTGGCAATGCTTAATGTAAGCGTTCTAGGATGTATCACTATCACAAACGTACATCAAGTCCAAGGGACACAACCCCTCTAACAATCCCGATTCAACTCACTAACACAAACCTCCACGAACCGTATTTCCACCCCTCGCGTTACAGTACAATGTCTCAAGAGTTACCGTATTACCACCCCTTGCGCTACGGTAAACCCCGACCATTAGAACCATCGTATTACCACCCCTTGCGTTACGAGATCCACTAGAGTCTCCGTATTTCCACCCCTTGCGTTACGAGACTCCCCATTCCGACTTTCGACTCACAATAACTACTTCCGCACTCACGATACAAACCATGACTCTCTTACTATCACATTCATAAGTAAAAACACCACACGGCAAGCCAATCATGTTCCAACAATACCATAAACATTTCCAATGACCAATTAATGAGTAGGATCACCGAACCAGGGCAAAAGAAGCATAGATACCTTACGAACTCAACGGATACGATTAATCATGTTATGAGGTGATTTGGAAGTGTTTAGAACAAGTTAGAAGTGATCGGGGTTCAAAACGACGAAGTTTGGGGCAAAATAGCAAAAGCTGATTTTAGGGCACTTTGTATCGATACTAATCTGAGCAGTATCGATACAAATGGGCTTAAAAACGTTCCAGAGATTTTGGTATCGATACTGATCTGAGTAGTATCGATACAAATGGGTGTTCGAGCAGTTTTTCTGCAGATTTCGACAGCCACACCAACAACAACAACAAAGGGCACGAACAACACTTCAAATCAAGTTATTTACACATAAAAGTAGCCAAGAAATTCCTACCTCGCAACAACGGCCGAGATTCAAACGAGCCCTAGCTCCCAAAGCGAAACCGAGCCAAATACTCCTCCTCCGAGCTTGAACGAACACCACCCGAGGCTTAAGACACTAGAGGAGGTTGAATTTGTGGAAGATCTCGTTGATTTTTGAGCTTGGGAGTGAGAGAGAGTGAGAGGCGGTAGAGAGAGAGAGAGATCGGAGGAGAGGAGAGGAGAGAGAGCCGAGAGTTTTTGAGATGGAGAAAATAATCTCCTACACACACCCAACACTATATATACCCACATATTTGTAAGACGCACATCCACTCCCTCTAGTTCTCATCTTTTCATTCTAGTCCTCAATTCAAAATATCCACTAAATAAACCATATTCTTCCAATTAGTCACTTAACAAACTTTTCAAAAATTAATAAATATCTGGGTCTCTACACATGTGCTGGCAGAAGAGAGACGCGCGCATGTGCTTAGTCAGGCTAAATTTGTAAAATTACATGCGAAGGACCTATAAGGCAGTACACTTATAGTGCATAGGGCTTAGCTGGCTATGAACTTCAAATTTAGGACCGGCTTAGATGCATGTTGTTTAGATCTAGTTACAGAGTATTTGTTTTCAGCTGTTTCTTGTTTTGGGAAAGTGTGGGTAGGAGCTTAGTTCAGTGGGTTCTTATTTTCTTAAGTTTTTCTTCCAATGACCATGGTTGCGGTGTGGATCTACATTTTCTCCATCAATTTTGCGCTGTAGTTGGCTTATCGTCCTTTTAGTTGCATATTGCTCTTCCATGTATGCAGTGCTCTTTATTGCAAGGGTAAAAAAAGTCACTTCGTGGGCATCAGTCGCACTAGGTTGGCATTGGTCGGTTTTTGTGGGAAGCATCATCAATAGTGGAACTATCGTAACATCTGGACAACGGCAAGTAGCATGTGCGACTCCAACACCTGACCGTCTGATCAATTTATAGCTGGACTCGAATCCTTCATTTGATAGGATGTGTTATCTGTCTCCTTGTGTGTAATAAGTTTTTGTAACAGTTATATTAGTTGAACACGGTATGTTGTAATCATCATATTCATCATCAATGTATTTTTAACGTGTTGAAAAAAAAACAAAAAAACAAAGGATTGCAATTATTCAAAACTAAATAAAAGGGTTGCTCATTCTGCCCTCCGTCCCAATTTACTTGTCCCAATTCTATTCTAACTGGATAAAAAAAATTAGTTATATCTTTAAATTGGTAATGAATTTTATATCTAATATGGATCTTGTTTGATAGATCTCGATTTGTTCTATAATACAATGTTTTCAAAATCACCTAAAATATTATAAATTACAAAATATAATCAATTGAAAAGTGACACGAACTCCCAAAAGTGACAATTAAATTGGGACAGAGGTAGTACTTACTTAGAGCAAGTACACCAATACTTAGGTAAATTACATTGTGAATAGTTCACAATTCTAATTTAGCTATCAACTTTTTCTCTCATAACCACACCAACACTATCTATTTTACCTATTCTCTATTAAAATATTGTTTTTGCTTCATTTTTTCTTTTCTTTTCTTCTTCTTCTTCCTCATTCCGTTTTTGGGTTTGAATCCAAACCCCATTCTCCAGCCCTCCTCCAACCAGTCCCACATACCCCCCCCCCCCCCGCCCCCCCCCCCGCTTAAATTCACCCAAGAATTAGAATCCCACAAGTGTAGTCCTCGGGGAGGAGTTAATTGAGTTCGACCAACAAATTGAACAATCTCTACAAATCGAAAGAGATGGTATCGCGTTAATCGGAAGGGCCGAAGGGCCCATGATAACCGCATAATGCTTTCACTCTTGTCTTCATCTGAGACACCCTTCACAACCTTTGCAACTTCCAACCTCTACAACTTCCTTACAGCCAGAGATGGTATCGCGATCGGACCTGGGGATGTGGTCTCCGCTGCCGAAGAAGGCGGCGACTGAGTTGAAGAAGTTGCCCATCTTGGCTTCCATTGCCTCTTCCCTTCTCTTATGCTTCGTTACAAATTGTGATGGCAGGATGACATTGGCGTTTGTGGAGGTGGAAACGACGGAGGAGAAGTCAGACAAGGGGTGGATTCCATGGAAAGAGAGAGAGAGAGAGAGAGAAAATACATTAAAATAATGAAAACCTTGTGAATAGTGTTTCGGTAGATCAAGCGAACGACTGTAGACAAATGGACTATACCTTGTTGTTTACCTTTGCTGCTGCAGATGGAAATTTCTCATTTTGATTAGCCAAAATAGCTTTAAAGCTTGTTTACCTTACACCAAAGAGGTATATATGCACTACAGAAATTTTGAATATGAGTTAAAGGGACGTGTGTGGGTCCCATTATTCTCAAAAGGGTTTTGCTGCATACTGCCCAGTGGGCATCCCAGATGTGGGTCCCAAAGGGATAAAGTTTTGACACTTGTCCCTGCAATGGATAGTAAATATGACAGTGTAAATGACCCTATAAGGGTTTTGCTGCATACTGCCCGATGGGCATCCCAGATGTGGTGATGCAATCAAAATCAAATAATAGATTCATAAGAGAGATAAATTCCAAAATGGGACACAAAGAGCAAAAGTTCTCTATATTCTTTTATCAATGCATCAAAAAAAAAACTACCTAATGAGCACTCTAGACTCCTATTTGTAGACTCTCTACTACAAAGGACTCAAAAATATATACATACCCTTAAACCTACTGCATCATGTGGGTCCCAAAGGGATAAAGCTTTGACACTTGTACCTGTGATGGACAGTAATATGACAGTGTAAATTAAGGGTCATCATTTGGCCCGCGGCCCGTCCAAAGCCCGCCCGCCCCATCGGGCTTTTGCCCGGCCCGGGCCCAGGCCCGGCCCGTGAGCCCGCCCACAAGCCCGCCCGTGGTACCCGCCCAATAGCCCGCCTACGGGCCCGCACATTAGCCCCAAATCCCACAAAATCCTTTTTTTTTTTTCCCTTGGTTTAGTTTCTACCCAAGGAAATTTAAGCCTGCCCGGCTTTTGGCCCGTCGGCCCGTCAATTGAGTAGCCTATGGGCCGGGCTTGGGCTTCGATTTATGGTAGGTAGCCCGGCCCGCCCGGCCCGTGGGCGGGCTTGGGCATTGACTTGGCGGGCTGGGCCGGCCCGGCCCGATGATGACCCTTAGTGTAAATGATATAAAGGTTTGGCTTCAAAAGACAATGGTAGCCCTATTTTGATTTTAAATTACAATACTACCAGGCAATTCTTAGGCGGCAATCCTTTTCCCTCGTTTTTCCTGAATCCTTTTTCCTTCAAATGGTGCTACTGGTACAGATATAAAATCTGTACCAGTGTGTACAAATCTCATTTTTGTCTCGTTTTGGATCTCAAAAAAATGATTAGAACCACTCATTTTATTTAAAATACATTATTTACGACTCCTGCAAAAAATAAGCTCAATCCGATATCGGTTAAGACACCTACAAAACGTCCAATTTTGTCCCAAAATTCAAGTTCGAATTCTAGAGCAAAGTTTGGCTGTTTCGTAAATGCTCTTACCGATACCGGATTTGGCTTATTTTTTTGCAGGGACTATAAGCAAAATATTTCAAACAAAATGAGCAACTCCGATCATTTTTTTAGGCCCAAAAAGGGATTTGTACCTACTTGTACAGATTTTTCATCTGCACCATTAGACTTCCTATTTTTGTTTTCCCTCCTTTTTCATTTTCTTTACTTTACTCTTTTTACGATGATATATATATAATTTTGTCGAGATTAATGGGCAGTAAGCAGAACAATGATATTTGTAAATGGAGATGCATGGGATGTCCTCATAATATATAGAGGAACTTCATTCAGCTTGTACTCTGTTTTTACTGCTTTATAT
Organism: Rhododendron griersonianum; assembly: GCA_018127125.1. Lineage (NCBI taxonomy): Eukaryota > Viridiplantae > Streptophyta > Magnoliopsida > Ericales > Ericaceae > Rhododendron > Rhododendron griersonianum. The sequence goes on from CM030797.1 coordinate 35,020,757, forward strand.
AGGCTTTCGAAATGCTGTCATAAACAAGGGTTTAAACTTTGAGTGCTCTGCTACCACAAAAAAAAGAAGAAGGTCGGTGTGGTTCTTGTGATTGCAAGGCAAAAATTGGACAAAAGGTCTTCGCGCATATATTCACATATTTTAAAAAATGATTTGAACTGTTCATTTTTTTTAAGATGATCTGAACTGTTTATTTTTCTTAAATTTTTTGGTGGGGTTCAGAAAAAAAAATCAGCTCAATCGAATATCGGGAAGAATTTTTTCAAAATTTGTAGGACAAACAATCCAGTTCAAAAAGTTTTTATTGATATTCGATTGAGTTTATTTTTCACAGGAATCCATAAAAATATTTTATGAAAATAAGCAGCTGAGATCTTTTTTATGAGACTTGGAGTGGGCTCCAAAAAAATGGATTGTGAAGTAAAATCGGGGTCCAAGTCCAAAAAAAAAAAAGAGAAGTAAAATCGGGGTGCAAATTTAGCACCGTCAGAAAAAATAAAAAGTACAGTAGAAAAAATGAGAGAGAAAAACAACCAAAAGTAGCTGAGTTCTTTTCAAAGTTCAAATAAAATAATAGTTACTCCCTCCGTCCCAATTTGTTTGTTCAATTGTCGAAATTCGTGTCTTTCAAAAATATACTTATATCTTACATTTTATAATATTTTTTATGATTTTGAAGATTTTGTATAATAAAACTAATTCAGATCTATAAAACAAGATCCATATTGCATATTAAAAATATTACGAATTGAAAATTATAGACAATTCTTTGAGAGGTCAAACGCTCTCAAAAAGTCAAAAAAGGAACAAACAAACTGGGACGGAGGGAGTATGTTCCAAGGTTAAAATTGGCATTTTCAGAAATATGACAACTAGTGTCATAAAGGTTGATAGAGAAAAAGAATACAGTAAAAACAAGGGGGAATTACCCCGTTCCAGAAACCTTCTTAAAAAATAAGCAGTTTATTTCACATTTTCAAACTAAAAAATAATGTAAATGAAAATAATTTTTCAATTTTTTTGCACCGTATTAAAGATCTCAATGAGATCTATCAAACAAGATCCATAGTGGTAGGAAAATTATTTGCGTAAGAACATGATTTTTGAGCTTGAAATTGCCTTTTTAAAAAATAAGTACTTATTTGGAGTTGCGGAACGGAGCCTAGTGTTCAGTGGGAGGAGGGGTATTTTATGCCCAAGTGATGGGGTAGTTTTTGTGAAATTCTTCTAAACATGAAACAGAGGTTTACAAATTCTGAATACATGGAATGGTCATGTTAAATGACTATTATGCCCCTTAGCCAACCCTCCCCCCCTCTCTAACTTTACTCTCTCTCTGCTTCAGTAATCATCAACAGAACCCATCACCGCCGCCCATCACAGCCACCACATCCACCATAACCGTCGCCACCCACCACCACCACCACATCGCCGAGCTCAACAACCCCATTAGCAATTTGAGACATTTTCGTTTTCTGTCTCTTTTTCTGTCTCTTTTTCGACAACCTCAAACAAAAAAAAGTCTTAAGTCGAAAAAAAAAAAACCCAGTAATGGCGATAACGATGGTTGGGTTTCAGGGGATTTCTCTTCTTCTTCTTTAAAGTCTTCCTACTCCTATATTAAAGAAAGTTGGTAGTAGTAGGGATTGCACGTTCCCTCTTTCTCTCTTAAGAATCTGTATTTTTTTTCAACAATTATGTATTTTTTAATTTCAAATGGGTTTTGTGATGGATTTATAGAGTAGTGTTCACGTGGTCTTTACTAATATCTAATGTAGTCTTTTATAATTACTGACTTGCTCTTTTATACCTCAAACAATAGTCAATTATTTGGGACAAAGTTCTCTAAAAAAAAAATTTGATTTGGTCTATGTTAACAGAAAGATTAGTCTTTACTAATACCCAATGTAGTCTTTTATAATTAATCACTTGCTCTTTTATAACTCAAATAATATGAAAAGATGTTTTGGCTAATTTGGTGGCAGAGAGAGAAGGGACGGTGGAGGATTTGGGGGTATCGGAATGTCGAAGAGGGGTTTGGAAATTGGATTAGAACAGCAATTCCCATGGTAATTTTGTTGGTACAAATAGGGTAGTGTTCCAATTGTCTTTACTAATACCTAACTTAGTCCTTTATAATTAAGGGAAATTTGCACTTACACCCCTTGTACTATCACCGATTTGCACATACACCCCCTGTACTTCAAATTTAGGCACTTACACCCCTTGTACTTTGGACTGAAGTGCAACTGTTAAAAATTCCGTTAAAATGGATGGAAAAGCTATTGGCGGGAGATTTCCCTCCAAAATGAGAAAAAAAAATGTCCAAACTAACCCTAATAGCCATTTATAAGCTCTGTCAAACTCTCATTCCAAAAAACAGAGCATCCAAACTCCTCTCTTCCCCTAACCCACTCTCTCTAGTCTATTATTATCAACAGAAAACAGCAACATCTAGCACTATATCTCATGTCTAATCAGTCCCAAAAATATTTGCAAATGTAGCAACACAAACACCCAGCAGCACAGAAAAAAATGGACTTACACTGTCCAAATCCACAACATAAATGGCCAGCAATAACCAAAAAAAAAAAAAAAACATACTTCAAATGCAGATATTCAGTTTGAACTACTTCAAAGTCATTTTGTAACATACTTCAAAGTTAATTTGTAACATAGAGACTTTTGTTTAAGAAAAGAGCTCAGTTTGAACTACTTGGTATTGAATATTTGCATTTGAAGTATGTTTTTTTTTTTTTGGATCGTTGCTGGCCATTTTATGTTGTGGATTTGGATAGTGTAAGTCTATTTTTTTTTACTGTGCTGCTAGGTGTTTTTGTTGCTACATTTGCAGATGTTTTGGGACTGATTAGACATGGATGTTGTTTTTTTTGTTGATAATAATAGACTAGAGAGAGAGTGGGTTAGGGGAAGAGAGGGGTTTGGATGCTCTGTTTTTGGGAATGAGAGTTTGACAGAGCTAATAAATGGCTATTAGGGTTAGTTTGGACATTTTTTTCCTCATTTTGGGGGGAAATCTCCCGCCAATAGCTTTTCCATCCATTTTAACGGAATTTTTAACAGTTGCACTTCAGTCCAAAGTACAAGGGGTGTAAGTGCCTAAATTTGGAGTACATGGGGTGTATGTGCAAATCGGTGATAGTACAAGGGGTGTGTAAGTGCAAATTCCCCTATAATTAATGACTTGTTATTTTATACCTCAAACAATAGTCAATTATTTGGGACAAAGTTCTTTCAAAAAATATGACTTGGTCAATGTTAAAAGAAAGATTGGTCTTTACTAATACCTAATGTAGTCCTTTATAATTAATGATTTGCTATTTTATACCTCAAATAATATGGACAAGAGGTATGAAAGTGAGGGGGACTGAAAATGGGTTTTCACTGTTGTGCTGAGGGAGGATGAATTGGGTGAGAGAATTTGGAAATTTGAGCAAAAAGTGTAAAAAGTGGAGTTTTTTTTATGGGGTTCAGGTGTTCGTACCACTGAATTTGGAAATCTGGGTTGGGGATTTGGAAGGATGTGGGTTAATCCCATGTTTCTGATTTTCTTACAAATGTTGGAGATAGGATTTGAAATCTTCTAAAATTGATTTTAAGAAGCAAAATGAATTTAGCAGGCGGCGACGGGCTTATCGTCAGAGGCAGGAGGTCGTCAACGGCGTCGGCATCGGCGGAGTCGAACCAAATCGGCGTCAATGGAGTTCGGCGTCAATGGTGTCTTGGAAAGTATTTTTCAATATCAATCAGGGGGGTTTTTTGTCTTGATTAATTATGAATTCCATGTCTTGAGAATTAATGTTCTCCTTCCCATGACTTATGAATTCCAAAAAAGTAGTTCATCAATTGGGATTTATTTGCCCCAAGGGCCACTGAACTGTAAAAACAAAGTTAAAGGCTGACAGATGGTACTTTTCGGGACAGTTGGAAGAATCAGGGGGTGTTCCACTTTTCCTTCTTTTTTAAAAAGTTCTTTTTCTTCAATTTTCAAACTCAAATATAATGAAAATGAAAAATAATTTTTTAATTTTTTTTGCACCATATAAAAGATCTCAATGAGATCTATCAAATAAGATCCATATTTGTAGAAAAATTATTTACGTAAATATATAATTTTTGAACTTGAAATTACCTTCTTTTTCTAAAAGTTACTTTTTATAGAGAAACCGGAACACCACCTTATCAATGCTGAAGATTTTGAAATCAAATTTTTTTGAATTTTCGAGCCAATTTAAAAAAGAAGTGGGGTGGGAGGGATGCGGGGGGGGGGCTGCTGTTCCCGAATTTGGGGCCCACTCCGGTCTCGCTCCGATGATCGGAAGTATTCACTTTGTAGAGCTCGTCGAGTAGAACAACTTTGCAAAAAATCAGTTTAATTGGATATCATTAAATGCCTGATCGGAGCCCATATAACTCTCGGTCCATGGGTTACAGTGGATTTGATCCAGTGTTTCGGATCCATTTTTTTCAAGATAAAAAGGTTCCGATCAAGCACTTAATGATATCCAATTAAGCTGATTTTTTGCATAGTTGTTCTACTCGACGAGCTCTACAAAGTGAACGATTCCGATCATTGAAGCGAGACCGGAGTGAGGCCCGAATTCGGGGACAGCAGCCCCACGTGTCCTTAAGTGCGGAACCCTCCATGCCAACCAGTATTCTTTCCACGTACTCGAGTACTTGTAGTCAATTGCACGTTTTTGTTGTGGAATAGAGACTTGGCCCTGGGACGCTGAATATTTTCTCCTTTAATGATTTACAGTGAAAAAACCAACCTTTGAAAACGTGCTGGCAAGATCGTCAATATCAGATAAAGATCCTACAACTTCACCCTACAAGCAAGGCCTTGTTCGTTTCCCATATTTACTTTGTTTTAACTTTGTTTTCCAATCATTACCCTACATCTTTCTCTAATCATTACCCTATTTTTTCAATTATTAATTTCATTTCTCTCTCTATCTCTCTCCACTCATTACCCCTCTCTCCAATCATTACCATATTTCTCTCTCCACCCACTACCAAAACAAAAATTTCCAAAGTAGCCAAACGAACATAGCCACATATTTAGTTACATACATAAAAAAATTCACACATATAGCTAAAAAGCAAATACACAAAGGGAGCAAATGTAAGAGGTGAATGCCAAAGCACTCTCATTTCCGCCTCCTGGGGAACTCGACAAACTCAATATTTCTGGAAAGAATTTAAACACGGATGACTTTCAGGAAAAAAGCTAATTTACCAGTCTTTTGCTATTCTATCAATTACCCCTAGAAAAAGGCAAAAGAGGATCCTAGACACTACCAACAAGAAACATTTACTAACTAAAGCAAGCCCACTAATTACATAGCCTAAAACATGAAATCTAAAAACAAAAACGTCATGAGGTTATGCAATGAAGGTATCCGTATTTTAGTCGATCTATTCATAAGTTTCTCTGAAGAAAAGAGAGAGATATTCAATCATAAACCGAAGGATGGAAAACAAAAAAGAGCAATATCCGATCATGTCTATGTATGGAAAAATACTTCAACCATATTAGTTTGTCACAAAAATTGTTGACGAATTCACCATCCAATAAGATCAATGCAATTGCAGCGGCAAAAAAACACCAGGAACCATGAATCTTGCAAAGAAATGCTGCTCCTTTCAGGACAACAGAGTCATAGATATCATTCTATCTAAAATAGTAGAAACTAAATAGAACTCAAACCTTTGAACCAAGAAATAATGGATGTTTAGGAACCAAATACAGGAAATTCAACCACGGGAAAAATCCAAATCATCATCAGCACTATATGGTCAAAGGGGAAAAAAGCATTTGAAAACAATTTTTTTAGCGAATCAAACTTAAATCGTAACCTCATGTTCATTACCTTCTTGTACTACAAAATGATATAAAGATCACGGTACAAAAACTAAAAAGATCTTACTTTTGTAAAGGCGTAATAAAATGTTATTGACTATAGTTTTAATCTCAGTTATTCGAAAAAACTGAGATGGAAAGATTTTTTAATCTCAGTAATCTAAAAAGTGAGATTGTAACTTGAAGAATAGATCTCATTCTCAAAAAACTAAGATTATATATGAAAGAATATATCTCGTTTCGAAAAAAACTGAGATGAAAAGATTTTTTAATCTTAGTAATCTAAAAGTGAGATTGTAACTTAAAGAATAGATCTCGTTTTTGAAAAACTGAGATTGTATATGAAAGAATATATCTCATTTCAGAAAAAGTAAGATAAAAAGAACCTTTAATCTCAGTCATCTAAAAACTGAGGTCGTAAGTTAAACGCATATGTTATATATTAAATATTTCAATTATATATTGAAAAGTGTGTGTAGTGTAGTTGGTTAAAGCTTCTATATAAAACTCAAGAGACCTGGGTTCAAAATCCAACAGGAGAAATAGAGTAGGATTTTTTCTCTTAGGAAAACACCACTTTTAATCTCGGTTTTTTCAAAAATTGAGATTATTTCTCTCTAAACAACCATAGTTTTATAATAAAACTGAGATGTTAAGCTATTAAAGGTCACGATTTTGTCATTTTAATCACAGTTTTTATGTTTTTAGTCACGATTTTAATGAGTTTTAATCACAGTTATTATCCTGTGGTTAAAAGATAGAGACTTTTAGTTACACCTTGATAGACCACGGTTTTGAATGCGAGATTAAAAGTGAAAGATCACACCAGATGACCGAGGTCTTTATCTATTTTTGTAGTAGCGGCCAGCTTATGGAGCAATTCCCCCAACTTCAAACCCACTGAATTTCGAAACCTGATCGAGGAAGAGGGCTGCTTTGGTCTGGTCGTCGGTTGGCAACAAAGAGAGGAGAGAGGGAGCAACGAGATGGAGGGAGAGAGCAACACACACAGAGAGAGGGGTTTCTCTGGTTGTCGGTTGGCGACAAAGAGAGGAGGAGAGAGGGAACGCATTGAGAGAGAGAGAGAGAGAGAGAGAGAGAGAGAGGGCAGCTAGGGTTTCAGAGTGAATGGTGGGAGGGTTTCACACGTTTTGGGGAGGGCATACAGCTAGGGGAACGACGTCGTGTGTAGGAGAAGAGGTGTTTTTGTCTATGTCTGTTTTAAATTCCATGTACTGGGAAATAATTTTCTCCTTCTCATGCATTTTGAATTCCTAAAAACTACTTCATGACCTGGGCAATATTTGCCCCTTTCTCCACTGATCTGCAATTCTCCCTTTTTATTACTGTTTTATTGAAAAGATGAGTTGTTGAATGATTTAGAAAAGTAGTTGAGTATTAAATGGTGTAGTCAATTGCACATTCATTTGTTGTGGAATAGAGACTTGTCCCTGAGACGCTGAATTAATTTCTCCTTTAATGATTTACAGTGAAAAAACCAAAAAAAAACTTCTTTAACGTTGGACGTACAAGTCCAGCTGTCCAGGACTAAACTGTCCAGGATAAGAGTCAATGCTTGCAAGTCTCTCTCCCTCTCTCTCTGTGATGTGTGTGTGTGTGTGTTGGAGACTTGGAGTAGAAGGGTGTATCATTCAGCTAATCTGGATCGAAGTGATCTCCCCAAAATGACGTTGGTTCAAGCAGCTGGTATCATTTCTTCTACTCCGTATTATACAAACTACTACCACTTGGCAATTTTTTTTTGTATACCCACTACATCTGGGCCGTCCAAAAGTGTATTGGACGGCTCAGATTGAAACACTCACTCTTCTCTTACCCCAACACTCTCTCTCGTCTTTCTCTTCAATCCGAGCCATCCAAAACTGAAATAGACGGCCCGAATGCACCGAGTGGGCACCGAGTGGTACCCGCTCGGCACTAAAAATCTTCTCGATACATATAATTTATGCAATTTTCTGGTGTCATAGAAGACAAAACGTGCAAAACAGAAAATGTTACTGTCTTTTTCAATAATAAAAAATGTAGTGAACGTGCAAAAATAAAATTATCCGTGTTTCTTCAACCAAACAATTATCTCCATAAGAAAATGAGTGACTGGAGCGGACCAAAGTAGGGGCACTTTACTCAAAATTCAGGTTGTTTTGGTTATGTAGCATCGAGGGCGGAACTACATGCAAGGCTATATGCTATAGCCCAGGTGGAGTTAGAAAAAAACCAAATAATTTATATATAAAATTTTAGCTCAATAAATTTTGGCTTGGCTCACCTTATTTTTATTTTGTAGTCTAACCCATACTATATGATTATTATCATTGAAAAGAACTGGTTAAAGATATCGACTCAGATTCGATAATAAATGATTTCTACTCTCTAAAATAAAGTAGGGCATAACTTCAGTAGGATACAACTTCAATAGTGTACTTTTTTGTGTGTGTTTATTTTTGAACATTTACATAATTTTGTACAAGTTCGTTGGACACTAATTTTAAATTTTTTTTGGTTCAGAGTATGTACATATAGACGTACCTAAGTTTATTAAATTTTGGGTTAGCACAGGATAGATTAAATTCCTGGTTCTATCCTTGACAGCACAGATCTTTCATCTGAGGTCACCTACTGTTGTTGGACATTTGTCGAACACCGACACTATTCTCAGAGCACTCACAAAACAAGTCACGGGTGTTAGACTCTAATTAAAACTTAGGAATGTTGAAGGTCCTTTTTTTTTTTTTTTTGTGACGGTTGATGTTTTAGTGCATATAAAGATGCCTAGATGATGAAATGGTTTTTCTTGAAATACTTTCGTGAATGATGTAGTGATAATTATGATTTAAGATGTACACGGCGTTGCGTAATTAAAATAAGATCGAGCTTTATATTTGCATTTTTTATTAAATTAATAGTAAAACTGTATTATTTGAAAGGTGTCTCCAACGTGAATTTTTATAATTTAGGTTTTGGAGTATCCGTGTTGGTACTACATAATTTTTGCTGTTTGGAGGATATTAAATTAGGAACTACGTTGATTCTATATTGATTGTGAAATTAGGGCTTTAATCCGACCTATGTATGCTCTGATGTATCTTCATTAGTTGGCGACATTAGTCTTTTCTTTTGTGGAAGATGTTCTTGGTGGATAATTTGTCGATGATATTAATATCATGCAAAACTTTCATAGTATAAAACCTGTCAGGTCATTTCATAAATGGGAACATTTAACAGTAGATACTTACATTTTTGTGCTTTTCTTTAGAATTTTTGTTATTTTTTCTTATAGTTTTGTTCAGAATTTTTGTACTTAATGATGAATATCTAAGTTTACTTTAGTCTATTGACCTTGATTGCAAATGATTTTTTAGGTTAAGAATAATAGGTGCGCCCATTACGTTAAATTCCTAGGTCTACCATTGAACACTACCACCACAAGAAAATGGACCAAGGAGGTTTGGTAAGTGTTGGGTGTGGTGGGCCAAACCTGGGTCCGCCGAGGGTTGGTCCTCGATGTAGTAACAGCACAAACGGCTTGGGCCGAGCATGATGGGTCGGGACACATGCTCGGTTTGGGCCTAAGCCAAGCGGAAGCCTAGAATTTAGTGGGTTGGGCCGAAGAGGAGACGAACCGAGCCGAACGGTCCGTCGGTCTAAGCAGCCCAGGCGTGAACCCGTGGATCATCCCTTCATGTCGGTCTCACGGGTTGGCTGAGCACCATGGGTCGGCCCAACCCGGGCCAAGGGTCTGAATGGAGGTCCTTCCCGATGGATCTAGAAGCTTTCGGAGCTAGGGCTAGCGTGGGCCAGGCGTCACCGAGCTAAGGCGGTTATGTGTGACGTCATGGACATGTGCCATGCATGCCTAGCTTGGGGAGCAAGTACGCTTGCCTATAAATATGAGAGGAGAGATGATAAGCACCAAATAATGCATATTCTTGGTGTTTAAGTCCTCTAGTATGTTGTGTTTGTACATATATGTTGTTGTTTTTTATGCGATAATGCACGTAAGGTGTATTTTTAGTATTTTCAGGTAAATCGTGTGAATAAGGCACGTTTGAGCGCCAAGAATTGCTCCGGGTGCAACCAAGGTCCCAAGGCCACATGCCACCCCGTTGTGGTACATGAGAAGGCATGGAAAGATGGTTTGGGGGTTGCTTGGGTCGCCTAGGGGTCAAGGGAATTGAAGGAGATGTGAGGATTTTTCCAAAGCAACTCATCTTCTGACGAATTTGGTAGGGTTGAGAGCTTCTCTCTCTAAGCATAGAGAGAGAATGCACTCCCCTCCATATCCATAGCACAATTCACCGAAATTGAGGTATTCAAGCTCTATTCGGTTCATTTTCGTTATTTTCTTTCAGCTAATCTGTTCATCTACGAACAGATTTCCCTTTTTTCTTCTCCACTGCTAAAATTTGGAAATGGTGTAGACTTCCCAATTTGGCCTAACGATTATTTCAAGTCCCACCTTGGGGACCATCCCGATGATGAAATAGATACAGTGGTTGCTGATTGATTTCTTGTGAACCCATGGACTTATGGTAAGAACTTTGAGCCACTTAGAGGACCCAATTCAGAGCCAAATTGTAGACACCTCCTTGGAGCGTGGCATCGCCATACAGATTGATCGTTGTTTGCTCGTTTGGTTGCTTGCTTCATAAACCAAGATTGTGGACATTCCCATGGCTAGGAACATCGCCACACAATAGCGGTTATCATCAAAACAGAGTCGCCACCCAGTTTATTAAAACTAAGAAAATAGAATAGAGATTCTGGGTACGGGAGCCAAAAGTACAGTAAGGGGAATGTGTTAGGCACCCCTCTCTGCCCAGTCGTGAGACTAACCCATAGTTTTTCGACATAAGACGTATAGATGCTTTATTTAATTCTAACACGTAGTCTGTTTTTAGCCTTTAAGCAATTAATAAAGTGAGCCGAGACAATAAGTAAATCATGCATCAGAGAGTATGAAGCAAAACAAACTGTCCCAGGAAATCGATTACTCGGCCGGTGAATGGATGTCACGGCCGAGCAATCGTGCTGGATTTATGTATCGGCCGATGGATCAGAGCCTCGATCGATGTTCTTCCTCACACCAGACAGAAAAAGTTAGCAGATGATTAAACGCTACGATTAAGCATAAAAACGATAAATAAATGAAATCAGAGGCCCTTGGGCCTCACCACCTTGATCCCTCAGCGGCTTGATTGCTTCGGATTGAATGGGATTGATTGATTGCTTCTTGAAAACCCTAGGGTTAGGGTTTGAACTTCGGGGTTTGATCATCGGATTAGTGGCTGCCTTCTGGAGGTTAGGGCTTTTGAATAGAGGGTTTGAGAGAGTATATTGACAGAGTTTTGTGGCTAATGAGGGTGTATCGACCTATCAATTTCGGAACCTAAAGGCTCCTTTATATAGGCAATTGGTGACTCACTTTGTCCAATCAAAATGCACAACGGGAATTGGAGTTACAATGCAATTCAAACTCCTCATGGCAATCCCTGGGCGTAGCCCGAACGCATCGGGAGGTTTCGTGTTTGGATCAAATGCTTGACAGAACGTTCGAGAATCTGGAAAACAAACGATCTGGCGGCCGTAGAAAGGATCTGGCGGCTGAGTAATAGATGTTGCGGCCGAAGGATAGATCTTGCGGCCATGGGATTGATCTCTCAGGGAGATTTTCAAGCAACAGGTTGCTCGGGTGAAGAAATGATGTTAAGGCTGTGAGATCAATGTCACGGCCGACAGATGGATTCTCCTGGGATTCTGTATTTCTGTCTGAAAGGCTATATGGCTCTAGATTGGGTCCTCTAAGTGGCTCAAAGCTCTTACCGAAAGTCCTAAGGTTCACAAGAAGTCAATCAGCAATCACTGTATCCATTTCATCATCGGGATGGTCCCCAAGGTGGGATTTGAAATAATCGTTAGGCCAAATTGGGGTGTCTACACAAATAGCCTTTCAGACAGAAATACAGAATCCTAGGAGAATCCATCTGTTGGCCGTGACATTGATCTCACAGCCTTAACATAATTTCTTCACCCGAGCAACCTGTTGCCTGAAAATCTCCCTGAGAGATCGATCACTCGGCCGCAAGATCTATCCTTCGGTCACAACATCATTTCCTCGGCCGCCAGATCTATGGCTCGGCCGCCAGATCGTCCTTTTTTCAGATTCTGGAACGTTCTGTCAGACGTTTAATCCGTTCACAAAACCCTAGCAGCCAAATCTCGATGCGTTCGGGCTACGTTAGAGGATTGCCATGAAGAGTTAGAATCACTCTTTAACTCCAATTTTAACCGCGCATTTTGATTGGCCGGAGTGAGTCACCAAAGGGCCTTAGTGTTCTGAAATAAAGACCACGAAATTCATAAGTTGATACACCCTCTCAAGCCACGAAACTCTGTCAACATACACTCTCAAAACCCCTCTACAAAAGCCCTAACCTTTCGAAGGCAGCTGCTAATCCAACGATCAAATCTCAAAGTTCAAACCCTAACCCTAGGGTTTTCAAGAAGCAATCAGTCAATCCCAATCAAATCCGAAGCAATCAACGCACTGAGGGATCAATGTGGTGAGGCCCAAGGGTTTCTGGTTTCATTTATTTATCGTTTTCATGCTTAATCGTAGCGCTTGATTATCTGCTAACTTTTATGTCTGGTGCGAGGAAGAACATCGACTGGGGCTTCGATCCCTCGACCGGTACGTCGAACCAGGAGGATCCCTCGGCTATGACATTCATTCACCAGATGCGGGATCCATTTCCCTGGGACAGCTTTGTTGTGTTCTGCTTTCTGATGCATGCTTTCAATTACAGTCTCGGCTCACCCTTAATTGCTTAAAGGCTAAAAATAGACTACGAGTTAGAATTGAATAAAACAGGTATATGTCTTATGTTGAATAATTATGGGCCAGCCTCGCGACTAGGCAGAGAGGGGTGCCTAACACCTTCCCCTTACTGTACTTTTGGCTCCCGTACCCAGAATCTCTATCTATTTTCCTTGTTTTAATAAACTAGGTGGCGACTCTGTTTTGATGATAACCGCTATCGTGTGGCGATGTTCCTAGCCATGGGAATATCCACGATTTTGGTTTATGAGGCAAGCAACCAAACGAGCAAACAACGATGGAATCTGTATGGCGATGCCCCGCTCTAGGGAGGTGTCTACAAGTGGGTTATCCTATCTTTGGGGTTGACTCGACACCCGCAAGGCCAGTCTTCCCGGCAATGGCGGCCATCGAGCTGGGCATCATCGACAGCAGCCTTGCCGGCCATGGCGATGTCCGTCTTCTTCAGGCCGGCCCAAGCTGCATTAGTGACAAGACCGACTGTTTTCATTGCTGCTCTACAAGGCGATGGGGTTAGCTAGGGCAGAGGTCTCCGATCTCAGATTAAAACCCGAACGGAAGTGGGTTCTCAAAGTGGGTTCTTAAACTCACAGATCTGCTTCGGGTCCTCGAAGTAGATTCAGTTAGGGCACTGTGAACCTGGTGGTGGTCGATCGGCTACAGCTTCGTCTGTAATCCTAGGTTGCCAAAGCAGTTTCTGCGGATAGTTCAATCCAGTCGCCGGTATGGTCGGAGCTGCCGGAGTCAATTCTAGCCGCCAGAAATCTCAGATTCTCCAGGTTCGATCGAGACTTGTCGGCACCTGAACTACCAAGCTCTAATCGGTACCTGCACTCTCACGCACCAAAGCTGATGGGTCGGTAATGGTGATACAATAACATTCAACTCTCACTCTCGGATTTTCGGCAACTACGGCTAAAGGTAATGGACTCTAGATCTTGTATTCCATATGAGATCTCAATCAGTGATTAAGGAAGTTTTGTGCTTAATGGTATTGAACATTAACTGGTCATGGTTTTTGCAAATCCGTGAGCTAGCTAGATCAACTGTTAAATGTCAATTTGTTGCTGGACTGTTGGGCCAGTGTTCTGTTAGTAATTGAGGTTTCAATCTAGGTGCTTCAAACACCATCATCAGTTTCATGCCTAGTTAAGCTTCTGGGTACGTTGCGGTCTTTGAAAACCATGGCTGCCAATCCAGGCACATGGTAATTTTGTTGGCTACATATATTCATTTTAATGGGCATGTCATTTGCCGCAAACTACTTTAATATATGCCTAGTTTAGTAACTGGGCAATCAAGCCATTGAGGGCTTAATGCCGTGCAATTTGGAGCGCTGCATTTTCACAATCCGGGAGCTTTGCTTCGATGAGCCCGTTTGGTTCTTAGCGTGGCATGTGTGTGGCTGTGTCCATTCTTATTAGACGAGTGGTTATACACTGGTTGAGCGGAGCAGTTTATAGTCCCCTACAATCTTGTGTGGCCTCGAAATGTTCCAGTTGATTCGGTGGTAAGACACTTTTACTGGTAGCAGATTAGAGGCTCATTTTTCTGTCTCACTCGTAGAGAGCGGCGAGCCTTTGGTAATCGGAAGAGGTTGTGTAGTTCGTGTGGATTGGGCTTTCATGCGGGATTGAGGGTACCCGTGTATTGGATGCCTGTATCTCCTTATTGCCTCCTCGGGTTTGAGGTCCTTTGTAGTAGCTGTTTCTTCGGAAGTGAGTGCCGCATTGAGGTCTTTTCTGGGTTAAGTTGGAGTATTTGAATCTTGGTCTGCTTATCCCATCTCTGGAGTTTGGTGGTGTTTGGTTATTGGCTGGGGTAGGTGGTTCTGGTGAGCCTTGGAATTCAGATGAGGGAGTGTTAGACTGGTTGGAATAGGCGTGGTGTACGGGGTTGGGCCCTTTATTAGATGCCATCATCTCTTATTGAGACTCTTCTTGGTGCCTTGTTCCTCTGTAGTAGCTGATCAGCTCTCCTATGCCATTTTGCTTTGTTACTACTAGTTCTCTGTGATGGTTTATCATATGGTCATTTCTGATCGTGACTCTTTATTTCATTTCCTAGCCTAGCGGGATGTGCCAGGGTAATAATTAAGTTTCTTGTACTCTCTCCGTCCCTTTTTAAGTGTCCTGCTTTGTAACTTCAACTTATTAAAAAGATATCATCATTATACCTTTCACATCAATTTTTTCCTCCACTTTCCCTACTTACCCATCATCATTACACTTTTACTCATTTACTTTTCAAAAAAGAATCTACTTTTATGGACAACATAGGTAATGCACCAATTTTTACCCACTAATTTTACAAAATGAACACTTATTAAGGGACAACCCAAAATAGAATACTGGACTCTAAATAAGGGACGGAGGGAGTAATAATTACTACTCGTATCACTTCATAGATTTCATACCCATTGTATTATCCTTCCTCATAGATAGATAGTGCAACAGGGGTAAGGTATCAAACATATGGAATTTTGTTATGCGGGTCATTCCGCTTATTTTACCGTCCTCTCCATGCGGGTTGTGCATGGGTTTCTGCAATTTTTTCAGTTTTCGTCTTTTCCTTTTTCTTTTCCTCTTGGGGTATGCCCCTTGTAGGCTGTACATTCAATGAACCTTTAATTTCAAGCTAATTTACCCACACAAAAAAAACTCATCTTCTGACCAACTGAGGGTAGAATCGTCATATCTTTTGATGTATGCACTATTTTTTATCCAAACTACTTGGGTTAGAAAGTAGACTCAACGAGCTTTCCAATGGTCCAAAAGAACACCCAAATCCGAGTTCGGGAGTGTCCAGAGCGAGCTCGCGAAGTTCAGCTAAAATCTGCCTTAACAGTGTGGTATTGATACAGCAAAAAGTTGTATCGATACGCAGAGCTTATCTGAACTTAAGCTCTCTGGACTGGCTTTAAGCAAATGGTATCGATACAACTTGTTTGGTGTATCGATATCACGTGCTTATGGACAACTTTTTGCAGTTTTTCAACCTTCCATTTATGGAAAGTTTCCATTGGTAGTATGTTTTTGGGATATTTTGTAGAGAGAGAAGCAAATGTGTATATATAACTCTCTCCCTCACAAATGGCAAAAATGGCCATTAGTTAGCTTTAGGCCTAAGTTTCTTTCTTGCTTTCTAGGATTTTCATTTTGTGTTCTTAGTCTTTCAAGCTTTCAATCTTCAAGAACTCAAGTAAGTTAAGTGTTTTGATGTTTTCTCATGTATTAATGTTGTCGCTACTTGTTGGATCTTCTATAAAATCAAGTTTATTTTCGTTTGTATCGGTTAAATCTTATGCCTTCAATTCTTACCATGCTTAGTTCTTTGAGTATGTGTGAGTAGTCGGTTAGGCTTGGCCATGAGATGAATAACACCTCATGAGTTAGGTTAATCTTGCGCTTCTCAACTCGGAACTTGAAGTTTGGCTTGTAAATTGAGTAGGGTTCGACTTTTATGTAGCAAAACTTGCCGATGTTAATCTTTTTGATCATGTGTAGGTAAGAGCTTGTTACTTGCCACACATGATGCTTGGAGCGATGTCTCGGTTCGTGTTTGCCAAAAGTACTATAGAACTTGCTCGCTTTCCAAACTACACTTCTAGTGTTTTATTGGTTTCATAGCTAAATCTTCCGGTTGATAGCCTATGCCGTGCAATTCAACCGTGTTTTCGTTGAGAAGAGTTGGATGACTTAAGTTACGGGTGTTAGTAACTCCTACGCCTTGCCACTTTTTAATCTTAGTTCAAACTCATTACTAGTCTTCCGTGAGAGTAATCTCCACTTTACAAAGCAAAACTAAAAGTTGGCCGTTTAAATGCGGTAAACCCTTACTTCTACAATCCGAACTAGCTATATCTGAATTTCTCTATGTTGGTACGATCCCGGACTTTTCGGTTATTATGCTGACAACGACCTAGCCCTACGCTTGGGGTATTCAACCTTTTTCAACAATTAGGTTGTGGCGAAGCAAGAGACCCTAGGAAAGGTATGTTCTCACACCCCACTAAAGTGCAGTCCTGTCCTCTCCTCTATATTGCCTTGCTCGTGGGGGGACGTACGACGACCGACTGCCCTACGTCTTTGTGCAGGTCTCTTGGCTGATGACGGAAGGTGGATTCGAAGAGGTCCAGCAGAATCACCACTCCACATTGGGTGGTGATTTTCTCAGTACTTTGTAGGTCAGATCTCGGTTGAGCTTTTGTCTTCCTCTAGCTAGTTCGCAAAACAAGGATCCGGTTAGCGCCTTCCGACTGCATCCAGATGGAAGACGCTCCGATGCCTAAGTTCGACACTCGGGGAGAAATTTAGGAAGAGTAAAGATCTCATATCTAGAAATGGCGTACCTCTTTGGGATTCATAGCTTAGGCTTTATAGAATGGGTTTACTTAATTGCTCCCCAAGTTTGTTAGGCACAAGCCCCGTGACATGACCCTTAACTATATAGGGGTGATAACCGAGCCAAACAAGCCAAGCACCACAGTATTATTCAGGCTTGGCTCAACTCCTTGTTACTTGTGTTCTAATTTGGCCAGAGCTTCAGAACATTTTAAGACTAGTTCAAATTTGGCTTGAGCTTGAAGTTTTGTGTTTGCGATAAGCTCGACTTGACTCGTGAAATATGCAAATCAATCTCGAGCTTCCAAGCATGATCTAAATCTCTTGAATTTTAAGCTTTCAAGCTTGAGCTTATACTTATTAAGTTCAAAGATAAAATGGGCTAATTCAAAACCATAAAACCCAGCTAGAAGAATGTGATAGTAGTTGCAAATTTTCTTAACAAACCCTTTAAATTGCTCCATGGAAGATTTATATAGGATTTAATTTAGCCCTAAATTTCCATATCTCACATAGGAGGTTTTCGATTTGGATGCAATAGTAAAGTAAAACTGGTGCCGGCTAATGTCTCAAATTAAGGATATTATATTAATCTACCCCTATTTTTTTAGTATCTACAGAATAACCTCTTTGTTCACAAGGTTGTCGAGCCAAACACGCATATGCTCAAGTTTGACTTACATTCATAGAAAAACGAAAAAAAATGATTGACCTCGAGCTTGAACAAGCCAAAAGTCGGGCTCGAGCTGTTTGATTCATTTAGGAGCCCTATAACTATATACAACATACCTCCTTATAAAAGTTTCTTGTACTTTTACTATATTTTTTTGTTACGCTGTACATGTTCACTCCGAAATAATAAATGTCGTGTCCGTCCTTGACCATCCTTTGCAGTACTGCAATGAAACCCAATCACTTGCATGTTTTCCGTCAAAAAGTTTACCACGGGATGGGAACATTAATATGGAGCGTAGAATTAGAAAGTTCAATGTGTAAATTTTCATTCCTAGTGTTATACTACTAGCATTAAACATTTCACCCACATATTAAAATAGTTCTATCAGTTGTTGGCAGTGTGATTTTGATGAACAGAAGGCAGAGCACCGAGCTTTCTCCACAAAAGTTGAAGAACTTGTGGAACGAATGGCAGCTACGAGCACTGATTTTGCTTAGCCTCACTTCCCAAATAATCCTTGTCAGTCTCGGAAACCGCCGAAGGTACATCGCCAAACCTTGGATCAGAAGCATTGTTTGGTTCTTCTACTTGCTTGCCGACTCTGTAGCCACAATGGCTATTGGCATCCTCTCGGATGATATCGGCGAAGTCTACTGGAAGGGTAATTGGAAGTCTCGTTCTCTGGATGACGAGTTAAAGGCATTTTGGGCTCCTTTTTTGCTGTTGCACTTGGGTGGGATGGATACTATCACCGCCTACTCGTTGGAAGACAATGAGCTATGGTTGAGGCATTTTTTCAACGTCATTGCCCAAGCAGGGATGACCACGTACATCTTGCTCATGTCGTGGACAATGTCATCTCGTCTTTCGCCACTATTTATCGTGGTCTTCTTTGTTGGTCTGATGAAGTACTGCGAACGAGTTTGGTCTCTCTTCTCAGCAAGCGAGAAAAGGTTTAGGGACTCAATTCCTGATATCCCGACCAGTGAGTCCAGGATAAGGGAGGAATGCAAGTTGAAGCAGTTGGAGGGGTACCATGTCAGTGAGCATCAAGTGCTTGAGGTTGAGGTCCCGGTGGTCGATGAATCAGTTCCTGAATCTGATGATGCGCGTGAAATACTTTTGGCCTATAGCTTCTTTGAGATGGTCAAGCGTCTCTTCGCTGACCTCATACTTGGCTTCCAAGACCGAGATGTGAGCAGGGCATTCTTTGAAAACAAGGACATGGATAGTAATACGGATTTTGGTTATAAGGCTTTAAAGGTAATCGAGATTGAACTCGGATTGATGTACGATGTTCTGTACACCAAAGCAACGATAGTCTATTCTTATTGGGGGGTCACTATACGAATCTTTGGTTGTTTTCTGATTCTCATTGTATTGGTGATGGTATCATTGGACGAGGCACTGGTAGGAAAAAATTCCTCCAAGATAGACGTAAGCATAACTCTGGTGTTGTTGGTAGTTGCTTTGCTTCTGGATTTATGTGCATTTGGAGAACTAATCCTCTCCGACCAGACTGCTCATTGGTTGATTAAGCATAAGAAAACCACAATATTAGAAACCATCAATCGTATCCGTACCATGATACCAACGAACTGGGGTCGAAACTGCAAGAGGTGGTCAAAAACAGTACAACAGCACAGTCTGCTAAGCTTTTGCTTTGCCACAAGGAAAAAACCTTTGTTTTGCCTTAGAATCCTGAAGCTGTTCGGCATTGAAGAAGTTGCCGAAATGTTTTGGTACAAGAGCATTACTCCTCCATACTCACTCTCACATTATCTCAATGTCGATCAAGGCCATGATTTACCGAAATATATCTTTGATAAGGTCAAGGAAGATAGGTCTTGGGCAGAAAAGAATGGCAACGGCACAGATGATCTGAAGTTCTTGTATGGCGGCCGGGGAGTCCGAGCACTCGAAAGGCTCAACTGTAAGGGTCTTGAGTGGAGCGTGAAGATTGAGTTCGAGCAGAGCGTTCTTGTATGGCACCTTGCTACAGAAATATGTTACCAACTCGAGGCAGAGCAGGATCCAGATGCTTGGCTGCGGATGTGGCAGAACAGAGGCATGTGCATTTCGCGATATATGCTCTACCTCCTAGTTGAGCATCCGAATATGTTACCAATTGGGATGGGGCAAATCAAGTTCAGAGACCTATATTCCGACCTTGCGAACTTCATAGAAATGTATACATCCAAACCGCTTAAAGACGTGACGGAAAGAGATGCTTTGGTGATGTTGATGGAGATGGTGAAGGATGAGAACATGCTTGTAGGAGGAGGGGACAGGAGTAATTTTGTGATATTTCACGGGTGTAAGCTCGCATCGCAACTCAGAAAGTACGAGGATCTAGAACAACAATGGACCATTATCAGAGATGTTTGGTTTGAAATATTGTGTCATGCTGCAAGCCAATGTAAAGGCCGACAACATGCTCAACAGTTGAGACGAGGAGGAGAGTATCTCACTCATCTCTGGCTTCTCATGGCACATTTTGGCTTGACTGATCACTTTCAAATACCTCGTAGTCGTGCAGTAGCTGAGGCCGTTCTAAGGTAAACAAAACTAAGGGTATGAATGTTTAATTGTTTAGTAGACCGTACTTTTGGATTGTGGCTGTTTTAATTTGGTGTTAGGTTGCTTTGTGGCTTTCGTTTTTGTGCTTCTTGTGGTGTTTTTGGTCAGCTTCTTGCCTTTCTTTGGGTGTGATTTTCAGGAGGCTCTTGCTGGTGTGCCCATGATCTTTTTTAACCTTCGTTATCATCTTCAAAGATTAATAAAATTTTCTTTTTGCCTATTAAAAAGTTTTTTGTTTAGTAGACCACATGTTCGGTGTGTCCGTGATCTTTTTTAACCTTCGTAGTTGTTTTTGTTTGAATGGAAATATTGGGTCATGCTGCAAGCCAATGTAAGGGACGACAACATGCTCAACAGTTGAGACGAGGAGGAGAGTATGAGTATCTCACTCATCTCTGGCCTCTCATGGCACATTTTGGCTTAACTGATCACTCCCAAATACATCGTAGTCGTCCAATAGCTGAGGCCGCTCTAAGGTAAACAAAATTAAGGGCATGTATGTATTTTGATTAATCAAAAAAAATCATCAGATTGGATTAGATATTTGAATAGATCTCATATCCGGTGTGTTTGTATTAACACTTCTATGGTTCGAATAAAATATTTCTCAGGTTTGATGTACCCAAAATGGAATATGTATAATTAATAGGAGGAGGGGTGTTGCATTATTAATCCTGTTAGGATTGATAAAGGATCGAACTACACACTCTATCTCACTAACATACACACACACACAAAAAAAAATCTTTGGTATTTGTTTTAATTCAATGCTTAATACACTTGTCAAATAGCTTTTCAATTTAAAAAATTTAGCATTCAGCTTTCAGTTTTTAATTTTTCAGGCTTCAATTTACTTTTCAGTTTTATCAAACAGAACCATAGTTTCGCTAGGGACCACATGCAAGATAAGATAAGTTGTAAAAAAAGACCACCAGAAAATTAATCATTAAAACATAGTAGAAGTTTCTCACAAACAAGCAACAGCTAAACAAAAATAAGTATCAAGATAAATGCAGGCAAAATGTGCCAGCAACTGGTAAACGTGTTGAAAATACATAACACATCGGAATATATAAAATAACTAAACACAAATGTGGAGGATAACAAAAATATAAACATTCCGGAGATGTACGATCCTAAGGCCGTATAGAACTCCCAAGGAGCACAAGTACCTTAAACACTCAAGATAGTCTTTATTTCAATAATCTTGAACTTTTCTACTTACCTTTTCCATAGATCAACGCCAATTTATCTTGGGCACAAACATATCTCTTGGACTC
Source organism: Rhododendron griersonianum (assembly GCA_018127125.1). NCBI lineage: Eukaryota > Viridiplantae > Streptophyta > Magnoliopsida > Ericales > Ericaceae > Rhododendron > Rhododendron griersonianum. The sequence goes on from CM030797.1 coordinate 35,042,379, forward strand.
TTAATACATTCATGTATCTCCACACATACACATACCAAGATACATGAATGTGACTCTTCGATTACCTTAATACATGAACCATGTGTTAGACAACTCTATCCTAACTAACAAATTCTAAATTATCCTCCAACAAAACGAACGAACCATGTGTTAGACAACTTTATCGTAAATAATAAATTCTAGATTATCTCCAACAAAACGAACGACAAGCTAAACTTTCAGTCATATAAACTTTAAGATAAACAAATCAAACACAACTTCACATCTATCAAGCATAAATCTCAATAGCATCCCAGATTTCATTTGGTTACTTCTTAGGTCGAATGATAGCGCATTTCACAACAACCCCACTCTTCCAGTGCCAATCATGCTTCTCCACGCCGAATTCCATGTTTCCAACGTACTCTGGTGACATCCTGAACTCACCTACCACCAACTCAAACCATTTCTCCAAAGGCTTTCCTTCTAAACTTGTAGTGCGCGTCAGAGCTTTTGAGTGCTGGGGTTTGATGATGAGATCGAAATTGAAGTCTGAGTTAAATTCGCCGTCAAATTTCTTCAATTCAAATACGATTTCGTACAAAGTTCCTGGAGAGAGATTAATTGTTCGGAAGTTGCCTTTGATGTCTAACCAAGATACCATCACTAGCTTAGCCACTTCAATGCCTTCCCCACTACAAAACAATTTATTGAGAAAAACATCAAACTATTATTGTTTGAAAGAGCGAAAGTAGATTTGGTGACCCATGGGGTTAATCTATTGGTGTGTAATTGGACAAATTAGTTGTCAGTTGGCAAGCTCTTGAGTTCAAGTTCTTCTGATGTTGCTGCGTGTTGTTATGGGTGAATCCAGATTGGGTTTAGAGCCGTCCGATGGCTCTACTCGAGTGTCGGGCCGGTTTTTGACCCAAGGCCGGGTTGGCTTACGCGTAGAGCCGGGCCGGTGGTTCGCGGAAAAAATACAAAAATACAAAATGCGGGCAGACTCTATAAATACACCCCTAAATCGTCTTTTAGGGCACAAGACTCATTCTTTTCAGCGAAAATTTGTAACTAATGAGAGAACTTGTGGGTGTTTTTCCATCAATCAATAGTGAACTAGTGTGGCTCCCGAGGAGTAGGTAAGTTGTCAAACATCATATATCTTGTGTCTTGCTTTCTTTTCTTTCTTTTGACTTCTCTTGCGTATTTATTTTGTGATTTATAGTATCCAAGATCTTGTTTTTGTGTGTATTGGTGAGATTCAACCCGTAGTTCGATCCGTCATTTTCCCAACAACTAGTAGGGGTTCAATAAATCTAGAGTTTCGATTAGTTTAACCTAGGGTTTTTTCAGTGGGAGCTATGTGTTCAAAAGAAGGGAAATCAAAAATCGATCAGTTTGAGGGTTCGGACTTTGGTTTCTCGAAGTTACAGATAGAGGACTTTGTTTCTAAAGTTTTTTTTTTTTTTTCGCAAATGAGATTCTGGGATATGGTTGTAGCTAGATGATTGGAGTCTAGAAGTGTTGCATTTTGCCTTTATTGTTTTATGTTGAGCTTCTTGTTACATATGTTGTGTGTAATTTTGAATAAATCACTTGGTATCAATAACTAAGGATATGACAGAAACCAAAAGCAGAACATCTCGGTTCCAGAAGCTTCACCGACTGACACGCACCTGATTCCGGCCGCGCGTCCGGCTATTCCGGCGGTCTACCGATGATCGGAAAGGTCCACCGGGATCGTTTGTGGGCAGTTCTTTTGATTCGGAGAATGGCGCTTTGTGATTCCAGGGTGCCCCTTCCTTCCCTACAATCAGTCTAAACTTAGTTTGATGTTTGGGTTGTTTTGCTGGTTTTCTAGAGCAGAATAGTTTGGCATTTGGGTTATTTTGTTGGGCATTTTGATTAGCTTAGTGTCGGAGTTATTATGTCAAAGGGGATTAGATTGAAGAAGGGGTTCTCAACGGGATCTAATTGAAATTCGCATCGCCTCTCCAAAGCGGACAAGGGCAAGGGTATTGCTAGATCGCAAGATTTGGAGATGCCAAAGAGGATATTCTAAGGTCTTCCTCGTTGGACCCTATAGAAAGGAATTTTGTTTTGGATATGCTTTCAGATGAGTTTGGTTGTGATTGGGCATCAGCTTCGCGGGCTGCTCAAGCTGTGGTTGCAGCCAAAGCTATGATGGGTACACTTTTTGTTAAGACGCGTGAACCGTGGAAAGATTTGCAGGATGATTTGGATGACTCTGATACTGAAGTTATTAAATCTTCTCGTGGGAAATCGACTTGATGGACACTGATCATCATAGCTTCCATGTTGGGGAGTCGTCATGTGGTCTGGTGCCGATGTGGACTTACGTGAGGTTCCGTGATAGATTTGGTTGGTGCGGTGCCTAAGAAAACTTGTGAGGATATTTCATCTAGTTGTGCTGCTTTGGAAACTAAAGAATCTTTGCATCCTCTTTCAGTTGTGCTGTTTTGGGGCAGTAATTGATGTTGTAACGAACGCTATGAATGCAAGGTAAGAACGAGAAATTGAAAACTAAACAAGAAATCACAAAGACACAAGATATATGTGGTTCTCCAAGATGGGTATGTCCACGGGCGAGGAGAGAAAGGATTCACTAACCAACGTGAAGAAGAGATAAAAAAAACCGGCTGTAATCCGTAACTCTAGAAATGCCACAATATGAGAGCCCAAAAAGATAATTCCTAGAAGTCCCTCAAAAGCCCTATTTATAATAGGCTACAAAAACAGGAACAATATAATTAACCAATGTGGGACAAAAGAATACAAGGTATTCCCAACAATTCTCCACCTTGACTTGAATTTCACTGAACCAAATCACCAAATATATCTCTCTCTTTCTAATCTCTCACTCGCCAAATGCCACCGAGGGGCGATCAACTGCAAATACCAAGCAAGCCCAAGCAATACTTGAACTTGGCAACCGAAACCAGTTTAGTCAACATATCTGCTGGGTTATCTGTCGTACCCATTTTCTTCACCTCAACTTGCTTCTGTGAGATGATATCCCAAACGAAGTGATACCTGACATCGATATGCTTGGTTCTATCATGATACATCAGATTTTTAGTCAAATTTATAGCACTCTGCGAATCACAAAATACTGAACTCACATCCTGTGCAAGACCAAGCTCACAAAGCAAACCTCTCATCCACAATGCCTCATTCACAGCTTCAGCAATGGCCATATACTTCGCTTCTGTTGTAGACAGCGCGACTGTAGCTTGGAAAGTAGCTTTCCAACTAATGGCACTTCTGGACAGAGTAAAGACATAACCTATCATAGACCTCCTCTTATCGTGGTCACCGGCAAAATCCGAATCAACATAACCAACAGCATGATCGCCAAAATTGGCAATCCCAAACAATAGACCAACACCTGTAGTTCCGCACAAATACCGTAGTATCCATTTCACAGCCTCCCAATGTGCCTTTCCTGGATGCCACATATAACGACTAACGACATTAACTGCATGTGAAATATCAGGACGAGTACATACCATGGCGTACATAAGGCTCCCAACTGCGCATGAATATGGAACCTGAGACATATACTTCTCCTCATCCTCCGACTGTGGTGACAACTCAGCTGAAAGTTGAAAGTGTGCTGCCAAAGGGGTACTGGCTTCGAGTTCTGCATGGCAAAGCGCTCAAGCCCTTTAAGAACATAAGACTTTTGATTCAAAAATAATTTGCCAACTACTCGATCTGTGCAAATCTCCATACCCAAAACGTTTTGCCGCACCCAAATCTTTCATCTCAAATTCATCACCTAACTATTGTTTCAACATGTTGATTTCTAATACACTCTTGGCAGCAATAAGCATATCATCAACATACAACAGTAGATAAACAAATGAAACATATTGAAGTTTTCGAAAATACACACAACTGTCATACTCACTTCTTGAATATGACCGACTTATCATAAAAGTATCAAATTGCTTATACCACTGCCTAGGGGATTGTTTGAGGCCATACAAAGACTTACGAAGTAAATAAACGTGATCCCCCTTACCAGAAACAACAAATCCCTTAGGTTGACGCAGTAAATCTGTTTCTCAAGCTCACCATGCAAAAACGCAGTTTTGACATTAAGTTGCTCTAACTCAAGATCATAACATGCAACAATAGCAAGTAAAGTGCGAATGGAACTATGTTTTACAACTGGTGAAAATACCTCATTGTAGTCAACTCCCTCCTTCTAGTTGTATCCTTTCGCCACTAGCCGAGCTTTGAACCGAGGGTCTTCTACCCCTGAAATACCTGGTTTGTGCTTGAAGACCCACTTGCACCCAACAATCCTCTTCTCTTTCAGCGGTTCTACTAACTCCCATGTCTGATTCTTCTGAAGAGACTCAATCTCCTCATTCATAGTAACAAACCACTGTGCAGACTCAACGCTTAAAACAGCTTCCGTATAGCTTGAAGGCTCCTCATACTCAACTGTTTCAACAACTGATAAAGCATAGGCCACCATCTCAGAATAAGCCGAATACCTTTCAGGAGGCCGAATCTTCCTCCTTGGCCTATCTTTAGCAATAGTGCATGGTTGCTCAACTAACGCATCAACCTTTATGTCTGAACTCTTGAACTCCTCTTCAATTGGCTTTCGCTTCTCACTGTGCTTCTTCCCTAAGTCAGAAGATTCACTCAAAAACTCCACCAGCTTTGGAACACTCTGTTCCTAAACTGTATCATCAACCTGCTTAGACCCCTTAATCATAGAGTTTTTATCGAAAGTAACATCTCTACTGATCGAAAACTTTGAATCTTCAGGACACCACAATTTGTACCATTTCACACTTGCCTGATAACCCAAGAAAACACACTTCTTGGTCCGTGGCTCTAACTTACCCTCATTCACATGAGCATAAGCTGGACACCCAAACACATGCAGCATAGAGTAATTAACTTGATGACCTGACCATACCTCAAAAGGAGTCTTACACTCAATAGCAGTCGACGGAGACCTGTTCACCAAATAGTATGTTGTGGAAACGGCTTCAGTCCAAAATTCTTTGCCCAATCCGAAATTGGACAACATACAACGCACCTTCTCCAAAAGAGTCTTGTTCATTCGTTCAGCCACACCATTCTGTTGAGGGATTTTTCTCACTGTGTGATGCCTTACAATGCCCTCATCACTGCAAAACCCATCAAACTCGCCAAGACAAAACTCCATACCATTATCAGTTCTCAAACGTTTTATTTTCTTACCAGTCTGATTCTCAATCAAAGTTTTAAACTGTTTGAATGTATTTAAGGCGTCACTTTTATGTTTCAACATATACACTCAAACCTTACAAGAGAAATCATCGATAATACTCATAAAATACCGAAAATCACCTTTAGAAGTTACCTCTGCGGGACCCCAAAGATTTGAGTGAAAATAATCCACCGTGCCTTTGGTGCGATGAATAGTTGTACTGAATTTTACCCTACACTGCTTGTCGTACACACAGTGCTCATAGAAATCCAGCTTCTCAATTTTCTAGCCACATAGCAAACCCTGTTTGCTCAAAACTGTCATCCCCCTCTTGCTCATATGCCCAAGGCACATATGCCACATACAAGTCAAGTCTGAATCTGAAACCTTGGATGAAGCAACTGTTGCTACAGCACCTAGAACTGTACTGCCCTGAAGTGTATAGAGGTTACCACGCTTCTAACCCTTCATCAGTACCAATGCACCCTTCGAGACTTTCAAAACTCCACCTTCACCGAGGAATTTGCAACTATGAGAATCAAGAGCACCCAGGGATATAAGATTTTGCTTCAAATCTGGAACATGTCGAACCTCAGATAAAGTCCTAACAATACCGTCATGCATTCTAAGCTAAATCGTTCCTGAATCAACAGTCTTACGGGCCATGTTGTTGCCCATCAAAACTATTCCACCATTGACCGCCTCATAAGTAGAAAACCACTCTCTATGCGGACACATGTGGTATGAACATCCAGAATCTAGAACCCACTCGGTATTAGAGCGAGAATTGCCCTCTATAACTGATAACACGTTATTTGACTCATCTGAACTTTCAACAATTCCAGCAATTACTTTACCCCCTTTCTGGTCTTCTTTTTCTTTCTCCTTGAGTTTTAAATAGTCTTTTTTCCAGTGCCCGGATTTCTTGCAATAATTGCACTTTCCCTTCTTCTTAGCTGATGACCTGGATCTTCCCCTATTATTCGACTTCTCCCTTTCTGTTGTTCTTCCCCTAACAAACAAATCCTCCGCATGTGCATCACCCTCATCTGACACTTTTTTCCTCAATTCTTCCGAATATAGGCTGGCCTTAACATCCTCTATAGATATCGTGTCTTTGCCATACAATAGGGTTGTAACAATGCTCATACGAAAGTGGTAAAGAACATAGCAAAATTAGGGCTTGGTCCTCATCCTCAATTTTACTATCAATATTTTTCAGATCTATAATAATATGATTGAACTCGTCTAAATGATCCTTAACAGGTATACATTCTCGCATACGAAACGTATAAAGACGTTGTTTGAGACATAACCTGTTGGTGAGCGACTTCGTCATATATATGTCTTCCAACTTCGGCCAAATTCCTGCTGCTGAAGTTTCTTCTTCCACCTCGCAAAGAACGTCATCTGCCTGACTCAACTGAATTGAACTCAGAGCTTTGGCATCCGTATCATCCCAATCTTCCTCTTTGATTCCAGAACTAGTCTTGCCTAACAAAGCTTTATGCAATCCTTATTAGGTTAACAGAGCCTTCATTTTTATTCTCCAAAGACTAAAACTGCTGCTCTGCCCATCAAACTTCGCAATCTCGAATTTAGCCGCCATAGCCACAATCGAAAACGAAATCCTAGTTTTTGCAACCTAGGGCTCTAATACCAGTTTGTTGTAATGAACGCTATGAATGCAAGCTAAGAACGAGAAATTGAAAACTATACAAGAAATCACAAAGACACAAGATATACGTGGTTCCCCAAGATGGGTACGTTCACGGGCGAGGAGAGAGAGGATTCACTAACCAACGTGAAGAAGAGATACAAAGAGCTAACTGTAATCCGTAATTCTAAAAAAGCCACAATATGATAGCCCAAAAAAATAATTCCTAGAAGTCCCCCAAAAGCCCTATTTATAATAGGCTATAAAAACGGGAACAACATAATTAACCAATGTGGGACAAAAGAATACAAGGCATTCCCAACAATTGAGAATGAACGGAAGGTGTTGGATCAACCTGTTAGTGTGAAATGGTCTCGTCCTACAACATATCAATGGAAGAAAAAGGTCATTATGGGTAGAGATTTTCTCCTTGTCAACAACAACTGTTTTCAGGAATCGAATTTGGGTAGGAAGTTCCAATTTTTCCGTATGCTGAGTCTCTTGGCTGTTGAAGTCAAGGTGAAGGAGCACTATCCTTTGGTTAATTCTCCTGGCATTCCCGAAACTCATTTGCAAGAAGATCAACTTCCGATGGTTGATGTGTCAAACCCTTCTATGTCTTCCCAAATGCAGGATGATCACTTTCCCTATCTAGTTGTGTTCTGTTTTCCCAATGCCTGAATCTCCTCAAATTAGCTTTGAGGATTTCTCGTTTGTTCGGGTTGGGGAAGTTCTTCAGGACACTGTTGATGGACCTCAAAATTTGCGGTCTAAGAGGGTTATGGCTTTGTGGCAATATCAACCAGAGGTATGTGGCCCTACACCAGTTAAGCAGCTCGGAAAACGCAAACAAAAAAAGATTGACAATGTTCAAGCTGGTGGTCATAGCAACAAGGCTACATAAAACCCCACTCAGAGGAAGCGTAAACGAGAGAGGGTCATTGAAGACAACTGTGGTGACTTGCATACTTTCCAAATCCCTGAACGCCGTGCTTATATTGATTTATCTTTGCCTCGTGTTCCTAATCTTTGTTTTGCAGGTTTAGTTGGTTGTATCTTCAGCGTTGAGGGGATGTTTGTGTTTGTGTTGGCTTTGGTGAGGGTGTTGTTTGGCCTTGTTTGATTGTTTAGTTTTTTGGGTCTTTGTTTGATTGTCGGGTTGTTTTTGGCTAGTGCTTTCTGTATATGGTCTTGTTTGTATGGACAAATATGGTTGTACTTTCTTGTTTAGTATATTGGGATGATTTTGTTCGTCGGAAAAAATAACTAAGGATATTATTGTATTTTTAGTTTTGGAAGCTAGCTATGCATTGTACTTTTTTAGTTCTGGACATTAAACTTTCAGTTTTAATGGTTTTATGGATGAATACAGCAAAATATCATGTAGCTTTTACAAATTTTAGATAGTACATTTGCAGCACCATTTTATTATTAGTCTTCCAACCATGCTAATCATGGTTAGAAAACAGCCGGTGCACTTCAAGAGAATATGCTTTTTTCATCGACCTATTTGCGTCGGCAAGGAATGCCGTCGCAAAAAGCTACTTAATTGCGTCGGCATTGTCTCCCGTCTCAAATGATACCAGTTTGCGTCCGCCACATCGCCGTTGCAAAAAACTAGTGGCAAATAGATTTGTTTTTGCATCTGCAAAGTACTTCCCGACGTAAATAATATTCCCTCCGTCCCTAAAAGTTTGTCACTTTTGGGAATTCCAACTTTTAAGAAAAGAAATTTGATGTACAATGGAAATGCAAACCTTCCAAAAATACCCCTGTGTACTATGACCAGTACTTGAAAATTTGAAATTTGGTGGCCCAAATTTTTGGCCCTGGCGCCATCAGTCTGACTCATGTGTACTTCATCTTTTTTATTTTTATTTTTTAAGATATACTTCATCTATTTGAATTGATTGTTTCACATGCAAAAAGAAAGGGTAAAATGGGGCATCCATCAAATTTTGCTTTTGACTTTTCGAAGTAGACAAATTTTATGGGACAAGAAAAAGCACCAAAGTGCCAAACTTTTAGGGACGGAGGGAGTAACTTTTTAAGCTCAAAAAGAGTACGACTAAAATAAAATTGGCGGAGGACGAAAAGAAGTTCTAATTTTTGGAGGGTTAATTCTTTGATTTTGCCCAAAAGCCCCAAGCCCCAAATCTTTCTCATCGATCGTCTCCTCTCTCTTTCATCATCTCTCCATCATCGTCTCCTATGCCTTTTTCTTTTGCTCTAACTTTTTTCAGTTGCTAATCGAAGACAACGAGAGCACCACAACACTGACCACGGCAACAGGAATCTCTCTCATCGTTTCTTATGCCTTTTTCTTTTGCCCTAACTTTTTTCATCTGCTAATCGAGGACAAGGAGAGCACCACAACGACGAGCACGGCCACAGGGATTTCCGACGAGACTACCACAGGGGTTTCCGACGACCACACCACGCCTTCGCTACCACGTGATTCTGGTATGCTCAAAGGGGACCTTTATTCCACTCATTAATTTCCTAAGCGATCTCCTTCATAGCATGGCATGTTCTATTGTTCCTTGATCAGTCAGTAATTGCCATCAATAGTAAGATTGTGTATATTCTGAATCCTTATTGCTATTTATCACATGTATGCTACTGTTATTGGGAACCCAACTCGGTTGGAAGTGATTTCAATAGCACCAAGAGGAGCCCTCGAAAGAACCGAAAGAGATCCCCATATATATATATACATATATATTTATATAAGAGGTCTTTAAGAATTCTTCCCCACAGAGAAGTATTAAACTTTTGTTATTGAGATTGAAGAGCCCACTTAGAAACAAAAAAAGGCAAAATGTCAAAAGAAGCAAAAAAAAAAAAACCCATAGGTTTCTCATCGAAAGAAACAAAATATAGAGCTAGGCTTAGAGTTTCTGTTCCTCATAGAGACAAAAACCTAGGGTGAAGTCTCTAGTCTCAAACAAGAGGGGAACTTTAGTACTATTATGTATCTGCATGTTCCTATATGAGTATATGGTTTCTTGGTTTATTTGTAATTTAAAGAGTTTTGTAATACTGATTCATTGATCTCTTTGACTTCTAAATCTGAAAATTGATAATTTTATAATGTGGTGTTTTAACAACTTGTTTATCTATTCCTGTGTATATTGTTAGGGGGACTAGTGGAACTCAAGTGCGTTTGTGGGATTTGTTTAATATTGTGTTCGGTATTTGGCTCTTTCTTTTCTTTCAACTCTAACTTGTTTCGTATATATGTTGCACTATCTCTCTTTATTTTTCTTTCCTCAGTTAAGTGACTGAGAACATACTGGAATATTTTGGAGTAGGTAGTATGCATTGGTGTGTCTATATATGCATAATGTACATGTTTGTCTACAGAAAATATTGAGGGAAGTAGAAACATGGACAAGAGTTGGATTGATTTACAGAAGATGTCAAGGGACTACTTGAATGGGATTGACAGATTTCTTGAGTTTGCATACACCGCTAAGCTTGATAGTTTGTTCATCAGTTGTCCTTGTAGAAAAAGTGAGAATCGCTATAGTTTGCATACAAAGCTAAGAGAACATAGGGCACCAGGATGAAGATATTGGTTGGGTGACGGAAGGAGAAAAAGGTGACATGATTGTTGTTTAGGCTTCATCCATTATTTGCCTCTCCTTTACCATGTTCTCCACGACTGGATGGAAAGGTACTTTTAGTTTCAGTTCATGTAAATACCGTTTCATTTTCTCCAAGTTCTTGTTTGAGTTTCATATGGTGTTATATTCAGTTTCATTTCTGGAAAATTAGTTTCAGTGATGTTCTTGTATGGGGACTGAAATGAAAGCTTTGCATTGATTATTTAATGATTAAAATGCATCTCTCCTACAGCAATTAATTATTGGTCTTAGCCAACTTGTGTATCATTAGTGCTTGTGATCTTTGGAGAGCAGCTTATATAGAAATTCACTTGGTTGTGCTTATTTGTTTGATAAGTTAATTGAGTTGAGCTGGGCAAAATGAATAAAAAGAGGCAAGAATACTGCAAGGTTAGATACTTGCTGGACTGTGCTCACCATGGGCCACAAGAGTGTTAGATAGGTTTGCAGGACCATGACCCATTTTGTGTACCTGTACTTGATTATGTCTGGAGGTATCTCAGCTTAGACTTTAGAGTTACATTATCATTAGTTTGACCGCTGTACTATTTTTGTTTTCTTCAGGACTGTTGGCATTTCCCTAGCCTAACCTTGATTTTTGGTGGAGAAAGAGCTAAGAAAAATGGGAGAAGCGGACTGCTCAAATGCAGTCAATACTGCCGAGAAAACAGAGCAAGAGAGATGCTGCTCTCTGGAAAGCAGGGGAAAAAGAAACGTGAAATGGGCCTGCTCTACCTTCTTCATTCCATTACTCCTTTAAATACTAGGGCAAAGCCCTTTACATAGGGAGGAGGTAAAAGACTAAATAGGACACCACACTTTAAACTATTACAAAACTAACATAAGCACTAGAACATTGCAATAAAATACAAAAGGCATTAATTTTAACAAGGACGCTGTCTTGTAGTTTTGTTGGCACCTTGTTCAACCTAGTCAGATTTCGTGGATGGAAGATCATAATCATGTTGACGAAATACTTTTGTTGGCGCCTTGTTCAACCTAGTCAGCTTTGCTGAGTACCTAACTTTCTCTTGACGAAATACTCTCTAAAGTGCATGGTGAGATATATAAATGACTCTTTGTTCATCCATTCATTCAAAATGCATGAAGAGGGAGGAAGCTAAAATCACTGCATGGGAGAACCTTCAGAAGGCAAAAGCCGAGGTAGCGATAAGGAAACAAGAGGTTTGTTAAAATCTTTCCCGATAGCATGTGTTATGCAGTTCTAGATTCTGTGGAGAAGTGTGATATTATTTTTCCATCATATGCGCTTAACATTCCAAATGACTTTCGAGATCTGTCAAGCAGGAATCAATTGAGCATTGCACTGAATATGTGCCATTTTTTTAGCAGACTATTTTGATGGACTTGTGTTTCGTACTGTAAGTTTGTAACTACTGTTAGCAATCAATCTGTAGATGTTAATGAATTTTCCTTCTCTCTCCGTAATTGATTTTCACTTTCAGAAAAAGGGTTTGTAGATCTACAACCCGTCAACCCGACCGCCCAATCCGTTTCTGCAGTCGGTCAGGAATCCGACCAGTGGTCGGTCGATCTTGGATGGAGTTTGGGGGAATGTGATTAAAGTCGGGTCGGGTCCAACCCGACCCGAATCCGACCGATGTCCCTAGTCAATAGCCTCTTAAATTGAAGTTTTGATATTTATATGTAGGAAGATTCTGCTTACTGATACATTAGTAGCAAGTTTGGACATGGGCATGTATTGGGGTTATCAACAGATCTGTTGGCTGCATTGTTGCTTGGCGGTTTTCTTATGTATGTTATGATGAAATTTTATTGTTTCATGTGATTGCAAATGCATACATAAATATAAGTCAGCATTTCATTCTTGTATATCTATCTTCTTCTGCAGGTGTTTGTCGAGGACTAAAGCGTGTAATGATCGTGAAGATGCAATATTTTGGATTCCACTTATTTTGCGTTGTTGTACAATGTTTTTAGTACTATTGGCATTGGCTACTTTAGCTTTTATTCCCTGAACATGTAACTGGAGCAATATTGTAATATGGATCTCCTCGAGATTGAATGAATGGATCAATGTTGGTTTTTGAATGAAAGATGGTTTTTGTATTAGAATGGATGAGGACATGCTTTGGATGGATTAGCCCTTGTTTTATATGTCCAAAAAACTATATATGCAGGTTAGTATCTGTAAGTAGTAAAAAAAAAAAGGGCCAGCGATTGCTCATAGGATGTACAGATGTTATTCAATTTTGCGACGGCACAAACTCAGACGCAAAAGGAATAAGTTTATTCTTGAACCATTGGCGACTGCATAGGCCGACGAAAATAATGCTATTTGCGACGGCAAGGCGTCCCGATGCTAATGATCATACGTTTTCCAAATTTTGAGTCGGCAAGAATGTCAACGCAAAAAACCTATTAGCGACAGCGCATGCCGACTCAAATACTATGCGACAAGGTGTCCCGATGCTAATGATCATACGTTTTCCAAATTTTGAGTCGGCAAGAATGTCAACGCAAAAAACCTATTAGTGACAGCGCATGCTGACTCAAATACTATGCGACAGCACTTGCCGACGCAAAAAACTTTTTGACACCACACCATTGACGTGCCCCCCATAGCCAACGCATTTCCGAGCAAAAGACTCTTCCCGTCGCAAATGGTGTCCTTGCCGACGCAAATAGCATATTCTCTTGTAGTGGTGGTTTCTATGGAACTTATTATGTGACCATGGTACTTGTCACAAATGCCTTATCTTATGCAACCACAAATCCAGCCACTTAAATCTTGGAACTTATTATGTGACCATGGTACTTGTCACAAATGCCTTATCCTTTGCAACCACAAATCCAACCACTTAAATCTTGCATATTAACTCATTAACCCCTAATCGATCTATTTCTTTCTCTCTCTCTAAAAAAAAGTCTCCCTTCTCTCTACTCTCTCTAGCGTACAACGAATGCAGCTCTGGTTTGGGGGAGGGGCTGCCGCCTCCTCCCTCCCGCACTCCGCCATCGCTGCCCACCCCATTCCCTATGAATAAGCATCTCCTTAGCCCTCTTCCACCTCCAATCGGCTCTGGTGCATGGTGTATCTCTGGCGTCTGTTGTACGCGTTGTACGCCGCTTCTCTCCTCCAAAGATTAACAGCCCCTTTGAATGGTGAGATAAGAAAAGGGAGCATTTTCTCACAAAATCTCACCATATTTGGTGAGATTGGGTGAGAAAGGGGAGGAGCCAATTAAACATTTTATTTTATATTTTTCTCTTCATTTCTCACCAAAATAGTCAATCCAAATGAGTGATTTGGCTAGAAACCAAAACCTTTTCTTTTCTTTTCTCTTGAAATCACTTCATTCAAAGGGGCTGTAATTGCCCAACCTCAACGGATCAGCCACAACCCCAGTTACCGGATAAGCGTCCACCTATTGCTCGACTCCCCATCTCCAATCGCCCCTTCCCCTCGAGCAAAAGGGATTTCCCCTTTTCTACTGTTCCCGGCTGCTGATCGGCTCCCTACTTCCAATTTCCCTTTCCCCAGTCCGATCGGTTGTCCCTCTTGATTCGATCGGTCCCCCATTTTTCAGTTTCCCCTTCTCCGGCCGATCGGGTCTTTCTCTGTTCTTCCCTTTTCTAACTTCCCTTTCCGATCGGTTCCGGCTCCCCTATTCGTTTCTCCCTTTCCCCATCCGATCCGATCAGTTTTATTGGTCCGGTTTGTGCACATTACCTGGTTTTGTTTTCTATGGGTTTGTGATTTTGTTGCAGGTTTATGGGGACAGTTTTATTATGCAGATCATTGCGGCGGCTCTAATCACGATGTTCAAGATGCCGGTGGGAATACTTCTGGTTACGGGTCTTCTCGTAGATGCAAGTTGTTACTTCTTGTTTCTCAAATAATGGTGGCGGTCTCGTGGATGCAGTTTCTTTTTGTTTCTTCTTAGATAGAAGTTTAATTAGTTGTAGTTAATTTTAGTTTGTTGTATTTTTTTTGCCGCCTAAGAAGCACGGATACGATACGATACAGATACGCGAATACATGATTTTTCCAAAAAGAATGATACGATACGTTGGGGGATACGTTGAATATAAAAGTAAATAAAAATATATTATATATAATTTTTAATTCCTAAAACTTCATTAATAAGTTTTCCATTACACAAGTTCACCATTTTACATGCCGAGAGAGATATATTCACGTATAGTTATATATATATATATATAACTGTATCTATACAGTTACTATATATATATTTACATACACACAACGAGAGAGAGAGCGAGAGAGACGAGAGATTTACAAGGTTGTCGAGGGAGAGGATATCGTCGGTGTGTTTATGGTGTCAATTGGTGGGGGAAAAAGAAAAAAATAGTCCTGTTTGCAATTTTAGGTAATAACATATTTACCCTCGCGCGTATCCGAAACATATCCGATGGTATCCGCACGTATCAGATACGTATCCGGAGTGTATCCAAGAGTATCCGCGCGTATCTGAAACGTATCGGGATACCTAAAAGTAATTCTAAAAGCAAGATACTTTAAAAAGCGTATCGGATACGTATCCGGATAGTATCTGAGAGTATCGGTATCCGATACGTGATACGGAGGCCAAAATAGAGTATCCGTGCTTCATAGGTTGCCGCACACACATGTTCACACTGTGCTCTATTCTTTAGGCCTTAAGTTGACCTTCGCTCGTCGTCGGCGTTCCTCGGCCTTTTGTTGGCCACTATCTTCTGGCGACGGCATAGTTTGTTTTGTATTTTGTGTTTTACGGTTCCGTACTCTGTGTTCTGTTCCTTAGGCCATAGTTGGCTTTCGCTCGTCGCTGGCGTGTCTTAATTATTGTAACAGCGATAGCACAGTTGTACTATTTCCTTATCTTTATCAAATGCATTTCTAACATGTTCCAAAAAAAAAAAATAATAATAAAAATAAATCTTGCATATTTGATTAAGAAAATAATAGCTTTGCAAACAGTTATATGTTGTATGGTGACCAAAATTTTTTGATTAGGCAACCAAAGCTTGGTCGTTATTCATCATTCTACTGCGACCGAAATCTTATAGGTCAAAAAATGATTTGACTTTTAGTGACCACAATTTACTGATCGCCCAATCCCTACTACGACTGGCATATTGCGACCATGATATCTGGTCGCAAAATGTTTTAGCGACCAGTTGCCATAGTTTTTAGTTTCTTACGTTTCATTTTAATTTGTTATGCTTATTTTCTTACCTTAGTGTTTCCCATTCCCAGTATTGTTCTTCTCCACCATGCCTGATAGTGAGTTCTCTTGCAAAGAGCATGAAGCAGTTCTTCTTTGACTCCTCATCAACAAAGTACTTCTGCAACAAGATAAAAATATGAACAAATTCCATGATTAAGAAGAAAAAGTAGCTTCACACACGAGCTCTCACAGAATCACAAGTAGGAATGGCGCGCAGTAGTTGGCAAACCTTATGCAATTTTTGTTGGAGATTTAATCTTGATTTTCCCACCACCAATTTTTACCCCTTGATGACTGACGACGACGTCATGTTTTCGTGTGTCAAAACCGTAAAGATGAAGAAAAGAAAGAAAAGAATCGCAACCATAATAGCTGAGACCGACAGGATATATAGATGGTGGATGCATGAGGCATAGTTCATACTTAACATATGAGAAATGAGGTAAATTCAATTAGGTTCCACTTATGTTTTGATTAGCTTCGTCATGCCTTCTTTCTAGAACTCTTTAGTATCTCTTCATACTTAACATATGAGCCATAGTTCTAACACTAATGAAGAATTGATCCTTTGTTTTCAAACAACAAGAATTTCTTCAAAGATGGAGTATCATTTTTAACGAGAACTGAGGTAAATTCAATTAGGTTCCACTTTTGTTTTGATTAGCTTCAGTAATTATTAGTTAGATAACGTTAACGATGGTTTATAATGATTACATTGTAGTGGTCATTTAACTTGACCATGCTGATCGACTATTGATAAAATAATTATTGGTGCGTGTTTGTGTCCTTTTATTTATGAGATAAAGTCTATGAACACAACAATCTCCACAACATTGCCACATAGGCATGGTTGTCAGAATCGTACGATTCACGATTCGTATTGTACGATTTGATACGATTCAGTGGGTAATCGATACGAATAGGCTGCCGAATCGAAAATAGCTGCGAATTGGAAGTGAATTGGTGAATCGGGGATCTGAATCGGTGAATCGTTCGATTCACTTAAAATTTCCGAAATTCATTTTTTACTCGTGTTTGCTTCTTTCGTTGTTTGAAAAGGCTTCAAATATTTTTTTTATGGTCTTTATAGTATTGTTATATGTCATCTTGTGTCTATATGGATAGATAATAAGAAAATGAGATTTATTACGAGAGTGAATCGAAAATGAGGAACATAAATGGAATATAACAACCCTATAGACCTTCTATGGGTTTGTTTTGTACTTATAACTCTTTTGTGCAAAAAGAACCATAAGTAGAATTTACGAATCATCATCTCTTGGTAGTTGCAATAGAAGCAGCTTACCTAATACTCCCCGTTATTATCAAATTATCATTTAGAAGGTTTTTATTGATCTAGGCCTAAATCTTTCATTTGCAGTATATATTGTTGTTACCCTAATCAATAAGCATAGTTTCTATACATTATAGAAGTCATGACCGAATCAGAGAGATTCACGATTCAAAAAATGACCATTTCGATTCACGATTTGACAACTATGCACATAGGCACATTGTGCGAAATGTGGTGCATGTTAGTTGTGTTCCTAGACCTCTTTATTTATATCAAAAAAACTATTGCCTATTGCTGTGTCTTCCCTCTAATTCGAGTTTTAATAGAAGGGTTAATCAGGACGATCAAGGGAAGTAACAATATCTTCACGAACTTCATCCTAATTTCCAACTTTACTTTGAAGCAAAGTTATCAATCCCGTATCAGTAAGTGTACCGTTTTCTCTACGGGAATGGTATGTACCGGTACCAGTGTATATTTTGGTACCGTTTCGGATTGACCGTAACATATATTTTATATATTTTAATATATGTACAAAAAATCAAAATAACTTAAATAGAGGTATAAAATAAATTCTAACACTTTGATATACCTTAAAATTAGTTCTAATAATAAATTAAGACGATTAACATATTATAGACTCCAAGTTTTGTTCAATTATCTTAAAATTAAAGCATTTTTTAAGCAAAAGAAAAAAATACACAATTTTTTTTTGTTCTAGCCGGTACGCCCGATACAAGGCCGGCCGATATTATCCGGTACGTGCACCTGGTATCGACCGATACAGGTCGGTATTTGGAGGGTACGAAACACCTACTTATATGTACCGGTTTATGTCCAGTACGGGCCGGTAAGAAACGGAATTGACAACATTGCTTTGAAGTCCTATGCAAGCAAACATTTCTTCAAAATTCAAGTTCGCTACAAGCACAAACACTTTATAGTTTGTGGATCCTACCACCCATATGTGAGTTCCACATACCCCATATCAGAGAGTTTATGTAATTGGTAGTTTAAGTGTTAGTTGTAGGATAAATTAAACACATACAAGCATACGCAATAAAATTTATGATCATACTAAATTGAACACCAAACTCACTCTTTCTAGATTTATGAGTCTTCTAATCTATGCATGATCGACTTGAGTGTCATGATTCGATGGTCATAAGACTTATATTGATGCTAGGTTAGGGACTCTCAATCGTCTTTAGAACCTTATAATAGTTTTCCTCCATCATGAAAGCTTAAACTAACTTATGGACATAGTAGATATGTGAAGTGTTTCTTGAAATTAACTACAACTAAAACCATAATAGTTTTTATTTTAAGGCAGAAAAAATTTCAATAATCTCTGAAATCGATACTAAGATTAATAGGAACAAGGAGTGATGGCATCATATCTCCGAGTTACAATGCTAAGAATAATTCTATGCTCATCCAAGATCCAAACCCAAGTTTAGCAAGAACCCAAACGCGGGAACATCCATTGGGACAAAGCTCACACCTGTTGGAATAAACTCGCACATCTAATAGGCCAAGCCCAAAAGAAAACAAAAAAACGAAAAGAAAAAACCCTGGCCAAAAGCAACCACCACCACCGGAGGACAATTCCTGCAGAACCCCAACCCTCACCACCAGAGCACCACCAAAGCCCTAATTAGCCCAAGCCCAAACAACAGCAAAGAGATTGCCCGCCAATTACTAACAGCCCAACGAGGGACAGCTTGACGACACCAAGACCCTAACCATATCACAAAAAAGCCCTAGCCACCATCTTAGCCCACAGACTGCCACCACTATCGCAAACCCACTGATCGCTACCACCAAAGCCACCAAGCACCCACCAAAGCAGCATCAAGGACCAACACCGCAGCCCAACCACTATCTGAACACAACTCCAGACTCTAGGACAGGCATTGGTCGTTAGGCCCAGACCAGAGGTTACCCAACAGTAATGCCAGCGGCTATACGAGGAGAACCGGAGCCAAATCGAACTGCAGCCCCCTCCAGAACTCTGATCCTCACCAGCCATCAGATTCGCCAAATGTCGTTTGGCCCAAAGACTTTGCATACCCATCAGTAATGCCTACGGCAGATTTGAGAGAACCGAAGCAAACAACGGCGATGGAAAGGATCAAAAGGGGAGGGAGAGCAACAAAGGAGAACAAAAAGAAAGAAGAAGAAAAAAAGAGAGAGATCGGGAGGAGAAAGAAGAGAGAGAGAAAGGGGAAAAGGAGAAGGGGGAGCAGCCCCCCCAACCCCAAAGCAAAAACCCTAGATGTTAAAGAGAGAAAGAAGAGAAGGGTTTTTAGAGAGAGGAGGAAAGGACGTGTACAATTGAGCACTAAGCATGTACAGAAGTTATTTTTCTAAAACCTTTATATAGTTACTCTATGTGGAGGTGAATTTTGAAGGAATATTTAGGTGCCAATTGAGCACTAAGCATGTAACTATCGAAAGAGTAATAGTTATTCTATGTGGGGGTGAATATCTTCAACTTCAAGAAATAATTTGTTACCCTCTTACAATAAAAGAGGTAGAGTTATTTAGGGTTGTTACATATTGAATTTGAGAGATTGAAGGAGGAGGAGAAGGAAAAGGAGAAAGCCCCCAATCTCTCGGACCTAACCCTAGCCGTAGCACATCTTCTTCTCCCCCCTCCCCCTCTCTCTCGGGCGGTGAGAGGGGGGGTGCTCTCTCCCTCTTCACTCTTTTTCTCTATCCCTCTTCTCTTTCTCTCTCTCTCCCTCTCCTTATAGCTAGGCATCTGCTTTTTTCTTTCCATTTCTTCATCGCCGTGTTCTGTTTGATGGCATGATCCAATTCCCCGGTCAAATTTGTTGTCGTCCGTTTTGCTCTGGTTTGTTTGGGTGGATGGTCGGTTCGTGTGCTACCTTTCGGTGATGGTGGTAGGATGTAGTTGGTGGGGTTTCAGGCGGCGGTGCTCTAATAGTGGCTGGATCTATGGGTCGACGCTTCGCCGATCATGGTGGTGGCAGTGTAAGCTGGATCCAAAAGGCATATGGTTAGAATTAGGGTTGCTTTATTTTGTTTGTTGTTCGGATTTAGTCTAGTGGGTGTTTGACTGATTTCCACAGGTTTAATGATGTCTTTGATATAGAGCTCCGCCAACCCGAGGCGCCCGGTGTCTGGATACTAGCACCACGTTTGCCATTCAAGATTACGGTGTGGATGGGTAATGGCGCCTGCTTAGGAGTTCAACATTAGTTTCGTCTCTTTTAGGGTTTGACTGTTTTTCTATATCTATGTTTTCGGGTGGTTATCAGTAGCTACTTTATTTGGGTGATTATTTGTAGATGTTGTATGGCTTCTTTTAATGAATTGAATGGGTTTGCTTTTTTCGTGAAAAAAATAAAACATATTCAATTCGAGTAAAATACAAGATTGAGAACAAAAGAGACATAGTGACAAAGTATTTGATTGTCACAAGTATCATCGAGTAAGGAGATTAAATTATTTACACCACCAGTGTAAACATTTGTTTCTTCCAAATCAATTACATTGCGTCACGTTGCCATGTTCTATTAATTGTGACCACTGTTTTGACAGCATGACATGACGCAATGTAATTGATTTGAAGAAAATAAATATTTACACCGACGGTGTATATAGTTTATGGCAAATGCCAACAATGCAATAAATACAGAAGGGAAATGCTACGGTGTCCACCCGCCATTTGGGGACACCGTAATTTTTGGCACCATTACAAGCATAACCAAGACCAGTCATATGTATAATCAAAACCTTACAAAGGCAAAACCCCCAAAATCCCCAAAAATTCTGGAGATTTTGGGGGTTATGCCTTTATAATTAAGGTCGTGGTCATACATATCACTGGTTTTGGTTATACTTGTAATGGTCGACTATGCCAAAAATTATGGTGTCCCCAAATGGCGGGTGGACACCGTAGCATCATCCAATACAGAATATCCACAAACTAAGGTGCAATAAATATGGAAGGTGAATTACTATGGGATATGCACAAATGTCACATGGAAACATTGATCAATGAGTATTCTGTCATAACTGATTTCTATCTTTTATGCTCATTTGGTTATTTCCAATGCCAATGCCATATTGGTCCGGAGAGATCAAGAGCGGGCTGCAACTTCTCTCCTTTCTTTTCTTTTCTTTTCTTTTCATTTCTTTTGGGGTTTTTTTCTTACTCATGTGATCACCTTGTTTTGAATTTGTAAGAGGAACTTTTTTTCTCTTGTAGGATTTTGGGAAAATTTAGTTTTTGAACGTCTCATTTAATTTATGTCTTGCCATGGTACTTTTTTTGTCATCTGACTAATTCTTATATTAGACCCATTCTTGAATTGGGTTCTAGTCACCTACTAATGCTATACTTGATAAATCTTAAAGCACAATAAAGTGGAGAAAATGGTCCACGACAAAACTAGAAGACGAAGTGGAGGGAATAGGAAAATATTGCAGGGATGGAAATGGCACGAGGTTGGAAAGTAGAAGATGGAGCGGAGGGAAAAGCTAGGAAAATTATTATTATTATTATTATTATTATTATTATTATTATTATTATTATTATTTTGTCATTCATTAAACCTAATCTACTCTATCCTAGGGGACTTCGGGGGAGGGATGGGGGTGCTTATGGAAATCAAACTCTGCCCATGTGCATCAGAGTATAAGGGAGGCACCAATGCACTCTTGTACGCCACTTGAAAAGGAAAATTAATTTAAGTAGATGAAATGTCATTTGCTAATTTGGTCATTTTACATTGTTGTTGATTTCTTTTTAGAAAATAGCATTAAATGGTAAAAACTATTCCATATTAATAGCACCTTAACTTTTGCCCGAGGGCACTTGTAAGCAGAACCGATAATTTATTCTCATAAAGAGATTACAGATATAAGTTAATACCTGTGACATTAATGCTTGTCCGGACTTAAAAAATCATGTGAGACGATGATGATTATGTGAATAATCCGCAATTATCACATCATTGTGGAGGAAAATGTATTTTTTTTGCAAATTACTCATTCATGTAATTTAACTCTGAGCCAAAATTCGCATTGACTATTCTTTGATTGGTGTTCATTATGATTTGACACTCAAAGATTAAAAAGGCATGGAATAGTATGGTAAGTCTCGACATGATGATCGTAGACACAATGCCATACAACGCTTGTTGTCAATTAAAGTTACAAAAAATTTATTAATAACGGATCAGTTACCCAAGGGGGTTCTCACCGGAGAACAAGTGGGATCAAGGGGAATGGGGCGAAATCATGGCCGGGCCAGGCATTCCAAAAATCTCAAATTTTAAGGGCATTTCAATATTTTTAGTACTTGAATTTGAGTAGGACTTTTTGCTTCTAGAAATGCAACACGAGTAATATTCAAGTGATACTCATGCGTTCTTGAGATAATATATATTTACCTATTTGGAGACTATGTATTTTGTATTCGTATGTAATGATCAGTAAGAAATTTATATTGGTTTGATATTCTCGTATTGTGATTGTTGCTGTAAAAATTGTTAAGTGTATAAGTAACTCTTTAAGGACATACTCTTTTTTATTAGGTATTGGGCACTAAAAATCCTTAGACTGACCCTGGGTTAAATCCTACTAATAGAGAGTAACTTTAATGGCCTTGAAAAAAAAAAGAGTAACGTACTTTAATGGCTACCCAACCTAGATAAATGGAGATCTAGGTTCAACGAGACAACGCAGTTAATTTGTGACTTGTGCCATTGAGGAGATTAGTTCTCCAAACCGTTCCTATGATACAACAGTGATGACTGTGTTAAGGATAAGCGTTTCTTTTAATGATTCTTGTAGTTTGAAAACTCAAGTGAGGTAATATTGCACGATACTCTTAATAAGAAGTTATCTATGTGAGTGTGAAGTGGAGACGCTTCTATGAGAATTTTCTAAGGCTTAGTTCTCTTAATTTCTCTTTCAAATTAGTCAGTGTTCCAAGGCTAAAAGTAGCACAACTGTTCCAAGGCTAAAAGTAGCAAATCTAATAGACCTTCACAAGGGAACATTCAAGGTCTAAAGCTATCTATTCTATGCGGGAGATTCCCACCTACACTACTCCCTTTGTCATTTGCATTATTTATCCAATCAATTTCATTTATGTGGGGGATTGTTCAAAAATATTTTAGTGTACATTTTATTTTTGGTGTGAATGTAAATTGACTCGTTTTATTAGATAATATTTTATTTATTTTGTGAATCTAAATTGACACATGTTCGCCGTTTGACAGGAGCGCCTTTCATGAAAAGTGGTGCCCTTTCCTTGATGATTATTTGAAAAGTCATCAGTTGGTCTATATATTGCATATTTGATTACATTAAGGACTAGTAAATTTCTAATATTTCGTTGAGCATAGACGAATTTGTCGTAAAATAAAATGCAACACTCGACTTGATCACTATTTTGTTTTCATCGATTTTTAAATTTTGAGTTCTGAAATTTTTTTTTCATTCATAAAAGCACATAGATTTTCTAACAACCTCCACGACACAACCAACATTTCAAAATACTACTTCCAACACCACCACCATCATTTCACCACCACTCCTACCAATTTTTCACCGGCCACCACAAGTACCACCAAACATGCACCATAATAATTGAAAATATTCTCAATGTTTGAATTCGCTGACACCGCCTCACAACCACTAGCGCCACCACCCAAACACAATAACAACATTCTCCATCCAAAAAAATTGAAAATTTGCTCAATCTTGTTGGATTGAGAATATTCTCGACATTAAAATTCACCCTCACCATCTCCACCACCACCACAAGTCACAACAAATACGATAAGATCAGTACTCTCAATCTAGAAAATTGAAAATATTCTCTATCATTTTGCCTTTACGGGTTCCTCAACGAGAAGAATAAAAAATTAAAAACGAAGTATTCAATTTCAAAAATGCTTATAGAAAAACATAAATAGTGTAAAAAAACTATGTTTTGCTTCTAATTATCTGTGTCTTTATTAATTTTTTTAAAGCTTTTGATCATAATTTTATTTAATATTGCTCTAGTCAATCCAAATAAAAAAAGAAAGTAACGAAAAATCGAGAAAAGAAACAGAAATTTCTAAATAAATAAAATTGGACAAACAAAATCATAACACTTATTTTAAATTTAATTAAGGTTAGGATGAAAATAAAGGACAAATATTCTGGTCGTCATAACACCTTCCTTTGATCAGATAAAGAACTAACCAGTTTGTTGGGCTTCAAGAAAACACCGGCATAGAGCCGACGACAGAGCTCGTCAGGACAAGAAGTATCGATGGTTATTCTGTAGTTTTTGAAAATTGCTAAGAAATTGAGCGGGGGCCTTGTGATTCCTCTACTATTTCCTGCTACTTCCTTTCCCTTCGAGTCTTTCCCTCTTGTTTCTTCATCTTGGTTCCTAGCGAAGCAAAATTAAGATAAGTGAAAATGAAGAGAAAATTTTGATCAAATCGTAAGCACAACGAGCCTGATAAATATTTTCCACCCCAAAAATAAACACTGCCACAACCCCACTTACCGTCCCATCTGATTCAAGCAGATCGAGATCAATTGGTTTGTGACTAGAGCCGTATGTATGTATGTATCGTGAAAAGTTGAAAGTCAGGTTTGGAGTTCGAGTATCATTCTACAACTAACTTATTTTAAACACGTGCACACCCACCTACACTAGTGGTGCAATGTGTGTGGAGCCGAACACTCATGTGAGTGAGTGTAATTGGGTGTAGAAAAACAGATGGGGTTATAGAATTAGTCCTCGGGGAGGGGAAAGAAAAACTTACTACCAAAGAAATATAGTCTCACCTTGTTGAGAGTAAAATTGGTAATACTTTTTCTTCTGATAACTCAGATGTTCGGGCCAGTTTACGGCTTTATGCAAATCTTGATTAATCCTAGGGGTCCAATCCATCGTATACATGCTTGGAGCCCAATCACAGTGGGAGCAAAGCTCTGTATGAACTGGTGGTAAAGGAGTTTATGGTACTTGAGTGGTTTCGAATATGAGACCTAGCCTTAGAATGGAGCAAACCCTCAAGCCGTAGGCCTTGATCACTAGGCTAACCCCTTGTGTTTGGAATGGTGAGCACTTAATATAATGTTGGGTCCTTTCCTCTCATTACTAATTATTTTTGAGTTGGATATAAAATTTTCACATGTTATCAGAGTCGGGCCCATTCTGATCCACATTTTAAAAAACGGGAAATTACTGGCCGGTCCTTTTTTTGGCCGGGGTTCCATGTGGACCCTTTTTTGTAGCGCTATCTCGTGCAACCTCTTTTCTAAAGATGCTTTTATTATTTTACCATTTTACAAAATTCTTGGGGGTGTGAATTATTGCCTTCTTGGGGGTGGTGAGAATTCTTGACTTCTTGGGGTGTGAATTCTTAGGGGTGTGAATTCGGCCCCAATATACCCCTTTGCAAAATTCACACCCCATCTGCACAATTTAAAACCCCAGAATTCACATCTCATCTACACAATTCACATCCTCAAATGACCCAATTCACACACCTAAAGTCACCGTAGGGAAAAAAAAAAAAAAGGAAAGGAAAGGAAAGAAAGAACCTAAACAAATACACCAATTCACACCCCAAGATAAGGGGCAAAAAAACTACTCCCATCATATTCTTCCCCTTTTTCCCTTTCGGCTTTTCAAAAAAAAAAGGAACCTAAACAAATACACCAATTCACATTTTCAACTTCTCATTTTTCGTTTTTTACATTTTGGATGTTTGGCAGCCCATTTTCAAAATGTGTTTTGGAAAATGTGGTTTCTGTTTTTGGTTCTCATTATTGGCTTTTTATATTTTCCTTGTTTGACACCAACCTTTGAAAATGAGTTTGGCCAAAATGAATTCACTGATTTTTCTTAAAGAGGGCAAAAGTGAGAAGTAGGGGAAAGGTGTTTTTTGCATTATTGGTTTTCCCATTTAAGGTAAAATACCGAAAATACCCTCACTGATTTTAACTGGTTTCCAGTTTACCCTCACTTAATTTACTCTGACAGAAACCCTACTCACTTTGCTAATTATTTTGAAATAGCAAATAAAAAAATTCAAGACTCAAAGTTACGAAGTATTTGTTAAGCGCAATACTCAAAAAAATTGTTCCCCAAAAAATATATTTTTACCCGAATTAAATAAATGAAAAAAATATTATTCATACATCTTTTAATACAATAATAAGAACCAAAGGGTAACATGGTAAAAAACCAACCCATAATTCATTTTCATCATATATCTCTCAAATACTACTCCATTTGCAAAATAAATTCTGATCATAATCCAAAAATCCAAAAAACTAAAAATGAAAAGCCAAAAAGTATGCTCCCAAACACCCCCACCAAATTCAAAATACATTCTAACCATAATCTAAAAAATCTAAAAACCAAAAAGCTGAAAATAAAAAGCCAAAAAATAGACTCCCAAACAGTACCCCATACAATTGCATCACTTATACACAACCAGGCTCCACCTTTGGAAATTTCACTAGAAAAACACGAGTGATAAAGAAAAACTTCAACCTTTGGAAGCAGTGATGAGAGAGAGGTAGGCTTGCTCGAGGTCGGATGTAAGCCTTGCGTCAACTTTCTGAGAGAGACAGAATGCCACATCCACCATTTTCAATATAAATTATAAAGGATTTTCACAAAAGAAACCTCACAATATTCCGTACGAAACCCCCAAAAGACTATAGTTCTTTCATTGCCATAATCATACTTCAAAGTCCAAACGTTTCAAAATATTACATCTTTGGCTCAACGGCCCCAAAACAACATAAACATCGAGAGTCATAAAACATAAGAGTTTACAAATTTCCATAGTCAAAAGAATAATTACTTGAGTTACAAATACATCTTCAAAAGAAATTTACAAAGATGCCTAAGTAACTTGTCAAAGTTAGATCTCAAAAGAAGTGTCCACAATCCAAGCACTTCAGCCATGCATGCTATTGTCCTGGGTTAGTACCTGAAATAAAATAAAGCTTGAGCTACACTAGCCCAATAGGAAATTTTTTGCACTAACAGTATATGCGAATGAAATGCAGGGATGAGCTCAAGATGGGAATTCGAACGACAATCTCAGAACGATCAACAATCTTAAATCAATGAACTCAAAGACGATTTAACAATCAAAGGCATCTCAAACTTAGAACCATTTCCATCTTTCACGTGTCCAATATCCATTCGCCGTATGTGTCATGAGCCGAAGCTCCTGCCGGGCTAGTTGAGGGATCCCGATACCCCCTACCAGGCACCGTACCCTTCGGTAGGTCCTGAATGTAATCAATTTGAGCTTTTGCTCCTGCCGGGCCAATTAAGGGATCCCGATACCCCCTGCCAGGCACCCACCCGTCGATGGGTCCTGAATGTTCTTGTTGTGTCAATGAGTGTGTCCAAGAATTCCGTACTCACTTATTGTGTCGTTTCGTTTCGTTTCAAACATAGTCCACATTGCTTTTATAGTCAAAATTCGACCAAACAAGGGCAAGATTTGCAAAGGTAATCTATGAACATAACGAATACGATTAATCATGTTACGGAGTGATTTGGAAGTTTTTAGAACTGGTTAGAAGTGATCGGAATGCAAAACGGTGGAGATCGGAACAAAACTGGGAAAAGTTGTCCAAAGTCAACTGGTATCGATACGGCAAGAATGCCCATATCGATACGGTTATGAAATCAGGAATTCCAAATGTTTCTATTTTCTTATGGTATCGATACGGCAAAAAGCCCGTATCGATACAGATCAGTGTCGAACAGATTTACAGCAGATTTTCTGGGTTTCAGCCCCAACAACAACAACAACAACACGAGACATGATTTTGATGATAGAAAGCACGTCATTTACATATATTGAGAGGTAGAATCCCTGCCTCGAAGTCGAAGCACGTTTTCCAAGGAGTTACGAGCTCTAGCCTTTCGAAAAACCTCGATTCGAACGAAATACAACTTCCCGAGCTCCAACGAACGAGGTACGGGCCACAATACGCGTGAGGATACAAGATTTGTGGTTATTTTGGTGGGGTTTGAGTGATTTTGGTGAGATTTTGAGAGAGAGTGAGAGAGACCGTGTGAGAGAGAGAGTGAGCCGGTGGGGGAGTGGAGGGGAAAATGATCTCCTACTCCCTCACCCTCCTATTTATACCAACAAATAAACATATCACACACACCCCTCTACTATCAATTCCATCATTTTAAACCCCAAATCACATAAAAGCCAATATTTCATCTCCTTTTCCAATAATCATGCATTTATAAAATATTAACATTCGATAACATAAACACAGGTCTCTACATTCTACCCTCTTTAAAGAAATTTCGCCCTCGAAATTTTCCATGCCAAGACTAGCTACTAATGCATCATGCATGCATGCAACATTCATAACCTCCAATACTATGACATAAGTCAATTATCAAATGCTTAAAGTTTTAAACACTCACATTGGCTCATTCCGGAAATAGGTGCGGGTATTTCTCCCTAACTTCGTCCTCTCTTTCCCACGTCGATTCCTCGCTACCCTGACTTCTCCACAAGACTCGCACTAATGGTATCGTCTTACCCCTCAAAACTTAATCGCGCGAATCTAGGATACGAATCGGTTCTTCTCCATAAGATGCATCGGCCTTCAATTCAAGTTCGGACCACTTAAGCACGTGCGACAGATCCGGTTTGTACTTCCTCAGCATAGACACATGAAACACGTCATGGACACCCGATAGCTTTGGTGGCAAAGCCAAGCGATACGCAACCTCCCCAATTTTCTCGATGATAGTAAACGGCCCGATATAACGTGGCAATAGCTTCCCTTTCTTCCCAAAACGTGATAACCCCTACAAGGCGATACCTTAAGGAATACGTGGTCCCCTTCTTCGAAAGACAACGGGCGACGACGACGGTCGGCATAACTCTTTTGCCTACTTTGCGTGGTCAATAATCTTTGGCGAATCACCTTAACTTGTTCGTTCGTTCTGTCTTGAGCTTCCTTAAGGCGTTGAGGAATAGTTCTCATACTCTCGGAGGTCTCCGTGACCATATCCGGTCCCACTAGCATAGCCTCTCCCAATTCGGTCCAACATACTGGCGATCGACATGGTCTCCCATACAAGGCTTCATACGGCGCCATTTCGATGCTAGAGTGATAGCTATTGTTGTACGCGAATTCTACCAACGGCAAATGGTCCTCCCAACTACCCCGGAAATCCATCACACAAGCCCGAAGCATATCTTCCAAAGTCTGAATTGTTCACTCGGATTGCCCATCGGTTTGAGGATGATACGCGGTACTAAACAAAAGATTTGTGCCCAAAGCGGCTTGCAAACTCTGCCAAAAACGCGCAGTAAACCTCGGATCACGATCAGATATGATGGATACGGGAATCCCGTGAAGTCGAACAATCTCCCGAATGTACAAACGACTCAACGCTTCCACGGAATCGGTAACACGAATGGGCAAAAAGTGAGCGGTTTTGGTCAAATGATCAACGATCACCCAAATAGCGTCATGCCCCTTCGGCGACCTCGACAAACCCGTAACGAAATCCATGGTCACGTTCTCCCATTTCCACTCGGCCACAGGTAACGATTGTAACTCCCCCGCAGGTCGTTGATGTTTGGCTTTCACTTGTTGACATGTGAAACACTTGGACACGAAAACCACGACGTCCCTTTTCATTCCGGACCACCAAAATTGCCTACGTAGATCATGGTACATTTTCGTCCCTCCCGGATGAACGGCCAAAGGTGAACGATGAAACTCTCGCAAAGATTTCCTCCTGACACGAAACGGGTACGAACAACTTTCCTTGGTAGCGTAAGCCTTGATCGGCATGTATCATCCACCCCTCTTGAGCTTTTCCACTAAGGAATCTTGCACGAAGTTCCTCCGCTTCTTCATCGTGTTGTTGAGCTTCAATTACTCGAGTCGATAGGGTTGATTGCACCGTCAAGTTGCATAATGTGACCCCTTCCCGAACATCCATGAAGTGTGAAGCACAAAAACCCAAATCGTTCATCATTTTCCTCTCATAAATAGCTAGATTCGCAAGGTGTGTCGATTTTCTACTCAACGCATTCGCCATGACATTCGCTTTCCCCGGGTGGTATTGCAACTCGAAGTCCTAATCCTCCAAATGTTCCATCCAACGACGTTGACGAAGGTTAAGTTCCTTTTGGGAAAACAAATATTTCAAACTCTTATGGTTGGAGAAGACTTCAAATTTCTCGTCGTACAAATAATGGCGCCAACTCTTCAAAGCGAATACGACGGTCGCAAGCTCCAAATCGTGTGTCGGATAATTTCATTCGTGAGTTTTCAATTGCCGTGATCCATACGCTACTACTCGCCCCCTTTGCATCAAAACGCATCCCAATCCTTCCTTATACGCATCACAATATACGGAGTAGCCAACTCCACGTTCGGGCACGATCAAAACTAGTGTGGTAGTCAACCTCCTCTTTAATTCATCGAAAGTTCTCACATGAGTCATTCCACACAAAACGAGTTCCCTTACGCGTTAATCGAGTCATTGGTGCCGCCAAACGAGAGAAATCGAGAACGAAACAACGATAGTATCCGGCCAACCCCAAAAAGCTTCGAATCTCAAACACATTCTTCAGTCGCTGCCAATTCATGATAGACTCTATCTTTCCCGGATCAACAGATACACCTCCCTTCGAAACTACATGGCCCAAGAATTTGACTTCGGATAACCAAAACTCACACTTACTAAGTTTGGCATACAATTGGTGCTCCCTCAGGAGTTCAAGAACAATGGTGAGATGAGATTGGTGTTCCTCTTCCGTTGGCGAATAGATAAGGATATCATCGACGAATACGATCACAAAACGATCAAGGTACGCACGAAAGATTCGATTCATTAAGTCCATGAAAGTAGCCGGAGCATTTGTCAACCCAAAAGGCATAACAACAAATTCATAATGGCCATAACGTGTACGAAATGCAGTTTTAGGAATATCTTCCCTCCGAACTCTCAACTGATGGTAACCAGACCTCAAATCGATTTTGGAGAAACAATTGGCACCCCGAAGTTGATCAAACAAATCGTCAATTCTAAGCATAGGATACTTGTTCTTAATGGTGACTCGGTTTAGCTTACGATAGTCGATACACAAACGGAGTGATCCATCCTTCTTTTGCGCGAAAAGAGCCGGTGCTCCCCACGGCGACGTACTTGGACGAATGAAGCCTAAACTCTCCAATTCTTGCAACTGAGTTTTCAACTCTCTCAATTCGGCGGGCGCGAAACGATACGGAGGTACGGAGATAGGAGCGGTACCGGGAAGCAAATCAATGGTGAACTCAATCTCTCTCTCGGGAGGTAAACAAGGTAACTCTTCCGGGAACACATCCGGAAAATTGCGAACCACTAAGGGTAACTCCCCACGCACGGAGGCATCCTCATCTAACGTCAAGCTAGCCAATAGTGAATAAATCGACTCGTGTTCTCGAGGCCCACACAAATATGGTTCCAACGGTTCCCGACGTTCCCCAATGAATTCGAAACAAGGACCCTCAGGAGGACAAATGCGAACCCGACGCTTGAAACAATTGATAGTAGCATGAAAGGTGGACAGCCAATCCATTCCTAAGATCAGATCAAACCCTGACATCCCCAGAACAATGAAGTCGAACACAAAATGGCGGTCATGAATAATCAACTCACAATCTCGACAGATACGATTAAGAGGCGTTCTACCCTCTAGTGGTGTCTCAACAAATAAAGGTGGACAAACAGTTTCCGTTTCCAATTCCAAGGCACACACGAATGATTCAGCAATGAATGAATGTGATGCTCCAGAATGAAAGAGAACTCTAGCAAAGGAGTTGAATAAAAGAAATGTACCCCTCACGACAGGAGTCTCCGGAGCCTAAGAGGTGGTAGACTGAATGGCAGAAGTGATGTTGTAGACTCGGCCCTGGGTACCCTGACCCTGCACCAAACCTTCCCTCTGACCAGTACTCTGAATAGGCGCGGAAGAACTTGCCCCCTTATCAACCCCGGAACTCTGAGCCGATGTAGTCTGGCGGAAGTGAGGCTGTTGCTGCCTCTGAGTACCCTGAAACTGCTGGCCCACATTACGCCCCATCCCCGACTGCTGTACGGAGCCCGACTCACTGCGTACTCCCGACCCTTGGGGACAATTCCTCGCAAGATGATCCGTCCTCCCACAAACATAACAAGCCTTCTCAAGGTGAGGGCACTGAGCACGAACGTGTCCAGGTTGGTTGCACTTATAGCACACAGGTGGAGGTTTAGACAATGCACCCCGAGTCCCTGAAGATGAAGGCGGCGGCCTAAAGCTCGATGAACTACCCTGTGGTGGTTGAGATGGTTCCCTCGCTCTTTTTCGCCCCTGACTCCCAAAACTTCCCGATGACGAACTCACACCCACATTTGATTGCCTCGGTTTCCAAACTCCCCTATTTCTATGCGCCTCTTTTGGTATCTCGATGCTCCTAGCGCACTCCACAACCTCAGAAAACTTTGTCCTACGTTGGACGGTCACCATTCTCCTTAAGGTGTTATTCAGTCCCTTCTCAAATCGTCGACATCTCCTCTCCTCCGTCGCCACCAACTCCAGAGCGAAATGAGACAAAGATTGGAATTTCAACACATACTCTGAAATAGTCATATTACCCTGCTCCAGTTTCTCAAATTGATCTCTCATAGCGTCACGTGAAGTTTCCAGAAAATACTGTTCCTCGAAGAGCGCCTCAAACTCGGCCCAGGTTAAGTTCTCAACATCCGGCTCATCTACTTGTGTCGCGGTCCTCGCCGCTCTCCTAGCATCCTTCCTACCTACCAACACCGATTCCCACCACTCGCCTGCTTCCCTGACTAGTTGAACGGCCACAATTCCCACCCTAATGTTGTCCTCGATGATATTAAGGGCCCTGAAGAGTTTACGGATTTGTGTCAGCCAATGGTCGGCCACCAATGGGTCACTACTAGTCCCGTCAAAAGTCAGAGGGCTCCTACGACTAAACTCATGCATTGCTACCATGGCTCGATCCTCGAAATTCTCTATCGGAGCTTGGTTCAAGAGATTTACAGCTGTGAGTGCCGCAACAAGATCCCTAGCGAATTGAGTTTGAGCATGAGGTGCTCCTGCACCTCGACCGACCCCAGCCCCCAGATTCCCACCTGGGTTCTCCCCATGCTGACTAACCTCATCCTTGGGAGGTACCCCACAGCCACGACCACGGCCTCGAACACGGCCTCGACCACCGCGGTTTCCAACCCCTCCTCGTCTAACGCGTGTCCTCGGAGGCATCTTACTACAATGATATAAGAAAGAAAGACTATTAACCACAACAATATAGCTATGAGATCAAAGCCCCAACTTCCCAATACGGGTTAAAAATAACTCTATACCACTCTATGATAATGAAAATGCAATGCCACGTAGTCACATGAATGTTAGTCACACAAGCATACACAAATTATGTTAGAGGGTGCGACATTTTGAACCCATGAGGTGAAACGCCTCCCCACGGTCACCAGGTGTTCTAAACCTATGCTTAGATACCAAGTTGTCACGTCCTCCATTTTCAACATAAATTATAAAGGATTTTCACAAAAGAAACCTCACAATATTCCGTACGAAATCCCCAAAAGACCATAGTGCTTTCATTGCCATAATCATACTTCAAAGTCCAAGCGTTTCAAAATATTAAATCTTTGGCTCGACGGCCCCAAAACAACATAAACATCAAGAGCCATAAAACATAAGAGTTTACAAATTTCCATAGTCAAAAGAACAATTACTTAAGTTACAAATACATCTTCAAAAGAAATTTACAAAGATGCCTAAGTAACTTGTCAAAGTTAGATCTTAAAAGAAGTGTCCACAATCCAAACACTTCAGCCATGCACGCTATTGTCCTGGGTTAGTACCTGAAATAAAATAAAGCTTGAGCTACACTAGCCCAGTAGGAAATTCTGCACTAACAGTATATGCGAATGAAATGCAGGGATGAGCTCAAGATGGGAATTCGAACGATCAACAATCTTAAATCAATGAACTCAAAGACAATTTAACAATGAAAGGCATCTCAAACTTAGAACCATTTCCATCTTTCACGTGTCCAATATCCATTCGTCGTATGTGTCATGAGCCGAAGCTCCTGCCGGACCAGTTAAGGGATCCCGATACCTCCTGTCAGGCACCATACCCTTCGGTAGATCCTGAATGTAATCAATTTGAGCTTTTGCTCCTGTCGGGCCAGTTAAGGGATCCCGATACCCCCTGCTAGGCACCATACCCGTCGATGGGTCCTGAATGTTCTCGTTGTGTCAATGAGTGTGTCCAAGAATTCCGTACTCACTTATTGTGTCGTTTCGTTTCAAACATAGTCCACATTGCTTTTATAGTCAAAATTCGACCAAACGAGGGCAAGATTTGTAAAGGTACTCTATGAACATAACGAATACGATTAATCATGTTACGGAGTGATTTGGAAGTGTTTAGAACTGGTTAGAAGTGATCGGAATGCAAAACAGTGGAGATCGGAACAAAACTGGGAAAAGCTGTCCAAAGTCAACTGGTATCGATACGGCAAGAATGCCCGTATCGATACGGTTATGAAATCAGGAATTCCAAATGTTTCTATTTTCTTATGGTATCGATACGGCAAAAAGCCCGTATCGATACAGATCAGTGTCGAACAGATTTACAGCAGATTTTCTGGGTTTCAGCCCCAACAACAACAACAACAAGAGACATGATTTTAATGATAGAAAGCACGTCATTTACATATATTGAGAGGTAGAATCCCTACCTTGAAGTCGAAGCACGTTTTCCAAGGAGTTACGAGCTCTAGCCTTTCGAAAAACCTTGATTCGAACGAAATACAACTTCCCGAGCTCCAACGAACGAGGTACGGGCCACAATACGCGTGAGGATACAAGATTTGTGGTTATTTTGGTGGGGTTTGAGTGATTTTGGTGAGTTTTGAGAGAGAGTGAGAGAGACCGTGTGAGAGAGAGAGTGAGCCGGTGGGGGGAGTGGAGGGGAAAATGATCTCCTACTCCCTCACCCTCCTATTTATACCAACAAATAAACATACCACACACACACCCCTCTACTATCAATTCCATCATTTTAAACCCCAAATCACATAAAAGCCAATATTTCATCTCCTTTTCCAATAATCATGCATTTATAAAAATATTAACATTCGATAACATAAACACGGGTCTCTACACAGAACTTGATCCTGTTGTAACAGTCGTATATGGTTCAAATTTCCTCCTTATTTCTCTGTCACTTGAGGACATCGAGCGGTAGCGGCAGATCCACAGAGCTCTGCCAGACCTTTTACGGCAGCGACAGAGGCGGCGGTGGTTCCGCGAGTGGGTCAGAGAGTTTTCGCTTCTTCAGGGGTTGCTCCGAGGAAGCCATGAGTGAGAGAGAGAGAGAGAGAGAGAGAGAGAGAGAGAGAGAGAGAGAGAACTGGTAAACTGGGGTGGGGTATTTTGGGTACTTCACTTAAAACGGGGCTTATGTCAGTGGGTAGGGTTTGATGCAGAGTTGGCCTAGACAGGTATAGGAAGACAGAACTGGGCCGGCTTGTGAGAACCCCTAATCACAATTCACACCACAATAAACAGACGAGCAAAAAAAAGATACATGCACGATGATAAAGCCGAAAAGATGCTACACGTAATAGATCTCAAACACAACTGCACGAGGGGGATGTTAATGACATATAGACTCACATTACTTGGCCTCACCACTATTGTCAATTGGTATTGAGCTGGATATAAAATTTCCACCATTACCACATTTACTACTGATTAAATTTATTTTTTTTGTCGACATGCATGGTAACAAACTATCTTTTATAAAAAGGAGAGAGAGAGTGCATAGCAGTACATTAAAAATGAGAGTATCGTTTCATAATGAATCCATAAAGAATCAATCAAGAGGTCTAATTTCTTAAGTATGAATACCAAAACCTCACAAACCCGAAGTTACCAAGGTATGTGCAACTACCTTCGCCTTTGCGGCGAATATCTTCAATGACAACTTCTAATTCTATAGGGTACGACTAGGCTGTCGCGCCAGGATTCCCCCATCTCCCCCGCCCCTTTCTCACCATTGAGGGAAGAAGGCGGTGAGGGAGGGAGGGAGGAATAAGTGATTCGGTTCCTATGAATGCGATGTGGTTTAGAGAAAATGGATTTTTGTGTTTTATAAAGGGGTTCGAATAATTTGGAAAAATGTTTGATTTTTAGAAAATGAAGGGGGTTTTGGAAAAGAAAGATATCGAACTTTCATCAAGCTGCCTACGTATCTTTGAAAAAAGGAGAATTAAATCTGACCGTAGTTCTGGAGCATTAAATGTCCAGAAACTCATATTCAATGGTATTCTAGGAAGAAATGTATGGACATGACCTTATCATGCGCGTGTTAGAGGAGAGTATTAAGGCTCCGTTCTGCTAAGATTCTTATTTTAAGTACTTATTTTTCACTTTACGAGACAAATCATTATCTCATAATACATCACATTTAATGGATGGACAGGAGTCACAGGGCCTTATTGAGTCAAGAGGGTACTTTTCTTGGATTAATGCGCTGGGACTTGCTCGACAACTAGTCAACATGAACCGGCTTGAAAGTTCTATTTCTATAATAGGCGTATTTCTAGTGTTGATTGAGTTAAGCCAATTGTTTTTAAAGTTAACAATATTGGTATAAAAGATGGCTCACAATGGTATAATCAAATTTAGTAACATCCTTAGAAATAATCAAATTTTGGGCTTTGGATAACCAAAACTAGCAACCTTTTTCAATAATCAAAATTTATGAACCCCACACCACATAAGTTAACTAGTTCTAAAATTTGTATACACGCGTGTTTCAACTGGTATTTTCTTCTTCTCTTCGTCGCCTACTCTATATCTTCTTCACTTCACCTACAAACTATTTCTCTTTATTTCCCTCAAAAAGTGAAACTCATATCTCTTGATCATCTACAATTCACCCCATTGTCGCTGGATTGAGGTATTTTACTCTTCTTTCCCATTTCTATCCCCCCCGCCCCCCCAAAAAAAAATTCATAATAGGAGGGAAAAAAGTCACTGATTTTTTTCCAAAATTAAGAGAGAGAATCGATATATTTTAGCCAAAAAAACGTAAATGGAGGGAAGTGAATGGCGGGAAACAGAGGAAGAGAGAGAGTATGTGTGAAATTGTAGTGGACCCTTATTTTGGTTATGGACTAGAAGTGACCATTATGAAGCTCAACATTGTTAAGCTTAGCAACCTCTTAAGTAAATAATCAAAAACTGATGTGTCAACTTTTGTTTATCCTTTTTTTATTATACCACTGTGGATAGCCTAGGATTGTTTATTCCGTAGATTGTCAAAGTTAATGAAATGTAACGACCCGAATCTCGGGCCAATTTTTTCCGAATAAAATTAAACATTTTATTGAAGTATTTTTGTAGATATAATTGATTTTGTTAATTGATAAATCTAAACCTAGACTTTCTAGGAAACCCTAGCCCAATTTCATAATCCTATAAAAAATCTAGCTATGATATGCAAAATCTAGTTAGGATCTTGGAAAAATCTAGTTATGATATACAATCTAAGATTGTGATTTCCTCAAATCTAAGGAGTTTATTGTAGGAGATTGAAAGAGAGATTTGATATAGATTTTTCCTAGATATCCCTAGATTTTATAAGATAAATTAAGATTGGATTGGATTGGATTTTATTAGATATTATATAGATTTTGTTAGATATTGTTAGATTATATAAGATATGATTAGGATATTCTAGATATGATCTAGATCCTTCCTTCATTAGTATAAATAGGCATAACCCCTTTCACATTCTTTCCACATTACACCACACACATCACCAAGTAAATAGAGAAAGGAAAGAGAGAATAGAAGGGGAGAAAGAGAAGAGGAAAAAGCTTGAAAGTTTATTTTATAAATAGTTAGTGATGTTTTGAATGGTGGATATTGATGGGCTAGTGATGTATTTAGTCCAAATGTGAAAAAATATTTTAAGGCATTTATTCATAGACAAAACGGCCGGTCATATTTGAGATAATCCGGGGAGTATACGATATGCTTTCCACTTTCGGAATCCTTTCTTCACTCTCATTTTTTTGTACTCCTTTTGATCATCTCGTGATATTTGTTCAATCTTGTGGATATCATTGGAAAGTGGAATAATTGGTATCGAATATGATATTATTGGCTGAGTACTAAATGACTGTTTAGTACAAGGATCGAGTGAACTCACCAATAGTCTATCCAATATCCAAGATGGGTCGAGGGTGACTCGGCGAGGAAGGTATTGGGGGAGGGTCACTGGTCTTGTACTGAGGAGAACATGGTATGATGTTCCTTATGATTATTGCTTTGACTTTGTGGTCGATTATCGTTTATTGATTCCACTTGAATATGAGTTTTGTTATTCTGTTGTATCTTATACTTCTCGGATAATTTCTTTTTCAGGTGTAGAGCCGGATTAGTGAAAATTGAATCAGAGCACATAAGAATTAATTTGAAGAGGTCTTAGAAGAGTTGATAATTTTGGCAGATCTAGAAGATTATTTAATTGGCGGCTTAATTTATTTTGGTGATGTAATTTATTTATGGAGAAAATAGGGGCCTAAAAGTGTTTGAAATACAATGTATTTTGGAGTTTATTTTTAGAATATAGCGGGGCGTTACATGAAATGTCCCGTGTTTGGACATTATAATTTATATATGATGTAAAGAATCAATCGACATTGTAATTTATAGATGATGTAAAGAATTTCTTTGATTGATTGAAAAAAACCCAAAAAAAAGAAAAAGAAAACATGTATCAACATACGAATTGATGAGCTAATTTCTTCTATGGAATTTGTTACATTAAGAAAATATTTTCTTGATCACCTGTATGAGACACGATGACGAGAACCATGCATATATGGTCCGTACCCTTCCCATTGATTACTCATAGAATTCTTGGCAAAATATAAAACCCCACTCCAAAGTCCAAACTATCTTGTTGAATGCACGGACGACTTCACTAGAGTTCCAGGATCTAAAGAGATTTCCTTGCGTTCAAAAAATCTACTAATATTTTATATATTTTTTTGTATAATTTGATAGTATTTTTTTCTACTGTAAGCACAGAATTAGTAAATAAAAATTTATTGAAATTTGTGAGCAAATAGATCATATAGCTCTGCAAAATGAAATAAATTAGGCTCGATAAATCTTCATGTAAAGTAAGGCTCCGTTCCAGAATACCTTCTTAAAAAATAAGTATTTATTTCACATTTTCAAATTCAAAAATAATGTAAATAAAAAATTATTTTCTTATTTTTTTTGCACCGTATAAAAGATCTCGATAAGATCTATCAAATAAGATCCATATTGCTAGGAAAATTATTTGCGTAAACACATTATTTTTGAACTTGAAATTACCTTCTTAAAAAATAAGTATTTATTTTCAGTTTTGGAACAAAGTCTAAATATAGTTATCTAGTGTTTTGTATGCAAAATTTTGTGTGTATATTTTTGTCACCTATAAATTAAAATTTTGCGATCGCGGCTCGTTGAACTACGTTCTCTCAATATTCTTTCATTCGTCACTATCTGTAGGACCCACCTCCCTTGTACTAGGCTCTCCCCTCCAATCAATTCTTGAAATAAATATTTTGCATTTAAATTCGTGGGCCATACGTTGCTTGCAACCACTGGGAAATGATTAGTAAAACAAAAAGGGAGAATTGCAAGACAGTGGGAAGAGGGGCAAAAAATGCCCAACACATGGACCACTTTTTCGGAATTCATAAATCATGGGAGGGAGAATATTAATTCCAAAGACATGGAATTCAAAACAGACCTGGACAAAAATACCCCCTTCTCTTACACGACGTCGTTCACTCTATTCCCTCCCCAAAACGTGAAACGCTCCCACCCCAAATCTCTCTGTGAAACCCTAGCTAGCTGAAACCCCCTCTTTCTCTCTCTGTTGCTCTCTGAAACCCATCTCGTTGCTCCTCTCTCCTCCTCTCTCTCTTGCCAACCGATGACCATCAATCATCACGACTTACTCGTCGACTGGAGTGGTGAGGGTGCGTTCCCCATCTCCGCCCACCTCTGCTTGCTGTAGAAATTCAAATACAGGAATCAATACGCGTCACTAGACCAGTAGCCGCCTCCAACAATCCTAATATCAGAACAGGTAATAAATTGTCTACTACTCCTATATTTGCTATGTACTTCTGTGTAAAACGCTCTCCCCTCCCCATCTTGATTGAAATCTTTCGCCCGCCACATGTTCGACAAAATATGCCCTCCACATATATTGGCTTTTAGACTGTAGCACAATCATCCTTTTCGATGTGGAGAGAGAGAGAGAGAGAGAGGACACAAGCCCCTAGTTAATCACCACAGAGAAAAATCTGCATATAGCATATCCTGAATTTGAAGGCAAAATGGCCTTCTCCCTCATTGTTCTCGTTAGAAAGGTACAATCTCAAGCTATACGGCATAATATTGCAAGCACAACACAAAAAATAGTTACCGCTAAGAAAGAAACTGCCGCTGTTTTCCCCAGAGAATCAGAAAACATGGCAAATCTCAGTCACCAAAATAGTTGATTATTTTCACCAATGGACTGTTGGAGATTGGCTATTTGGCTCTCCTTCAATGGAATAAGATAAATCAGAGATACACAAATCAGTTTCAAAGATCAACTATGAACTTGGAGGATTTTTGGATTGGTGGCTCAGAGTTTATCACGTTGGATTTTTTGTCTGCGTCTTATGGTTTTTCTCTCCATTAGAAAATTCCTTGATCAAAACATAAAATTATGGTGCATGTTTGTGGGATTCATAAGATGTTGGTGGAAGCAATTGTAGTACCTGTTTTGACTGAAT
Organism: Rhododendron griersonianum; assembly: GCA_018127125.1. NCBI lineage: Eukaryota > Viridiplantae > Streptophyta > Magnoliopsida > Ericales > Ericaceae > Rhododendron > Rhododendron griersonianum. The sequence goes on from CM030797.1 coordinate 35,083,351, forward strand.
AACTACTCATAACGGTTTTTGGTCGGTTGAGTTCACATGGCCAAGTGCAATCCGAAAAGGTGCAGACTTTTTCAAGTATTTTGCATAAGCTTGGCAGTTGGGACTTACAGTGGTGGCTTAAAAAATTCAGCAATATTGGCCTTAGCCACCTAGTTTCGTTGGGAAGTTGGCTTTGGTCCTAGAATTTGAAGTGTTAAAGTAGTGTTTTCGGCATCAGATTGGAGTTTCTGCTTGGTATACTTTTTGGATGGTATAGAAAGAGGAGCATTCGGGGGGGCATTTGATAAAAGAAAAGTATGGGCTCTGAAGATAGATAGTTCCTGGCCGATCAAAAAAAAGATAGGATAATGGTGTTATAATGAATATAAATGTACTTTTATGCATCTAAATGTACTTTTCATGCTTTTGCTTTTGTTTTTCTCCATTTGCACTTTAGGATAATGGTGTTATAATGAATATAACTATAGTTGTAAAGAACGACGATGATGCTCCTGCCTGGTACGGGTATCATAGTGCTGGGGAAGATATGAAATGGAAAGTAATGGCAGGTTAACGTGGGCGGGTAAATCTATAGATTTATGGGTACCTAAATTACTTCAATTAATTTCAGTAATTCTGGTAGATCAGAGAAATGGACGGCATTATTTGTGTGAAAGGAGATGTCTTGCTGACAACCTCAAACCTGAGTTGGCCTTGGAATTTAACTTCTATATGCAGGTATAACTGATTTTATCTGTTAACATTAGTGGTCACTGGTCAGTGGTCTCAGCCAAATTCTGCCATTTTATGAGGTTTGTAGTTTTTTTTTTTTGGTCAGTCATAGAGCATGCCAATCGGATTTTTGTGAATGATGAATACTGACCTCTGTTGTTTGAGCATTCTGGTTTTCTATTGGTTAGATGTTTGTCTATGTTTGAATGTCATCATTTTGCAATTCTAACATCTAATTTCATTTTCTTCTTTGCCTTCTCGATCATTACTTGATACAATTCTCCTCGTTCCAGTCAATACATAGTTCATGTATAGCCTTCACATGGCGCAAGGCTTCTACTCAAAACTTGCTTGCATTAGCATGTAACTTGTTTTTTTTTCTGAAAATATGAAAGTTGCTCTTTGAATCACCTAATTTTGCTCCTTGTATGAACTTTTGTGTGTTCGTGTGTATGAAATGTGGTTCTCCTTCAAGTCATGTAACTTATTTTTTTTGGAAAATATAAAAGTTGCTCTTTAAGTCACCTTATGTTACCCATGTTTTTACTCACTCAATGGTTGTCCCTTTACCCTTGTGTGTGTTGGTGTGTATGAAATGTGGTTATTCTTCAAGTTATGTAACTTGTTTTTTTTCTGAAAATATAAAAGTTGCTCTTTAAGTCACCTAATGTTGCTCCTTTTAGGAACTTATGTTGCTCTCTATGTAAGAAAGTATGCCCTAGACTGTTAAGGGCAGTCACCCATGTTTTAACTCACTCAATTGTTGTCCCTTTACCCTTGTGTGTGTTGGTGTATATGAAATGTGGTTATTCTTCAACTCATGTAACTTGTTTTTTTCTGAAAATATAAAAGTTGCTCTTTAAGTCACCTAATGTTGCTCCTTGTATGAGCTTTTATTGCTCTCTATGTAAGTTTGTAACAAAGTATGCCCTGAACTGTTAAGGGCAGTCACCCATGTTTTAACTCACTCAATGGCTATCCCTTTACCCTTGTGTGTTAATGTGTATGAAATGTGGTTATTCTTCCAGTCATGTAACTTATTTTTTTCTGAAAATATAAAAGTTGCTCTTTGAGTCACCTAATGTTGCTCCTTGTATGAACTTTTGTTGCTCTCTATGTAAGAAAGTATGCCCTGGACTGTTAAGGGCAGTCACCCATGTTTTAACTCATTCAATGGCTGTCCCTTTACCCTTGTGTGTTAGTGTGTATGAAATGTGGTTATTCTTCCTATCATGTAACTTGTTCTTTTCTGAAAATATAAAAGTTGCTCTTTAAGTCACCTAATGTTGCTCCTTTTATGAACTTTTGTTGCTCTCTATGTAAGAAAGTATGCCCTGGACTGTTAAGGGCAGTCACCCATGTTTGACTCACTCAATGGCTGTCCCTTTACCCTTGTGTGTTTGTGTGTATGAAATGTGGTTCTCCTTCAAGTCATGTAACTTGTTTTTTTTTTTAAATATAAAAGTTGCTCTTTAAGTCACCTAATGGTACCCATGTTTTTACTCACTCAATGGTTGTCCCTTTACCCTTGTGTGTTGGTGTGTATGAAATGTGGTTATTCTTCAAGTAATGTAACTTGTTTTTTTTCTGAAAATATAAAAGTTGCTCTTTAAGTCACCTAATGTTGCTCCTTTTATGAAATTTTGTTGCTTTCTATGTAACAAAGTATGCTCTAGACTGTTAAGGGCAGTCACCCATGTTTTAACTCACTCAATTGCTATCCCTTTACCCTTGTGTGTGTTAGTTTAATTGTGGCCTTTCACAGTTGACTATAGGTTTTTGGTCTCGAAGCATTTGCCTTTGGTTCTCAATGACTGAAGTGCGGAATAGATACTGCAAGTGGTCATGGTTTACAATTTACATATTCCTGTAAATATAGTATATGGAATGTTAACGCGAGTTAAAAAGATTTTACCATATAGGAAACTTATTTGTAATGAAGCTAAGAAGGTTTCTGAAGACGGTAATTAACAATGTTAGCAAAACAAGAATTGATATAATTGCTTTCTTTGAAGAAAAGCCAGATATTTGCGCAAGGAAGCTTGCAAAATGGAATGTTCTATTTTCTAAAAAATGGTGATGGCAGGTACTGAAGGGAATGAATTCCTAAAGCACCAAAAAAAAAAGGGAATTGTTTAGAGATATAGTTGTGGTTCTCTTCCTATTGTTGGGACGAAAGAATTGGGCAAGGCTATGCTTGGTAGTTAGTTTAGGTGATAATATTTTCGTTGAAGTTGGAGATAAGATTCTAATACGGTCAAAGAGATTGCCAGCCTACTGAATGTTAGATATGATTCTGTATAGCTTGAAAAATGAAATATTCTGAGAAAAATGATACCTAGGGAAACCTTTTGCTCGTTCCACTTTTGTAGGCTTGAGTATCAGGAGATACGGAAGTGGATTATGATTTGTCCATGCAATTTTATGGATGTCTTTGCTGACAATTATTTAAGGATACGCACTGGTGCTGCAGGTCAGCTGTCATTCTTGATGTATCGTAGATCATAGTGTACAATCACATAAAGCTGGTATTTTATCTTCATTGTAGTTCAAGAAACTTAGTTGTCGTGACCTGAAGGTGGTGAAGGCAGAGGGCAGATACGCTGTTTATACAGGATCATAAACTGTAAGGAAGGTAATCCTAGATGTTGCATGGAGAGAAGAGGTGACACGATACCTGTGGGAGTCCTGCACTTTAGAGCATACGAGAAGTAGATTGTCAAGTATCATGGTTTGAGGGCTATTGATGGTGGTACTTCAGATAATTAGAGGGGCTTTTACTGTCTGTTTGAAGGTTTTCTAAGTAGGTGTTTGTTCTAGCTGAATTTACAATAGGGCTTTCCACGATCAAAATCCAAAGAGAGCTTCTTAAAAATTGTATTATCGAAGTGGTTTCTGGCCCATATGTGGAAAGCAGAGCTGTGCCAATATGCACCAGCTCTTGTGGCAAAAAAGCTGAGTCTGTGCCTCAAATGTGCTTGAGTCTTGACTACTCATTCTTCAAAACTGAATTTTTAGTAACAGGTTTCTTTCAGTCTTGACTACTCGTCGTAGCGATTAAAGAACAAGTTGAAGTACTTTTCTTGCATATTTAAAGGAATGTGGAAGAAGACAATTGCTATACCAGACTAAAACATTTACTCAAAGTAAAATGAAAGTAGAGAGTGACATCTCAAAGAAATGTTACTAATCGAAGATGTAGGAATACACTAATATGACTCTTCTGATGGAATAGATGCCCTAGCCTTACCCCTTGGTTTCATATTTAACCTAATTCTCAATTAAGTCCTGATTAATAGGATTTAGTCGCTTTGATGGAGACAAAAATGTAAATACCGAGCCCAGTTGCCTGCACCTAGTTTTACTCTCGATAAAAGTGTAGGCTAATAGGAGAGAACTATCGAGGCTGCCTCCCTTGTGGTAATCTAGACGGTACACAAGAAGTTAAAAGAAAATGCAGGATAGAATCACCGATAATTTATCTTCGGTTGTCAAAGAATTATAGTATCTACTATCTAGAGGCTTTGGTTTCTAGTTTTGTCTAATATGATCGGTGCAGGTGTGAGGGCTGTTGCAGAGAGACATGTTGAAGAAGTGTGCGCTGAGAATATAACAAAGTTTATATCAGATAAGTCGAGACAGAGAAATCAAAGTTCGTTGTCTGAGCTTTTCATTTCTTTCCTTGCCAAAGTAAGTCGTCATTTCTTAGTTCTGTCTCATCAAGTAAATCAATATATATGCTATCAGCACTTTGATTATATTTATTGGTATGTTTCTGTATTTTCTTTCACTATGTTCCTCCTGAATTAGTGGCCACTCAGATTCTATATTAAACACAATGGCTTTTTCCCCATACGCATGTTGATTAAAATGGATTCTGACTTTCCATTTGCTGTGAAAAATTTAAGTCGATTGTTTAGGAATTTTAACAGGAATAATAGATACTTTTTTTTTTTTTGCAGTTTTCAGACATTAGTTTGAGGGCATTAGAACAAGGAATCTGCCTATATACTGGACAATGGGAACCTATCGATAGCAATATGAGATGGCTGCCCAAAACTTATGCACTATTTGTAGTCTCTCTCTCTGTGGCACTAAAATGCATCTTTCTATTTTCAGAGCGGAGCTAATGGTATCACTTTTCTCTCGGTGGCACTAAAATGCATCTTTCTATTTTCAGCGCGGAGCTAATGGTATCACTTTTATGGCTATGTAGGTGGAGGATCCTTTTGAGCAACCAGCTAATAGTGCCAGGACTGTTAGCAGTAGACAACTAGGGAGGATATCAGAGGTGTTTCGAACAACCCACCACGTGCTAATCTCAGGAAATCAGAATCAACATTCTCTCATAGCGACGCTAGTCACACCTCAAGTATCTCAGCTTTTTGCAAGGATGCCTGCCAACCCTAGTGGCTACAACAGTGGCTACATTGCCACTCATCGTCCTCAGATGCACTCACCCATGCAAGCTCAATATCAGAATCAACACAGAAGGGTTAATAGGCGTCCTAACAACATCCCGGTCAACAGATCAGTCAATTCATCTCAGGGTCGAGGCCAGCAATTCTGGAGGCCAAGATCTGATAAATAAAGTAGAATCATACGACAAATATCATGTGAGGATTCAGTTAAAAAGTCTGAATGAGTTTTTTTTTTTTCCTTCTAAATCTCTTTCTGCCATTTGGAAGGCCATAGCATTGAGAAGCACTATCTCTTTATCGCCAAGAAAATTAAAGGTCTGACACTTTTCCCTGAATTCTAAACATGTAAAAATGCATGTCTGCAGTCTATATTTAATATCACCCACGTAGAGGAGCATGCTCTATTCTGGATTTAAGCACTAAAATCTGCAAACATAGGCTTGAGTCTGGGTGGAGGTAAACGGGGTATTGAGCCGAACAGATATTCTATAGGAATTGGACAACTGTGTAAAATGTGAATTTTCTTGTAGTGCAATGCCATTATTCCCCCAAACTAAATGAATACGATTGGTTATTAGTATCATAATTTTTTGGTTGGGTGACAGGTGGGCATACACCCTTCTGCAGCGGAGGAATTTGTGACTATGCGCTCAATGATGAGGCGCCTCACTAAACCGAAGACTAATCTCTGAATACACATACAGCTTTGAGAATGGTAATTAGGCTGATATAAGAGGCTCTCTTATGTAATTTGTTTCATATTATTGATACACCCAGGAAAGTAGAGACAAGGATCAAAGAAGGTTATTTCGTTGAGATTTTGTTGAAGTATATATTGTCTCATAAATGGAAGTATTTGTTTACACTTGAAATGCTTATAATGGATCAGGATCCACTCATATGAAGATCCTTATTGTGATTTTTATGTATGTTGCCAACTTCAATTCCATTTTTGTGATGTGCGGGTGGTATATTTTTTAGGTCCCGATGCATGTACCATTGAACGATGGGTGATGTTCGAAAAGTATGTGAATTTTATCGAAAAGTATGTGAATTTTATCGTAGTGTATACATATATGTTGCTCTTTCTGTGGTGTACAAATAGTTTACTACTAAAATTTATTCTTGAGTTGATAGCACTTCAATTTGGCATTGAGTAAACAAGAGGGATGAAAGGTTTTTTTACCGAGAAAGCAGAAACTTCATTACCAAAATATAGCAAGAGTACAACCACCAGCCCTCCCTTTTCAAGGTGGCTTTCACCAACCTATGAGCAACTTGCACCGAGACCCTACTGACTTTTACAATCGAAATAAAGTCAAACTTGTTACATAAGCATCAAATATCTGAAATAATAGAGCTTAACCAAACATCCGGTTTAACAAGAGCAACTATTATATTTTCAGGAAAAAAACATGTTACATGATTTTAACAAGAACCACATTTCATACAGACAAACACACTTTTGTAAAGAGATAACCATTCAGTGAGTTAAAATATAGGTCACTGCCCTTAACAGTCTGGGGCATACATTCTTACAGAAAGAGCAACAAAAATTCTTACAAAGAGTAACATTAGGTAACTTAAAGAGCAACTATTTTATTTTCAGGAAAAAAATATGTTATATGATTTAAACAAGAACCACATTTCATACAAACCAACACACCTTTGTAAAGGGACAACCATTAAGTGAGTTAAAATATAGGTCACTGTCCTTAACAGTCTGGGGCATACAATCTTACATAGAGAGCAACAAAAGTTCTTACGAGGAGTAACATTAGATAACTTAAAAAGCAATTATTATATTTTTAGGAAAAAAATATGTTACATGATTTGAACAGAACCACATTTCATACAGACTAACACACCTTTGTAAAGGAACAACCATTAAGTGAGTTCAAATATAGGTCACTACCCTTAACAGTCTGGGGCATATATTTTTACAGAGAGAGCAACAAAAATTCTTACAAGGAGTAACATTAGGTAACTTAAAGAGCAACTATTTTATTTTCAGGAAAAAAACATGTTATATGATTTGAACAAGAACCACATTTCATACAAACCAACACACCTTTGTAAAGGGACAACCATTAAGTGAGTTCAAATATAGGTCACTACCCTTAACAGTCTGGGGCATATATATTTACAGAGAGAGCAACAAAAATTCTTACAAGGAGTAACATTAGGTAACTTAAAGAGCAACTATTTTATTTTCAGAAAAAAAACATGTTATATGACTTGGTAGTCGAAAACGACGAAAACGGGAGTTGTTCGGTAGATCAACAGGTGGGGGGTGTACTGGTGGCACTTGGATCGGTAATCCACCATATTGTTCTATCGATTGTTCCATAACTTCCCCGTTTGTGAGAACTCTCATACTTCTTGTTTGAAGGGACAACCATTCATTCTTACATAAAGGGACAACCATTCAGTGAGTTAAAATACAAGTCACTATCTTTAACAGTCTGGGGCATACATTCTTACATAAAGAGTAACAAAAGTTCTGACGAGGAGTAACATTAGGTAACTTAAAGAGCAACTATTTTATTTTCAGGAAAAACACACTACAACAAATAAGTCCTTTCATAGCGTTCCGAAGAACGCCTTATTAGCCGATGCAATTAAAAGTCGTTTCTTTCAATAGCGTTCATTGTCTGCTATTGTTAACACATTCCACACGAGCAAAGCACACTATAAAAAGTTAAACATAGCGTTTAGATGGGCGTTGTACTAGCCCCTGCTATTATAGATATTGGACCGTAATTTCATAGCATTTAAAGACTGCTATAAATAAGAGACCTTCCATAACATTCAAAAACTGCTATGAATAAGTAACTACATTAATAAAATTTGAAAATTCCATAGCGTTTATGTCCGCTATAACTTGTCAACTTCTTCATATATACAATTGTAAGCATTCATCGCATCTTATGCAAAGCTCTGAAAAGAACAACCAAAACCAATCGTCAAGTTCAATTAATTGCCATAAAGAAGCTCTCATATATTCACATATTGTTCCATACAAAACCATGCAGCAGGAGACTTCATCTTACATCACTTAAGTCTAAATATAAGTAGCTAGCTAGCTATAGTCTTCATCTTGCTAACAACATTTGCAAGGAGGAAAGTTGCCCAGCTATATGTCTTCATACAAAAAAGGAGCATTGAGCCATTACAAAAAAGAGAGAGATATCAATAAACTTCAATTGAGATCCAACGTCCAACACTAGCAAGATCATAATCTCCATCTCGAGCAAAAAGTGATGAATTATCGATCTTCCCTTTCAACCAATCGACCTACATACAATACAAGAAAGAGACTTAGAAGGTAACACTTAAAATTACTTCCCGGGTTCTAATTCAATCAAGAAACTAGAGACACTAAATGAATTGAAGACCTGTACTTCACAGTTTCAACAAATTGAAGAAACAAAATCTCTCTATTTCTAGCAATAGGATACCATATTCTAGCAATTTATCTATAAACAAAACATATTTGTCTGCCCTCCAACAAATCACCAACATGGTTTGCAACTAGACTAGAAAAAATTAAAGCTTTTACATCAATCTAGCAGTTAAACAGCCCCAAGTTGCTACCAGCTAAAGAACAGCACCAAATGGGACTGAAAGTAACATCGAGCAAAGACCAAAAAATGAACTTCATGAACACATTTTTTTAGGAGTAAACCATGCATAAAATTAGAGGTGTCAAACGTAACGTGTCGTGTCGTGCTGGCCCGGCCCGTTTAACTCCATGCTTCATGTCGTGCTGGCCCGTTTACAGTATTTACTCAAATTGTGTCGTGCCGTGCCAGCCCGTTTACTTAAATCGTGCCGTGCCATGCCTTTTGCCAATCGTGTCGTGCCGTGCCGTTTTCAATCGTGCCAACCTTGCTTTGTGTCGTGCCGTACCGTACCCGTTCACATTATGGGTTGTGGTGTGTTCATAGACAAGTACGTATATCGAACTTCAATTTGCATGTGGTCAAAGAACAAAGATACCTTCAGGACCACGAGACATTAATGTGAAGAATATATTGTTGAGCTTCTACATCTTCTTAGCATCCTATGCCTGGTCCATCTTAAACTTGAGACACTAGTAAGAAAAGGAAAAAGACCAATCTGGTTAAAGAAGACAAGACTTCTAATGGAAAGTAAGGAATTAAAGAAAAGACATAGCAGGAACTCGGGCTTTCACAAGTATAGTAGTATCTGGTATACTTGTAGGTATCTAAATTTTAGCATGTTTTTTTTGTAAGTCACTGTTTGTATATAATTAGCTAGCTGCAAGATAAATTAGAGTGCTCCGGGCACTCTCACTCCAGAGAATCTCCTGGACAAAGAGCAGCGTCAACCTCCGCACAAAAATTCTTCACATCATAAGAAAGTTGCAAATTTTCACTAGAAGATTTCGGCTTTCGTTCGTGTCAGAACTATAACCAAAAGATATAGAGAAGTTCGTACGTCAATAAAGAGAAAGCATGTAATAGAGCAACTCTCAGAACTCGATCTAGGCATGGCAAACATCAAGAGCGAAAACATTTGTTACCTTATCTACAGTTGGGGACAGAGACACAAAATGGAAGCCGTACTAGACTTGAGCCACAGTTGGAAAGCATTTATGTACAAAACTCAGCTAATAGATTAACAGAGAACCAAAAACAATAGGCGATATAGAGAAGGCTTCCTTCTACTTTGTCTTACATGGACATAGGCAGAGAAGTCCATGTTCCTCTCTGTTATTCCATCCCCTTGTTTCTTAGTCACATTCAAATAATCCAACAATGTCAGTAAAATCAAACGTAATTGACACCTCTACACAAAATGGAGCAAAGTAGACTGAAAAAGTAACTCCTAGTCTCCTACACATATCAAATAGAGGCACACTTGGAACCAGAAACTTGGGTTTAAATAATAATCATCCAGTTTATTTCATGTTAAATTGTTAGGGGTTATTTTGTTATGTATATCAATAGTCAACTCAATGTCTCAAGCAAGAGGCATATCAACATCGTCTTATGGATCTGCTTGCTAAAGATTTAGTAAAAACCATGTTAAAAACCATATTAAAAAAATAGGCTTTCGAGGATTGACTATGTACCAGGCCCCAAGCATAACATGTGTAATCATCTTAATCAAGCATAGAAAAAAGCAAAGCCAGAAAATGCTATCGAAAGTCATAGTTTTAGGACATTTCAGTAACAACTTTTTATTGTCTAGAGAATTCACCATGTAGTTTCTACTTCGGCATTTATATTCTACAACTTAAGAGAATAGAACACATAATTAGAAACCTAAAAGCAAGATTCACTCAGATGCAAGGATATACTATCAGTTGGTTAGATGGCCCTGACGGAATCCTCCTTGAAGCAGCATATCAATCCTTCCGCATCCGCTAGATAGAATGTGTTTATTCTGTTAAGCATCTTCCAACAGCTCCAAACCATTCAACCATGGTTGATGCTGACAATCTATGATAGAGAGGACCTCGGTAATACCCTCCTTTTTTCTCTCTGAAGTAGAATGTTGCTCTGCCAAAGCAGCTAATACATACAGGTCTTGAATGAGAGAATCTTCAACTGAGAAAATGCTATGAGAAGCGCAGAACTGCTGGAAATTGGAGTCTGACTATGGGATACTCGCGCTCCAGAGATTTCAACGGCGCCATCTCCCTCGGTGGAAGATGCATTCGAGTTGTTAGGGATGTCGAAAGGAATGGCTTGAATGCAAGAGAGGCAATCAAAGCTATATTAAGGAGGATTCAGAATTTGCTTCTGACGATGATGTCTTCGACTATTCCGATTCAGATGAGCATCGTTTCTTCTGCTGGGGAGCTTAATTATGGGGGTCGTGTCTTCCTTCTGTGTTTCACAATTCATAGTGTTCCTATAGGATATGTTGCCCAATATCTGTTCAGCTTTGTTATGTATTCTTTATGGCTTTATTACGTAATGCTCCTGTCAAGTTGTCATGTAATAATTAGGCCCTTATAGCGGTTCTAAGGGAGTCCAGGGCAATGATGATGGCTGCCTAGAAGATGACTAAGGCAGCCACGTTGTTTTCTGTAACGGTGGTTTTACATATAAGTGCTTAATCATTAGTGTTGACGGTTGTGCTTAAACAAAGAATTAAGTACTTCTACAACTTTCATTAAAAATAAGGGTTTGTCTTCAAATAGAAAGAACTCTCACACACCACAAACGCATTAGGTGACTTAAGGGGCAACTTTCATGATTTTCAGAAAAAAACAACCCTTAACAGTCTAGGGCATGCTTTTTCACATAGGGAGCAACAAAAGTTCATACAAGGAGTAACATTAGGTGACTTAAAGAGCAACTTTTATATTTTCAGAAAAAAAACAACCCTTTACAGTGTAGGGCATACTTTCTTACATAGAGGGCAACAAAAGTTCATACAAGGAGTAATGTTAGGTGACTTAAAGAGCAATTTTTATGTTTTAAGAAAAAAGACAACCCTTAACAGTCTATGGCATACTTTTTCACATAGGGAGCAACAAAAGTTTATACAAGGAGTAACATTAGGTGACTTAAAGGGCAACTTTCATGTTTTCAGAAAAAAACAACCCTTAACAATCTAGGACATACTTTTTCACATAGGGAGCAACAAAAGTTCATGCAAGAAGTAACATTAGGTGACTTAAAGAGCAACTTCTATGTTTTCAGAAAAAAAAAAACAACCCTTAACAGTCTAGGGCATACTTTTTCACATAGGGAGTAACAAAAGTTCATACAAGGAGTAACTTTAGGTGACTTACATTGCAACTTTTATATTTTCAGAAAAAAAGAAGTTACATGACTAAAAGGACAACCACATTTAATACAGAGCAACACAAAGGTTAAGGGGACAGCCATTGAATGAGTTAAAACATGGGTAATTGCCCTTTAACAGTGTAGGGCATACTTTCTTATATAGAGAGTAACAAAAGTTCATACAAGAAGTAACATTAGGTGAATTAAAGAGCAACTTTTATATTTTCTTGAAAAAACAACCCTGAACAGTGTAGGGCATACTTTCTTACATAGAGAGCAACAGAAGTTCATACAAGGAGTAACATTAGGTGACTTACAGAACAACTTTTATATTTTCAGAAAAAAAGAAGTTACATGACTTGAAGGGGAACCACATTTTATACAGAGCAACACACAAGGGTAAAGGGACAAACATTGAGTGAGTGAAAACATGGGTGAGTGCCCTTAACAGTGTAGGGCATACTTTCTTACATAGAGAGCAACAAAAATTCATAAAAGGAGTAACTTTAGGTGACTTAAAGAGCAACTTTTATAATTTCAGAAAAAAACAACCCTTAACAGTGTAGGGCATACTTTCTTACATAGAGAGCAACAAAAGTTTATACAAGGAGTAACATTAGGTGACTTACAGAGCAACTTTTATATAGGGCATACTTTCTTACATAGAGGGCAACAAAAGTTCATATAAGGAGTAACATTATGTAACTTAAAGAACAACTATTTTACTTTCAGGAAAAACAAACTTCCATTGCAATGAGGGTTCACAATGGTGGATCAGATGTTGGTATGAACAGAGTACCTTCTTCTCCTAGGGGAACTAATGGGAAAGTCTCATATATAGTTTTTGTATTCCTCATCTTCACTACCTCTGGTGGGTCAACTCTCAATTGAGCTGTTAGCACTTAGCTGAGTAAGGAAATAAAGTTGCGCCTTCACTAATACCCACGTATTTTGGTGAGATGGTAAGCGCTTGATTAACAAATCTTGTACCCCCTCCTTGTCGAGTTACATCATTAGGGTTAGAGAATATCGCAACAAGAAACCAGAAATAGAAGCTGCAAAACTACAGTCAAGCTTTCTTGGGTCTATTTATGTTCAGAATCTTGGTGGATATACTCCAAGCTAGATTAACAAGTAGTTTTAATTTCTTGGGTGTTGACCACCATTTTAAAAGATCAAATCATGTCCCTAATATCAGCTGCAATGCTCCTGAACAAGCTACTAGTAGAGTTTATATACTAATGGTTGAATAGTCTAGCATTTCTCACCATCCACAAGTGGTAAATAGCAGATGAAAAGATACCAAACGACTTCCTGCTAAAATGGAAAAATAGGCCACTCCACCTCACTATTCCTCCGTCTAACATGGAGAATAGCTCACTCCATCTTATTAATTCACTTGTAAGGATGCATAGGATTTTCATCTTTGGAAAGGCAAGACATGTAGATTGAAGGAACTGTTTTCAGAGGTAGCAGTAAATAACCTTGCACTGATAAAGGACATGTGCATGCTCAAGGTGTTGCATATCATGCTTCGGTTTAAATTGTGTATGCAATTAGCAATTGTTGCATGGTCTGGCATAAGCCATGGGTAAGATATAGGTTCCCATGTTACATCAAGTTTTTCTAGTGTCTAATCAAGTATTAGAAAGAACATGAAGTGTATTTTGTATTGGTTTCATCTTTCTCAGAATAATCAGGAAAAAAATATGTTACATAACTTGAAGAAGAACCTCATTTTATACAGACCAACACACAAGGGTAAATGACAGTCATTCAGTGAGTTAAAACATAGGTGACTGCCCTTAACAGTTTAGGGCATATTTTCTTACATAGAGAGCAACAAAAGTTCATACAAGGAGTAACATTAGGTAACTTAAAGAGCAACTATTTTATTTTCAGGAAAAACAAACTTCCATTGCAATAAGGGTTCACAATGGTGGATCACATGTTAGTATTAACAGAGTACCTTCTTCTCCTAGGGGAACTAATGGAAAAGTCTCAATATTGCCCCTTGTATTCCTCATTCTCCACAGTAGAGGAATTTCGAGTTCCACCCAGGGCTTTGCAAGTTTTGAGACCTCGATCCCCAAACCACAAGGAAATCCGAAAATTTATCTTCTCCCTCACCATATTTCCAATTCCTCTAATTTCCCCTACCCTTTTTCATACACTAATCATTCAAAACCATTTCCCCCTGTACCTATACCCCAAGTTCGAAAATTAATTTGAACCCTTGCCTAAATTTCTGATCCTTCGAAATCGCCTCCCTACAAAGTTGTATTGCTGAATTATGGTTATTATTATCACAATTTTAATGTTGGGTTTAACCATTGTAGGATGGGCTGCTGTTCTGTTGGTTGAGGGTTCCCTCATACAATGCTATCCTCACTCATACAATGAAAAAAACCAAATTTCTTACAACCGCAGACACATGGACGAAATGAGAGAAGAGAGAAAACTGCAAAAAAAATTGAAACACCCAAAACATATACGTACCAGATGCATACGATGTCCCTTGGTCAAGGAGAAGAGACTGCTTCTTCTTCGGTGGAATGGAGAGAGTATTGTTGCTACAGAGAGATGAAGTGAGAGAGGAAGAATGGGTGAGGGAGAAAGCTCCAAGGGGAAGCAGAAGAAGAACCCTCCCCTGATGTTCTATTCCTCTTCAGCAGCAGCGTACGAAGGAAGGAGAAAGGAACGGTGGCTGGGTTAAGATTTAGGGTTTATTTCATTAGGGGTGTAATAGTAATTTCAGGTGCCCTCTCCATGTATTGGGAATTAATTTTTTCCTTGTCATGTTTAGATGAATTATGGAAAAACTGGTCCATGACTTGGGTATTTTTTGCCCCTCTTCCCACTGATATGCAATTCTCCCTAAAACAAAAAAGGGTCATGCTAACAGGCGCTAACTAGCGCCGGATAAAAATAATCATCTGCCAATAGCTATATGTACGGGTTGTTCTTTTAAAAAAATCAAAGTGATTTATTTTTTGTCTTTAATTAAATTTTTTTCGTATTACTTGACTTATCATCATTTTTTTGGAGATTATTGCATACTCATGATAAGATAAATCTAAAAAGTAAAATTTTTTGATCAAAATTCAATTTTTTTAATAAAGACGAAAAATAAGCCATTTTTTTCGTCTTTATTCAAAAAATATTGGATTTCGATCAAATTTTTTTACTTTTTAGATTCCTCTCGTCATGAGGATGCAATAATCCTCAAAAAAAATAATGATAAGCTAAGTAATACAAAAAAAAATTGAATAAAAACAAAAAATAAGCCACTTTGACTTTTTTAAAAGAACAAGTAGTATACTCCTTTTCAACTTTTGCTCTGACACATGCTCCAGAAATCATTTGCCATCTCGTACTTTCCACTAATTACAATATCAACTCAAATGTTATATTTTATAATACTCATTTACCCCAGTTGTTTCCTCTCCTCATTGTAAGAGCATTTTCACTTCTTATTCTAAGGGGGTGTTCCGATTTCTCTAAAAAAGAACTTTTAGAAAAAGAAAGTAATTTCAAACTTAAAAATCATGTGTTTACACAAATAATTTTTCTACCAATATGGATCTCATTAAGATCTTTTAAACGGTGCAAAAAAAATTGAAAAAATATTTTTCATTTTCATTATATTTGAGTTTGAAATTACTTGAATTTGAAAAAAAAGTACTTTTAGAAAAAGGGAAACACCACCTAATTCAAATTTAAATAAAAATCACCCAAAATTCTCCTCCACTCCTTACCCAAACCTATACCAATTTTGAATTTTACTCAAATTTGGTTAAACTTCAAACTCTAACTCAAATTTTTGAAGACAAATTTCACACCTTTAAATTTACTATATTGTCATTAATGAAATTTTTACTCAAATTTGTGCATATTTGTGTTTGAGTTTGAGTTTGAGTTTACCCATTGGAACACACAATACCAAATCAAGTTTTTACCCAAATTTGAGTAAAAATATGAGAAAGGAGTGGAGATGCTCTAACATAGGAATATCTCCAACCCTTACTCATTTTTCAACCCAAATTTGGGTGAAAATTTAGATGTCTTCTCCAATGCTATACCAATTATATAAAAAATTATAAATTTTAATATATAATCAATTGAAAAGTGACACCAACTCCCAAAAAAAACTATTAAATTGAGACGGAGGAAGTATAAATTAATTAAGAAATAGTTTCAATTGTCTATCTTATCACATTTCTTCATTATCCATCCAAACCGCTAACAAACAAATCGTTACGGTCATTTTTAAAGTATGGAATTTAATGTCTTTCCATCAAAAAAAATTAAATGTCTATCTTATAGTATTGAATACAAAACAATCAATGCTTTGAAGCATAAATTTTTTTACTAAAGACAAAAAAAAATTAAAACAACCACATTGTAATTTAATTTATGGATTTCTCTTTCAAGACTTTGGTCATAATTTTTGAATTTTTAAATGTCTCTCATTGAGACGAATTTAACTATTTAAGTACAAAAAATTTGATACTCACTCCGTTCCCTATTGTTTGTCCTTTGCAAAAATTCTAGCAGTTTTTGAATAAAAAAATAAAATACTTTCATGAATAATTTTTAATTTTTTCACACCAAATTAAAGATCTCAGTAACAACTAATTTAAAATTGAAAAATTCTAAAATCAGCCCAATGGGCTGACAATAGTGAGTGTGTGAATGTGTATTAAAGGGTATAAAAAGTAAACAGAAATACGTGTTTTTTTTTTCTTCAAGTTTGGTTATCATCAGCCCAGTGGGCTAACAATAGCAAGACCGTTTAAAATTTACGCACGAAAGTATTTTATTTTTTAATCCAAAAATTACACGTCTTTTCGTAAATGACCAACAATATGGGATGAATGGAGTAAAAACTAAAAAAATTCATATCAAACAAAAATAGAAAATCCAGGTTAAAATGCACAAAAGAATTGTGACGATGATGGTAAAAAGTAGGTTTAAAGATCATGGGAAAACGGAGAGAAGTTCAAGGGGTACTTGGACAAAGGTTGAAAAGTAACAGGGGAAATTAATATGATATTTTGAAAGTTGGAGGTGTGGTTGTTATTAGTTTTATAAACATCTCTTCTCCGCCACCTGACATTTCTTCGGACATTTACTGCAAAAAGTGGGTTTTGATTGACATTTGATTTAACTCTAAGGAATGCCATCTAGCGAACAAGAAATCGAAAAAAATGATGGACCGGAAATTGATGGGAAATAAGATAAGAGTAAAAGCGGATAAAAAGAAAAGAAAAGATAGGAGTAAAATTTGGAGCAATTATTATTTAACCACAAACACTTTACACATACTAACATCTTTTGATGGAGTTCACATATATTAGAGGTGTAATGTGTATAGGTCCATTGTGAATGTAAGTGAGTTTGTATAAATATTTGTGTAAATGTTTTTGGTTATAGAATGATTGAATTTGGAAAGAAAGAGCCAGAGAGGTGAGGGAGTACGATTTTGTTTACCTCACAAAATGAGGATGAACATTACCTTCACTTTTATTGGATCTTTTTAACTTTTAAGTCTCACAAAATTTAATCATATTTAGCAGTAAAAGTTACTCCCTCCATCCCTTTATTACAGTCCAATATTCCATTTTTGGCTGTCCCTTAATAAGTGTCCATTTTGTAAAGTTAGTGGGTAAAAGTTGGTGAATTATCTATTTTGTCCCTAAAAGTAGATTCCATTTTGAAAAGTTAGTGAGTCAAAGTGTAATGATGATGGGTAAGTAGGGAAAGTGGAGAAAAAAGTTGATGTGAAAAGTATAATGATGATGTCTTTTTAATAAGTTGGAGTTACGAAGCAGGACATTTAAAAAGGGACGGAGTGAGTAACAAATATGGAAATGCACCTAGCTTTTCTATAGTCCAACTGCAGAGAGAGCCCATGCAGTTGTATCCTAGTCATTCATCTTTACATTCAACGGTTCAGATTCTATAACTTTTCTCCGGAATTTTTTTTAATCTCGACCATTAAAAATACCATCCGATAATTACTAACACTTCAACTACACTTCTGCAGTCTACGATTGAAGCATGTACTGCAGACAAACCTTGTGCTATGTGTTCCAGATTCTTTTTGAAAAAAAAGGTAATTTCAATTTCAAAAATTATGTATTTACGCAAATAATTTTTCTACCAATATGGATCTTGGTTGATAGATGTAATTGAGATCTTTTAAACGGTGCAAAAAAAAATAAAACATTAATTTTATTTTCTTTATATTTGAGTTTGAAATTATCTTCTTTTAAAAAAAAAAAAAGGTTTAGAAAAAAAGCGGAACAAAATCGAGTACTCCATCTTGGCAATGCACGGAAGGATTCAATGCATTTACAATCATTCTACCACCACACCCATCTACATACCCAAATACACACTCGCACTCATAATAGGGGTGGAGCCCGCACACACTACACATCCAGTGTATGTGGGCCCCACCTTTTTTGTGAGCATATGTGTGTATATGGATATGTAGTTGGGTGTGGTGTTAGAATTATTGATACACTTAATTGGAACCGTCCCACCCACCGTCCTTTCTGAATCCATCTATGCACGGAAGAATTCAATGCATTTTTAGTGGGACGGTATGCATTTAATTGGAACCGTCCCGCACGGAAGGATTCGCATTTAACTTGAATTGTTCCACCCACCGTCCTTTCTGAATCCATCTTGCTGCCAGTGGGTTGAAAACTTGAAGCCAAACCTTCCCAATCCATGTTTGCTAAACTAAGGTTTCGTTTCAGTAATCTTCTTAGAAAATAAGTAGTTTATTTTATATTTTTAAATTTAAAAATATTGTAAATAAAAAAAAATTGATTTTTTTTGCACCGATTAAAAGAAAATTCATATTGATAAGAAAATTATTTGTGTAAACACATAAGTAATTTTTAAGCTTGAAATTACCTTCTTAAAAAATAAGTACTTAATTTGCTTTCTGGAAGGGGGCCTAAAGGCCCTTTCCACTTTCTTAAATAAGTAGTTAAAAAATAAGAATTTATTTTCAAGTTAAAAATTAATGGGTTTACAAAAATAATTTTTTAATTTTCTTTATGGGTTGAGATTTATCAAACAAAATTCATATTACATTTTTTTATTTCAGTAAGTCTATTATTTTTAAGCTTTAAAATTGAAAATAAATACTTATTTTTTAAGGAGGAAAACTAGAATACCCCCTAAAACTGTAAAAGCCAAATCCCAAGTTTGAATAAATGAAAATTTGAAAAATATTCTGCTTGCTTTTTGCGGAAGTGAAGAAGTGGATATTGTTTCTGACTTGACATTGTTAAGCATTTGGTTCAATCAAACTACTCTTTCTCGTATTATGCTAAGTTGAACTTTTAGAAGAAAATTTTCAACGAGCTTCCGTTTATTAATTCAATCAGTGGCTAAACAACGATTCCCCATATCAAAGAACCAAAAAAATCACGGGGCTGAAATGTTGTTTCAGAAAATCCATGCACTGATTCCTTCCTTCCATTGCACTGCTAACTTTTCAAATCTCAATCTCAACCGATCATTCTCATTTCTCATCAATTTTTCACTCCTTGCGTGGCACAGAATTATTTTCCAAAAACTAATTAAGTAGATTAATTCTAAGAGGGGGAGGGGCGGGTCTCCTCCCTCCTCCTCCTCCTCCTCCTCCTCTCTCTCTACTTCAGATTTCTCCCCTTGAACTAGGCGTGCTCCGACGTCGATGTAGTCTGTGGGACGCCGATGCCAAGTGACAGAGGCTTCTTCCTCATAAAGACAGTCCGCCTGTGTGCTCCTCATTCAGATCTTCCTCACTGCATGCTTTTCTGTCCGATCTTGATGCAGTTCCATTTTTGTTATCCGGTCGGCCACTTCATCATCGCTCTTGGCGGCTCATAGATTCGCACCTGGATGAGGTCATAGTCTCTTGGGACGGAGATAGCAGTTAATGTCGCTGTACAGTGGGTTGTGGTTGCTTTGGTGATTGAGGTTCTGGGCCACGGTGTAACAACTCCGATTTTTAGTAAATAAAAATCTCATTTTATTATTCGAAAATCCTTTATTATTCTTGGATTTGCTTATAATTTTCTTTTTAATTTTTAACAATCCGTCATAATTAGATTTGAGACTCATAAAATGAAATCTCTTCTCACCGGACGATCTAGTCATTTTCTAAAGACAAGTACGCTTGTAGAAGCACTTGTATATTTTCCTAGTAATTGAAATAAAGTTTTAAAATTATATTTCTTGGCTAGAAATTCTACTTGGCGAGTATAGTTAGCTTCTAACCAATTAGTTGAAGAAACCTAAGTACCAATTTAACCTAGTTACATCCTCCTAACCCTAGAGAGCTTTCTTAACCCTCTTTGAACCTTGTGAACCTTTTCAAACCCTAATGGAACCCTTTGGACAGAAGTAGTAATCATTATACTTACTTGACTAGTCAAATCAAGACCGTGCTTATCCTTTTTACCTTCTACCCATTGGATAATAACTCTTAGGGAAATTTTTATCCCTTGAATAATAGAAATAAGATTTGCCAAGGAGTACATTAATTTGACAAGACTTGACATGCTTGCAACCTTAGACTTATAGCCGTAAACCTAAAAGTTACTTTCCTAGATTCTCTAAGTACACTTATATGTTTATATATAGGAATATGTACCCCATAGTCTATTATAAACATGCCTATATGACATATATGCTTTCTAAGGAAGTCTTGACCATGTCTTTGTTGAGTTGTCACTTGAAAGCCCATAACCTTCACTCTTTTTCTAGACTTCTTAAGCATAAACCTAGCCAATAATTTTACTCTTCCTTGCAAGCAAGCCATCCTAGGACAAGACAAGCCAAAAACCCTTCATGATAGCCTAGATTTTGAACCTAAAATTGGATGACAAGTCATGGCATGCCTAAAGATGTGATTTGACTACACAATGGAGCAAATCCATGAGTGAGAGAGAGAGAGAGAGGGGGTTTCGGCCAAGAGAGGGAGAGAGAGAGAGGCTTCATTTTGCTATAGATAGGACCATTGTCCAAGCATTCATCTCACACCTTCAAGCCTTCCAACTTCTCTCTCTAAAATTCTTGTCTTTGTGCTTTGTTCTTACTTGTTCTTGGTGTTCTTGAAGTTCTTCTTGTGTTCTTCAAGAAACTCATCCAAAACCACCACTCGACCACCCTTTCGATCCAAAAAGTTTAGAAAGTTTAGTCAAGATCTAGTTTTGAGAGAAACCTTTCTCTTTCGAAGCTACCGCAAGCTTACCATAGGAGACCGCCGTTCGAAAGCCAACTTCTTTCCGTAGTCGTCACTACCGCCAAGAAGAACGGTAGAATGTCCTTACTCTCTAATCCTAAGTATAGAAATTGTATGATCATGTAGAGTCTCTTGTCCACTAACTCAACGTATAACGTAGAATATTCTTACTCATGATCCCTAACTATAATAGAATTGTGTATAATGCTTGAATGTTTGGAATGCATGTAGACTTTTCCTATACTTTCTATCTCAAAGTATATTGTATGATTCTTGTATGTAGTTTGTATGTTGAAACGTTTGAGGAATTTGAGAAATGTTTTACTAAAGATTTGAAAAGGAAGGGGAGTATGTTGAATATCCCGACTTTATTTTCCGGAAAAACATATGTTGTTTAGAACTTCCCTAAAAGGGAGAAAGAACGGATTTTTGAAATGTAAACGTGATTGAAAGTATTTGTGTTTTGATCTTAGGATAGTTATGAGCATGAATACGTGTTTACTTGAATTACTTGTTTGATGTGTGAAGAAAACATAAGTGGTTTTCCACTCCAAATGTGTCTGTCCATGTGGCACTATGCTTTATATTGTGTGTTAAGTGATTGGGTATGATTATGTGGAAGTAGTAAGTATGACATGGTATCAATGATATAGAGTTGGATGATCTTGCTAGTTTAGTTTCAAGTTTACAATGAATGATTTATGTATACATTCATGAAAGGTCCTACCGCGGAGTCTATGCATGTTACGTGACACAAAAGCTAGAAAGAAGAAACATGACACCTAGGGTGTGTTAAAAGCAGATAAGTTTTGAAACCAAGATGGGGCCAGACTTAGCAGCGCATCGTGTGGTGTATGTGTGTGAAAACGTTTTCGAAAAACCCAATGAGAACCCGGAGCGGCGGAATCGAGGGATAAATTGTGGTTTGGTCATCCGTGGAGAGGAGCCAACGCAATTGTTTTAATGATTTTCGAAAACCCAAATGGGAACCCAGACCGGCGGAACCATTGTGGGAATACTCAGGAACCCAGAGCGGCAGAACCGAGGGTTTTGAATTGTGGGTTGGTTATCCGTGGGGAGGAGCCAATGCCAAATTCAATGTTTTTTTTTGTGCCAATGGGAACCCGGAGCGGCGGAACCGAGGTTGGGTGTGTTAAAATACTTTTCGAAATGTTGATTTGGAAATGGAAAGTGAAAATGGAGACACGGTCTACGAGTTTTCGCGTAGGAGGAACACAGATAACACAAGACACTAACGTTAGAGTAGAGAACGTGGATGTGTCATTGTTGAATAAGCATGTGCTAGATAGACATCGTTGAATATCTAAGACTTGTTATGTGTAATTTACGGGCTAGCGAGTATGAGACTATTCTGCTGAGCTTTCATAGCTCATGGTGTTACTGTTGTAACCCTGACATATTATACTGAGGGCGACGCCAATATAATGTGTCAAACCTTGTAGATGAACAGGGTGAACTCTACACCTTGGAAGCTTTCGAAGCCGATGAGCTGGCTAGGATGGAGGAGCAGACAGAGCTGTAGATTGGAACCCTAGATTCCCCCTCCCTTGATTAATAAATGTACCATTGTGGGAATTATGTTGTAATAATGAGCCAGATTCCATTTAGTTTTATCAATGAAATGTTTATTTAACGTTCCCAAAATTCGGGGCATTACACACGGTTTTGATCGGCGTTTTTGGATGGCTGAATTTAGGGGTGTGGGTCTGTTATAGGTTTTTTATTTGTTGATGTTTTCATTTCTTCCTATTTTCTCTTTTGTTGTGGGGGTCTTCCCTCACCTCTACGTGGGTGTTTTGTTGATTTTGTTGCTCACTTGTTTAGTGTTGCGCTGATTGGAGATATGCTCCATCTGTTTTGCACATTTGGTTGTGTGAGGTTCTATATGTTCTGCGTGGTGTTTAGACCTCCTTTTGTGGTTGATGTATCCCCTCTCTTGAGATGGTTTTCCCTCTATGTATTTTCTTCGTTATTATCAATGAAGTATCCTAACATTTGACCCAAAAAAGAAGAAGATAAATTCTAAGAGCATCCACATGGACTAATCAAAATAAAAATATTACTAAGGTTAGCAATATTTGCTAAAAAAAGTGCTCATATTAGAATAACCAAACTTAGCAATCTCTTAACAACTAATCAAATTTTAGCTCTTGAATAATCAAAACTAGCAATCTTTTGTCAATAATCAAATTTAGTGAACCCTTCATCTTTCCGATCAACTATGCTCATATTACAAAAAAAACTTTATATCTTCTCCATTTTCACTCTCTTTCTTATTCAACCATATTGTCAAATAATTGTTTCAAAAAAAAAATTATACAACTGATTTTTCAAAAAAACAGGTTTTCAAAAAATTATTTTTCTTCAAAAACTGTTTTTTTTTTTTTTTGAAAACTTTTTTTTTCAGAAAATTTGTTTTGGGAAAATTTCTTTGTATTTCTAATAAACAATTTTTATTAGTTTAAAAACTATTAAAATAAAAATTACCTATATTAGGTGTTTTTAGTTTAAAAAAGTGATAGCAAATTTTGGTTATCTAATTTTGATTATACCGTTGTGGATCTCTACATTGCAGGCGTTAGTGTAGACACCCCATTTGGTAGTCCGTAACGCTTAGACCTCCCGCCAAGCGACCACCCAATGATGAGAATGCCGCTTTCAGTAATGATTATCTTACAGAAGTGATCTTGATGCATTAGTGTTCAAAGATAACCTTCCGTTGTTTCGTTCAAAATGTTTTTATCAAAATTTCAAACTTTCTTTTAAATAGTGTTGCGTTCCATTTTAAAATATTCTTGTGAAAATATTGAGTCTTTTTAATTTGAAAAATAATTCATTTTAGCCCATAAAAGTCTTATTTTTAGCCCAAATTGTCACTGTTTTTTACCCAAAAATTAGCCTGGAACGCATTGGAACGGACCCGAAGCAGACCCGGATTGAGGGAGGCTTGCCCGAGCCCATAAGCATTGGCCAAGGCCGGGCCGGCCTTCGTGTGGTGCCACGGCACCGTTTTGTGATTTTTTCTCTGTTTTTGTATTTTTTCGTGTTTTCTGCAGTCCCACATCGAAAAATTCATTCGTTTTTCCTCGCGGACAAGCTTATATAAATCCCTTACCTCTATAGGTTTCAACTCGTTCAAAAATTATTTCGCTTGAGAGCAAGCCAAGGTCTCTTGGCTTGTACTCGAGCACAGTAAATTCTTCTCTACGACGTTAGGCTGCCGAAAACATCTTGCATCAAGGTTGCTCCTCTACGGGCAATCTAGTTCAATTCCCGCTCAATTTTTGAAGGTGTTCTGCTTGGTCTTGTGAAGTCAATGTATGTCGTTCTTTTTTATTTTCTTTATTGTTTAGTCTAATTTAGCTGTTAGTTAATTATTGCTTAGTTTAATTAGCTAGTCGCATGTTTAGGGTTTTATGTTCTTGCTTAGTTTATGCAAGTTTAGGCTTTTCAATTTGTTTTAATATTGCATGCTAGCGTAGCTTTCATGTATGATAATTTACGGTTTAGATAGTTCATGCATAATGACTATTTTGCTCTTCATACATGTTTAGTCGTAGTACTGCACGTATAATTCTTCATACAAATTACCCTTCTGATACTTTATCCATAAGTTCACTTGCACAAGCATCCACGTAGTCATTACTCTGCCTGCATGCACAATTACTATTTTACCCCTGTCGTTATGCTGTCCGCATGCACCTTGATCTGTTAGCCCATACCGTTATGCTACCCAATTACGGTTGTTACTATGTTCGTTTATAGCCGTTATGCTGTCGATTTTACCCCAGCATGCTGAATTACCTTTTTACCACTGCATGTCGCATATTAGCATTATGTTCGTTTAATTAGATGTTCTGCCCTCATGGTCTATCCATGAGTAGCCTGTTGATGCACGTGGTTTTCTATTCGGGTTATTTTTCTAATTTGACCCGATTTTCTAATTTGAAAATTTTTCTAATCTGGTCAGATTTTCTAATCGGGTTACTTTTTAACTTGGTCGGGTTTCCTAATTTGAAAAGTTTTCTAATTCGGTCAAGTTTTCAGTTTTAGTTAGTTTCCTAACTCGTTCATGTTGCATGATAGTTTAGCTCAGCTCAGTCCAATATACTCAATATCTTAGTGATACACATTGATTCTAGAATATTTTAGGAGATACACAAATCTAGAATATTCTAACACCCTTATCACTAAGGGTAGGAATTTTCGACACGACACGAATACGACACGAAGTTAGCGGGTTAGGGCCAGCTATTTTTGACACGAAACACGAATATGACACGACACGATAACACGAAATTAAAAGCTAAACAGGCCGGGTTAGAGTTGAGAGAATTCTGACATGACATGACATGAGAATTTATGAAAGGACACGATAATACAACACGAACTTGACACGAAGTTAGCGGGTTAGGGTCGGCTATTCCTGACACAAAACACAAATATGACATGACACGACACGACAATACAAAAAGTTAAACAAGTCAGATTAGAATTGTGAGAATTCTGACACGAATACGAAATAACATGATACGAACACGACACGACACAACACGATGCCCACCCCTACTTATCACTAATATCATACTGTTTCTATACTTGAAAAAATGTCGTGCAGCACTGCAGGCGTCTCAAGCTCTCCGGCGGCCCACTGCGGGCCCGGTAGCATTTTCTCAAATTTTTCCTTCAAAAACTTTTTTGAAAATTATGAAAGCAATCCTGTACTAAGCAAGCCCACATAAGACCAACCCTTTTCAACTCCAAATTTTGATCTACGTTTGATCTGATCCACATGTTTTGGAAAAGCATAGGCAGCGGTTGATTAAGCTCGATCGATTTTCTTTACTTTTGTTTCTTCTCTCTTTTTGAAAAAGGTCTATTTAATAAAACTTGTGAACAAAAAAAAAAAAGTCTGCTCTCTCCAAACGATTTCATTCAATTGTGTTTTTAAGGAGGGGCAAGTACCGAAATACAAATGTTGGGTGTCTAACACCTTCTCCACTTGTGACAAAGAATTACCGAACACTTTTTTTTTTCTAATGTCCCAGACCATAAAACATATTCACTTCAAAAACTGAATCGTAAGACTCGCAGAATTATTTTCAAAATGCTATTTTCACAATGTTGGAACTGTACCAATGATAATTCAAGAGATGACTCTGCACACCTGAACTCTATGCCTGATGACAACTCCGAGTTATTTTATAAAAACATATCCCAGTGACAACTGCAAAACTTGTCTTTTATAAAATCACGTCTTATTTAGTAAACTTGGATCACTCGATCGACGTACCCCTGCCCTCATATGTCCCCTAGAGGCAGAACCTCGGTATATCCCGGGCGCGACAAACACTACTACTTCCTTCATTCCTAAATGAGAGTTCTTCTTAGGAATTTCAACTTTTTTAGGGGACATATAATTATTATACCTACTATTCACAATTACTCTTATATTCTAGCTATTTTGCACCATTTGTATTCACATATGATGGACACTCATAAGTGAAGGGACAATCATTTTGGAAAGGGACAATCATTTTGAAAAATTCCAAATTAAAATAAGAGACTATCAATTAGGAACGAAAGAAATATTATTTGTAGCGAAAACTAGAGGAACTGAACTTGAGGAATTGTGTAGGGACAATTATGTAATATACACAACTAGTTTTTTTTGTTTTTACTTTGGATCGGTAGTGTTCTTTTAATATTCATATATGATATGTTTCTTTTTAGATTAAAAAAAAAAAGAAAAAGCTAGAGGAATTTGACTGGTAGCTAGGTTGACTGGTAGCTAGAGGAATTTGATCGGTAGTGCTCTTTTGAATGAACTTGACTGGTAGCTAGGTTGACGAGAAGCATGCTCTTTGACTACGTCGACTTGCCCCATGTCACTACTATGACATCACTTGAGTGATTTCGGTGCTGTTCCATTTCAACATTTCAACAGTGAAAGGAAGGTTAGGGAAAAAAAGGTAATTTTAAGTTCAAAAATCATGTGTTTACGTAAATAATTTTTTTATAAATATGAATCTTGTTTGATAGATCTCATTGAGATCTTTAAAACAATACCAAAAAAATCAAAAAATTATTTTTCATTTTCATAATATATAAGTTCGAAATTACCTTATTTTAAAAAAAAATGAAGATTTAAAAAGAACCCAGACCAGACGTGTTACTACTAGTCCTAGACAGACATGTCAAATAGAGTATTTTATGCTCTCCCAACACTCTCTGCACTGTAAATAACGCCCGTTCAAGAAAAACAATTCCTCCTCCCAACCCTTTCGTTTTCCCTCGGTCTCTTGGGCTGTACCGAACCCTCCTCAGCTTTCTCTCTTCCGGGCACTTTCCCTCTCTAACTGGTATATATCTCTCTCTCTCTCTGGCTGGCTCTGTAACCTCTGAGACAAATGAACACAAACACACGCTGATACTTTCCAGAAAAAGCAAAGCCTACAATGTCTTAGGCTCTGTTTGGAAATTGTGGAAAGGAAAGGAAAGAAAAGGAAAATAAAAGAGAGGGAAAATGAGAAGAAAGTAAATTATTTTCTCTTGTTTGATTGTAGAAAGAAAATGAAAAGAAATTATGAGGAAAATGGTTTTCTCGGGTTTGGTTTCAAGAGGAAAATGGAAAGAAAAGGAAATTTTTTTGTTCAAAACTTTCCTTGTTTGGCTTCAAATGAATTCTTTTCCATTTTCCTCGGGTATACTCCAGTCTCCACCAGAGCTTTCCTTTCTATTTTCTTTTCCTTTTCCTTAGATAGGAACCAAACAACTCCTAAGGAAATTTTTTTATTTTCTTTTCTTTTCTTCCACTTTCCATAGGTTCCAAACAGGCCTTAATCTTTCTTTTGGAAATGGACCAAATGGTAGATTCTCCACAAATTTAATCGTACGTTTTGCTTTCTGAGTTCTCTGACTTTTGTGTTCCCAAAAAACTAAACGGATCGGACCTGTAAAAGTAGGGGTACCGGCTCGTAATGTATAGATTGTTCACAGATCAGTGTGTGAAGGCTACCCCAGGGCTCAATGAAAATATAACTGATCCGAGCTTTTCATTGATTTCAAAAAAAAATTGCGAGTGGCCTTGGAAAAATATAGCTCCATCAGACAACTCCAAGTAGTTGATCCTACTGTCAAATTTTTTTTCAAAGATTATATGATTGAGTTGATTTTGTACAAAACAACTCAAAAAGGAACTGTGCTACTGGTACAGCAAGAGCTGTACAGACAGTGTGTACAGCGGGCTTTTGAGTCCATCTCGGGTCCAACAAAGATAATCGGAACCGCTCATTTTGTTCAAAATATTTTTTTTAAGGTCCTTGTAGAAAATCAGATCCATCCGATATCGTGAATGGCGTTTATGAAATGTCCATATTTGCTAAATTGCTAGCCTAAATTTTGCAGCAAAATTGAACGTTTTGTAAACGCCCTTAATGATATCGGATGGAGTTAATTTTTTACCGAGACCCCAAAAGAAATATTTTAAGCAAAATGAGCGGCTCCGATTATCTTTGTTGGACCCGAGATGGGCCCAAAAATGTGCTGTACGCGCTGTCTGTACAGCACTACCAGTAGCATTTCTGCTCAAAAAGTCAGTTTCGATTTAATGAACGGAACGTATCCTTTTAACCACACATATCTGTACACAATATGTACGCTATGGGCAAGGATGGATCTAAATGGGGGCACGTGCTCCCACTCGAAATTAAAATAGTACTTTTTATATATTTTGTATAAATTAGCATAATTATGAAAGTATGATAATATATAAATATACACACTTGTATATATCTCGAAAATACACTATATAAAATTAGTTTTATGCCTGAATTTCATCATATGGTGCATTATATTTGTTATTTTACGAGTTATTTGTTTATTTGGAGTTATTCTTTCTTGATTCTCTTTATTTTAACCGTCTGGGAGAAATATTTTAAAATAAATTCATTAAGAAAACTATCTCGATCATTCTAAAATTTGTTGATGTTCATTTAAAATATACTATTTTAAAATTGTTGTCTGAGATTTTTTTTTTTTGTTGTCTGAGATTATATACTCATTTTTACCTAATTTTAACTTTAAATATGCGTTATAAACTTTTGTAGTTAGTAATATATGCCTTAATTTTGTATGATTTTACTGTGGTCGACTAAAAAAATAAACTTTTGCTATTATAATTACTAGGTGTCTCTACTAGACTATATTTCTAGATCTGTCCCTCGCTATTTGTTGTTAGGCTGTGTTCCAGAAAACCATTAAGAACTTATTTTTTGTTGAAAAAGAAGCCCTGTTCCAGAAAATAAGAACTTATTTTTTGTTCACCCTTAGGTAGTATGGCCGGCAGAAGAGAAATCGGTCCGGCGGCCGCGCGTGGCTGTCTCCGGCCACCGGACGGCCGATCCGAGCCGTCCAAAAATTCTAAAAATTAAAACCAAGGGGGCTTTTGCGAGAATCAACGTCATCCGAGGTGTGTAGGATGCTTGATCTGAGCACCCATTTTTCGTGTATATATATAAGTCATATATACACGAAAAATGGGTGCTCGGATCAAGCATCCTACACACCTCGGATGATGTTGATTCTCGCGAAGGCCCCCTTGGTTTTAATTTTTAGAATTTTTGGACGGCTCGGATCGGCCGTCCGGTGGCCGGAGACGGCCACGCGCGGCCGCCGGTATGATTTCCGTCCGGTGGCCGCCAATTACCATACCAACAGTCAATTTTTTTGTATAAGGCAACTTGAACCTCAAAAATCATGCGGGGGCCAAATAATTTTCCGATCACTATAGATCTTGTTTGATAGATCTCATTGAGATCTTTAATACGGTGCAAAATTATTATTATTTTTTTTTTCATTTATGTTATATTTGAGTTTGAAAATGTGAAAGAAACTTTTTGTTTGGAAAAAATAAGAAGGTGTCCTTATTTTTCAAAAAAGAAGTGGTGAAATAAGAACTTATAAAATAAGAAGGGTTCTGGAACGGGGCCTTTAGTCTCCATAGTCGAGTTCTGTACGTTTTCTCAAGTTATAATTATCATCCCCTGCATGTACTATTTTCTTGAGGATATCGTCCAAATTTCAATGAAAAACTTGATTACTGTACACTACAGTAACTTTGCTTCTTGTTAATGTTTGTACAGCATTGATTGCGTATCGTCTCGGTTGTGCATAATTACTTCTGGTTCTTGGGCAAGTAAGTCAGGTACGATTCTGCCATTATGCCTTTGGGCAAAGTACGGATTACCTCCCTGAGTTTTGCCGGTTTGGCAGATGACCTCCCTGGGGTGTATTAATGATCACATCGCCCCCCTGTGGTTTTGGACTAAAGTGCTACCGTTATATTTTCCTTCCAATCTGACAGAAGGTGTAAAACACACGCTTATTTTGAGAGTGAGAATGGAAAAAAAATTAAATAAAGGTAGATTTTGTTGTAAGATGACCACACTACCCTTCTCATCATCTTCCCCAACAATATCATCCCAAACAACAAAGCCCTCTACCACCATGGTCTAGAATTACAACCTACCCGAAAATACATCAAATAGTCACAAAAATCTCTGTTACATATGATGTCTGTGAGTGTCTGTGACAGAGAATGGATAGAATCAAGTTTCATGAGCATGAATTTGCTCAATCTCGAACGCTTAATAAATTTCATATACAAGCGTTTAAAGATCCCAAAAGAAGATTTGAAATTCGTAGCCCAAGCTGATGAATCTTTTCCAAAACAGAGTATGTTGACTCCTTTGTGCTTCTCCCTCCTCCCCGGCCCTCTCGGCCCCCTATTTGCAAGAATCGATTTGTTTCAGACCCTAATCGAACCTGTTGAGCCTCGCATGTGTGAATCGAACCCCAGAAACCTTCGAATCGAAACCCTAACACTCAAAATCGACTCGAACTCGGGTGTAGTGTTGCGAAATCAAACAAATCAGAGCTATACCCTCGAAATCGAACAGACCTGAGTCGATTAGGGTTTGATTCGAGTGGGTTACTCTTTGTTGATTCGATTTCTTTTCGTCCTTCGGCGATGACATGCAAGCAGAGCATATAGGGTAGTGGCTAACAGCTTTTTGACATTTTTGTTACAAAATAGGTCGTCGGAAATGAACCTCACCGGAGATGGAGGTGGCGCCCGGAGTGGGGAAGGGTTGGTCCCGTCGTGGGGAAGGGGGGAGGCGTGTGTGTGTGTTGAGAGAGAGAGAGAGAGAGAGGAGGGGGATATAGTGTACGCCGGAAATGAGCCTCACCGGAAATGGGAGGCTGTTGGGAGATGATCTTACGTAGAGTAAAGGCCTTTGTTTAAGAAAGGGTAACGTGGTCTTTTCACTTATGCTGTTAACGGAGTTAGGAGTTGCACTTTAGTCCAAAACCACAGGTAGGCGATGTGATCATTAGTGAACCCCGGGGAGGTCATCTGCCAAATCGGCAAAACTCAGGGAGGTAATTCGTACTTTGCCCTATGCCTTTTATTAATTGTTCATATCGTAGTAACTTTGCTGTTGCTAAAATGACATTTTTATCTTTGGTTCCATTCTTGACTCGATTTGTTTCGGCAATTCAAATCTTTGAATCAACTTGTTTTGAGAATAAGTTAGATGCCTAGTTGCCTACGGTTTTGTCCGCAGTGGCTGTTGTGCAGAAGCGTTAACAAATACAGAAACGGGCACGATTATTTCTATGTAATTGAACAAGCCACAAAAGAGAGAGAGAGAGAGAGAGAGAGAGAGAGAGAGAGAGAGCAATCACAGAAAATACAGAGATATACATGGTTCGGTAATGAATACCTACTCCACGGGTAGTCAGACGATTGAGGGTTTCACTCTACGGAAGT
Organism: Rhododendron griersonianum; assembly: GCA_018127125.1. Classification (NCBI taxonomy): domain Eukaryota; kingdom Viridiplantae; phylum Streptophyta; class Magnoliopsida; order Ericales; family Ericaceae; genus Rhododendron; species Rhododendron griersonianum. Next base: position 35,115,361 of record CM030797.1, read on the forward strand.
AAACAGATGCCCGAAGGGCTACATATGAGATCTCTCAGTTCCTCTTGTTGCCTCTCACAGAAAAGCTGCTGTGAATGCAATACTATAAGCAGAAAACCCTAAAAACGGCTTAAAAAGGTTTTGTTTCGCGCCGACTGCCCGGGCCAGCTTGAAACCCGCCCGGGCCAAAAAGTTTAGAGAGCGAGGATCAAAATTGGATAACATGATTGTACGGATGGCCCAGGCCAATTTGAAACCCGCCCGGGCCAATTTTTCAGAGAGCAAGGCAGATCGTAGGTAGCACAGACAGTCCGGGCCAAACTGGATTTTAGCCTGAGCCAAAAATTCAGACAACTTCGAATGGCTCTAAAATCGAGCCATACACTTCAAATCTCCACCTTGGCGAGATATCGGACTGCTAAACCATAAACCACCATGCAACAACCAAAAAACCAGAACCAGATAACCAAAAAACCAGATAACCAGATTACCCAACCGAATCGTGCTCCAACTGCCATCAGAGTGCCCAACGGCGCATGTACCCGAAGGTGCTCAGATTTGCTGCATATGGATCAAGTCCACGCAACGCTGAAACTTGACCCCAGTGACAACCTTAGTCATCATATCAGCCGGATTGTTCGCAGTACCAATCTTCTCCAACAGAATATCCCCCTCATCAATGATCTCACGAACAAAGTGAAAGCGGACATCAATATGTTTGGTCAGAGCATGATGCACCTGATTCTTTGCAAGATGAATTGCACTCTGACTATCACAATGAATGACGACATGATCTTGCCCAATGCCCAAATCAGCCATCAACCCATGCAACCAGATCGTCTCCTTTATGGCTTCAGTCACAGCCCTATATTCGGCCTTAGTAGTGGACAGTGCAACCGTCGACTGCAAAGTACATCGCTAACTCACTGGCCCACCAGCCATGGTAAACACATACCCAGTTGTTGAACGACGCTTATCTAAATCACCCGCATAATCCGAGTCTACAAAATCGAAAACCAGATCAAAACCTGATGCGCACCTCTCGAATTTCAAACCCAAATTCACGGTCCCCAGAACATACCGCAAAATCCACTTAGCCGCTTGCCAATGCACCTTACCAGGATTGTGCACGTAACGACTAACCATACTGACGGCATGTGCCAAATCAGGCCTCGTGCAGACCATGGCGTACATCAGACTTCCAACCAAGCTTGCATAAGGAACAGTCGCCATGTATTTTCGTTCCTCATCTGTAGTGGGAGATAGCGAAGCACTAAGCTTAAAATGAGGAGCCAATGGTACGCTCACCGATTTTGAGCTACCACCTATACCGAACCGCTCAAGCACATTCTTCAAATATTGCTACTGAGTTAGGTGAACGGTGCCCTTCACCCTATCCCGAGTAATCTCCATCCCCAAAATCTTACGTGCCTCCCCGAGGTCCTTCATCTCAAATTCCTGACTCAGCTGAATCTTCAACCTGTCTATCCGCCTGACTTTTACATGTGATCAGCATATCATCGACATATAAAAGTAAATAAATAAAGGACTTATCCGTAAGCTTTCTGAAATATACACAATGATCAAATTGGCTTCAAGTGTATTTCTGACTCAACATGAAGCTATCAAAACGTTTATACCACTGACGCGGTGACTGTTTTAACCCGTAGAGACTTAAGCAATTGACAAACCAACTTCTCCTTACCAACAACACGAAAACCATCAGGTTGAGACATATAAATCTCTTCCTCCAAATCACCATGTAGGAATGCAGTTTTAACATCTAATTGAGCCAACTCCAAATCAAACTGAGCTACCAAAGCTAGCAAAATGCAAATGGAAGCATGTTTCACAATAGGAGAAAATATCTCATTGTAGTCGATTCCCTCCTTTTGTGCGTAGCCCTTGGCTACCAACCTAGCCTTGAAGTGAATATCACCCTTCCTTATTGACACTTCCTTCTAGGTGTAGACCCATTTGCAACCAATCTCCTTTTTGCCTTTCGGAAGCGGTACCAAATCCCAAGTCTGATTCTTGTGAAGAGAAGCCATCTTCTCACCCATTGCTTTCTTCCACTCCAATTTCTGGACTACCCATAGCTTCATTGAAAGTAGACGGGATATCAACATCAATAACCGGCAATGCATAGGCAACCATATCAACATACCTTGCGGGTACACGAATGACCCTTTTGGGTCGAGATGTTGCAATGGAATCTTTCTGTTGTTGCTGTTGCAAAGAACTGTCTACTGGAACATCACCCTCAACTGTATCATTGTCATTTGATTCAACCCACTGTCTTCTTCAACTGACTGAACTGGTTGTTGAGGAACCACCGAGGTCTCTAACTCCACTTGTTTCTGAGCAACTTTATTACTCACAACCTGCACAGGCGGCTTGATCATCTCAGATTCATTGAAGGTGACATCGCCGCTAATGATCGCCTTCTTTGAATCAAGACACCATAACTTGTATCCTTTAACACCTTCCGTAAAGCCCAGAACAACGCCTTCTTGGCTCTGGGATCCAGTTTTGATTCCCTAACATGATAATAAGCAGGGCAACCAAAAATATTTAAGGAATTATAATCTGATGCAGGTTTACCTGACCATACCTTCAATGGCGTTTTACCCTCAAGTGCAACAGATGGCAAATGGTTGACCAAATGACATGCATACGTGTGAGCGCGCTGTGGGTAGACTTTACTGAGAACGCGATGACTGGCACAACACTGCTAAATACTTGCAATGAACAAGTACCCAACAAAACTCAGAGTCGCCACTTGGTTTAGGTCCAAGAACCATACAATGACTTTGCGGAAAGGCTTGATCCTTTACATCACGACAAACAGGTCTGGGGGCTAAGGTACCGAGTGGGAAGGTGTTAGGCACCCAATCCGATGATTGGCCTCTACTCATCACCACTGGTTCAATTCATTTCTATCCTAAATGCAAGAGACTCGAGCAGACAGATAGGTGGATTTTAGTAAAACACGATTTTGAAAATAAGTCTTTTGCAAGAGGGGAAAATCATTTGAAAAACACCTCCGTCGAGCGCAGCACACAGAAAAAGAAGCAAAAGCATGCAACCTATGGATGAGGGCCTAGAGATGAACAACCCACTATCATCCCGTATCCACGAGTGATGATCGACAGCCATCCTTAGGTCCTCATACGGTCCCTAAATCTAGACTAGCACACAAAGATAGGATTAATCCGCCGCTGCGAATGCCGGAAGGGTACCTACTTCTAGGGGGAGTTACCCTAAGACCAATGAGCATAGCAGAGGCCTGAATTGAATGGGCGCATGCGATACAAGACTAGATATGCGGCTACCGAAATAGGAAACATGCTTGAACATGGTCGAACTAGGCTGAACTGAATTGATCTAAACATGCGACATGAACGAATTAGGAAACTAGACAAAACTGGAAACCTGATCGGATTAGGAAACTTTCCAAATTTGGAAACCCGACCAAGTTAGAAAAGTAACCCGATTAGGAAACCTAATCGGATTAGGAAATTTTCCAAATTAGGAAACCGGGTCAAATTAGGAAAATAACACGATTAGGCAACCACACGCATCGACAGGCTACTTATGGATGGACCATAAGGACATAACAGCTAATTAAACATGCACCATGCTAATATGTGACGTGCAGGGGTAAAACAGTAATTTGACATGCTAGGGATAAATGGGCAGCATAACGGCCGCAAACGGGCAGAATAACGGCTATGGTTGGGCAGCATAACAGTACAGACTAGAATATCAATATGCCTGCGGACAGCATAACGGCAGGGGTAAAACAGTAAATATGCATGCGCACAGCATAACAACTACGTGGATGCATGTGCGAGTGATTGTGTGGATAGAGTAACGGCATGACAACTGATATGCAGAACTAAACGTGTAACATTATGACTAAACATGCACGAATGGCAAAATAGTAACTATGCATGAACTACTTAAACCCTAGATTAACATGCATAAACACAAACTACACTAGCATGCAAAACTTAAACGAATCAAAAGCATAAACTAGCGAGAACTTAACAAGAACGTAAATAAAATCCTAGGCATGCTCCTAAGTAATTAAAAAAAAAACCAAATTAAACAATAAAGAAAACAAATAAGAACGACATACCTAGACTTCTGACGGACCAAGCAGACTGCCCTCAGGAACCGAGCAAAAGAATGAACTAGATTGCCCATAGGGGAGCAACCTTGATGCAAGAAGCCATCAGCAGCCTAACGGCATAGGGAAGACTATGCTCGAATGCTAGGAAAACTCTACTAGCACAAACTTTGACTGAGGTGACTCAAAGAATGCTCTGAATCACTTGAAAGACGAACTTTCTGAACGATTTGAAAAGTGGGGAGGTAGGGGGTTTATATAGGCTTGTTCGCGACGCAAAACACTTAATTTTTCAATATGGGATTGCGGGAAAATCCTGAAAATACGCAAACTAAGTTGGCAGAACAAAACGGCACCGTGGCGTCACTCAAAGGCAGGCCCGGCCTTCGTGGAGGGCCGGCCCGACTCGAGCCTAGGTGATCTGGGCTACGGGCAGGCCCCTTTTGGTGCTGACCTGGTCTGGGTTCGTTCCGATGCGTTCTGGGTTGATTTTGGGCCAAAAACAGTGATTTTTAGGCTAAAAATAAGGCTTTTGTGGCTAAAAATGAATTGTTTTGGGGGATAAAAAGACTCAACATTTGCAAAACAATATTTTGAAATAGAACGCATCATGGTTTAAAAGAAAGTTTGGTAGTTTGGCTAAAACCATTTTGAAAGACATGACGAAAGGTTAACTCCGAGCGTCAATGCATCAAGATCACCCCCTATGAACAAACAAAATCAAAAGCAACATTCTCATCATTGGGCGGCTGCTTGGTGGGAGGCCTAAGTGTTACGAACTATCAAATGGGGTGTCTACAGATGCCCCTCTTTGGTAGAACTCATGGAACAACATGTGAACAGGAGTGAATGCCAAAGCCATAAACAACACATTTTAGGTAGGCCGTAATGCTTAGGCCGACTCTGACTCAAAACAAAATAGTAAATCAAGCATGCAAATGGTCGGGCTCCAGAGAGCTGCCTACGTATCTCCATGAGAGAATCAGACCAAAATGTAGTTCAACCAGGGCAATTTTAAAACTGCAAACACATACCTGAGCGAGGAATTTTCCTCAAAAGTGGCTGACTGCCGGGGAGATGAACTACCAAACTCCGCTCGGGAAATGGTAACTGTGACTGAGAGAACAACTCTGCTGGGGAGATGTACCGCAGAATCTTGAAGGGGTGGATCCCTTTGGTGAAGAAAAGATCTTTCGGAGGGGGTAGACCCCTTTGGCAACAATGTTCAGTTAGAGGAGATGGATTCCTTTGGCAGCAATATTTTATTGGAGGAGATGGATCCCTTTGGCACGGGGGGATTCCTCGACGGTTCAGGGTAAGTCACTACACAGGTCACTGCGCCAATCACTTTTCATGACTATCCTTACTTCGACCGGGGTAGTTTCTATGCACATAATTCTTTAGAGGGAATTAATCCCTATGGCAGGGGGTGGAACCCTTTGGCGAGGGAGGTAAATCCCTTTGGCAAATAATTCTTCTGAGGGAATGAATCTCTATGGCAGGGGTGGGTCCCTTTGGCAAGGGAGGTAAATCCCTTTGTCAATGGTGAGGGGGTAGATCCCTTTGGCGAAAAAGTAAATTCCTTTGTCAATGCCAAGGGGGTAGGTCCCTTTGGAGAGGAAGTAAATTCCTTTGGCAATGGCGAGGGAGTCGATCCCTTTGGCAAGGAAATAAAATTCCTTTGGTAATGGCGAGGGGGTAGATCCCATTGGAGAGGAAACAAAATTCCTTTGGCAACGGCGAGGGGGTAGATCCCTATGGAGGGGAAACAAAATTCCTTTGGCGGCAAGGGGGCAAATCCTTTTGGCGAGGAAATAAAATTCCTTTGGTAATGGCGAGGGGGTAGATCCCTTTGGAGAGGAAATATAATTCCTTTGGCAAATGGCGAGGGGGTAGATCCCTTTGGAGAGGAAACAAAATTCCTTTGGCAATGGCGATGATTTATCTCGTTTAACTTGGATTTATGTTCTTACGGCATGATTGCAAATCTTACCGTGTTTCAATCATTTTATGTTGAAGTGCTAAATCAATTTCATGCCAACTTAAAAGTTTTTTGTACCGATAATGCTCAAGACTATCTGGGTAAACCTTTTCAGCACTTTCTAGACTCTTAAAGGCATTATCCATCAAACAGCTTGTGTCACTACCCCACAACAAATAGTATTGGTGAATGAAAAGATGGCCCTGTCCTGGCCATTGATCGTGCTCTTATGATCCACATGCATGTACCAATTTTTTGGGGGGAGATGCAGTTCTAATTGCTGGGTACCTTTTAAATAGAATGCAGACTCGTGTTTTGCGGGGTAAATAAGCTTTTCAAGTCATGTTTTCAAAAATTTTGGTTGTGTTGCATTTGTTCACAAATTGCACCCTGATCGCTCCAAATTTGATCCTCGCTCTAATAAATATATCTTTCTTGGTTACTTACGAACACAAAAAGGGTACAGGTATTACAGTCCTACATTACGTAAGCACTTTGTAAGTGCTGATGTCACCTTTTTAAAGACGGTTCCCTATTATTCTGAAGACAACACTCACCTACAGAATCCTCTAATCTCTACTCTGGTACTTCCAACTGTTGCTAGACCCCCGATTACCCAGGTCTATGTTCATCGCCCTTCGACTATTGCTCTAGTGGATTCTTCTCATTTCCCACGCAACCCCCCTCTCTCTCCCCCCCCCCCCCTCTCCTCTACTGCCTACAGATTCGCTGTCTACCAATCCATCTTCAGCTTCCCATTACAGTAAGAAAGGGTACATGTGCTTGTACATCCCATCCTATTTCTCACTTTGTTTCGTATAATCGTTTATCCTCGTCGTTTTAAGCTTTTTCTGTTTCACTCTCATCTGTTACTATTACTAAGTCTTACCAGGAAGCTCTCTCATCCTGGTTGGCATTCGGCAATGCAAGAAGAGATGCGTGCTCTGGATTTGAATCATACTTGGGATTTGGTTCCCAAGCCTTCTGAGGCTCATCCTAGTGGCCAAAGGTTTTACTTAGACCTATGGCTTTGATTATACCGAGACATTCTCTCCGGTGGCCAAACTTAACTTTATTCGTGTTATTGTATCTCTCGTTGCTTATCTTGAGTGGCCGCTCCATCAACTTGATGTCAAGAATGCGTTTTTGCATGGGGACTTGTCTGATCGAGATTGTTTACATGGCTCAACCGTCGGGATTTGAGTCCACGGGGGAGAATGTATGTCAACTTCGTTAATCTATATATGGCCTCAAATAGTCTCCCCCGCGATTGGTTTGATAAGTTCAGAAATCCTGTTGTTTCTCATGGCATGATTCGGAGTAAGGCTGATCATTCCGTGTTCTTTAAAAGGATCGATAGTGGGATTGTGATTCTCGTTGTTTATGTGGATGATATTGTCATCACTGGCAATGATAGTATTGGAATTCAAAACTTGATTCGTCACATTTGCTCTAGTTTTCTTACTAAAGATTTGGGCAAGCTTTGGTACTTTCTTGGCTTTGAGGTTGCTCGATCCAAAGCAGGCATCAACCTGTCTTAAAGGAAGTACACTCTTGATCTTTTGAGAGATACATGTTTTCTTGGTTCTAAACCTGTTGCCACTTCTATGGATATTGATTTTAAGTTACTTGCTGAAGATGGTGAGTTGATTGATGACCCTGAAGCTTATCAGAGACCTCACTATTACTCGACCTGATATCTCCTATGCAGTCAGTGTGGTCAGTCAATTCATGACTCGTCCTCGTGTTTCTCATAAGGAGGCAACCATTTGTATCCTGAAGTATCTTATAAATGCTCCAGGACGCAGACTTCTTTATCGTTCATTTGGTCATCTTCGCATCGAAGGATATACCGATGCTAATTAGGTAGGGTCTCATGTAGACCGTCGATCCACCACCGGCTATTGTACTTTTATTGGTGGTAATCTTGTTACTTGGAAAAGTAAGAAATAATGAGTTGTTGATCGTTCTAGTGCTGAGGCTGAGTATCGAGCTATGGTGTATACCACATGTGAACTCACTTGGCTACGGACTCTTATACGAGAATTCAGGATTCCAGTCCATGATCCTACTCCTCTCTATTACAACAATCAGGCTGCTATTCATATAGCAAACAACCCAGTATTTCATGAGTGAACCAAACACATCGAAGTTGATTATCACTTCATTCGGTCAAAAATGGAGTCTAAGGAGATTACTACTCCTTTCGTTCCTTCGGGGTCTCAATTCACATATATTTTCACCAAAGCTCTTCCCAAAGCTACCATCAATTCTATTTGTTGCAAGCTGGGTGTACATGATATATATGTTGGCTGTATATATTTAAATTAGGAAGGGAATATGTTTAGGTAGCTAATTTGGGAATTTGTGTATTTCCCTATTTCAAGATTTTGTTTCCTTAGTTGATAGGTAGTGCTTGTATTAAAAATTGACCTCCAATGGAAGAAGAATAAATCAATCTGAATTCGTTCAACATGTTCCATGCAGACACGTGTTCGACTCTCAATTCCATAGTTCCCGAAATTGTTTTGCATCATTTTCAATTGGACACTCTCCCAACATATCGGGAATCTAGAACAGTCCAACGACACACCCTGTGGCGAGACACCTTTCGGACACTTTTGGAAAAAAAATGTCGTCATAAATCATTTTAAGTAGGTTGAAATTATTGTAATCAAAAGTTTTAAGTTCCGTGGAACTACAATTAATTATTACATTAGTCTAAATATAATTTTTTACGTCTATCTTTCTATCCCTCTCTCTCTTCCATTATCTCCTTTCTCTTATTTATGGGTGCACCCTATATAACGATAGAAATGTGAAATGTGGAATGCCACTGATATCTTGTTTCAACGATTTTGTTGTTTTCGGTGCTGTTTTAAAGATGTATATATAACGAAGAAAAAAATATAATACAAAAACAAACGTATTCCCCAGCGTGTCGTGCCCTCTATTTTGTTGGAAATGTGCGGGTCAACGTGTCCATGTCGTGTCCTATGTCCATGTTGGTGCTACAAAGACTAAGAATTTGCTTAGTTGAGGCCATTCTATTACCAAGCGTGATGCGTTAGATTCGAGTCTTTCTGCTGGAAATTGCACCTCCACCTTTTTCGTTTTCCCTCCTCGCCTCCTAATTGGAAAAAAGTACTCAAAGAAAAGCACATGACGATCGTATAACCACTGAAGTTCACGTTAGCTAATTGTGCATGTTATTCTTGTAGTTTTGCTTCCTGAAATTTATTCTTGGGTATCTGTGCAAGTTCTATTCTGTTACTTTTCCCCTGCTTACATGCTGTATATGCTTCATCGGTTGTGCTGCAGAACTTTGTTTGCCTAGAACTTATACTTGACTAACCATGCCCGGAAATTAATTAGAAGGTGTATGATTGGGGTAACCAAAGATGGTTTTGCGTATTTTCAAAGTTAGTTAACATAGAAACCGTAAACAATAGTGAACATGTTAGTTTTTTTTGTTACCTGATGAATCTTAACAGCATAAATTGCAGGAGAAAACAAAGGAATAAGAGATTGATCCGGAGTTTGGTAATTGAGGCGTTGTGATAAACTGCCAGAATATGAGATCGAGAGAAACCATGGTGGGTGACGTCCCCATTATAATTTTTATAGAGAAATTAAAGAAGCTGCAAGTGCTAGCAGAGGACAGATTTTTGTTTGCCCCACTGAGAAAGAAGGTGGACACAATCGTAAATGAGCTAGAACAGATTTTGATCTTCCTTGAACAAGAGAATGCCACCAGCGAACTGAGGGATCAGCTTCTTCCCATTCTTTACTCTGCAGAATACATAATTGAGAGCTTCCTCATAAAGACAAGACGCAGGAGGAAAAAGGGTGTCGCTAATAAGATTAATGAAGTGTCCTTATTTGTGTTTGCGCCATGGAGCCAATTGCAGTTGAGCTGCAAAATGAATGAAATCGAAAAGAGAATCAGAGATCTATCCAGTACATATAGAAAAGTGGGCACGACCGTCGATTGGAATGCTCAAGCTTCGGGACTTCTTGAAAGGCACAGCAACTCTCCCCAGTACCATTATGATGAAACGCTGGATCTACTTATTGGACGTGAAGACACCGAAAAGGAACTGGTGCGTCGACTTATCAAAGATAAAGAGGAAAGCCTCAGAGTCATTTCACTGGTCAGCGAAGGATCACTTGGGAAGACTGCTCTGGCTAAGAAAGTTTACAACCGACTCGACATTCGGCAGCATTTCCAGTGCCGTGTATGGGTCCATGTTCCGGAAGACTTCGTCCATGTTCCGGAAGACTTCAAATTTAAGCATCTATTGCTTATCATAATTGCACAGATTCCCATACGCGTAGTGAAGGACGTCGAGCGCATGGACGAAGACCAACTTTCTGATATGCTTTTCCAGTTTTTCATGGAGGTCAAGTTTCTGATAGTCTTGGACAACGTAGCCAGTGTTGATGTATGGCACAAGCTTGTTCATCCCTTTGCAGACGTGGCGAACGGAAGTAGGGTCATCCTCACTACTCGCAATGCTGATGTGGCATCACAAGTTGACCCATGGAGTACACCAGTGAATCTGGTGAGGTTAACTGACGAGGACAGTTGGGCATTGTTCTTGAACAAGGTGAAGGTAGGAACACCAGAAGAAAATAATGGCTCAGACTATTTGAATGGTTTCGGGGAAAGAATCCTGAGACTATGTCACGGTATGCCTCCAGCGATCATACTGTTGGGAGGAGTGCTGTCAACCATGGGAGTGAGTGAGTGGTCAAGTGTAATTGATCTTCTTTCCCATCCCTGTGGTGAAGATGATCATTCAGTACCTCTCTCAAGTATTTTAGCTTTAAGCTACCGTAAACTACCATTTGTGTTGAGGCCTTGTTTCCTCTATTTGGCTCTCTTTCCGAAGATGTATGAGATCCCAATACGAAGGTTGTTGCATTTGTGGCTTGCCGAGGGGTTTGTTCAAACTTCAACCCTGGAGACGAGCGTTGTCCCTGAAGATATGGCCCAGGTTTTTTTGAACGAACTAGTGTGCAGAAACATGATTGAGATAGCGACGAGGAAGCTGGATGGAAGCCCCAAAACATGTCGTTTGCCGTGTTTCCTTCATGACGTCTTTTTGTCAAAAGCGGAGGACATAGGATTTCTTCACGTTCACCATTGCAAGTCAGACTGTACAAATGCTGATTCACACAGCCATAATTTCTTTATTCACAGACTAGCAGATCAATATTATGGTGGCGTCAAGTCTACTTCAGAATCTCATACCCACAACCTTTGTTCATACCTTATGTTTGAAATTCAAAAGCGTAACACATCCAACAAAGAAGTCGAGGCGTTGCTTAAAGGAATAATGTATGGGAGGAACGTTGCATTGTTGAAGGTGATTGATCTAGAGAGTATCTACAGACCTGTGCTGCCTGACAATCTGGGTGAGTTGCAAAACCTAACGTACATAGGCTTGCGATGGACCGGCCTTTATTCATGTCCGGCGTCCATTGGGGATCTACCATGTTTGGAGACTTTAGATTTGAAGTATACAAATATAACCACTTTGCCGAGTTCAATTTGGAAGGCAAAGAAACTTCGACATCTCTATATGAATGAGGTGTCAATTCCAAAGCCATCAAAAGAGCCTTCGATCCACCTTCAAACCTTAGTGGGGCTACGAATCAATTCCAAGGACCCCGACAAATACGGGTTGACCCGGTTGACAAACCTTAGGAAACTGAGGCTGACGTGCCCTTCAGAAGCATTAAAAGGGACAGTAAATTGCATATCTGGACTTGGTAACCTTCAAACCTTGAAGTTGAGATCAAGAGATCCATTCGGCCAACCTTCAGACATCGTCTTAAGCGATAAACTCAAGGTCCATCAATCTCTGGTAAGCATATCTTTGTTTGGAGTGATAAAAGGTGGCTTAGCTAATAACCTTCCGCAAAACCTCAAAACCCTTGCATTGTCAATGTCTAAACTCGAAGAAGATCAGATGCAGCTGCTAGGACAATTACCGAAGCTGAACATCCTTATCCTTTTGGCTCGCTCTTACTCGGGCAAGAAAATGGAATACTCTCCGGGAGTCTTTCCAGAATTGCGTGTCTTGAAGTTGTGGAAGCTAGAAAATCTAGAGGAGTGGGGGGTGGAGGAAGGTGGCTTGCCCAAACTTGAAGAAATGGAAATTAGAGATTGTGAAAAACTGAAAAAGTTCGAAGGATCAGAGCATTTGGGTGCCCTGAAGGAATTGGTTTTGACGAACATGCCAAAGAATTTTGTAGAAGCTGTTGGGAAGAAGTCCGTCAAGGAAAAGTTAGTCACTAACGAGTGGCAAGTTGATGAGAAAGTGAATGAACGAGCGGCTTCCTCCTCCTCACTTGTTTGTAAGTAGCTCTCTTCAGTTCCTATGAGTTTTTTGCATCTGAGTTGGAATAATTGTCACTAGTCTTTTCTTTTTCCTCGTTTCTATTGTCACTAGCAAGATTCACAGAACAAAGAGGTCACCAATTAGAGGAAAAAAAAAAAGCAATTATAACTAGCATTCTGAGGTGTACCACATTGGTTTCATTTTGGGTCTAACTACACTTAACTCTCATATCTGTTATTTTAATATCAATATATAAATAAGAGTTATAAATAGAGGTACAAGTATTTAGTAAATAACTCACACACACATATATATATATACACACACACAGAGTAAGTTAAGCAAAAATGCGGACCTCCCTCCCAGCCGTTGGATCTAATCCAACGGCTAAGCTCTAAAAACCAAATTCGCGGGTTAAAAAGGGGCACTGTTCACGGGTTATTTCAAAACGGGTTAAGACCAATTGGGTTTTGTTGAGTTTTGGGATCATATCTATGGTTTGAAACGAAATGTTTGGGTTTTTTTTGTTCTTATTGATTTTCGTTTCAATAACTGCGTTGATTTGGTCCTTTTTTATTTTCGTTTCATGTTTAGGTTTTTTTTTTAAATCGAACTCTCAACTGATGTAAGAAACCTAACCGTCATGCCGTTCCAATTTTATCATTTTATTTATTTTGTATTTGATGATGAAAATCGGACTGGTTGGGTTGGGTATCTCTGCTTTTAGTAATTTCGGTTAGTATATTTTTTGGGCAAAGGAAAAATGTTTGGGAATGAATATATGTGAGAATGGCCGTATCAGTCGGAGAATTCGACTACGTCCAGTCAAATATAGTAGTAGGAGTAGTTTAATTTCCTAGTTATCCCCGTTCATTCAACTACAATACTATAATTTAGGAATCTGCAAAGTGAACTTTTCATTTCCGGAAAAAACTAAAGTTTTATCTTTCCTTGTGGAGGAGGCCTGGAGTCTCAGGAATCAGAGATTCAGAATGTATTTCTAATGTTGGAATGAGATTTCTGGTTGGAAATGACGTCCAACCAGAGAAAAAGTAATGTCTTTTTTTTTTGGTTTGGTAATTATCGTTTTGAACTGGTTTCTGTTTATGGAAAATGATGCATCTTTTGTGTTTAGTTGTGTTGTTAGATTAGCATTATTGAAGTGGCTGTCTCACATTTCGATCCAAATTCACTTGTGTATTGTAATGTTGAATGTGGATCTCCAGTGAGTGTCTTGCAATGTCAGGTTGGAAAGAGAATGTGGATGCTTTGGGCTCCCAAATGCAAATGACAATGTCATAGCTGTTATTTTCTTGCAAGGTTCTTTGACTATTATAAGATCTAACTGATGAGTACCATTTTGTTGATTATGTCATTTTTGTCTTCATTTTGTGTATGATATTTGAATAGGTTCGTCTAGCGAGGAGTCCGACGGTTCCCATGACCAACAACCAGATTCGTCTAGCGAGGAGTCTGACGGTTCCCATGACCAACAACCACTTGCGCATCAATTGAAAATAGCACTTGAGCAGAGAGATATGGTTCAGGAGAAGCTGGATGATCTCCGAGAAAAACTTGTTTCTTTAGCTTCAGGATGATGGACCTTGTAACCTTGTAATGTGCAAAACTTGGTTATTTCTAATGCTATGGACCTTGTGACCTTGTAATGAGCAAAACTTTGTTATTTCTAATGCTATGGACCTTGTGACCTTGTAATGATTTCTCATTGCCAATGTTATGGTTGATGGACAAACTGTCAATTTGGGTATATGAATTCTTTCACTTTTTCTACTGCAAATGTCATTTCTTTTCAAGGATTGATATTCCAAGAGCAGAAAAAGAATATCATCATAAAGTTAAGTCACGAACAAGCTGTTGAAATTCTTCCCCGTTCACCAGAAAAAGAATATCATCACAAATGAGTCTACTCTCTCTCTGGGAAATTCTACATCTAAAACAAAGGGAGAAGATCAGGAGATTCCTTTTTGACCGAGGGACATACTGATACTTCAGTGCAAGAAAGCGCAGGATAAAGAGCATAGTCCTTACATTACATAACTCCAAATAGCAACATGGTCCAAACCATCTGGTAACAATAGGATAATATTGCAATCCAATTTTCTGAAGGAAAAAAAACCACCTACAGCCATCAGGTTTAGAACAAGTTAAACAGGGAAAAAAAACACGAGCTCCAATTCAGATTATACAATATCAACCAACATTAGCAACTTGATGACAAAACAAACTCTCCATAAGAGTAGCCATATCCAACAGAACAAAAAGACCAAAAAAAAAAAAAAAAACATTCTAATTTTATTGAGCAGTTTCAACACTTGATCCAATCATTTCCGCACGACCCCATCTTCTCACGAGTCGTTTTTCCATCCCTGAAGCACGAATAGATCGTAAGATGAATTAAGGAAAGAAAAAATGCAAACACTTGTAACAATAAAAATTTAAACAATTAATTAATAATAAGAAGTACAAACACTTACAATTTTCACTCATTGTCAGTGTCGTCCTCATTGCCGTCCTCATCATTCAACCTAACATCTTGCGAAGACCTAAGAAAAAAATACATAATGTTGAGAATTTATACTTTGTGTAGCAATAGGATTTAAATTATACATGAACATACTTAGATGCATACACGTACATGTTGAGAAGTTTTGGACAGTTTCTTTTGTCATGTGATTGCCCGATTAACCCACAACCATGACATTTCTTTAATGCCTTGATAGCCTTCTCTTTTCCTCCCTTACAACGTGGCATACGTATGGACAAATGATAACCGAAAGCTCCAAGAAATGGTTTCAAATAGTGATGATCGATGGCTCAACAAATTGTGTCCACGAATAAATAACTGAATAACGAACTCTAACAACAACAATCGAACAACAATATCAATCATTCTATACCAACAGTCTGCTCAACAATATCAGAACAATGAATATCAATAATGAGGTAGTCCAAACCAAAGTGGGAACCATAATCACCAATTACCAAATGCCAAATATTTTATCAGGACTTAGCCCGTTGGATCCAACACCGTACTTAGAGTCACCACAGGATGGAGCCTGAGACTTTTTCCCTAAGCCGATCCGGAATAGGGTCACAGGGTATTTCACAAGTCTTTTCCCTATCCATTGAGCACTAGAGTCACATGGTATTTCACAAGTCTTTTCCCAAGTGGCCAAAGTCACCACGATATCTCCCGGGTCTTTTTCTTGGACTTTAATAAATATAAACATAGTCCATAGTCCCAAACACAAATAGAACAACGGCGAGCCAGAGGCACCTGCACCAGGATTATTCCCTATGCCGTTGCAGAGTCACAATAATATTATGGAGTCAACGAAATAGACAACAACAAGATAAGGGAATCAATCAATCAGAATTATTATCAGTGAACCTTGTATGCCAAAGGGTACGTCAATCGTTTATAAATATGAGAGCAACGAATAAGATTATTATTTATCGGATCACAACGAATAATGAACTGTCAAGGATAGATAAGCTCAAGAGGATTCCAAAGAAAAGGATCACATGTTTAACCACTCACCTCGATTGGATAGATAAATTGCGAAATGCAATATTGCTCGAGTACCCTGCTAGTCTGAACAAAGAGAATGCATGTACGGAGATCAATTCAATGAAAACGGCTACTGTATAATTACTAATAAAATGTCTAATAACAATTATGTACTTTATAAGTCTACCTTCCAATATAGTCATGACCCTACCAAGCCCATTACCCACGCACACACAGCACCACCACTTCTCACGGCACATGTACACGGCACACATGCTCTCTCTCTCTCAAACAAAACCCTCTGATTCACTTTCTAAAGAAACAAAACCCATATATATGAATAGGAATAGAAGACTTGCGTAACAACTCCGGTGAAAACCTTCTCGCCGCTGCACTATCTACTGCTCTCACAATTTTCAAGAGAAACTAAAATAACCTAGATCTCTCAACACTTATATATATGCAAATAATGGCCCATTCTCCCACAACCCTTAAAATACTAACACACGGTTAAGTAACTATATGTATTTTATATACTAACATTTAGTATAAAACCACATATTAAAAGAATAGCCCTGATATTATGAAATTTAAAATAGAAGTATTTTTATTTTATTAAGAAGTTTCAAAAAGAGAAATGAAAGATTTAACTATTTGCTTCAAAAATATTATTTTTTTTCTTACTGAAAAAAGTGGGATGTTACAACGTGAGATATAGCTGCTGGGCACTGAAAAAAGTGGGATGTTACAATTTTATTTACAATTGAGTCCGTGTGGAGCGGCCCTGACTCCGTTCCTCAAAATCACAACAACTCATGTTTTCATAGTTTTAAACAAAGCAAGACACTGGCCATTGATTTGTTATCACATTTTGCTGATGATATGTCGCAAACATAGACTAGAGACAACAGAGAAGACTATCCAAATTTTTGGTACTCTAGAGTATGCTGAGAGAGCCTCAAGTATTATTTTGAGCAATCACTCTTACTTTCTCTGTATATGTCTATGTTTCTACTTGGGAGTCTTTTTGGGCGGAATTCAGCTTTATCATTTCCCATACCTTCCCATATTAGATTTCACTAGAACTCCCTCCAAATTTTGTTAGCCCCAGGTGACCCTTGGATTTATGTGGTAATGTGTGTGTCCAGAGTTTTATTGGGGATATTGCTTTGGTTTTTTTTTTTTTATAATCTAAGTCAGTCTTCCCTTGGCGTACGTAATGATCCTTTTTGCAGCACCTAGAGACTTGGTCGCAATTATGAACCTATCTGTATGTACAAGTCTTGAGGAATATTGCCACAAATAGTACATCCGTGTCTATCAACCTCTCCATCATCCTCATCTCTTTGTTTGAATAGCCTTGGTGGTTAGTGCTTATTGTCTTTGTCAGTGCAACTGTTATATGGTATAAACAGTTACCAAACCAAACCGAGCCTTATGTCCCAATCACTTGGGGTCGGCTACATAAATCATTTTCTTCTATTGAGCTCTGTCAAGGGCCACTTGTAAACAAAAAAGAGGAATGGTATCATGGCATGTGTGAAATACAAAGATCACATCCTGCAAACTGATTGATTTTGTTTCTCTTCAGGGCAGACATTCTTCTTAATTTCTACTAGCAAATATAATTAAGATGTTGATTTAGTTTAACTTGGTGCCACAATATATAATCTATAAAATCTACAAAAGGGCTCCACCAGAGAATTGAAAATAGTTTCAACTTTCAGATAAACAAACCAAATCAGACATTAACTTGACATCCTTGTTTTCTATCAAGCATATATAAAAGCCCGATAGCATCCCAAATTTCATGTGTTGTTACTTCTTAGGTCGAACGATAGCACACTTCACGACAAGTCCACGCTTCCAGTCCCCACCAGTATTCTCCAGGCTGAATTCCATGTTCCCAACATACTGCGGCGAAAACATGAACTCACCTGCCAAGACCTCAAACCAATTTTGCAGAGGCTTTTCTTCCAAACTTTCCGAGCGCGGCAAAGCTTTCAAGTGCTGGGGTTTGATCTTAAGAGCCAAATTGAAGTTTGAGTCCTTGTCAAGTTTCTTCAGGATAAATACGATTTCGTACAAAGTTCCTGGTGACAGATTAATTGTTCGGATAGCGCCTTTGATCTCTAACCACCATACCTTCAATAGCCTAGCCACTTCAATGTCTTCCCCGCTACAAAACAAGTCATGAGAATGCATATTGAACTATTAATATCTGGAAAATGGTGGAAATGAAAGTAGATTTGAACCTTTTATTTTTCGTTGATATTTCAACTCCTATTTTACTCTTTTTACGTTCTTCTGGTGTAAAGAGGAACAACGGCCGCTACTAGTAGTGCCAGCCTCTATATTGTTTAAGTAGTAGTTGTCGCGGCTGCTAGTAGATTCCAAGGTCGCGAGATATATATGCAGGATGCGAGATCTTGTCACTAGAGAAACAGTCTGTTTTACTCTATCACATGCATGCTCCCTTCCCTGACTCCCCTTGAACTGTTATTTCTTGTGTCTATATCTCACACTGCCAAATGGCTCAAAATTAATTATTAATTTGCAAAACCAAAGAAGCTTTTGAAATGCCTAATCTCAAACAACAAGAGGGGTGCCTAAAATCTTTTCCTTTTCGCATCCTTGGCTCCCAAATATGGAATCTCTATATTTGGTTTCTTGGTTCCTAAAACCAAGTGGTGACTCCAAAAATAAAGTGTGCCCAATGAGCACTTTCGAATTGATGCGCAATAGGTGTCAAAAGTTTGCAGAGACATCCATCTTGTGTAGGCATGCACCCCAACGGGCAAGTATTCACACTAGTCATTAAGTAACGATAGTTGAAAAACATTGAAGCCCTCTTCATTGAGGCAAAATTAGAACCACTTGTGGCTTAACCCCTAAGTCACACACTTTCGTCATATCGGAATTCAGATCACGAAACTCATGTTTACGTCAAATTTAGATTGCAATTCGATCCTAACATGTTCTTGCATCACTGCTCACGCTTAAAGTGCTGCCCTCTCCTTTTTCATCAAGAGAGGGAACACACCTATAGGAAAAAGCCACTATATTATTTCTATCGATATTTGGCACGAGGGAGATAAAGAGCAGTTGAATGAAGCGCTAATGATTTCATCCCAATGGCTCGCCAAGAACATTACAGTTTGGCAGGGGTTTTCCACAACGCATGAAGCCAGAAGTATTCTAAAGACTCACCGCCTTTTATTCGTTGAAAACATTTGTAAATTTTTCGTTATGGAGGGTGCTAAAAATACTCCCGATATATCTTTCACACTTTAATTTGCTTTTAGTCTTTCACATGGAGAATATATATACAATGCTAAAACTATCAATTTTTTCGCTGAACAAAATTATTTACTACATACAATGGCAATAAAAACCTATGTTACATGGACTCGGGTGCGAGTATCGGGTGCGGGTGCATGTCCAAGCGTCGGACCTTCCTAAACTTCAATCTTAGGATACGTGGATATGTGTCCCCAACTTGGGTACGGGTACGGGTACGGGGACACGTCCTGAACTCTTGTTTGTATTATATATTGCATAATTTTCTCAGACTATGTACCATAAACTATGTTTACAAATGTATTTAAACAAAAAAAAGGTTAAGAAAATTATGTTTTTGCTATTTCCCTATTTCCTGTCTATGTGAAATACTCAAAATATTGCTTTTCTAGCTACTTTGATATTCCTTTTCTATAAGTATCTTAACAATTAGAGGATCCGAGTGTCCAAAAGGATACGGGTGTCGGACACATCGACACGGGTACTTGAGCCAAAATGAAGGATCCATGTAACATAGATAAAAACCAAATACGAGCAAGTTTACTTTCTTCTACCACCCTACGGAATCATCTAACAACCCGAAACTCAATCCCTTAGAGCAACACCACCAGCTGTGAGTATGTATGTCTTCAATCGTTGACTTTCATACTCAAGTCTAATCAATTTTTCGCATACCTTAGCCATTGAAGTTAACGAATGCCTGTAATGAAGACAAATAGCCTTCAGATTGGGAGTCATTAACTTCCAATCCTCCAGTATTTTTCCCAAAACGATGTGTTCTTTGTCTCCTACCTAGCTCTTACCCGGTTTTTGAGATTAAAGTCACAACCAAATGCATCTCATGCCCTTGGCTGCTGTTTGGCCACCAAAATTGGCTTTGTCCTAGATTGAGTGCTTTCATGTAGTTGGACCAACAAGAATGAAGTTAGTTGCGATGACCATCGCAACTATAGGAGGTCAAATTTAACCTAGACCACTTGGAGTCCATTACATCCAGCTCAAAGTACAGCAAGGTCGAAAAAACCTCACCTTGACCTCATGTGTCAGGTGGAGAGGGGTTCATCGATCTATGCATCCATTGAGGTTGAATATACAATCATCAGCTCACCAATTTTGCCACAATTGGTGCCGACTTGATCCCATCTAGCATTAGGTGGTGACTAGATTCACTGACTAGATTCTCAAGTACCCTCTCATCCATTACTCACTGACTAGATTCTCTTAGTGTCCTCTGGTCGGTAACTTAGGCCGAGTGATTCTTTGAGTGAAGAGCTGCAACATGCCATCCTGATCTCCGGTTCGCTCTTCTATTTCTACACGCTCAGGGGAATTCGTCTTCTCATTAACCTAGGGTAGATGAATTTCGCCTCACATAGCAAAAATAGATTACGAAGTTGCGCTAGTATTAAGGAAATCACTCATAATTTGGCCCCATTGCTTTTAATGTCATTGGTTTGAGTACCGATTATAAGTGTTAAATAGGGCTTGCACTAATAAATGGTTAAGATAAAGTTGCTAGAAATAATTTTCTTACCTTGTTTCCTTATCTTCCATCCATACCCAATATTCAGGATTGTTACCATGGACGATTATGAGTTCGCTTGCGAATAGCACGAAGCAATTCTTGTTTGACTTCTCATCAACAAAGTACTTCTGCAACAAGAAGATAAGAATTGAATATGAACAAAATCCATGAGTAAAAGCAAGAAGTAGCTTCATGCACGAGGCTCTATGTAGCACGAACACTTCGTCGGAGCTCACGTACCGGTGTCGGATGCTTCTCGGACACCGACACTCTCCGAACACATGTCCGGCACTTCTCCCGGAGTGTCCTGTTTTTTTTCCCAATATTTGGGGTCCGACACTTCATGGACACTTTGGGTTAAAAATGCAATTATAAGGACTTTTAAAATGGATCAAAGTGTACACTTTAGGGACACTCTATTTATTTGAATGTTTTCTCTCTTTGATCAGATTTAGGGCTATCTGGTTATAATATTATTAAACTTTTATCTCATTTGAATGTTTTTTTATTTTTTTATATCCAAGCCTTATATAATAAAGAGGAGTTTTTGGCCTACCATTTTTCAATTTATGACCAATTTACCCTTTGATTTGGCCCATTTTACAAATTGTCCAGCCATGCCAAATTGTCAATTGCAATTTTGCCCCTCGATTTCAGACAATTTACAGTTTGCCTAGATTTTGGCCAGCCATTTTTAAATTTGGGACAATTTTGCCCTTTAAGTTCGTTCATTTTACCAATTGCCCAGGGATGCCATTTCCAATAATGCCCCTCCCCACCTCCACCGTCACCTCCGGCCCAAGACCACCCAAAACACCCACCTCTCCTCTCCTCCAAGGCACCACCACCTTCCTCCCCCCACACCACCGAGCTCCACCACCCGTCACCTCCCCCTCTCGGCCTCACCACCATCTCCTCCGTCCTTCGGCTCTCCGCCGAACCGCCACCAACAGTGGGTTTCACGCCCACGCTGCCACCAACAGTGGATTTCACCATACAACTGTTGGAATTGGTGAAATAAGTTCAAAGACTTACGCTCTATGACTACGCTCTATGTGGTATATGTGTAAATCATCTAATGCTTTTGCTACTTTGATCAAACTATGTAATATATATTCCTAACTATTTTCATACTCTTCTATTGCTTTCAGTTCTAAAATTACAAACAAGACATATCTAGCCTATATCAAAACTTGTTCCCTTCTACGGACATGCATTCGTGTTGTGCACGAAGGTGAATCTACCGTTTCCCAACACGCTCTTTTCAATGGGCAAAACATTCGTGTTGTGCACGAAGAAGGAACCTAGTATATATATAATATACACATCTAAAAAAATCCTCCAAATCTTAATCTCATAGTTCCTAATCAAATTTTGATGATCCGAGCCACTCAATGTGTTCAGAACGTGATTTTAAATGTGCCCGCGAGAAATTGGCAAAAAAAATAACCAGGAAGGGCTTGATTTGAGCATTTTTTTATTGAATCGTTCAATAAAGTTCAATAAAAAACTGTTCGGATGAAACCTTTCCCGGTCATTTTTTTGGCTGATTTCTCGCAAGTACTATTAAAATCACGTTCTGATTACATTGAGCGGCTTGGATCATCAAAATTCGACCAGGAACTTGGGGGAGTTTTTTTAGAGTTTTTTTTAAGGGTCCCTGGAACCGCCCCGATATATATATATCGGGGCGGTTCTAGGGACAACTAATTAGACACCTAAAAAAATACCTCATAGTTTTCGATCAAATTTTGATGATTCGAGCCGCTCAATGTGATCATAACGTGATTTTAAGAGTATCATGGAGAAATTAGCAAAAAAAAATGATCCAAAAAGGCTTGATCTGAGCAATTTTTAGCTTAGATTTGATGAACGGTTCAATTAAAAACTGCTCAAAATAAGCACTTTCCGATCATATTTTTTGCTAATTTTTCGCGAGCATCCTTAAAATCACATTCTGCACACATTGAACGGTTCAGATCATAAAAATTTGATCGGGAACTATGAGATTAAAATTTAAGGTATTTTTTTGAACCGCCCCGTGTGTGTGTGTATATATATATATATATATCCGGAGACACCTAGAACAACATCTAAAAAAATACCCCAATCTCAATCTCATAGTTTCGGATTAAATTTTGATGATCTGAGCCGCCCAATATGTTCAGAACGTGATTTCAAAGATACCCGCGAGAAATCGACAAAAAAATGACCTGGAAGAGCTTGATTTGAGCAGGTTTTTATTGAACCGTTCAATAAAAAACTGTTCGGATGAAGTCCTTCCCGGTCATTTTTTTTGTTGATTTCTCACGGGTACCCTTAAAATCACGTTCTGATAGCGCCTCAGATCATAGAAATTCGATCGAAAACTTTGAGGTGTTTTTTAAGATTTTTTTTAGGTGTCCCCGGAATCGCCCCAATATATATATATATATATATACACTAATCTTCTAATGAGGACTTAAAATGAGGACCTAAAATGAGGACAACCCCATTTCTTCTCTTTCCCGATTGAACTTTGATGATCCGAGCCGCTCAATGTGTTCAGAATGTGATTTTAAGGGTACCCGCGAGAAATCGGCAAAAAAAAATGACCGGGAAGGGCTTGAATTGAGCAGTTTTTGTTTGAACCGTTCGATAAAAAATAAACAAAAACTGCTCGGATGAAGCCCTTCCCGATTTTTTTTTTTGCTGATTTAACGCGAGTATCCTTAAAATCACATTCTGAACACATTGAGCGGCTCGGATCATCGAAATTCGATTGGGAAAGGGAGGTCCTCATTTTATTAAAATGAGGTGGTCCTTATTAGAAGGGGACTCTATATATATATATAACGTGTCCCCAACGTGTGGTGTCCCCTATTTTCTGAAAATTTGAATATCGGTGTTGTGTTGTGTCCATGGTACATAGACGAGGCTTTATTGAATCACATATCAACACAGAAAAACTCATTCAAAAAGTCTAAGGAAACTGACGGGAGCCACCAACTAGGCGTATACACGGCCACACGGGGCCCACTATAGATCCCGCACGGATGATTCGAGCCATTCAATTATTTTTATAAAAAAACTGAGTGGGCACGTGAATAATCAGTTTAATCCGATATGTGTAGGTGCTCAATCCAATCTTCTATTTTTTATTCAGATTTCGGATTCGTGAAAAAAAATAGAAGATTGGATCGAGTACCTACATATATGGGATTGAGCAGATTTTTAACAAGGCCCACTCGGTTTTTTTTAAATGTTATTGAACGGCTTGAATCATCCATACGGGACCCAGAGTAGGCCCTGCATGGCCGTTTGTATGTATGGTTGCAGACTACCGCTCTGGCCATTGGATTGTGTTTTGAATGTTCAGAATTCGCGGACAATCTATCCGCGCGAACAATCTATTCGTTTTGTG
This sequence comes from Rhododendron griersonianum, assembly GCA_018127125.1. Taxonomy (NCBI): domain Eukaryota; kingdom Viridiplantae; phylum Streptophyta; class Magnoliopsida; order Ericales; family Ericaceae; genus Rhododendron; species Rhododendron griersonianum. Next base: position 35,139,566 of record CM030797.1, read on the forward strand.
TCTCAAAATTCAACCTCTCTCTATGCACGGTATTCAATCAGTTTTCTTTTCAATTGTTACTCTTGTTTTTCTTTTTATCTATCTCCACTTATTACACAAAAAAATCTCTCTCAAAACCCAAACTAAATAAACTATTAGATTTTCGAACCTTGAAATTTCAAAATTTGTTGTTCAAAGTTCGGTCCCCCGTGTCGGTGGCTGCCGTCGGTTTCCATAGCATAGTTTTTTTGGGTGAGAGAGTGGGGTACCAAAGAAAATGACACCACAAGAGTGCAACCACAAGGGAAATCAAAGCTTTGAATATTTCCGTACTCCAATGTTGTTTTACTAGTAGTAGTAGAAGTCCCAGTACTCCAATGTTGAAGAACTTACCAGTTTGTTGGGCTTCAAGAAAACACCGTCATAAAGCTGCCGACGGAGCTGGTCAGGACAAGAAGTGTCGAGGGGTGGTATACCGTGTTCGTCGAGAATCGCTAAGAAACTGAGTGGGGGCGTTGTGATTCGACTTCTGTTTCCAGCTGCTATTTCCTTCCCCTTGGAGTCTTTCCCCCTTGTTTCTTCATCTTGGTTCCTAGCCAAGCAAAAGGATAAGTGACAATGAAAGAGAAAATTTTGGTAAAAAATATAAGCACATCGAGCTGATCGACGTTTTCCACAAAGGAATATATCAGCAAAAAAAGAACCAGTGCCACGATTACAGTCTCATCGGATTCGAGTCGTCGGCAAGCAGATCAGTATGAATCAGCTATATCAATTATGCATATGTGAGATACGGGAGCAAAGTACCAGTCAGCTTTCCAGTTGGGAGGGGAAAGAAAAGTAATACCGAAATACAATAAATATATAACAACAAACAAATACACAAAACACTTACCCGCACTAATTCACAATAGGTGTGGGTCCCACAAACCCTCGATTAGGAATACACAGAACACTTATATACATGCACTGACTCACAAATAGGGGTGGCTGAAAATCCTGTTTTCGTAATATTAGTGTTCTACGTTACCTTTTCGTTTCTCATAAAAAGTTTGAATGAATAATTGACGTGTTTCTGTTAATTACAACTGTGCTGTCGGCACATACAAAGCACACACAGTTCACGCACATATTTTTTGCGAGGTTCATCTAGGGTCCTGCAAAAATCATCTGAATCGCTAAATTTTGTAAAAGATTATTTTACGAATTTTGTGAAAAAACATCTCAATTGGATGTCAGTAGGGAAAAATTTTGGCTACCGTGCCGACGTGGTGCCCGCTCGGCCCATCCGAGCCGTCCAAAAGTGTATTGGACAGCCCAAATTGAAATTCTCTCTCTCCAAATCCGAGCCGTCCAAAATAGAAAAGGAAGGCACAGATGCGCCGGGCGGGCACCACCTGGTACCCACCCGACATTGAAAAATTCCTTTGTCAGTAGGGGCTTTTTCTAAATTCATAACGTGAACCAGTTAGTATCGCCCTACGAATTTTGAAAAAGTTCCTATTGATATCCGATTGAGATATTTTTTATAGGACTCTTTAAAATATTTTTAAAAAATATGCGATTCAAATCATCTTTGCGAAATTCAAGGTGGACCCGCGAAAAATCTATGTATGATCTGTTCTTACCTCTCTTGCAAAAAAGATATCGTTTTCGGTTTTACTAATGTAAAGACCAAATTCCAACTCTCCTCACGTCAATAATTGCCATGTCAAAATTTTATTTTTGTTAGAAATGTCAACAGAGCGGTCCTTTTTCTGTTGTCCTGACCGAATGGGATATGGCATCATTCTTCATCGAAAGTTTGTCAAGGTGGACCAAGTCGCATCCGGGGACCTGTAGTGTACAGAGTGTAGTGGTTGAAAAGTATTTTCAATTACTCCTTTCGTCTCATTTTATGTTTTTTTTTTTTGATATTCGTATCAGTTTTTAATTGTTTATATCTTTCAATATAAATCTTCAAAAATATGTAATATGAATCTTGTTTGATAGTTCTCGATTATATCCATAATACAAAATTTTCAAAATTATGAAAAATATTATAGATTGGGAGATATAAGTGTTTAAAGAATGACACGAATAATGAAAATGAACAATTAAAATGGGACGGAGTGATTAATAGATTTTGTTAAAAGGACTCTTTTTAAATTCGAATAATTAATTGTTGAATTGACGGCTTGAATGCCAACACGCACTATGGGGCCAGGTCTGACCAAGTCTTCAATTCCCAATTGTTTAGCCACAAAAATCCCAATACTATGTATGGTTATGAAAAATGTACCAATCCGTGATTGGAGGACCACTCTGAATTTCACTCAAATGCTGGTAGACATTTATTTTCAAATTAAGACTGTGTTGTGTGGAAAAATCAGTTCAATCGGAATGACCAAGTCTCCAATTCCCAATTATTTGGCCACAAAAAGCCCTGACTATGTATGGTTATGGAAAACGTACCAATCCGTGATTGGAAGACCACTCCGAATTTCACTCAAATGCTGGTAGACATTTATTTTCAAAGACTGTGTTGTGTGGAAAAATTAGTTCAATCGGAATGAGCAAGTCTCCAGTTCCCAATTGTTTGTCCACAAAAAGCCCGACTATATATGGTTATGGAAAATGTACCAATCCGTGATTGGGAGACCACTCCGAATTTCACTCAAATGTGTACGTTTATTTTCAAAGACTGTGTTGTGTGGAAAAATCAGTTCAATCGGAATTTGGTAGGTTCTTGATTAATTTATTCAATTGTGTTACAAATTATGTACTACGAATTCTGAACCAATAGATGAATTGATAAAGCAGCTGGCATTCAAGTATGATTGAGCTAATTCTTTTATAGAGTAGGTTCAGAAATTATTTTGCTACAAAATGAATAGTTTTGATCACCTGAGATTCGATGGTAGTATATATCATGGGATGATACAATTCAGGAAGAGAATTGAACAATTACAAAGCCTTGTCCTCATCAAGGATTTCGACGTCCAAGTTCTCAAGATCAGGCCCAAGGGTTTTGTGTGTCCAAGGCCAAATTAAAAAAAAAAGTGCCCTAAAAGAGTTAATATTTAATAATTTTTACAGTTACAATCACAATATTTGTGCGTTTTATTTGTGAATTTTATATTCAAAGTTAAAAGAAAAATTAAAACAAACAAAAAATTCTTACCAAAACATTTAGGTTTGAACTTTGATCTTGTGTCACTATGCTTAAATAGTTAAAAATATAAGAGGCGTAAGATTCATCATATATTTTGACAAGTAAGTGTCATCATATTATATATAAGAGTCCACGGTTTCCACTAATTTTTTTGAGCAATTTGATTGGAGGAAGTAGAGTATCTTTTTCGCTTATGCACAGTAAGAGGCTAAGAGGTAAGAAGTGCAAGGGCCAAGGATACGAAAGAAAAACAAATAGTGCCCAAAATTGAGGACTGGGGTTTAAAACAAATTTAAACAAAAATAGAGGTCTGGGGTTTTGAACCAAGCACCTCTAGATTTTAATTCTGTTTACAAACACCGCTGGGCTAGGATACCTTTTGTGTTATGTCCCAGAAAAATTTATATATAACATATAATTGGAGTGCCCCAAAAATTTGAAACTTTTGGGATGCCCAAGGCCCAGGCCTCTTGGGCCTTGGGCCTGGGCCGGCCCTTGACAGCAAGTATATATTTTGCTATAGTTACTCAATGCTCGTTCAAAGAACTACCTCGGTACGTATAGGAAACGAAAGAACTACTTCAAGTAGAAGTGGTTCGATCTCTACGACAAACATTAACCCTCGAGCTACTTTCACGAATCTTTTGCTTTTGTTACGCGCATAACAAAATACTTCTCATCTTTTGCGAGCCACAAACATTTTGAACCAATAGCCTGCCAACCTATCCAATACGCATGCCCTCCGATTTTTACTCCAAAGTACTATCCAACTCCGGTTGGATCAAAACATGCATCAATTCGCACATCTACATACCAAAGTCATTCGTCTCATCAAAATTTTGAACTTCAAATTTAGCATTCGAAATCAAAGCCTTCACCGCAGATTCTGTGAAACACCCGATTTTTGCAGATTTCGCGGATGATTGTTCAAACATCTTCGATCCAGTTTTCATAGACCAACAAACAACGAACCAAAACAAGCAGAACACCCCCCCGCCCCCCGTTTTCGTTAAAGTTGTAATATTAGTTATACTTTAACTTTCCAAATTCTCATGAACAGTTTGAATTAATGAATAATTGAGGCATTTTATTACTAATGTAAAGACCAAATTCCAACTCACAAGGCTTCCTCCGATCAATAATTGACATGTCAAAATTTCTTTTTTCTTAGAAATGTCGACTTTGGGCTACAGAAGATCGTACTATACAATTATTAGCGGTCCTTTTTCTGTTGTCCTGACCGAAAGGGACATGGCGCCGACCATGTTCGTTTTGGGTTTTGAGGTAGTTTTTGGGGATAATGAGTGGAGAGAAATAGATAGAGAAATGAGAGTAAAAATTTAATGGAGATCAAGCGCAGAGAGAAAAGTTTGGGTCTAGAGTCCCAAAACGAACAAGGCCGCATTCTTCACCGAAAGTTTGTCAAGGTGGACCAAGTCGCATCCAGCAACCCTGTAGTGACAAGGATGTAATACGATATTCTAGCCGTCTAAGAGTATTTTCAATAGCTAGATTTTGTTAAAAGACTCTTTCAAGGAAGAATATTATTCTCTTCCCGAATGTTTTTTTTTAAATTCAAACAATTGATTGCTGGATGAACGACTTGGATACTGCACTACACTCCTGTAGTGCATGCGGGTTTGACCAAGTCTCCAATTCTCAATTGTATGGCCAAGAAAAGCCCGACTATGGTTATGGAAAATGTAACCAATCCATGCTTGGGGGACCACTCCAAATTTCACGCAAATGGTGTAAATGATGTTAGACAATTGTAAAGAATAATGATTTAAAGTGTAGAAAAATCATGTCAATCGAAATTTGGTAAGTTCTTGATTAATTTATTCAATTTTTTTCGTTTAAAATTATTGAATACGAATGAATTGATCAAACAGGTATTCAAATATGATTGAGCTGATTTTTTTACAGGGTAGGTTAAGAAATTATTTTGCTACGAAATGAATATTTGTGATCACCTATGGGAGATGCGATGAGAACGCCATACAAATAGTCCACACATTTGTACACACTTCCCATCGATACTCGTAGAATTATTTGCAATATGCATGGCCCAGTCCAAAATATCTTGGGTTCTTGCTGATCGAAGCTCTTTTATTGGGCATTATATATGGGGGATCCACCCCAACCAATTCTTGAAATAAATATTTTGCATTAAATTCTTGGGCCATAAGTTGCTTGCAACCACTAGGAAATGAAGATATTTATGGAGCGGAGAGACGTGATCAGAATAAAGTCACGTTCGATCGGTCGAGAGAGAGACTAAAATCTCAATATTTGCAAAAGTAAAGGATGAGTTCCACTCTATGCTAGTAGGATCTCTTCATTCCATTTAGGTTGATGATAAGAGTACCGTCGGTACCACGGTCCACTACAGGTTTTGCACGGATGATCCGAGCCGTTCAATAATTTTAAAAGAAATAAAACGAGTGGGCCCGTAGAAAATCAGATCAATTCGATATATGTAGGTGGTCAATTCAATCTTCTATATTTTTATTCAGATTTCAGGATTGCGAAGCCGTCGATATCCCATCGGTATATAAATGGTAGGTACCTCTAGCAGTGTTATTCCATTTAAATGAGATTTGCCCTAGATGGTCTGATATAAATACCAACACATCTGCAAAACGGTGAACACATTGCTGTACAATTGGTGTCAATTGTGCTAGAGACACCAACCAAATCACACATGCACACTACATCTAGAGATGGCAATTAATTTAACCCGTCCCGCACTGACCAAGGCGGCTGTTAAATTTTTTGGGGGGTCGTGTTTGGGTAGGATTCGGGTAGACATTACCCTGGCCCGGTACATGCATATATGGGAGCCAATGTGAGTGTCTTACGAATATGTGTTGTGTATTTTTCAACGAATGTACTCCTTCTGTCCCAAAATGTTTGTCCGATCCACAAAACGGAGTGTTAAAAATAATACAATTTTTGCAAGAAAAAATCAAAAGTTTTTTAACAATTTACTAGATATCAATGGGTACTTTTAATTTGTGAAAAAGTTTGAATTTTTTCTTGAAAAAATTGCATTATTTTTAACACTCCGTTTTGCGGACCGGACAAGCATTTTGGGACTGAGGGAGTATGTTTTTCGGTATTTTTTTAGTTTAACAGTTTACACCACAGTAGTAGTAGCCAAAATGACAGGTGCTTACTTGAAACTAGCGTTCAACCCGTTCTATGCACGGGGCAAAACCCGTTCTATGCACGGGCACAACTAACCCGTTCTAGCGTTGTGCCTGTTCGATGCACGGGACAATTAAAAAAAGTAGGTTCAAACGGGCACAACGCTAGAACGGGTTAGTTGTGCCCGTGCATAGAACGGGTTTTGCCCCGTGCATAGAACGGGTTGAACGCTAGTTTATGAAAAAAATATAATGGTAGCATGTGAACATTAAACACAATTACTGGTAGCAATCATTTGGCATTGGGTTTGTCTCATGAAACACAGTTGATGTTCCTTCTTCTAGTATTACTGGCAAACGTATTGATCGAGAACACGTCACATTTGGCCGAGTACGACTTTGCATTCTTATTGAATTTATTCCTGTAGATGTGAGGTTAAAAGTCGTTACTTGCTCTCTCTCAAATTCAGTTTATAAAAAATCAAAATTGTAACAATTGACGATTGGTAGGAAAAACGGTAAGACTAACCGATATTTGGATGGCTGACGGGAAGCATTATGTTTTGATCAGTTGGTTGATCTCCATTCAAATTTTCCATGGTAGCTTCTATGAAATAAGAAACAAAAAAATCACGTGTTTTTTGGTTGAAAGGAAAGACTGTTTTAAAAAGATTAGCAATATTTAATTGCGGGAAAGGTACCACTTGGATTTGGCTCATTCGATGTTGGTAGTGGAATATTGATGGATTGTCCTCCAACGGGGATGACATGAGCATTCACACTATTGCGGTCGTTCCGGACCAGAAAGGGCGCACGCCGCAATCGTCTTATACGCAAGTATGCACTTCTCAAACGTCGCGCCTCTCTTTCAATTTCTAAGAAACGTTGATTGATTAATGGGTCGTTACGTTGAATCATTAATCTTCTCTTGCACGCTAGCCGAGCCATTTTGGCTTTAATTCTTTGTTCGTTTATGTCTCCGCCATACACCGCATCCATCCTGAATATATAAATTTCAGCCTATAAATTTTTAACTATAAAAAGATCCAACTGGAGTCAAACTTTACGATAACAATTAAATAAACAACTCTTGGTACAACAATTAACAATTCTTACATACTCATAAAATGAACACCTAAAATAAAACAAAGTACTCTCATACTCATATAAACTGAACACCCCAAATTAAACAAAGCGATATATTCACAAAATGGATAGCATGCAACTCCAAATACTGTAAAGCCTCCTCCCTATATAAATTCCAATCTTCGCTTCACCTGCAAAAGCAAGACATAAGAAAATTTAATCATTTGTTAGTGTAGTATTACATTGGACTTAAATTTTTAACTAAATGGGTATGTACGAACGGTTTTTTCTGAAAGGAATATGTATTATTACCTTTTGTCGTTTTTTTTCTTGTTGGTCCTCTTGTTCTCTTAATTGTTGCTCCACTTTGTCCAAAGCTTGCAAACATATGATATCAGTCTCTATCTCCTCTAGCATAGCTCCCAATGCTCTCATATCCATGAGATTTTGTTTTAAGTTTTGTAAAATTCTTGCTTTAGGCCATGTGGGTGGGAGGGTATTAACAATAGCCTGAACCAAATTCTCAATGTTTGGCTTCAAACCTTTTTTCCTTAGACTACGAAATTGGTTCTCTTTGTTTAGAATGTGCGCTCTCACAGTTGAGTTTGGCATCATTGGGCCTTGTTCAAACTCCATCCACAAATAGTGGACATTATGCTCCTCTTCCATCAAAGCATTCATCAAATGTGTGGCATTTTCTATAACATGTCTTTGAAATATTGTTCGCTTCACATGCATCCAGCTTGGTGATAGGAGGTCTACTATTTTTCCTATAAGGTATTGTTCACTTATATTTTCTCCAAGATTTTGCAAGGCTCTACATGCCTCTATTTTTTGTCTCACAAAACTTTCTACTGGTTTGCCTTCCCTATGACGTCTAGATTCAAAATCGTATACTTCATTCAACATATCTGAGTGATCATTACGACGAAAACATGGAGGAGGCCTCATGAAAACCTGCATAAAATGTAAAAGTACTGAATCCGAACTTAAAAGTACTCAAGAGAAACCGTGATGTACTACTTCTAACTATGATCTCATAGTTAGAAGTCACCCAAATGTGAATAATGTATACAAACCGACTTTTCTAGCCACCACAAATTGTATACAAAAACTGACCTTACTGTTAACGAAAAGAATTTCAATTCCAAATGATTACGACCTGTGCAAGTAAGAAGACTTATTTACAATCACCGTAGGGGAAAAAAAAGAAGCTAACGAAACAATTAAAACAATCAATATAAACTTGCATGAAATGATAAAGCTGATAGAAATGCGACATCTAACTTAGAGAACTGACCTTGGGGCAGTAGACCTTTGAGAAGTGGATGAGAACTGAAAGCAAACGTTTTTGAATCAAACTGCTTGCGTACTTTAATCAAAACCTAGAGACAAAAAAAGTGGGAACACCATTAGGGGAGGGCATGTGGAAACATGGGCGTGTAAATATGGGCATGTAAACTTTCAGAGCATGTAAGAGTAGCAGTAGGGTAAGAGGCGTGTAAACTTTCAGAGCATGTAAGTGCTAGTAGCAGTAGGGTAAGAGTAGCAGTAGTACTTTCATACTTCAAAGCATGTAAACTTGCTGTTGAGAGGTAGAAATATGGGAATGTAGGAGACTATATGGTTTCAAATGGAAGGGTGAAACGTGAGAAACGTAGGTGAACACAACCTCTAAATCAAAATTTAAAGACAAAAAAATGAAAACACCATTATGGAAGGGAATGTGGAAATGTTAAAGAAAGAGGCAAGAGAAGTGCATGAATACAATTTATTTAACCTTTGAGCAGTTGATGAGAAGTTAAACCAAACGTTGTAGTGAAATGAGCAATCTCCAAATTCAGTGGAGTTCTTGAACATAGCCCTTCTTACTTTCAAAATCTGGAGAACCAAAAAGTCGAAACAATTTCGTTAATTAGGAAAGAACTGTGGGGGAAGTAAAGATACATGACAAAATTAGAGTGATGGACTTTCAATTACGTATGGATTGATGTGTAAAATTAATCAACTGAGTAAGCAAATAAATTGAAAGTGCGAGGAAAAAGTTATTTAACCTTTGAGCAGTTGATGAGAAGTTAAACCAAACGTTGTAGTGAAATGAGCAATCTAGCCCTTCTTACTTTCAAAATCTGGAGAACCAAAAAGTCGAAACAATTTCGTTAATTAGGAAAGAACTGTGGGGGAAGTAAAGATACATGACAAAATTAGAGTGATGGACTTTCAATTACGTATAGATTGATGTGTAAAATTAATCAACTGAGTAAGCAAATAAACTGAAAGTGCGAGGAAAAAGTTAACTTAACTTTAGAGATGATGAGAAGTACCTCTTGGCTACTTAGGGATGTCGAAGCATTCGGTTTCGTTCCTCCTGCTGTGATTGCTCCTACTCAATCTGCAGTACGCCCCGTAAGCCCTCAGAATTGTATCCGTCAAAGCTCAGTTTATTTGAATTAACCTTTGATCGGTCAAAAATGGTGGCAGAAGAGAAAAAGATGGGAGAATAAGGATGTGTGGAAGAAGAGAAGAAGAGAGGAGAATGAAGACGTGGGAAAACTGTCTCAGTTTGTGAGACAATTTTTTTTTTATTCCTCTTCTTTGCAGTTGAGTTGGGAAAAGTAGATGGGAGAATGAGGATGTGTGAAAGAAGAGAAGAAGAGAGGAGAATGAGGACGTGGGAAAACTTCCTCAGTTTGTGAGACAGTTTTTTTTTTGCAGTTGAGTTGGCTTTGTGCAGTTGAGTTGAGTAATGGCGTAATGGGTTTTTTTTTTTTTTTAAACGGTTTTGTCAGCAAAGTGTGGACGTTGGGTTTTTTCTTTTTAAACAAAATAGAAAATCTAGGAAATAAGGATTGGGGGTTTGGAGGTTTTTTGGGAGTCCAACTACATTCCCTTAGGATATTAGATAAGGTGAAGTATTTGTACGTATGAGACGTTAATTAGCTCCAAGTTTAGGAGCAGAAAGAAATTTCCTCAAATATTAAAGAGTGGGTCAGAGATGCTTAGGGCATCCACAATGACTTAATCAAAATTGAATAATCAAAAGTTGTCATATCATTTTTTGGTTTTTTATCTAAGGAATTGCTAAGATTAGCAATGTAAAGGTCTACAATGACATAATCAAAACTTGCCACATCATCTTTTCAAACTACAAAAACACATAAGATTGTTAACATAGAAAATAATTATTTTAAAAATAGCTCTCAAACTAATAAAAAAAATTATTTGAAATAGGAAATAAATTTTCAAAACAAATTTTTTTGCAAAAGTTTTCATTTTCAAGAAAAACAGTTCATAAAAAACAATTTGGGAAAAAAATAGTTTAAACAAAAACAGTTTTGGAAAGTTTTTTTTCAAAAAAAAAAAGTTTGAAAACAGTTTTTGAGAAAAAAAACAGTTTTTGAAAAATAGTTTTAAAGAAATGTTAACCATGTAAATACAATTTTTTTTTAGAAAAAATATGTTTTGTGTAGAAACTAATTTTGAATATATTATTTTTTTAAAAGAACAGTTTTTTTTATAATTTTTTTGAAAACATTGTTGAGAGAGAGAGAGAATTGAGGAGAGAGAAGTGTAATGATTGGTGTACTTAATTAAAAAGATGTGGAGTCACCAAATATGGTTATTGGCAAAATATTGCTAGTTTTGATTGTTCAAGTGCCAAAATTTGGATAGTTGCTAAGAGATCACTAGAGCATCTCAAACCAAGGATGTCAGATATGAGTCATATGACATGTCATACCAAGTGAAAGAATCGACATGTGAAACAAGTCCAACCAAAATGTCAATTGCTTATGTGGCATGACATCCACTCTCTTCTGTCAAATTTGACATTAATGTCAAAATTTATTTTCCATTGCTTTACTCTCCAAAACTTCTTCAAAATAAAAATAAAATAAAATTGACATGATGGTTGGAGTGAATATTCTTAAGATATCAAATTCAACATGTCAAATTGTCACATAAGTCTTAAAAAATATTTGACATCATTAAATTTGAAGTCAATATTGGGGATGCTCAATGTCAACACTTTTTTGAACAAACATTGGTAACTGTAGCAACTTTTGAGTTTTGGTTAGTCCAATGAGGATGCTCTCATACAAGACATTGGAAATAGACAGCGTATAAAAATGTGAGGTGGCACATGGCGGTGTCCAAGAGCACCAAATAATTGAAGGATTGTCGTTCACCTCTTGGGTGAGGTAGGGCAGAAAATGAACCAAGCTGTTTGTGAACTATTCGAGGTTCGATTCGGTGAAGGTTCATTCGAGTTCGATTTGGGTACCAAATGAACCAAATTTGAACCTCAATTTTAGGCTCATTTAATAAATAAGCAGAACTTAAATCTGACAGTATTTGGCTCTTCTAGGCTTGCGAGCCTAATGGAGTATTTTACATGTACATAATGGATATTTTATAATTTTTACATGCATAAATTTTTAGGAGTATTATAAACTTAAAATCTAATATGTTTTTATAATTTTATTTAGGGAATTGATTTCTACACTTCATTTTTTGATAACCACACTCCCTTTTTTGGATTTTAGTTTGAAAGTGTATGTATTTTTTTGCTGAAAGACAAAAAATGGAGTGTGGATCTCAAAAAAAAGAGTGTAAAAATCAATTCCCTTTTATTTATGTTGAACTTATTTACGTACTGTACAAAATAAAATTTTTATTTGTATTTCTAGGCTTGTATTTTTTTGAACAACAGTTCTAGACTTGTACTATGATACTGTAAATATTTAATAGTATTTTTTACCTATTAAATCTTGTGAACAAGTTCAAATTCAACTCAAACACAAGGAATCTCAACTCGAGCTCAGCTTGTCTAATTTTTGTTGACATGAAGCTCGGTTAGAGTTCGTTTAAAAACTTAATGAACGAACATGAGCATTCTAAACTCTAAAGTGCTCTACTCGGTTTGACTCGTTTGCAGTCCCGGGGTAAGCCACACCTCACCACTATATCACCACAACCCAGCAAAGTCTATTCTTTCTCCCAACACTCTCTCTGCATTATAAGTTTTTAACTCCCGTTTCTCTCCATCTCTCACCACTATGATGTCACCACAACCCAGCCATGTCTAATCTTTCTCCCAACACTCTCTCTGCTCCGTAACTTCCGTTTCTCTCGATCTCTTGGGCGGTACAAAGCTTCCTATGCTCTCTCTCCTCAGGCCGGGCACTTTCTCTCTCTAACTGGTATGTCTCCCCTCCCCATCTCTCTCAAAATAAGGCTAAGGTTGTTTGGGTGGGTTAGTGGAGGCACTTCAGTTACATTTGAAAAAATTCCATCTAAAGGCTATCTACCGTATCGATCGCCAACTAAATGAAAGGGATTGTCCACAAACTTAATCTTTCTTTTAGAAATGGACCAAAGGGGAAATTGTTTTCAAACTTATCGTTTGCTTTCTGATTACGGTGACTTTTGTGTTTCAAAATAACTATGGGGGATGAATTTTATTGTCGCTGTGGATAGAGTTTTGAGACTCGTGTTTAGGATTTAGACATAAGTTCGCCTCTTTGCGTTTATTGGATATGTTAGTGTTTTTAGTTTGGTTGGACCTCTGTATCTCTGTTTTTGGATGAAAATCTTTGTAAGTCCCAAATTGCTTTTAATGGATTCAATATGTGCTTCTGTTCAACAACCAAACAAAAAAAAAACTATGGGTACCGACCCATAGTTTACAGATTCTGAACTACACATCAGTATGTGAAGCCCACTTCAAGCCCCCAACAACTGATATTGAACAAAACAACAAATAAAAAATTAGTCTTAGGTCTACTATAAAGAACTTGAAGAGTCTCTAGTCCACCTCCCAAATTAATAAAGTCTCTAGTCCATTTTTAACATTTTATAGTATATCCAGTCCAGTCCATTTCAATTTAATATTTATACCCTATCGCCACATCATCGCCGGGAAGTTGACCGGCTCCAAAAGTCCACCGAAAATTGGACGCCGCCGGAAAGTTTGCCGGAAAATTGGCCGGTGCCAGAAAGTTCGTCGTAAAATTTAGGCACTTTCATATGGTTCTAGGGTGCACATAGTTTCATAGGGTTTTATTAGTTTAGGCACTTTCATAGGGTTTTAGGATGCACTTGGTTTCATAGGATTTTAATGATTTAGGCACTTTCATAAGGTTTTAGTGGTTTAGGCACTTCGGCGAACTTTTCGGGGGGGGGGGGGGTGTGTTTGGAGGGTGGGCTTATTAAGCAAGTGGACTAGGGACTTTACAAATTATTGAGGTGGACTAGAGACTCTATAAGTTCGTTATAGTGGACTTATCACTAAATCTCCCTTGAACAAATTTAGCTTGATGAGCTAATTGTCCAATTTTTTCAAAATTTATTTAAGATTGAAAATTTGAAAGATTAGAACAATTATCCAATTGAGTGGATATCTTTCCAAACTCAACAAATTAAAAGTTATTTTAGATTTAATGAACGACTCGGATCATTTGTGTCATTTGTGTAGTGACTTGAAGTGGGCCCCACACACCAATCTGGACACAATCTGTATGCTAAGGGTCGGTACCCATAGTCGAATGCTATATGTTTTTTCAAGTTCTTACTTCTTAGCATCTGTTGTAGGGTTTTAGACTGGGTACAACCTAAAATCATCATTCTCGTTGGTTTGAACAACCAAAAAACTATTCGGAAGGTCTAATAGAAGATATATATCGTCTAAATTTCAATGAAAAACTTGCATTGCTCTGCTTCTTGTTAATGTTCGTAGAGCGTAGGTTGCGTATTGTTTCAGTTGTGCTGTTTGTTGTAAATATTAGCGTAGATTGCAATTCTGGCATTGTTCCTATGCTATTAATTGTTCGTGTTGTAGTAACTTAATTTTGCTGTTGCTAAAGAGAAATTCTTTTCTTTGGCTCCCGTCCTGACTAGTTTTGTTTCTCCAATTCTTTTTTTGTTTTTTGTATGTGAAATCTTCCATTTTTTTTTTTCTGTTCAAAAAAAATAAAATTGGAAGATTTCATAGAAAACTAACCATAGCAAATTCTGGGGTATTTAACCCCTATAGCATCATCATCATCATGAAGTTGTTCCAACACAGGAAGGAGATCCAAATAAAATATTACAATAGCTAGAATTGAAATTGAGATTAAAAGGCCAACATGTCCGCACTTTGATTTGCTTCCCGACACACTTGGCTAATCTCAAATACATTGTATTCGGTCATGAGGGTCCTCTAATCACAAATAAGAACACTCAAGGGATCGATGAGCTAGACCATTGTAGGAAGGGTCAATGGACGCGACTGTTGACCGTTTGACCAGCCAATGGGCATGCAACATATATACTCATCCCTCGCGGGGCTGACGATTTGACCGACGAACCCTAGCTCGCAACGTGGCACCTCAGTCGCACAACACATGGCCCCGCGTGTGGGAGCCATGCGCTACCCATTTCTATGGTGCGCACATGTGAGGGTCGCGAGCCCATATTCCTCCTTTAAGGAGAGAATTGTGTTTATACAGGTGAATACTTGGCGCGGTCCCAATCTAATGGAGACGATAACGCGATTTAGCCAAGATACACAAGTAACTTGCCCAGACTCTTATGTCTGCTCCGGCCTTTAGGCAGGACCCGAGGGGCCCCTTGAGGCTTGGCAGCGGTACTTGCGCGACCGAGCTGGTCACGACCTTGCCCTAACAGGAATGGAGGGGATCTAGTGGCTCTTGGTGGCTGTAAAAGAAGAAGAGGATCTTCGCGAATAAGAGGATACGCTTACCGTCATACTCGCGGTCATCACGAGGGTAGCGACACCTCGGCGGTCAGGGGTACGGAAGGGACACATGTCATTTTATTAGCGCGCCACTTGGTGCCCGAGCATTAGCTCGTGTGGTCTATAAATATGAAACGTCTCTTCATTGAATCCTAGATTGAGCTCATTGTGAACATTCCCTAGAGAGAGAAAGTTGGTGAGTACTTATTCCAAAGGGGTCTTGTCCTCTTTTCAGGGCTCTATTGTCTTTCCTCCTTGGGATTTTGGGTTAGGGTCTCCACTGCCTAATCCCTCTTTGTTCACCCTTGCTCTCTCCTTCACCCATCTAGACTACTCCTCTCATTCCTTTCCATTGACTATTCCAACCTCTCTGGCACATCTATTTCTAAGGGATATTTGTCCACTCAGATTTCGAACCTATCCTACAACCACCAATTTCCTTAACAAGATCCACTGCACAAGAGGCATCCATCAATTTGGAAGGTATGAAAATTGTACAGCAAAGCTACTTGTAGGCCATCACGTTTCCCCAATTCAAATCCTTGGATCAGCTTGTTTTGAGATTAGGTTAGATGCCTACAATTTTATCCCCAGTGCCTAGTGGCAACAAAATCTTATAACCGAACAATATAAAGTTGTACCTTGCCATTACTTCGTATTCTCTTGCTTTGTATCTTTACTTATGTTTCTTTTGGAATTTATATGCCTAAGAGGTTCTATCTGGGTTAGGAGTGTTGGGAAACGATTTCCAAAACCCAGTAATAACGCGTACAGATTAGACAACAAAAAAACCCGCAAAATCCTACAAGGCGGAATTAGGATTTCACCTCAACTCCCTGCGACACAAACGCTGGTTGAACTTGTTATAGCACGTTTTGCTATAAGCCACGTATACTGCTTGACTGCACCTTACGATCTTCTATCGTATTCCCTGCACATCTAGAACACAAACCGAGTGTGGACTCTTTCGTGATCTGTTTGCTCTCTCTAAGTCTGCCTCTATTTCGTGAATAATAGAAAACGTATATGTGACCTAGAGAGCATAACGTGTATATATAGGGTTACGATAGAGACCTAAGGAGTAATAAGTCCGGGCTCCCAGTGTAAATAAGAAACACTAATCCCACAAGGATTTTATTTCTTATTTCACTAATTATAATTCACCCCACTACAGAGTTATAATTGCACTCCCGTCCTTATCTCAATTATATTACGAGCTCCATTATATTAAATACTTATTAATCTCCCCACGTTAAGATTACAGATACTCGTTGATTAAAATAAATTACTAACAATCTCCCACTTAATCAACATCTTACCTTGATATTATCCGCTTAACGTATTCGATATGTCGGGTACAAATATCCATCTGCAGGGTTTGACATAATTGAAACTTATAAGCTTATTCAAGGGGTATCATCAATCCCTACTGGGACGTAGATTCCATTAATAATTAATAGCTGTCATATACGTAATGTTGCTACCCAACTCACCGAGACTATTGACCGTATAAAGATCTCAACCTTTAATGAATCAAAGTCAACAACATTAAATATATACCTCTAATAATTATGGATTAATAGTATAAGCATTCATAATAAACATGAGGTTCTAATTGTCTTATAAAGTTAGTACAAAGACAATTATCTAAATGCGGTCCCGTTCAATACACGCAAAGTATACTAGCACAATGAGTTAGAACTAGACCGTTCCCTATAGTCAAGACAGACCTACTAAATATTGTACTACAGTCCTACTGATGGTGTGTCCAGTTCAATCTAAGATTGTGAACCATATCTTATATTTCACAAGAACTGACGATCCGATCTTCTGTGTAAGCCGAACTCTACACACCGGATCATCTACTTTGTAAAATAAAAGATACACTGCACAACATACAATAATATCATGCAAATATTGCTGATAAAAGATTCTCATAAAAAAAGGATAAATCTGATTAATAATTAAATATTAATCCATCATATAAAAACATAACTTTTACATAACCTCCTAATAAACTCCCACTAAGACTCAAAGTCATGCTGCCATGCATCTCACTCACATTCTCTCTACGTGACTATCAAAAGTCTTAGCCTGTAAGCTGCACGTAAAAGAATCTGCTAGGTTGTTTACCGATGCGATCTTGGTCACAGCTACATCACCTCTCTGAACGATCTCTCGAATCAGGTGATACTTACGCTCGATGTATTTTCCTTCTTATGAGTCAATGGCTCCTTAGAGTTAGCAATTCCACCACTATTGTCACAATAGATGTAATAGCTAATTGCACTAAAGTAATCACTTCTAGATCCATCAAGAAGTTTCTAAGCCAAACGGCCTCTTTGGCTGCTTAAAAAGCTACCACAAACCCGGCCTCCATGGTGGAATCAATCAATCCATGATTGCTTGATACTCCTCCAACTTATGGCTCCACCTCCTAAGGTAAACACATATCCGGAGGTAGACTTTCTGGAATCCTTGTCTGACATAAAGTTTGAGTCTACGTACCCACAAGGTACAAGACTCTCTGGCTGGAATACCAACATATGATCTCTAGTTCTTTTCAGATACTTGAGTATATGTTTCACTGCAGTCCAATGCGCTTGCCCTGGATTAGACTGAAATCTACTAACCATGCCAACAGCAAAGCAAATATCAGGTCTAGTATACAGCATAGTATACATGAGGCTTCCTACTACAGAGGCATGAGGAATTGCCTTCATCTCCTCAAGTGTCTTAGGACACTGATCCTTGGATAGGTTGATTCCATGTCTAAAAGGGAGGAACCCTTTCTTGGAATCCTGCATGCTAAAACGGGCAAGAATCTCATCGATATAAGTAGCTTGGGATAAGCCCAACATGTTGTTCTTGCGATCTCGCATAAGTTTAATCTCAAGAATGTGCCAGCTTCTCCAAAATCCATTTCGAATTGGCCGGATAACCACACTTTCACTGAAGACAACACTCCCACATCGTTTCTGATGAGCAGGATATCATCGACATATAGCACTAGAAACACCACCACTTTTCCGTTGCGCTTCTTGTACACATATGACTCATCTAGACATTGATCAAATCCAAAAAACTTGATTGCTTGATCAAAACAGATGTTCCAAGATCTAGATGTTTGCTTAAGCCCATAAATAAACTTCTTAAGCTTGCACAACATGTGCTCTTGACCTTTTGCTATAAATCCATCTGGTTGCATCATATAGATGCACTCATCCAGATTTCCATTAAGGAACACGGACTTGACATCCATTTGCCAAATCTCTTAATCGAGATGAGCTGCAATGGATAAGAGAATCTGGATGGACTTAAGCATGGCTACAGCGAAAAAGTTTTCTCATAGTCGATCCCCTCTTTCTGAGTATACCCTTTCGTAACAAGCCTAGCTTTAAAGGTATGCACCTTTTCGTCCACCCCTCTTTTTTTCTTGTAGATCCACTTGCACACAATGGGCTTAATCCATTCGGGTAGTTCTACAAGATCCCAAACTTGATTAGAGTACATAGACTCCATCTCTGATTTCATAGCCTTTTGCTAAAGTTCCACATCTTTATCTTGAAGTGCCTCATTGTAGTTACAAGGTTCGGCATGTTGATCATTAGGGATCATTTCAAAAGACTCTCCCAACAACGTATACCGACTGGGTGGAACAATAACCCTCCCACTATGATGAGATACCGGTGTGTCAATTAGGTGCCTTTACAGATGTCTCTTGTGGCGTTTCCTTCTGCACTGCTGGTGGTAAAGAAGTTTGTGCCGGTCTCTCTCCTCTCAATTCCTCTAGAACAATTTTACTTCTGGGCTTGTGGTCTATCACATAGTCCTTCACTAAGTATCAGGCATTGGTGCTAACAATGACCTTATGATCCTTAGAACTATACAATAATCCACATTTCGTTCCTCTAGGGTACCCCACAAACAGACAAACTTATGTCATTGATTCCAATTTATCTACGTTCCCATTCAGCACATGTGCTGGACTACCCCAAACCCGAATATGCTGCAGACTAGGTTTTTGCCCAGTCCACAATTCTGTCAGTGAGATGGTACTGACTTAGATGGTACCAAGTTAAGAATGTACGCTGCTGTTTCTAGTGCATGTCCCCAAAACGAAATTGATAAATCTGAATAACTCATCATTGATCTTACCATATCCATAAGAGTCTTATTCATTCTCTCTGCTACACCATTTTGTTGTGGCATACCTGGAGCTGACAACTGGATGTAACCTCTTCAGCTGACAAGTAGTCCCTAAACTCTCCCAAGAGGTATTCGCCACCACGATCAGATCGCAGTGTCTTGAGACATTTACCCAGATGCTTTTCCGTTTCCGCCCTATACTCCCTGAATTTCTCAAAACATTCAGACTTACGGCACATCAAATAAATGTATCCATACCTTGAGTAATCATCAATAAAGTGACGAAATACTCAAAACCACCTCTAGTTTGGACATTCATGGGTCCACAAAAATCAAAGTGAACCAATTCCAACGGCTCTATATCCTTTTGCTGAAAAAGGCCTCTTAGTCATCTTACCTTCCAAATAGGATTTACAGACTGGAAGTTCGTCAACTTCTAATGAACCCAAAGGTTCATCCCTAACCAGTCTGAAAATCTTATTCAGATTAATATGACCAATGCGTAAGTGCCAAAGATACGTTTGGTTCAAATTTAGAAGGCTCATTTCTCTTACATGGCATATTATTAGTGTTATTCTATTCATGTAGTTGCACTATTAGAAATACAGGATTAATATTGTAGAGATCATCTACCAATGAACCAGAACAGATAAAACGTTTATTTAACTTAATAACCACAGAGTCACTAAAATAAACCAAATATCCATCCTTGATCAACTTAGAAACTGAAACCAAGTTTCTTCTAATAGAGGGAACATAAAGATAATCTCTCAGAATTAAACTCCTATTACTACTAAAATTTAAAATGACATTTCCTACTGCAACTGCTGCCACTCTTGTAGCATTTCCCATACGTAGATAAATCTCTCCATCACTTAGTCTTCCGATTTTCTGGAACCCATGCAACAAATTGCAAACATGATTAGTGGCTCCCGTATCTACACACCAAGTACTGGTAGATAACATCACTAAACGTGATTCAACAACCAGTGAAAAAGATTTATCCTGATTGTTCACTTTATTGAGATAGAATGGACATTCCTACTTCTAGTGTTCTTTCTGCTTGCAGTGAAAACACTTGCCCGTAGGCTTTTTCACCCCACCTTGAGGCGCATGAACTGCCTCCATAACCTTTTTCTGAGATTTATTCTACTTCTTCTTACCTTTTAGCTTAGAAGTAGAAGTCTTCTCTGCCACTAACATAGATGGTTTCTTCACACCCACAAGACCCTCAGCTGCTTGGAGTTCCTCAAGAAGTTTCGCCCAAG
The DNA here is from genome assembly GCA_018127125.1 of Rhododendron griersonianum. NCBI lineage: Eukaryota > Viridiplantae > Streptophyta > Magnoliopsida > Ericales > Ericaceae > Rhododendron > Rhododendron griersonianum. Next base: position 35,160,089 of record CM030797.1, read on the forward strand.
TTAAAAGCATTTTGTCATAGAATAGTTCAGGCAAAACTGCTTAAAACTCTCAAACTGCAATGAGTTAAGAACAAAATCGATCTGGATTTCCCCATCAATTTCAACTCCAAGGATCTCTAGTTCATTAAAAAGAGCTATCATCTTTAGAACATGATCCTTAATGGGGTCCTTTTAACATGGGTGATATTCAGCAATTTTTATAAGGTTTTGCTTCCTGTTCTATGGCATTCTCATCAGGTCTAGGAGAGCACACCTCAGACAGCACAAATTTGTGCCCCTCAGCATTTAACACAATATCAAAGTTCCTTTTCTAGTCAATATAATATGGTCCAGTAAGTTTATTTTCTTTGAGAATAACGACAAGTGGATTGAAAGAGCCCTTTTTTGAATCTGAGAATCACATAACAACAATTATGAAGGGCAATAAAAACTTTGAATTTCATTTTAATATTGGCTCCCTCAACCATATGTTAAAAGAAAAACATTGGCAACCCTACACACCGCGAAGAGCATGCCTCGATGGGAAGGTCTTCTACTCTTCATCATTCGTGTAGATAGGCACAACCTTTTAATTTTACTATCTAGACACTAGACCATGCCAAACAAAATTAAATAGCCAATATTGATTTGGTCCTATAAATAATAGCAGTGACTCAGATAGAGAGGATATTATTATTTATAACTAAGTGTATACCATTACCTAGCTTTTAGACCTATTGTTCCATTATGAACCACCTTAGATGGAGAAGTGACCCGCAAAACAATTATCTTAGAGCTATCCCTTTAGGAAGTTTGTACCGATGATGCCACAATTAATTTTGTCCGATAGGGAGGAAGGTTCTAAAACCATCACACAAAATTAATTATATCACCTACGAACTAGCAATGGAGACCATGGGATTTATTCAAAATAAATTCCCTCTCCCACTTAGTTATTTAAAAAATTTGTGAGGGTTATCAAATTTTCGAGTTTGCAAAAAAAAAAAACCATGGGCTAGGTCAAAGGCAAAATATTACCATGTTGTCCCAATATGGTAAACTATCACATATGCAAACAATATGGAAACACAAATAATAAGGAAACACATGATAAAGAATTCAGCTATTATGTTCAAAGATGCAATCCTTGATCAACAAGGAATCCTTCCAAACTTGAAATCTTTAAGCAATAAGGAGTCCTTCCAAATTTGAAATCCTTAAGCAATCCTTCCAAAGTTGAAATCCTTCAACAATACTTGTGTGGAAGACTTAGATAGTTTGAATCAATCAAGGAAAAAAAAATCCAACCGTGCTTAAACAGGAAAAAACAGATTTGATATATTCTCGCGTAAACTGCACAGCCTTCTGTATTTTGGCCATATCTTCCTCATCCGACCTCCAATTGAAGTGATTCAAATTGGATTGGATTCAAAATTCAATTATTTACAACTTTTGTGAAGAACAGATCTTCTAATTCCAATGTTTACTGGGTCGAAATAGCCCTGCAATCAGACCCTACGAATCTGGAAAAGTCTGTTGCGAGCCAAACAACTTGTATCTTTTGTATCTACCATCTTCGATCTCCGAATAATCGTCGAATGTTATTACAATCGAAGAAACATACATACATAGATCTTATGCCTCCATTGGTAAGAACACTGCAAAAGATGCCTCATCAGTTCTGTGAGGAAATACCGGTGGACGGTTGGCAGAGTAGCAACAAAGTAAGCTTCTAGTTCCTTCTGGCATAACAGGTAATTCCTCCCCAAGAGATTGCACAGGCCTTGGGATCACATAGCGATGGCCACATGGCCATAATAATCTTTTTCTTTCCTGATGCAGATGTGATCGGAGAGAGCCTTGAATTCAAGGTGTTGGATATGCCTACAAATCGGCAAGACTCAAATCCTACGCATCACGCCAGGTAATAGGATGCCTCGAATTCAAGGTGTTGCAAATCCTAGGCATCCTATGCCTACAAATCCTAGGCATCCTATTACCTGGCGTGATGTGTAGGATTTGAGTCTTGCCGCTTGAAATTACACCTTCTCCTTTCTCTATTCCCCTCCTCCCCTCCTAATTGGAAAAAAGTACTCGAAGAAAAGACAAATGACAGTAATATATATAGCCACTGAAGTTCATGTTAACTAGTTGTGCAAGTTATTCTTATAGTTTTACTTCTTGAAATTTATTCTTGGGTATCCGTGCAAGTACTCTTCTGTTGCTTTTTCCCTAATTACGTAATTTATATGGTTCGTTGAATTAAGGCTCCATTTGTGTCGGTGTAAAATGTTTTTTTCATAAAACAAACTTCAAACCTTCATTTTCCGGTGTTTGGTGGGCACTTGAAAAATGTTTTCAAAAATCGACAAATAGTGTAGAGAGAGGGGGTAGAAGGCAGCGGGTTCATTTTGAAAAATAACTTATGGAAGATTTAAGGGTAAGTCATTTTCATCCATTTAAAGGAAAATATTTTACATGTAAAATGGTTTTCTCACCTTTTACACAACCCAACACCGAAAAATAGGTAAAATAATTTACCGGAAAACGGATCCTAAATAAAGAAGTGTCTCATCATGGCAAAGTTTCATTCCATCTATGACCTTCACAAGTAGTTGTGCTGCAGAATTTTGTTTGCCTAGAATTTATTCTTGACTAACCATGCAATGAAACTAGAAGGTATTGGGCATCAAAGATGGTTTTATGTAGTTTCAAAGTTCAGAATCGGCAGATGGTTTTACGTAGTTTAAGGGTTTGTTAACATAGAAAACGTATACAGTTTTATCATGTTTGTTTATTTTGTACCTGATGAATCTTGACAGCATATATTGCAGGAGAAAATGAATGAATTAGAGATTGATCCACAGTTGGTAATTGTGGCTTTGTGATAAATTGCAGGAATACGAGATCGAAGAGAAAACATGGCGTACGACGTGCCTATTTTAATTTTTATAAACAAATTACAGAAGTTGCAGCAGCTTGCAGAGGACAGATTTTTGTTTGCCCCACTGAGAAACAAGATGAATAAAATCGTAAATGAGCTAAAACAGATTTTGACCTTCCTTGAACAAGAGAATGCCAGCAGCAAAACGTTGATGGATCAGCTTCTTCCTAATCTTTACTCTGCAGAATACGTCATTGAGAGTATCCTCCTAAAGACAACACGCAGGAGGCAAAAGGGTGTGCTTAATAAGATAACCAAAAAGCCCTTATTTGTGTGGAGCCAAGTACAGTTGAGCTGCAAACTGAAGGAAATCAAAAAGAAAATCAGAGCTGTATACATTGAATTTGGAATGGACATGACCGTCAATCCGATTCCTCAACCTTTGGGACTTGTTAAAAGGCATGATGATGAAATGCCTGATCTACTTGTTGGACGTGGAGACACCGAAAAGGAAATCGTGGGTCGACTTATGAACAACGAAGAGGAAAACCTCAGAGTCATTTCACTATTCAGCGAAGAATCACTTGGGAAGACTGCTCTGGCTAAGAATGTTTACAACAGACTAGACGTTCGGCAGCATTTCCAGTGCCGTCTGTGGGTCCATGTTCCGGAAGACTTCTCATATAAGGATCTATTGCTTATCATAATTGCACAACTTCCCGTGGGCGTATTGAAGGACGTCGAGCTCATGAAAGAAGACCAACTCTCTGACATGCTTTTCCAGTTTTTCATGGAGGTCAAGTTTCTGATGGTCTTGGATAACGTACCTGGGGTTGATTTATGGCGCAAGCTTGTTCGTCCCTTTGCGGACATGGCGAAAGGAAGTAGGATCATGCTCACTACTCGCAATGCTGATGTGGCATCGCAGGCTGACCCATGGAGTAATCCAGTACGTCTGGAGAGGTTAAATGAGGAGGACAGTTGGGTATTGTTCTTGAACAAGGTGAATGTAGGAACACCATGGCCAGAAGAAAATAATCCTCAGAATGGGTTCAGGGTAGAAATCCTGAGAATATGTGGTGGTTCGCCTCCTGTGATTGTACTGTTGGGAGGACTGCTGTCAAGAGTTAGTGAGTGGTCAAGTGTAATTGATCATCTTTCACGTCGATGTGGTGAAGATGATCATTCAGTACCTCTCTCAAGTATTTTAGCTTTGAGCTACCATAAACTACAATTTGTGTTGAGGCCTTGTTTCCTCTATTTGGCTCTCTTTCCGAAGATGTATGAGATCCCACTACGAAGGTTGTTGCACTTGTGGCTTGCCGAGGGGTTCGTTCAAACTTCAACCAAGGCAACGAGCGAGGTCCCTGAAGATATGGTCCCTGAAGATATGGCCCAGATTTATTTTGAAGAACTAGTGTGCAGAAACATGATTGAGATAGCAAGGAGGAACCCGGACGGAAGCCCGAACACATGTCGATTGCCATGCTTTCTTCACGACGTCTTCTTATCAGAAGCGGAGGATATAGGATTTCATGTTCACCATCGCAAGTCAGATTGTATATCTCCAGATTCACCCAACCTTTTTAGAATAGCAGATCAATATTTCGGCGTCAGGTCTACTTCAGATTCTCATACCCAAAAGCTTTGTTCATACCTGTTGTTTGAAACCCAGAAGCATAACACACCAAACAAAGAAATCGAGACGTTGCTTAAACGAATAATGCAGAGGAGGAATGTTGCATTTTTTAAGGTGATTGATCTAGAGAGTATCTACAGACCTGTGCTGCCTGACAAACTGGGTGAGTTGCAAAACCTAACGTACATAGGCTTGCGATGGACCGGCCTATATTCATGTCCGGCATCCATTGGGGATCTACCATGTTTGGAGACTTTAGATTTGAAGTATACAAATATAACCACTTTGCCGAGTTCAATTTGGAAGGCAAAGAAACTTCGACATCTCTATATGAATGAGGTGTCAATTGAAAAGCCATCAAAAGAGCCTTCGATCCACCTTCAGACATTAGTGGGGCTACACATCGGTTCCAAGGACCCTGATGAATACGGGTTGACCCGGTTGACAAGCCTTAGGAAACTGAGGCTGACATGCCATTCAAAAGCATTAAAAGGGACAATAAATTGGATATCTGGACTTGGTAAGCTTCAAACCTTGAAGTTGAGATCAAGAGATCCATTTGGCCAACCTCTAGACATCGTCTTAAGCGACAAACTCAAGGCCCATCAATCTCTGGTAAGCATATCCATGTTTGGAATGATAAAAGGTGGCATAGCTAACCTTCCGCAAAACCTCAAAACCCTTGCATTGTCAATGTCGAAACTCGAAGAAGATCAGATGCCGCTGCTAGGACAATTACCAAAGCTTAGCATCCTTTGCCTTTTGGCTCACTCATATTCGGGCAACAAAATGAAATTCCGTCTGGGGAGCTTTCCGGAATTGCGTGTCTTGAAATTGTGGATGCTAGAAAATCTAGAGGAGTGGTGTGGGGAGGAAGGTGGCTTGCCCAAACTTGAAGAAATGGAAATTAGAGGTTGTGAAAAACTGAAAAGGTTTGAAGGATTGAACCATTTGCCTGCCCTGAAGGAATTGGTTTTGACAAACATGCCACCAGATTTTGTAGCAGATATTGGGCAAAAGTATGGCACAGACAGATTACTCGTGAACGAGTGGAAGGCTTCCTCTGCACTTGTTTGTAAGTAGTTCTCTTCAGTTTCTATTAGTTCTTTGCATCTGAGGTGGAATAACTGTCACTAGTCTTTTCTTTTTCCTCGTTTCTATTTACCACAGAAAAAAAAAGAGAGAGAAAGAGTCACTGCTCTGTAGGGTACACATGATCGGATCGATTCAGTCTTATAAAACATCAAGGAGCGAAGCATTAGTCACAGATCCAAGAAATTGAAATATGTGTCCATATTTAATGTCCTATAAACCAAACCGAACCACTTCGCAAATCACGATTCGGTTCAAGTTCAATTTCATGGTTTCAACCTTGAGGTCAAACAATGTTCATTTCAGTACCACAATTCTATTCACAAAAAGTAGGCCGGTGAAACGTTAAAACAAGCAAGATTCACAGAACAAAGGGGTCACCAATTAGAGGATTCAAAAAGCAAGATTCACTTTTTTTAACTAGCATTCAGGGGTGTACTACATTGGTTTCATTTTGGGTCTAATTACACTTAACCCTCATATCTGTTATTTTAATATTAATAGGCAAATGATAATGTCAAAACCAAAAATGTTACTGCCAAAACTCATTCCTGTGAATTTACTTCTTTGCCCTCCTCCCAATCTCACCCTACTTTACTCTCTCTCCTGAACAAACCCAAACCCAGTTTCTCCACACCACCGCCCGCCAAGTCGACTAGCAAATCGCCCTTCCCTTCAACACCAACAAACCGCGTCGTCTCCATACAGTGCCCACCTCGCCGCCGCCTCTCATAGACCTTTCCACCACCGCTTTCTCTGGAGTCGACGAGGAGATTGATTTTCGAGCATATTCCTGGAGTTGAATCTCATGGATTCCATCACAGAGCTTGTTTGTACTGGAGCTCTCGAGCTATCTTGAAAACGACAACAGCGATGGAAACTCCGGCGACCAAGATCTCGAGCTCGGAAAAATTGAAGAAAAGCCCAAATTACCACCGGTGATGGAGGAGAAACTACTAGGGGAGCGGGTTGGATCAGGTTTGTAGAAATTATCACCTTGATCCCATCCGCATTCTCAAACCCAAAACCCCAATCACTCTCACGGTTAGTCAAAAAAAAAAAAAGAACAAATCCCACCCACCAGATTTGCTCGCCCCATGAGCCTCCGGCAGCGCCCGCCGCCGGTCCAACCCCAAACCCCCGGCCCAACCCGCCTACCGGAAGAAGACACCCTGTACAACATCATCCCCATCCACAAGCTCCTTGCCGACCACCCTTCCCTCCGCTACCCGGAGGTCCGTGCCGCCGCCTCCGCCCTCTGCTCTGTCGGCGAGCTCTGCAAGCCCCCCTTCACCCCATGGCCCCGTGACGGAAGATGATCCATGTGTATATCAATGGAAGATGAGTTTTTCCACAGCCTTTTCACTTAGCTTGCCTGTCATTTGGAGTTATGCAGTATTTGGTGGGGTTGAACCATGAAAATCCATTATTGTGTTTTAGCCTATGATAATGAGATCATTTGGTGGTGGAGAAACTGGGTTTGGGTTTGTTCAGGAGAGAGAGAGAGAGTAAAGTAGGGTGAGATTGGGAGGAGGGCAGAGACGTAAATTCACAAGGATAAGTTTTGGCAGTACTATTTTTGGTTTTGGCATTATCATTTGCCTATTAATATATAGATAAGAGTTATAAATAGAGCAATACAAAATCTTATAAGGGATCCCTTATTTTAGTAAAAGGTGGACCTCCCTTTTTTCGATCAAATTTCGATGATCCAAACCGTTCAATGTGTGCAAAACGTGATTTTAAGGGTCCCTGCAGAAATCTGAAAAAAATGACCGGGAAGTACTTGTTTTGAGCAATTTTAAATTGAACCGTTCAATAAAAACTGCTTAGATCAAGCACTTCCCAATCATATTTTTTGCTGATTTCTTGCGAAGACCCTTAAAATCATTTTTTGATCACATTGAACGGTTCAAATCATCAAGATTTGATTGGGATCATGAGGTCGGCATTTTCTTGACTGATAAATAGAGGTACAATTATTTAATAAATAACTCATACATAATACATATATACAGTCCGTTTTTCCTAAGGACCACCGCATTTTAGCTTAAAATGCGGACTACTGTTCTAGCTGTTGGATTGTGTTTTGAATGGTCAGGATTTGCGGACAATTTGTTCGCGCTCCGTGAATCTTGACTATTCAAAACACAATCCAACGGCAGCTGAGTAGTCTGCATTTTAGCTAAAAATGCGGTAGTCCTCATGTGAAACCCACGTACATATATATTCAGATTGTTGACATGTATTAAGTACGGTCTAGAATATAAATGATAAAGTCTTTCCTCTATTTTCAAACATGAAGAGAGAGGAGCGCTTTACTAATAAAATAGAGTACGACTTCTGCTTCTTTCTTTGGAGCGCACATGTATCTTCAAATTTAGATGATCTTTAGATTTTATTCCTTCCTAGAGTTGCTCCGTTTTACACTTCAAATATTCATGTTCCCTTTGTATATTTTGTGTATTCTCTGGGAGAAGTGGTATTTGAATTTCTAAGTGTGTCAACTTTGTTGATGTAGGAATAATGCTCGTGGAGGCCCAAATCTGGTACAAAGAGAAATATTTGCTGCATAATATTCAAGGTTGCTGTATCACTACCTGTTCACAACAACGTTCGTTTATATTGTATTTAGTACATGTATATAATAAGGTAACTTAATTTCTGATCATCGGAGCGAGATCAGAGCAGACCCTGCTCTCCGGGACAGCACTGTGCTGTCCTTTTGAGGGATAGCACCAACTCCCAGTTCGTGTCTGGCTATGGTTGAATAAGTTTGAGATCCATGGTCACGAGGAGATTTACTCGCAGGATTGAGAACAATGTACTTCCATTTGTGAACTAGTACTGTTTGATGCATGGTTCTGTATATATGTGTGCAACTTCTTTAATTATCTTTTCGGTTTTTCGTCTGCATTTTGGCTTTCCTTGGAAAAAAGATTTAAGCTGTACTTTATATCATAAGCGAGCTATACTTTCATTCGAATTTTGACCATTGTAAATTTACCTATTTGGATGATCGTTACCATCATTTGGGGAATTTCTGATATCATTACAAGAACTAGAGAAAGAAAATAAAGAACGAAGAGAGAGAACTTTTCATTTCTGTCTTGATTGAATTGCTTTACTGTTGGAGAAAATATATGCAATAAGAATTTTCTGGTAGAATAATAATTCTAAATAATATTCATCGATCCAATTGACAAAATTAAATAAATAGAGAAAGGAATAGAATAGCCTGTGGGGTAATCTAGACACATGATAACGCTCTCCTAAGAACGATATGTCCGCTCTTGCACAGAGTTGAATAGTACTCATTCCCTAAGATATATCGACTTTCAAGTTCTCTTCTGTGCAATGAATTGAACTCACGAACCATATAGTTTTCCGACACTCGAAATAATCAACGAAAAACAATCTTAAAAATCAGTACAAGAAATAGCAGAAGCTTTTGTTTTCCAATATAGAGCATTGATTGGATGGGGAAAAGGATAAAGGATTTTGCTGCATACTTTGAAAACTAGAGTGGGTACGTAGGGTAACGAGTATTTTGTTGTATGTGTATATCTTTTACCTGCAAAGGTATATGAGTATATATATAGAAAATATACGGTCAAAAGTTTGTTAGGGTTGAGAGAATACTCCTCTAATTTTTAGGAGAGATATTAGAAATTTGAAGACCAAGTCTAAAAAGTCTAAAGAGGTTTCAAAAACCCCTTAATAATCTCTAACAGTATTTCTCCCTTTAGAAACCAAAGTATTGTAACATGTATTTGATATTCCATCCATCAAAATAAAATCTGACTAATTAAATATATATTTGAGTAAAATATTAAATCAGAACAACCCCCCACAATTTAAAATATTACAAGAGTGCTTTTACTATGCAATGGGCATAGGTGTCTTCCAGACTTGAACCTATGCTTAGTGTTAGTAAGTTTCAGCTTGAAGAACCGTAGTGAACAAAGTCTTGAACTAGGTCCTTGAAATCAAACTTACGCCTACCACACACAGTACGTGAAAACAATTATGGTTCTGGAACGGTTTGGCGCAATAGGCGGTCATGCACAAATATCTTGTTTCTATGAGTGTCTTTAGAGAATAGCCCAATTTCTCACAGCAGCGACCCCACTGCCAAACTCATATAGGTGTATCCTCCAAGGGTGATTTGTGACAAACACCCTCTAGAAATCCTACCTTGGATACATTCAAAGCTAAGCTCTTCCTATCGTCACATAACATGAGCACTATCACCATAGGAATAGGACCAGGGAATTCCCCTCTAATATTTTTAGTGCTCTTCCTAGTCACCATTCAGCTTCGTTGTAGAGACCCGTATTTTCGAAAATCGTTTAAAGGGTTTATTAATGTTAGAATATGGAATAATGAGGAATTGTTGAATTTATTTGATTTGGGGCTTAAGTGATAAGGATTGAAAGTGGAGGGAGTGCAAGTGTGATTAGTGTGTGTATGTAGTATATATATGTGTGTATGGGGGTGTAGGGGATAAAACTCCCCAATCCTCTCTCTCTCTCTACTCTCCGATCTCCCTCCCTCTCTCGGCTCTCCTCTCCCTCTCTCACTCTTCCACCCAAATTTCACCAAAACAACTCAAAGCCCATACGAACCGACCTTCAATCCTTCTATACGCGTTTTGGAGCATGGGTTGTGCCGGATTGAGCTCAAAGGAGGTGTATTGCTCTCAGTGTTGATTTTGGAAGCTAGGGCTTGATCTCTTGTAGGGGTTCGGCTTGGATACTCGAGGTAGGGATTTCTTACACTCTCTATATGTTTATGAGTTGATTCCGTGCCATGAATCGTGCCTAAGGTTGTTGTTGTTGTTGTTGTTGTTGTTAGTTGAATCCTTGAAATCTGCAGAAAACCTGCTCGAACAGCAATCTGTATCGATACAGCTCTGGCCCGTATCGATACACAATTCTTTGGACTGCTTCGAAGCCAATCTGTATCGATACTAGGATTTCTAGTATCGATACAAAGTGCCCTAAAATCAGCTTTTGCTGTTTTGTTCCAAACTTCGTTATTTTGACCCCTGATCACTTCTGACACCTCTAAAACACCCTAAAATCATCTATAAGCTTAGTGGTTTGTCCTTTGGTGATTCGTTGATCGTTCTCATTCCCGAGACACTCGTAAAACGTAATTTTGGGTAACGTTGTAAATGAATGATACATCGTAAGGTTGTTTAGGAGTGTCGTAGGTTATGCGAGGCATTATGGTGAGTGCGAGTGGGTAGATGGGTGTCCGTCTAGTGATCCGAAAGGTAAGACCGAAATTCATGTTCTCGTGATCCATCTTGTTGTTTCCTTTTAACTCTTTGGGTGCTTATCCCATGAGGTCTAGGTGTCAACAATAGCAAGAGGTATGCCGTAGGGTGGTGATGGGTTGGTACGTAACATGTGGTATTATGGTTTACTTAAAGGGAAGGATGTGTATTAATTTATTAGTCGGAGTCATGCTATGGTTGACTATTTGGGACGTTTTGAAATATAATCAATGTGGTGTATTGATAGATCGTTTAGAATGCTTGAAAGTCTCATCGACGTTGTGATAGAACTGTTTGGGATGATTAAGTTGTGATTGATTAAACGGCTTTTGGATTCGATTGAATGATTGACGTTTGTGACATGGGAATGTGGAAAGACTGTAAATGTTAAATGGACACAAAGAGGATTTTTAGGGCTCTTAAATGAGTAAATGCCTGGCAGGAGCTAAATGCTCATATTGTATGTTTTCAGGGCTCTTAAATGAGTAAATGCCTGGTAGGAGCTAAATGCTCATATTGTATGCTTTCAGGGCTCTTAAATGAGTAAATGCCTGGCAGGAGCTAAATGCTCATATTGTATGTTTTCAGGGCTCTTAGATGAGTAAATGCCTGGCAGGAGCTAGATGCTCATATCATTTGTCTTCAGGGCTCGTTATCGAGTAAGTGCCTGGCAGGAGCTTCGGCTCAAACTCTTAACGACACGTTATTGGTTTATGAAGTTAATGAGAGGATTTTGGGTTTTGGTTAAAGGATTTTGATGAAAATCCTCTAGTATTCTTGAGCGAATCAACGGTTTCCGGTATTTGGGCACAAATCAACGGACTCTGGTATTCAAGCTCGAATCACGGAGCTTGACTCGTATTGGTTTGGTTTGGTTTTCACAAGTCATTTGCAATCAAAAGGAAAGATTTAAGGGAAGAGATTTGATATTCTGTAATGTGAAATTGAGTCGTATGGTGATGTTCACGCATGAAGTAAATGAAGTGGTTGAGAACCCATTGTAGGTTTGTTTGACTTGATGTGAACTTAGGATGATATGAAAAAGAAAAATGAACAGTGACTGGAATCACTCCCGAGCGCTCGGGATTGCACTCCCGAGCGCTCGAGAGTATTGCTAAGCCATCCTGCAAGTTTGGTTAGATCTGCTCATATTCTAATACTGCCAGCAAAAACACAAAGAAATCAAAGTACATAAGTGCTCAGCCAGAGGCTTAAACAGCTAAGAACCGGTCTTAACCATTCAAACCTGGCTTCCTTGCGACTAAAAATAAAATAACTGGGCTCTGGAAAGACCAGTGCACACCCAGTGTTTACTAAAATGCAGGAAAAGCAATACTTAATGGCAAAATAGGATTTTGGTGCCAGCAGCACTCCTGAGCGCTCAAGAGTGGTCCCGAGCGCTCGGGAGTGCATCCAGTGCCCAGGAAAAAGTTTTGTTTCTTTGTATTTCTCTTGCTCTTGTTGCTAAACCAAGATCAAATGAGCTCATAACCAGTATGAGGAACTGGTATGAGCCATTTGATTCCCCTCAGAAGTAGAAAAACAGTAGATTTGAAGGTGTTTATACCTTTGCTTGACTTGAACTTAGCTCCTTGGACTGATTTAGATGCTTGAAAAATGGATTGAAAACAGTAGGAAAATGGAGTAGATGAACTAGAGATTTGAGATTTGAAGATACTTGAAGATTGTTCTTAATCTTTCTTAGAAAACACAAGCTTTGGAAAATGTTTGAGAGAGGTTTGAAGACTGAGGTTTTCAGGAAATAGGGGAGAGAGTGAGTGATTTTTCGTGGTCCCTTATGAGGTAGAACAATGGGGTATTTATAGGTGGCCAAAAAAATAAGGATTTTAGTTTGAAAATAAAATAAAAAATAGAGAGCACATGGTTTTGGGAGGGAAACAAGGGCTGAACAGATTCCTACTGGCTCAGGCAGGCCTCTGGCACATGCAGGGTTGAATGGAGGTTTGAAAAACGTGGTCAAAGATCATGCTCAACATGCATTGGCTGTGACAGCACTCCCGAGCGCTCTAGAGTGTCACTCCCGAGCGCTCTAGAGTAGTCCTGAGCGTTTGGGAGTGGTCCCAAGCGCTTGGGAGTGGCTGTCCAACTTCAAAAGGGCGCCACGGACACTCTCGAACTCGGTTTTGGGTGTTTTTCGAAGCATTGGAAAGCTCGTTGAGTCCTCTTTCTAACCCAATTGGTTTCATTCAAATGTATTTTATATGCTATAATGTGTGACATTTTTACCCTCAGGGTGTCGGGAAAAACAACGGTTTTGGTTTGTAAAAGTCCAAGAGACTTCGTTCAAGCTTTAGCCGAGACTTATTTTGATTCCTTTTCATCATCGGGGAGCCTCAAGGGCACGAACTAAGAATAGCTAATAGTTCCAAATTGGGGTGTCTACAGTATTCTTGTAGCTCAAGTGGCAAAGATGGGTGTATAAGAAGCAAAAGGTCTAGAGTTCAAGACTTTGGAAGTGAAGATTTTTATGCTTTTTATGTAAAAAGCAAGAGCGCAAAGCATTGAATGATTTTTCCCAATTGCAACCCCCTGAAGATCATGGAATAATTTTTGTTCTGCCTAAATCTATGGATTGCAACAATCAGATTCCTATATCCTGAAGCCCCTAGCTTGCCTCTTCCATACTTTTTGTCTTCCCAATTTCTTCACCCACTTACTTCTATCCTTTCATTTACTCCACCATCTCCCTCATTACTTTTCCCAACCAATTCTCTAACCATTTTTCCTTCATGTATAAATAAGAGAAAGTAGGAGAGAATAGGTATGCTGGTTTTCCAGAAAAACCATTTTGCTTATTTCTAAAAGTGTTCTTCTTTTTAATTTGTGGAAAACCAAGCATCAAGGATATTTTCATTACTTGTAAGTTTATCTTCTTAATGCAATTCAATAAAGTTGTTTTCAATTATTGTCTTTCATTTCAATTATGAGTAGCTAAATTAGTTACTAGGGCTAGGATGAAATTACATGCTTAAATATCTATTTTATTTATGTGACTTAATTTCTCCAAACAAAAGCATGGTTTAAATCGTTAAGAGTCCTTGTTCACTTGCCTATTTTTAATCGAACAATTAAAATTGGATTTTCATTGTGTTTTGTTGGATTCAATTTATGATTTGCGAAAAACGGATATAAATTGTGTTTTGATGGATTCAATGAATGTTTTGATTTTATAAATCTGTTTGGCAAAAGAAGAACTAAAATAATAAAAGCTAAGAAAAAGAGTTGTCTTGTATATTTTCCACAATAAAAGAGCTTTGCCGCCAACTTATTGTGTAGAGAAATTGGAGAATTCAGAAACATAAATATTATGGATATGATGCATGTAATGGATTCCAATGCGCTAGTATTTTTATCATCACTTTTAGTACTTTTAATTCTTGTAAGTTTATTTTTTTTTCTCAACCCAAACAAATTATTGTTGAACTAGATTAGGAAATTTAATTTGAGATTCTTAGAGTTATTCAACTGCGTTCTATCCGTAATAGTCCCTGTGGGTTCAACCTCGCACTTGCTAAACTATACTTAGGTACGATTCGTGCACTTGCGAGTACAATAAAATTTATCACAACACTAATTAACGGCGATTTAACTAGTTAAACGAGTGGCTACATTTAGGAGATCCTAACACCTGCAACTCAAGTCAATCAACTTTTCTCTCGGCATTTACTCAATTTGAGATACGTAACAAAGGTTCTCAAACCGGAGGATTTCGCATTCAAACCATTTTAGACTAGAAACGGAGTCGGAATACTAAGCGAGTTCTAGAATTCATTTAGCAAACGCAAGGAGTAACATAGCTCCAAGCATCATGTATGGCAAGTAGCATGCTCTTGCCTACACATGATCAAAGAGGTTAACACCACCAAGTTTTGACAAACCCACCCAAACTAACTTGATTTTTGAACTAAACATGAAGATTTATTGAGAAAAAGTAAGATCAACCCAAGCCATGCAGTGCCAATCACCCCATGACCAAGCCTAAAAAACTACGTACTCACCCATAACTAGAGAGTTAAGAGCAAGGCTAGTTATGAAAAAACATATTTAACAGACGGAGGTTGAAATAAACTTGAAATTAATAGAGATCTAGTGAGTAGCAACAACTTTAATAAATGAAAAATTAACAAACTACAATTATCTGAGAGAGTTATGCAATAAATTAAGTAAGAAAGCTTCAAGAACAACATTGGAGGTTTCTTAAGCAAGAAGAAAGCAATCTAAGATAATATCAAAGCTAGATCTAGGATAGAATTGAATAGAATGACTAAGAGGAGAGAGAGAGAGAGAGAGAGAGAGAGAGGTATTTATACACATCACCCCTCTCTCCTCAAAATATCTCAAAAGTTCAAAGAAATCTAACACGTAAACACTCGGTATTGATACACAGAAAGTTCTGTTGATACCGAGAAGCTATGAACAGTTTCTCATGGCCGCCGTAGCATCTCAGTATCGATACTGAATAGCTACGGAGCGCACTGGATTCTGCTTGCAAAATGGTATCAATACACCAACCTCCTTCGTTATTGCCGATCTTCATGTCCACAGCTCCCAGCATCTCCCACAGCTCACAACATCTTATTTTCATTTCCTAAACTTAAGTGAAAAATACATTTTAAACCTTGCTTTACTTTAATTTATTTAATGAAAATAAGAAAGTACCCCCTATTTGGAAACAATGGCATTACTAGAAAATTGAAATTTCAATCCAATCAAAATGTCGACCCCCTGCTTTTTGTGTAAAACAGAAAACTGCACGTTTCTCTCTAGAAGTAATGGCTCAAAACATGACCTTACTCTTCAAATAAAACCTTGCAAATTTGAAGTTGCTCTTAGAAAAATCCAAGGATCAATTACCGCCATTTTTTATCTCGATAATAGATACTTTTTCGGAAAGTCATTTTTCATACTTAGACAGATTTTAAGGGGCTGACAGGGTCTTCCTTAGTTCCTCGGGTACTTGGACGCACTCAGGCCATCCATGGCGTCAAAACATGTCTCTTATTCACACAATTTACCTGATAATACTAAAAACTTACCTTACGTGCAATATTAAAGAAAACACTAACTTTATAAACGCAAATACGATAAAACTAAGGACTAGAGCACCAAGAAAATGCATTATTGGGTGCTTATCACCTAACGTTAGGGACATGATCGCCGAACATTAGGGAAATGACTACCGTACGTTACGAAAATGACCCCCGAACGCTAGGGACATGACCGCCAAACATTAGGGACATGACTGCAAAACTTTAGGGAAATGACCGCCAAACATTAGGGAAATGTCCACCAAACGTTAGGGAAATGACCATCGAACGTTAGGGTCTTGATCGCTGAATGTTAGGAAAATGACTGCTGAATGTTAGGGAAATGACCACTGAACGCTAGAGACATGACCGCCGAACCTAGTGCTTCCTGTAGCTCCAGATGCGAATGGGTCCACAGAGTGACATGTCCATAGCAAATACTGAATTGGTCTGCGACCCCTTTGGACCTTTCGAACCCTGGATATTCAGTCATTCATTCTGAACCCTGAATGGGTCCATAGAGTGACGTGTTGGGTCCCATTCTGGTCATCCTCATTGACGTTCATGAAATCAATGTTTAGTCATTCATCATTGGCTTGGAGAATTTCCATGCCCTCTTCCATGGGCTCAGGTTGATTTTCAGCATAGAGTTCCGCAGCTTCCCTTTCCAGCCATTCATCCACAAGATTCCCCCATTTAATGGTCCTGTAAGGTCCCGTATTTTTTGGATATTATTTAAAAGTTTTATAAATGTTAGAAATTGAGAAAAAGGTGAAATTTATTGAGTTTATTTGATTTGGGGTTAATGTGTTAGGATTGCTATTTGAGGGAGTGCAAGTGTGATTTGTGTGGGTGCTGGTATATAAGTGTGGATGTGTGTGTAGGAGAACAAAGTTCTCATTCCCATTCTCTCTCTATCTCCCGACCGATCTCTTTCTCTCTCACTCTCTCTATCTCTCACACTCCCTCACCCAAAAACTCATCTCCAACCTCAAAACCCATGAAGATTGACATTCATTCCACCCTCCGTACGTGATCTTGAGCTCGTATTCAGTTGGGTTTAGCTCGGAGAGGAGTATTCAATTGATTTTGAGGTTCCGGAAGCTAGGGATCATTCAAATCGCTTGGGTTTTGCCTTCTGACTTGAGGTAGGGAACCAATGGGATCCCTCGGCCGTGAAATCCATTCACCGGCCGCGGGATCCATCTCCCTGGGACATATTTGTTTTATTCCTGCTTTCTGATGCATGTTTTCTATTTTTGCTCCGGCTCACCATTAACTGTTAAAGGCTTAATTAAACAGACTACATTTTGGAATTAAATAAAGCATCTATTAATCATATGTCGAACGATTATGGGCTAGTTTCACGATTGGGTAAAGAGGGGTGCCTAACACCTTCCCCTTATTGTACTTTTGGCTCCCGTACCCGGAATCTCTATCCCTTTTCCTAGTTTTTATAAACTAGGTGGCGACTCTATTTTGATGATAACCGTTATCGTGTGGCGATGTTCCTAGCCATGGGAACAGCCACGATTTTGGTTTATGAAGTGGAAAGCAACCAAGCAATGATCAATCTGTATGGCGATGCCCCGCTCCAAGGAGGTGTCTACACCGATGTGGTCAACCTGGTCATATTCATTCTCAATGTCGGGGCGCCAAGAAAGATCTTGTTTTACTTGCGGGAAGTTTGACCATGTCGCGAGGAACTGTCCTCAGAAGAAGAGAATGCAAGAAGAGTTAGGCTTAGTGCAACAACCAGGAATTCGACAAATCATTATTCAACCGCAATCCCAGGGTGCATCAAGGCAACCAACTGTTAGAGTGAGTACGTCGCCAGGGAGTTTTGGAAGTCAAGGGAGGAAAAGACCGAGGGAACCAAATCAGCCTTCACAGAACCAGACTAATCTTAGGCCGCCTACTTCGTCCGAGAATCAGGGAGTCTCACAGCTTGATAGACTTTGTTATGTCTGCCGCAAGCCTGGTCACTTTCCGAGAAATTGTCCTCGGGGATTTGGAGTACATGGCGAGTCGAGTTCAATGCAGCCGTACAAGCGTACACCAAATCGACAACAGATCTAGTTCCGTAGATAAACTACCACCTCCTACTACTCTCTAGCTCTTAGAAACGTCACTTGTTTGAGGTATCATCTTTTCCAAATTGTTCTACTCATTCGTTGCAATACTTTTGATTCGAAAGCATTTCACCCATTGAGAACCCCATTCTTATTCATGTTTGGAATCGAAAATAAGAAATCTTAGTCCACGCGTGTTGAGAAACATTGATAGATCACATTTGCTGAGATTAGGGGTTATTTGTTCCATATGGAAGTGTTGTCTTTGACTTCTTTAATTTAAGCATGGCGAGGATAGATGTGATTTGGGAAAAGACTGGTTGTATCCATGATAGTAGGTGGTATTCCGAAAGCGATTTCGTAAGCGTTGTTTCTTTAAGTACCCTATCTCGTTGGCCTAATTGAAATTTTGATTAGATTTATATCGTAATTAGTTTTTCGTGAAGTTCGTCGTACCGTTAAACGATTATAGCTCTTGACACTTAAGTTAATTATCATAATCCATTTCTAGCTTTTCTTGGGAGTATATGAAATCTTGTGCCAAAGCACCCCATGACATGTTTGCTTTTACTGTTGGTGATTGTTTCCAGTATCCCATATGAAGTTTTATTTTGACATTATTCTGCTTGATATATGTTTTATTTGGTCAGTTGAGACCCCTCTGCGCAAGTCTTGTATTGCTATTTTAGTTTATTAAGCCCAATCTCTGGTCACATACCTTATGACATACAATTCGTTGGTGTCGTTAAATTCAGACTTGTTACTATTGTTGCCCGTACCCGCCTTGTATCTATTTGTTAGCCTAGAGCTATTTAGTTGGTTTGAGTTTCCTTGTTGCAGCTACTAGTTTATTTGTTGGAATGTATCATCCTACACAAATTCTCATGTCAAAATCTGAACCAAATCTTGCGGTGGCATGGTTCTCGAAATCTATTTGTTCGTTCCGTTCAATTCAAAATCACTTGTGATAGTGGTCATCGGTGCCATTCAACTCTGTAGTGGTCCCTCAACTTGGAAGGCATATGATGGTTCAATTTGTAACACTCAGTTTCAGTTTGTTCGGAGTATTGCTCAAATCTGGTATTGGACCAATTTTCAATCTTGTATGAGTTTGATTACAAGGGATCTATCTCATTATTTTGAGTTCGTCCCCAGTAAAATTACGATCGGTTGTTTTAAGATTTCCTCGGATTATCATGAGTTGTAAAATGAGTTTGTTGTCTAACCATTCCAAAGATCTCATGTGTCTCTTAGATTCGGGTACCTTACTACCGTTCTCGTATACTCGATTAGTTTTTATTTGAGTTTTGGAGCTCGCTTGTCTCGTTTGAAATAATCAAGAATTGTGTTGACTGTTGTCGTCCCATATTGTCACTCGAGGCGGGAAGATTCACGTATTTCATAAAGTACCGCCGCATTGAAGCTTGCCTCGTCTCGGGAAGAAAAGGAAGCGTTCACCACTAGAAAGAGAGATTAGGTATCAGATACGGTGCGTGTCATTCGAATAACCAGGCGACAACCGATGAAATCCAGTTAGAAGAGGCGCTTGATCACCGCTCCTTCTAGATGGAGGTCTCGGGAAGTCAATTGGAATATTGGGTTATATTTAGGGGGTGTTCCACTTTCCCTTCTTTTTTAAAAAGTATTTTTTCTTCAATTTTCAAACTCAAATATAATGAAAATGAAAAATAATTTTTTAATTTTTTTTGCACCGTATAAAAGATTTCAATGAGATCTATCAAACAAGATCCATATTGGTAGGAAAATTATTTACGTAAACACATGATTTTTGGACTTGAAATTACCTTCCTTTTCTTAAAAGTTCTTTTTTGAGAAACCGGAACGGCACCTTAGAGGTAAGATCTCAATGCCGAGATAGATTATCGTATATAGAAATGAGTACCGTTTGGAAGTGCCGTAAAAAAAAAAAAAACTTTTGAGCATTTGTGATGTGTTGTATATACGAATATTAAGGAGGTACGAGCCGAATCCATTGCATGAGTTAGAAAGGTCCGAACTTGAGTTTGAAGCCGACATGTCCCATAGTGAGAATCCGATACGTATCCTAAATTTGCGTAGTCAAGTGTTGAGAGGTAAGTCGATGCTGTTAGCGCGAGATTACATGGGAAAAGGATGGCGAAGTTAGAAAGATGTATTCGTATTTGTTGTACCTTGATTGATATAAATCTTTGATATGAATTTGATGGTTATCGAATTGTTGCATGATAGATAGCGATACGATTGGAGTATGTTGACATGTTGATTGGCATGGTTGGACTTGGTTTAGTAAATTTCAAGGACGAATTTTTTTTTTTTTAAGGAGGGTGAGATGTAGAGACCCATATTTTCGGAATTAGTTTAAAAGGTTTGATTGATGTTAGAATATGGAATAAATAAGGGATTTATTGAATTTAGTTGATTTGGGGCCAATGTGGTAGAATTGAAAGTGGAGGGAGTGCAAGTGCGATTTGTGTGTATCCTAGTATATATATGTGTGTGAGTGTGTAGGGAATCAAAAATCCCAACTCTCCCTCTCTCTCTTCTCCCGGCCTCTCTCCCTCTCTCGGCCTCCTCTCTTTCTCTTGCTCCTTTGAGCTCAAAACCCACCAATCGACCTCAACACCTTTATACTTCGACCTTCAATTCATTCCTACGCGTGATTCGAGCCTTGGATCGCGTGGGTTCGTGCTAGAACTTGTTCTTGAAGGATTTGGATGCTTGGAAAGCTAGGGCTTGATTGTTGGAGCTTGAACTTCGATCATTGATCATTGAGGTAAGGATTTCTTGCACTTGTTATATGTTTATGTGTTGATTTTGCACCTTGATCATGCTTTAGATTGTTGGTTGTGGTTGGGGTTTCATTTTTGAAAATCTGCAGATAATCTACTCGAAAGCCATCTGTATCGATACGACTTTAAATCCGTATTGATACAACATTCTCTGGACTGCTTCGAAGCTCACCCGTATCGATGCTTATTTTGCTCGTATCGATACAGTAGGCTTAGTGACAGTTTTTGCTATTTTGCTCCGAATTCCATTGTTTTGACCCCCGATCACTTCTAATTCCTTTTGGATACCTCCAAACCTATTTCAAGCATGCTTAATTGAATTCTCTTGGTTTACTTAAGTTATCCTCATCTCGTTGGCTTTCCGTCATTAGAGAAAGAGTAGTGTCTTATTAGATAAAACTTGAATCGAAATGTATTTATGGGATTGATGGTACTTGAGAGTCATTGTGGCATGAAGTGATGTACGCTATAGGTATGTTAGGTGCTATGACTACACGTGGCGAATGGTAGGATGAAAAAGCATATTGTAGAGAGGTTATCGTGTATCGTAGGATATAAGGTATGATGTGGGGCGCTTTGTTGGTTGATAGGGGTTTGCCTAATGATCCGAAAGAGAATAGGGTAACTCGTATCTTCGTGCTTCATCTTGATTAATCATCCTAGGCTCCTTTGGCACTCGTTCAATAGATTCTTGTTTAGAACCTAGCAGGTGGTGTGTCGGGGAATCGTTGTGGGTTCAGTACGTGACGTAGGGCGTCGAGATAGACATTGAGGGATAACGTGAACTTAAGATATTTATTAACGTATAATAGAACATGGTTATGGGTTTGCAATACATTGAATGATAATGAATGAAAGGTTGTGACTTTGGAAAGTGTTGTCATCTTGTATTCCGATTGATAATGTATATGTGTTGTGTGAGTTATGAATGTTGAATTGAGGGTCTTGCAACGCAAAGTATGGTAATGCGGAGACTCTATAGGGCCCGCAACGCAAGGTGTGGTAATGCGGAAACCCAGGTGGAGAGAATTCACTGTAACGCAAGGTGTGAAAATACAGTCGAATGTCTCGTATGATGAATGAAGTTATGATTGATTTATTGAAGTTCATGTTGTTGTTTGGGCTATGAGTTGCTTGAGAATGTAACTGTTGAAAAAGGGAAAATAAACAATTGATTTCATCAAAGTTTTTGAAAAGAAAGGAACTTGGTTTCGGAAAAAAGATTTTTATGAAAAATCCTCCGGTATTCCTAAGCGAATCAACGGTTTTGGTATTTGGGCACAAATCAACAGATTCCAGTATTCAAGTGAATCAACGGAGCTCGACCCGTAGAGGTCGAGAGTATTTCTCAAAATTATTTTGGAAATTATTTTCGGAATAAAAAAGGAATGTTTTCTTTTTATAAAAAGAGGCTTGATTGGTAAATGGTAAGGAATGGAAATGTTAGCAGTGGCAATCATTTGAGGAGACTTAAAATGGTTTGAGAAACTGTCGTGGGTTATTTAGATGGATGTGTGTTTAATGCTGCCCTTAGTCTGATGTACGAATGGTTAGGGATATTTTATGACGTATAGAATCTCGTAGTCGTGGTCCGTCGGTTCAGTATGGTGCCCTTTTGTATCTCTTGTTCGTTAGTGGAAATCATTCATTCTCGTTGCATGAATCGTCACATTTTCATATAGCTTGTGTATAGAATTCTCTACTGGGCTAGTGTAGCTCAACTTATCATTTTCAGGTACATCTCAAGGATTTCGACGCGGAGTGCATGGTGTGCATGCTTGGCATTGTATCTTTTGAAAGCTGCCTCGTGAAGTGGATCTATCATCTTTTGTATAGTCTCTTGAAGGGATGAAATTGTAAATTTATTCGAACTCTTCTAACTTCAGATATTATGTAACCTTTAAATTTACCGTCTTTAACTAACTATGGAGTTTGGGCCATTGTGCCAATGTTGTAAAGCTTAAAACTTGGGAACTAGATTTGTATATAATTTTTTTGGGAACTCTCTTTTAGGTATTATTTATATTATGCGAGGATCATGTATTGAAATGGATTATTTATTTATGTTAAAAATTGAGGGTGTGACATCAGGTCCCTTTCACCCATGTCCGTCGTGGCCCTCTTCGTCGATTGATCATTGATTTGAGGTCTCGTGGCCTCGCCACCACCTAGTCGGTTTTCGGGTCCATCACCGTCGTCGCCACCACTGCTGCTACCTATTTCTGTCATGGATGACTGTGGGGGTTTGGTTTTCGTGAAGAGAATCAAGAGAAGAAGATGAGATTGAGGGAGAGAGAGTGCCGCGGGAGAGAGGGGGAGTATTTTGAAAACTGTCAAATGACAATTTCTTCATCGGTTCAGAGAAGAAAAGGAAGGAAAGGGGTTTGGGCTGAGTTTGAACTCAGGCCGGTCGCCCGTACCTTGCACGCACGTTACCTTTGGGTCAGAGGCCCAATCAATGTTCTCCACCCAATTTTCCCCAAATTACAGCCCATGTTGCCCCAATCCATGTTGATGTCAAAGGATAATCGTACCCCGGGCTAACAGAGCCCATTCCATTCAAATCATCAAGCGGCGGTCTTTCCGTCCATTCAAATCATCAAGCGGCAGTCCTTCCGTCCATTCAATTCAACAAACGGCAGTCCTCCCATCCACCCATTTCAATTTAATCAACAAGTGACGGCCTGTTCCGTCCAAATTCAGCGACAGCCGGTTCTTTCCAAATTCAGCAAGCAGCAGTCCTTCCGTCCATCTAATCAATCAACAAGCGGCAGTCCTCACGTCCATCAATTCAAATCAACAAGCGGCAGTCCTTCCGTCCATTCAAATCAACATGCGGCGGTCCTTCCATCCAATCAAATCAACAAGCAGCGGTCCTTCCATCAATTCAAATCAACAAGTGGCCGTCCTTCCGTCCATCCAAAATCAACAAGTGACGGCCTGTCCCGTCCAATTCCACATTCATTCCCAGTGATGGTCCTTCCGTCCAATCCACCAATCAGGTTCTTTAAGTATATGTGTCTGCTTTGCTAGTATGTTCTGTTCTGGATAGCCTTGTGGGGTGTCTAGAAACTTTTGACATTACTTGTACCAAGACAATGGTGCTCCAAGTGTCATCCAAGGGGGACTACTGTAGACACCCTATTTTAGACTTCCTAGATTAGTTTACTTATGGTATTTGATTTCCCGATGATGAAGCAAATCAAGAACACCCTGGGAATGTTAGTGTGATTGAGTTTTGAGCGGTTAAACCCCTTTAAACCCTTTTAACCTAACCCGAAAAGCCTCAGCCAAAACCCTACCTGCATACGCTGGTATGAGACTGGCGTACGCTAGTTCAATTGCCACGTGTCAGTCATCGGTCAGCTTTGACCGTTGACTAAGGCGGAGCACTTTGGACCCGCGCACGCAGGTCAACTACCTACGTACGCCGGTCAAACCTTGTCCCATCACCTTTATTCAGCCATGATCTCATGACTTTTGGGACATTCTACACTCTGTATATTCATCTAAAAGTTGATCTCGAGGCAAAGGATGTTCCCACCCCTCTCACATACCTCCCATCACCTTTCCTTCTTCATTTAATGAAGAAAGACTTCCTTGCCAAGCCAACCAGCCATTATATGGCTGGTTGCACCCCATATCCCTTATATATACCCCCTCTATGCACCCCTTGCAAAGGGTTACAAGTTTGGTTCATCAAGTTGAAAAGATGATCAAGTTATCCCCCCCGCTAGCCATTGTTGCCTTTCTCTTGCAAGCAAACAAAACAACTTCCATACATTCTCTACACAACCATACACACCATCAATCATCCAAGCCACTACTCAAAGTTCATTCATCCTTTCAAACTCAAAAGCCAAAGGTATAACACCTTGATATTTCTCTCTGTTCTGATCCCTGAGGGGGGCTGGTAGGGTCAAGACTGGTAATCAATACCAGTCCTGGCTCTAAAGCTGGCAAGGTTTCAAAAACCGATTCTGACTAGAACCAGTGTGCGCCGGGTCATAAGCACGCGTACGCTAGTCCTTGGCAGTACATGCAGAACTGGCGTAGGGATTGGTGTCTAGTTATTTTATGCTTTAACATATTTATACTTCACTATGAGCATGTTAAGACCAGATTTACTGCTTTTCCATTGCTAGAACTGTTAGTTGTATTTCAATAAATAAATCTGTTGCAACGGAATACCTCTGGGGTCTTTCTGAACATGTCTCAGAACCCAGAATGTGTAAAGCCAAGCACTGATTAAATGGCTCAAACAGGCGTGCTGCAGTGGTTTACCCACACAAGCCAGTCCAGCCCAGACCAGTGGCTGGCCTTTGTATGGTAACTAGGCCTTGGCCTCTGTTTTTATCCCCACACTGTTTATGGGGTGTTTTATTCATTTTATGGCTTTGTAACCCATCAAACTGCCTATAACTGTACATTAACCTCCATATAAACTGTTTGATTTTGTCATGGGTGTGCACTGGTCATTTCCAGAGCCCAAAGGGTTGAAAATAAGAACTGTGGTCTTAAGCTTACTGGCATACGCGTGTGGTGGAGTGGCATGCGCAGGTCAAGTTAGCATGCAGTGATTTGATTAGTGCATGCTGATTCCTTTCTGTGTATTTCGTTCCAAGATATTGTCTCCTAGTCTGTTTAAACTCCCACAGGAGTCTATTTTCATCCTATACTAACTGTTTCAATAAAGTGAACATGCCATTTATCACATCTTGCCAACATGTTACAGTTTTAATCCCCATAAACTGTTCCCCCGCCCTAACTGGTTAAAAATGATTAATGAAAGAGAAGCGCAAATGTTTTATAAATGCCCGAGTAGAGACCGATCTCCAGATTGGGCGAGAGGGGTGCCTTAAAACCCTTCCCTTCTCGTAACCAAAATACTCGCGCGAGGGTTTGAGTGTCTCGCGCGATGGTTCATTTGCATGCAGATTTGTTCATGCATGCAAGTTGGCCATCGTGCAGGACAAATTCATCCCGAGCCTGGTTTTGGCATTTGATCGCTGTTTTAGGTCTCATCCCATTTATTACTCGTCATGCCATCCATCCATGCTATTATTTGATCACATCTTGCAAATTGTTACAGTTTTAATCCCCGATTAATTGTTCCCCCGCCCTAATTGGCTAAAATTAATCAAAAGAAGAAGAATCACAAAAGTTTTCATAAAAATGCCTAAGTAGAGACCGATCTCCGGATTGGGCAAGAGGGGTGCCTTAAAACCCTTCCCCTCTCGTAACCTGGCTCCCAAACCCAGATATGGTTATGACGGACTGGTTTCCTTAACTTTTTCAAACAAACAACGCGGCAGGTGCTTCGAAATACGGTTCCTTGAGTGTCGGACCCTCAAGAACTCAAGTGGCGACTCTATATTTTTGAACGCTTGCCACCTGCGCTCGCGCTCCCTCGATTTCTGAAAAAGGGCCGCAACGGCGAAGAAGGAACGAAATCCTTTCTCTCCGGAGGGCATGCTGCCCACAATAACAAACTTGTCACCTAAAGAACCGGTAAAAAAAAAAATCCTTCTTACTCCCACTCCAACCTCAGTCCCTTAACCACGGTTGAGAATATTATTCTCTACATCTTACATTCTCAAGTTTACAAGTCCATCCATCTGCACGTTCATCTCCATCATCTCCATCTCCCACATTCATCTCTTCCCATTTAACCTGGTTCATCTCCATCTCCCACGTTCCCACGTTCATCTCCATCTCTTATCTCCCTAAAGCAACAACCCCTTTCCTCCTCCTCCTCAACCGCACCCACTACCACAACACCTCTCCTCGATTCCAAGCTCGGCGGTGGCGGAGGAGGCGCGAGGATTCCCATCAGGCTGTTGGGAGCCGTGATGTTCGGGGTCAACTCGGCGATCGGGTACATGCTGATGCTCGCCGTCAAGTCGTTCAACGATGGCATGTTTGTCGCCGTTGTGGCGGGGCTGTCGGCCGGGTACTTGGTGTTTAGGAGCTATGATCAGGATGTGGTCGTTGTTGACAATCCTTGTGCCTGTGCTTGAAAAAGGGGAAATCGAAATTGAAGTTTCAAATCATTTCCGATTTGGATTTGGGCCTCTCCTTTGATTGTTAATAGTAATCATGTGTCTTTATCTTTTGTTTTTTGGGTTCGACGATTGGATCTAGGGATCCAATTTTCTTCTGTATTTGGAGGACCTTCTGCGATGGGTTCAGTTTATGGAAAAAAAAATTAAATACAACGGTGATACCACATTATTCTGCTGATGTGGTGCAACGAACCAATCATTTTCGACCATGTACGAATACGGGTCCGCGCAGAGGTGATATGGTGGTTAGTGAGATCTATGTAACTTTTACCCAAGTATTTTGAGAAATAATCATTTTTTGCGCTAAAAAATAGTTATTTCTCAAAATACTTGGGTAAAAGTAAAGAAATTTTACTTTTTCGATTCCTCTCGTCGAGACGAATCAATAGCCGACAAAAGTTTGGCGCAAAATTCAAATAAGGACAAAATTCTCAAATTAAGTTTAAATTTATGTTAAGGATAAAAGAATGGAGCCTAAGAGCATCCACAGTAGAATAAGCAAATGTGAATAATCAAAACATATATGTCACATTAGATTTTGATTATCCATTTAGAGATTGCTAAAGTTAGCAATATCAAATTCTACATTGGTTATTTTTTGCCCATAATCAAAACCAACGGGCCCTCCAAACTTTTTCCCTTCATTTCACGCATATTTATTTGAAAAAAATAGTTTATTAAACAGTTTTTGAAGAAAAAACAAAACAATTGTATAAACAAAAATTCAAAAAAAAAAACTGTTGTGTAAAAAAAACATTTTTTTGAAACAAAAAATAGTTTTTCAAAAAACACACACTTTGTTCACTTAAAATTTTTAAAGGAACTGTATTTACACAAATAGTTTTGAAAATTTAAAAACAATAAATATAGTTTTTTAAATTTAGATTTTGTGTAAAAAACATTTTTGAAATCTCAAAATCCGTTTACCAAAAAATCAGTATTTTAAACCGTTTTTTTTTTAAAAAAAGAAGAAGATGTCCTATGGAGAGAGATAAAAAACAAATTAAAAACGACAAAGGGAAATCCCACGCCGTGTGACTTGAACCTGGGTGTGCACCATTGAGACATACAACTTTTCCGCTGAACCAAAGAACATTTCTAAGCAAGTGGCGCTTAATATTTTATTACATACTTGGAGGTTGGGTTGCCCAACACCCGAAGACTTGTTGGGCTTACCTCAGGGCCGGCCCTGTCAACATGAACACGTGGTGTTATGTTATTGGGTTGTGATACTTAATCGGATAATCGGACGTACAAGTAAAAAAATTTACTTGGGTAAAAGTAAAAAAATTTACACTGTAGGGTATTGATTCGTCTCGACGAGAGGAATCAGAAAAGTAATTTTTTTTTACTTTTACCCGTTTTTATGAACTTAACTTAAAAGTGATTTTATTTTTTGGCTAAAATTTGTTTATTTCTAAAATACTTGGGTAAAAGTAAAAAAAATTTACTTTTCCGATTCCTCTCGTCGAGACGAATCAGTATCTCACAAAAGTTTGGCGTGAAACTTACAAATGCGAAAAAAATTCAAATAAGGACAAAATTCTGAAATTTAATTTAAGTCACAAGAACACAGTAACTAAGGTGAAGCCTTATTTCGTGTGGTAGATCAAAAGAGAGGGAAAAAAAAAAGGGAGGGGGGGCCAGGAACCGAACCTGGTCCACTTGGAATTTGAGCAACTTACATGACCACTGCTCCAAGTCAATCATCTGTTCTAGTATGAGAAGCTTTAAATATATAAGTTTTGGTGATAATATATAAGTTTCGGTGGGTGCATTCTCCGTGCACACAAAACGGCAGCGTTTTTTGCCCTGATCTTCGCATTGGTTCAAATGCTCGATCTAAACCGATGAGATTCAACATATTGTTGATTTAATCATTGTCACCGAATTTGGTGATAATCAGATGTCGGCAACCACATAATTGGAACACATTTGGTACTTCCAAAAGCGTTAAAGTCTCATACTGCACCAATCTTCGGCCGCCTCAGCTATTTTTTTCGAATCGGGACCGTCTATATTTTACGTAACAAAGATTTGAATACTTTTACCAAAAATGAATTAAATCTCTTATCAATACATACTTGATCAGATGTAAAATGTCATTTTAATAATGAATCTACGTCCCAATAAAGGTGTATTCTAAACAAGTTAGACCATAATATGTACAAGACCACTTAAAAGACCAAGCAAAACAATATGAACGGTATCGATCGTTGTCATTGTGTTGCGATCGTATGAGTATTGTACATTACACTAAAGCACATTACCTTTGTTTATGAACAATAAGGTTCAACATATAAATTTAAAAGGAAAGTGTTCAATAGTTTTTCCTGATGACCGATCTAAACCGTTAACATTGCACATCTTATCAATTATGTGTTTGTCACCAACTTCTATGATAATCGAATGTCAGCAACCACATGATCGGAACACATTATATGCTTACGTAGGTATTAAAATCCTATAGTTCACAACTCGATGACCACTTTATCTATTTCTTCAAAATCAAAACCGTCTATCTCGTGCGTACAAGAGATTACATCATTCCTGCCAAAAAATAAAGTAAATGGCTTTTCGTTACAAGCTTTATCGAACATAAATTATCATTCTTATGTTGAATTTTTGTACAAATCGAAGAGCTTCATAAACCAAAATAAATTGGATGGAGCCCAGAATTTCCAAAAACAACCAAATAACCAATAACAACCGAATCAGCGGCCTTGATTATTAAAATTAATGATTTATTGAGGTCCGTTACATTTTACTGGTCAACATAATCGCAAAACACGTATACATTTTAAAAATTTTTCCATTTTTTCCACTTAACCCGGGGTTGAACATTTTAGAATAAAAAAAAAAAAATTACAAAAAGCTGACAGGCGGAGGAGACAGGTGGGACCAGGGGCAGGGGTGGTCAGGTCATACTGTTATGCTGGCATGTGGTTCTGGTCATGCCTTTCAGGGGTTTCTGTTATGCTATTTTGTGGTTCTGTTATTAGTTATGCCTTGTATGGTTTTCGTTATGCCAACCGTGGTTATTGGTTATGCTTTTCACTGGTTTCCGTTATTCCAATGTTGGCATAACTCAACAGTTACGCCATTTAATGGTTTTGTTATGACTACTTGGAGTTTATGTTATACCCGTTTAGGAAATATTATACCCTTTGTTATGCCAATCAATTCCTGTATTATGCCTTTCTGGGTTTCTTGTTATGCCCTTTAATGGTTTTCGTTATACATCGACTTTTTACCGGCTGGAGTTACCGCTTTGACCGGTCAGTTTTGGTCAAACTTCTGGTGTGGCAAAATCTGGTCCGTCCGTTCGGTTATGCAAGTTACTGGTTTTGTTATGCCTCATTATGGTTTTGTCATGCTCCTAATGGGTTTCGATTATGCTTATATACAATGATTTTGTTATGCCATAATTACGGTATCTCCAAATCAGAGGGAGACACCGAAGTCATTACCATCATTGTAATTCTCAATCATTAGATTAAAAAAATCTGAACCATCCACTTAAAATGTTTTTTTTTTTCATCTACACACCGTCGTGAATTATATAATAAATAATAATTAAACAACTTTTATTTTTATGGAAAGTGAAAGCACATACAACTAGACTAGCAACTAGGGTCTAATTGAAATGAAATGTAGTTGGTCAAATACCAAAAGTCCCTATAATATTCCTAGGCTCTCGAGCTTCTTTTAACGCTTGACATGTGTTCCATGATCTCCAACCCACGAGCACATTCTCAAATGATCATGGGATACGATTGAAACTAAGGAAAAACTAGAAAATCGCTTGAAATTCCCATAGCATGACAAGTGTATGAGACTTGCTCTTCGTAGCCGTTTTGCTCCACCATTCCAGGTAACTTCTCCTTGTGCACCCAGTAACTAACAAAAATGTTAAAGTACACTGTACATATACACTAACGTTATCTGTTTTGGATTCCAAAAAATAAAGAAAAATGTCCATAAATTTTAAAACATCTATTTAGGGGACCCTGTAAATTTTAAAGGCTTTTGTTAATATGTGCTCCTATGGCACATGTTAAAGCACATGTTAAGACTCTATAAATGAAACCAACTAAACCTCACTATTATAGGAAATAGTGACAGTAATTGCAATATTGGGCAAAGTGAGAAACTTGTTCGATGAGACCAAAATCCCTCCATTCATTTTTCCCCCCTTTACAAATCTTTGTCCATTCAACTTTCCTGCTAACCTTTTCAACTCTCACGGGCAACTGTAGAGCTTGTAGCGAGAAGCTATTTTGTTGTGTTTGATTTCTATTTTTTCTGTTAAGCATTGTGTTTGATTTTTATTATGGTATGAATACATAAATATCGTACTTAATTGTATGGTGAGTGACTAAAGATAGCATTTTTTTTTAACACTTGCGGCTATATCTTTCACTACCAAATTCTAAAAACTCCTTACTTTAATTTCCATTTTCGGAGATTTTTTTTGAATTGAGTTTCTTTGAGAATGGACCTCCCTTTTTTTATTCAGTGTATTTGAGTCCATTCAATGATTCTCCACTATATCAACATGCCTATTCTCAGGGTGAGTTCACACTTATTTTTGGTATTTTCGTCATCCTTTTTGAATTTTCGCTAAATTCACGTTTTATTTTTTAGATTAATCATCTGTCTCGGGATAAGTTTGAAAATTAAAAAATTATGACAACAGGCAAAAAAAAAAAAGGTTCACTAAAAAAGATGAATAAATACTGAACAACTGGTATTTTTTTTGTCTACAATGTAGTCGGTCCTATATGAAAATTTTCAACTTCGGTCCCAACGTTGAGAAAAATGATTAATTCCAAAATAACGATAAAAATCTGCACAAAAATTACAAAGTTAAGTTTTCATCCAGCAAAGGAATTGCGTGGAACTCTTGTATTGTGATTCGAAGGGAAAAATGAAAAAGAAAATATAAAATTGGTTAGCAGGAAAGTTGAATGGACAAAGATTTATAAAAGGGTGAAAAATGAATGGAGGGCAGTAGAAAGTAAAGGGATATTTTGGTCTCATCGAACAAGTTTTTCACTTTGCCCAATATTGCAATTACTGTCAATATTTTCTATACTAGTGGGGTTAGTTGGTTTCATTTATAGAGTATTAACATGTGTCTTAGGGACACATATTAACAAAACCCAATTTTAAAACATTTACACACGTATTGGTTGAACGATTTAGGTGGTGTTTTCACTTATGTTTTAGGACTTTTGTAGATTACTAATTCGTCTCAACGAGATGAATCGGAAAAGTAAAAAACAGTTTACGTTTGCCCAAATATTTTAAGAAATATCCAAGATTAAGCCAAAAAAGTCAAAAAAGTTAGTTTTTTTGGGTTAATATTGGATATTTTTAAAAATATTTGGATAAAAGTAAACATAATTTACTTTTTCGATTTCTCTCGTTGAGACGAATTAATAATCAACAAAAATTTGGTGCAAAACTAACAAACGCAAAATTTTTTGTTATAATCAACAAAAAATTTGATGCAAAACTAAAGAACGTGAAAATATTGGGTTCGACCTGGTCAAATAATAGATGCAGATACTTAGATCCTATTATATTCAAGTATGTGGACTCTTCAATAATGCAAAGTTATGTACATAGGAAATCATTTCCACATAAACACATGCGATCCATTTATTTGACTGGACTAACAATGAAGAGATATAATACATCAAGATATGTAATGTGTCATTGGAATAGTAGGGAGGAATTAATTAATAATATCACACTCTGTGGTATTTATTCTGTCTTGTGTAGTATATATACTATATAAAATCCGGTAGACATTTAGCTCAAACCCTAAAAACTGTAATAGCAAAACGTACAACTGATAAGTTGATCTCCTTAAATATACAGTCTGTCGACTTTGTCCTAATCCGATACTCATATCCGGCCCAACGCAATTGGCTTTTAGGCTTTAACTAGTTTCTTACCTCAGAACAGCTTCAGCTATTGCACGACTACGAGGTATTTGGAAGTGATCAGTTAAGCCAAAATGTGCCATGAGAAGCCAGATGTGAGTGAGATACTCTCCTCCTCGTCTTAACTGTTGAGCATGTAGTCTTCCTTTACATTGGCTAGCAGCATGACCCAACATTTCCATCCAAACATGATTGATTATATGCCATTTATAAGTTTTTTCAAACTTTCCTAGCACCGATGCGAGCTTACACCCGTGAAATATCACAAAATTACTCCTGTCCCCTCCTCCTACAAGCATGTTCTCCACATTCACTTCCTCCATCAACATCTTGGAAGCTTCTTTTTCCGTCACATCCTTAAGCGGTTTGGACATATACGCTTCTATGAAGACCCGGAGGTCTGAATATAGGTCTCGAAACTTGATTTGCCCCATCCCAATCGGCAGCATATTCGGATGCTCAACTAGGAGGTAGAGCATATATCGTGAGATGCCCTTGCCCCATTCGAACAGGCCTGGTAGCCAATTATTAGGATTTTCCGAACCGTAATCGAGTTGGTAACATATTTCCGTAGCAAGGTGCCAGACGAGAATGCTCTGGTCGAACTCCATCTTTACGCTCCACTCAATATCACTACGGTTATTCCTTTCGAGTTTATGACCTCCCGCACGGCCATACAAGGACTTCAAATCTGTGGGGTAACCGTTCTGTTCTGCCCACGACCTAGTTCCCCTCAACTCTGAGAAGTACTGTGACTGTCCTATAGAGTATGGTATCGGAGGAGTACTGCTCTTGTGCACGTAAAGCTCAACAACTTCCTCAATCCCTAACATCTTTAGGATTCTAAGGCAAACCAAGGGTTTTATACTTGTGGCAAAGCAAAACCTTAGCAGACTATATTGTTCCACAGAGTTTGACCACCTCTTGCGTTTTCGACCCCAGTTCGTTGGTATCAAAGTACGGATATGATTGATGGCTCTTAAAATGGTAGTTTTCTTATGCTTAATCAACCAATGAGCAGTTTGGTCGGAGAGCAATAGTTCTGCAAATGCACATGAATCCAGAAGCAAAGCAACTATCAACAAAACCAAAGTTACGGTTATGTCAATCTTGGAGTTTTGTCCTACCAGCGCCTCGTCCAATGATACCATAACCAGTACACCAAGGATCAGAAGACTTCCAATGACTCGTCGAGCAATCCCCCAAGAAGAATAGACTACCGTCGCTTTGGTGTACATAAGATCATACATGAATCCTAGTTCGATCTCGATTATCTTTCCAGCCTTATCACCACTCATCTCGTCACTATCAAAGATTGCCCTGCTCGCATCTCGATCTTGGAAGCCGAGTATGAGGTCAGCGAAGAGACGCTTGACCATCTCAAGGAAGCTATGGGCGATTAGAATTTCATTTGCATCGTCAGGATTAGGAGCCGAATTGTCAGACACCGGGACCTCTACCTCAAGCACTTGATGGGTAGTGACATTGTACCCCTCCAAATGTTTCAACTTACATCCCTCCATTATCTTGGACTCACGGGTCGGGATCTCGGGAATCGAGTCTCTAAACCTTTTCTCGCTTGCTGAGAAAAGAGCTAAAACTCGTTCGCAGTACTTGACCAGACCAACAAAGAAGACCACGATGAAGAGCGGCGAAAGACGAGATGATGTTGACCAAGACAAAAGCAAGATGTACACGGTTGTCATTGATTGGACAATTACACCGAAAGAATGCCTCATCCATAGCTCATTGTCTTCCATCGAGTAAGCGGTTATGGTGTCCATCCCACCCAGGTGCAGTAGCAGAAAAGGCGCCCAAAATGCCGTTAACCCGTACTTTGGACCATGCGAATTGCTATTACCATTCCCGTAAACGTCCCCGAGGTCGTTGGAGAGGACACCAATGGCCATTGTGGCTACAGAGTCTGCAAGTAAGTAGGAGAACCAAACAATGGCTCTGATCCAAGTTTTAGCTATGTACTTTCTGCGATTGCCGAGAATGACAAGGACTATTTGGGCAGTGAGGCTGAGTAGAATCAGTCCTCGTAACAGCCATTCCCTCCACAGGTTCCTCCAACTTTCTGGAAAAAGCTCGGCAGTCTGCCTTCGGTTTGTCAAAATCACACTGCTCACAACTGATAGAATGAAATGATTTTAATACGTGAAACGTTGAATAATGCTAGAATAACAATAGGGAAGAAAACCGATGCATCGAAATTTCTCAATCAAGGATTCATATTTGTGCCGTGGGAAATTTGTTAACGGAAATTAATTTGTTGTGTTTCATTGCAGTACTAAAAATGATGGTGCTAGTGACAACGGTACAGTGAGGATGGTGGATGTGGTGGTAGAGGATGGACATGACATTTTAATTTTAAGGAGTGAACATAAACGTAACTAAAGGTATAGTAACAAACATGTTAAATTTGGGGTCAAACCTATGAGAAAAACTTTTTTACCAAGGTAAATCGCGTGCGTCGAAAAGTTTGGACAGTACGGATTTTAAAAGAACTTTTTCGGGCCCCGGAAGAGTTAATTTTCGGGGAAGAGTTAAGCTCTTTCTCGGAAAAGTTCCCAGAAGAGTTTAACTCTTCCCCAAAAAAATTGTTTTAAAATCCGGACCATTGATTGCCGAAATGGACGGATGAGATTTGCTGCCTCCGTGAACAACTTATTGAGGGCTCCCCGTGAATAAGTATCTCTCCAAATCTATATAACTATCGAATATTATGAATCATTTCTCTTGTATCTAGCAATCGGCTTTACCAAACCTCCCTTGTCCATTTCCAAGTGCTGGTGGCGTTCGATAGTGGTGTACATGACCAGCTCTGGGCATGCACAAGCCCACTAGGCCACACCACCTAGGGCCCTCATTTTTAGGATGAAACTTAGGGCTCCTAGTAGTATATCAACTATATATACATATTACAGATATCCGGATTGTGATTGTATTGCTCATGATTCAGGGTAAGTGTGCTGCACATCTAATCTGAGGTCCAAAGTTCAACACTTGGTATACCCTCCTTAATTTTAATGTCAAAATTTCTAGACAGAGTCCAGATCAAGAGTTGGGTCATCATCATCACCTTCACCACTAGATAGACCACCATAATCAATCAATTAATTTACATAAGATTTGGGAACAAAAAATCTATATAGACCACATTTTGAGAGATAAATTTTTTTTCCAGCATATGAATCCGTATCTTCTTTTATTCTTTTTACTAACTCGATTTTAACGACAATAGTAAATAGGAATCGTTATTTATTATGTAGATATCTCATAAGATGCGATATTGTACCCCTTATTTCTTCGTGGGATCCCTAAAAAGAGCTTTGTAGGCCTTTTGTGTGTCACTATCTTTTGTTTTAGTAAATTTTCTCATCTTTTTAGTTTAAAATATATCTCTCACGTTTTATAATTTTTTAGTTTTCTTTTTGATCTTGAATGCACTGTCGAATAGGTAAAAATGGAACATATATGGAAAGGAAAAAAGAACCTCTTAATTTTGAATTTAATTCCTTTGTTAGTTAATTTAATGAATTCTTTTTCGTATTTAATTTGCACCATTGAATAGTAAAGGATTTTGTACAAAAAAAAGCAGTGGCGGCTCCATAAATTTGTAATATGGTGTTAGAAATTACCTTAACTCTACAAATTGATGTATTAACCAAGAATATATACGTCAAGTATTAGTGCAAATAGAGTGGACAAAAAAACATAACTTCTATTCTATAAAAATTAACTACGAGGCAAAATGAGA
The DNA here is from genome assembly GCA_018127125.1 of Rhododendron griersonianum. Taxonomy (NCBI): domain Eukaryota; kingdom Viridiplantae; phylum Streptophyta; class Magnoliopsida; order Ericales; family Ericaceae; genus Rhododendron; species Rhododendron griersonianum. Next base: position 35,196,658 of record CM030797.1, read on the forward strand.
ACTTAAATATATATACTATATTTTTAAATTCAAATATTTTTTTAAGTTTTTGTATTGCATAGTAGACGGTGTTTCGAGAATGGAGGGAGTTAAATTTTACCGTTGTACATCCTAGACGAGTTCTCCTATTTTTGTTTAATCAGTGTATTAATATATTAAAATCATTTTGAAAGAAATTGTAGCGAGTATGTTGGGGCTGACCTTTTCAAAAATATGTTGTTTGTTAGGATGACATGATGAGATTTTCTATCTTATTCAAGATAACGAGGTTTTGCAATGTAATTGAATGCGAAATTAACACATTTAGATCATCGACAATAGAAATAGAGAGAGAACGCAGAGCATGATAGTACTTAAACGAGTAGTGCTATAGGTACCGACGCCCCCCATCCCGAAATTGTACCGACGGTCGCGCCGGGCCGTCTCCGGCCACCGGATGGCCGATCCGAGCCGCCCAAAAATTCTAAAAAAAAAAAACGACGGGACTTCGCGAGATTCAACGGCATCCGATGTGTGTAGGGTGTATTTTTCATGTATATACATATATAAACGAAAAATAGGGTGTTTAGATCAAGCACCCTACACACATCGGATGCCGTTGATTACCGCACAGGCCCCCTAGTTTTTTTTTTTTTAGAATTTTTGGACGGCTTGGATCGGGCGTCTAGTGGTCGGAGACTGCCCGGCGCGGCCGTCGGTATGATTTCGGGATGGGGGGCGTCGGTACGTATAGCTTTATTGGTACTTAAACCACTAGATTCTTCTTTTTCTCTTTCTTTTTTTCAATTATATAAAATTGTGAGCTTTATTTGAGGTAATGTGTTAGGTGTTTTTTTTTTTTTTGTTAAGCAAAAGTAACATTTTATTTAAGGGATAGTGGAGGGAAATCTAACAAAAAGTTGGACAAATACAGCCAAATTGGACAAGGCCAACCTCAAAGGGACAAACACCAGTACATCCGATCGAGGGCCTAGAAGCCCATATAAAACAAATACAAGAACAAAACCCCAAATGGGCCAAAAATCCCAGATCAAAACAATTAAGCTCAATCCAAAGAAAATCCTAAACCTGAGTCATTAATCTGAGCACATCCAGTCATCGCCACCCACCGCATCAGACAGTAACCACCAACCACCAACCAACAGATCCCTGCCACCACGCTCCACTACACCACCACCGGTAAACCCTTTGGAAACAGACAGATCCGTCACCCCCACACACTACCGTAGAAGCATCACAGCCGTTAAGCAAAAATCAAACCACCCAACAGTGATATGGCGGACGACCACGCCATCCATCAACACCACCGCAAGCACACCCAAGCCGTTAGGCACACCTCGGAGAATCCAGCAGAAAACCAAAGAGGAAAGCAAGACAGATAGCTTGACGAACGAGAAACAGGGGAAACAAACGGTAACCAACAATCGGATGCACACATACTAGCTATGAGACCCCAAGACTAAAGGCAGTCCCACATCGGCTATAGAGTGGAAGTTGATGTGGTTTATAATGAAACGTGACGTGCTACTATATAACTTGAGGTTAACCTTTTGAGTCACGTGGTTAGGCGAATGGTTAGCAGGTTAGCTGACGCGGGTTGTGACACCAACAACTAGGGGGTCAAAAAAAAGAGAGTGTGAAAGAGAGAGAAAAGAAAAAAACCAGAGATCCTTACCGATGCTCCCTTCGTCACCAACCGAAAGCCCTCAAAAACGACTGCCGAGTAGCCGACAATTTGATACACGCAAACGATCAAAAGGAAAACGGATGTCGAGAACCATAACCCCGGTCAAAACCACCAGCTCCACCGCCTCACGCCATCTCGTTACAGATGCCCATCGTTTTGTGAATAAAAGAAAAGAGTCAAGATCAGAAATCGAAGGGTGGAGGAGGAGGAGAAAACAGATAGAAAGAGTTCAGGAAGGGAGAGAAGGAAAGGGAATCGGCGGAGGAGGCACAACGCCGGTGAGGGTGCCGCACCACCCCCCCCCCCCCGGCTAGGAGATATGGCTGGAGATATTAGAGAGAAAGCAGAGAGATTTTAGAGAGAGAAGCAACGAGAACTTGCTGCTAATGTGTTAGGTGTTTAACTATGAATTACCTAGATTGATGAGCTGTAATTGGGTCGTGATAGAGTACTGTTCAATTGGGTGAGTTGGGTGTTCAATTATTTTTTAGTTAGATGTTCAAGACTATTAGATATTACAATTGGGTATTTATTGATATTTGAGTTGGGAGATCAAAGAGGGGAGGCTTAATTAATCGTCCTAAAAACCTGGAGGAGTTATGATTTCGTCCTATCAGTTTCGTCTAATTATGATTTCGTCCTCCTACTAGTTTTTATACCGCTTATGCCCTTTTATCTATTATATATCATATATATATAGCGTAGAAATCTGGGATGAAATCCTAATCCATTTCGTCCTCCCTTGATTCCCGTTGCCACCAGTTGCCATATCTGTAAATTTATCGCGTCCTCATCCCGACCCCATAGATTCAGGCATTCAGCCCATAAATTCCGTCATTCCATTCCGGAATTCTCAACAAAGTCTCCACAAAACCATTTTCATCCCCATCCACACCAGAATTTAAACGGAAACACCCACACCAATCGAAACCACTATCACCGCCCCTCTCATCCGACCCACCGTCGCCGATTAACCTCATTGTTGCCGTCAATGAAATCGTCACCAACCAGCACACGCAAACCCATCATCAAATCTGATCTATTTATCTCTTGATCGAGACCGTCGCCGCCACCGCCTGACGCATCCGCCTCGCCATCCCCGACCTGCTCTGTTAACGCATGGTTGATTTGATGGGTTGATCGATTTTAATCCAAGCACTGTTTTGATCGCAAAAGCACAGACCTCTCCACAAATCCCAACAAGCACTCGGGTTGGTCCCGTCGACGACCTCTCTCTCCGACGCCTCGACCATCGATTCATGTTTACTGTCCAGAAATTATGAAAAATTCTTCAATAGGTGTGATGGAGGAAATGGTGTTTCAAAATTCAGAACCTTCATTTCGAATTTTAGATCTTCGTTTTGACGGAGGAGATGGTGGATGTGGGAGAAGTGTGGTTTGCAGCTTTGCTCTCCTTTGTATTTGTCTGTTTATGCCTTTTTTCAGTTTATTCCCTCTCTTTTTCCTATTTCCTTTATCATTTTCAGATTTTCAGCACTAATGGGCCTTGCCCATGGATTTTTTTGAAAGTTGGGTTCCCGTCGGTATATGAATTGTCGTGAAATGTTGAAATCGACATAGTAATTTAACCATGAAGCGCAGATCACGATAACCTGTTTTGATGGTAATTTAACCATATTTTGAACCGTTTACCATAAATATTTGTTCGGATCATGGGATATTTATCGTGTTCACGTTGTAATCGTCATGGTAATTTAACCATTTAACCATGTAAAGGTTTGAGTATGTCATGTTATTTCTTTTTTTATGGTAATTTAGCCATGTTCCGTGTAATAAGATCATTGAAAAATATGACTTTTTGTTGTCTGGTTGGCCAACTGTAGACACCCCAATTTGGCTCAACGATTATTTCAAGTCCCACCTTGGGGACCATCCTGATGATGAATAGGATATGTGGTTGTTGTGGTTGACTTCATGAAAGCCTGAGGAACTTTGTGGATCTCTTAAGGGATTAAGGAACACTTTGGAACAGGTGATAGGAGTGCCAAGCGACACTTAAAGTGGATAGAAATGTGTTGACACGTGTTTTAGCCTTGGTAGCATCGTCGATCTTCAATTAAGTCTACTTTCAGCCCATCTTTCATAAATTAAACTTCCTTATTTTTGTGGTTGGATTCCACCATCTTGTAGTACTTTCAAAACCCTCTGTATTGATATATAATAAGCCTTAAACCAATTTGAAACGAGGGAGATACGAGAATTTTACCAAAACGATCCATTTTCTGACCCACTAAGGGTAAAATTGTCATATCTTTTGATATACTAAATATATTTTATCCAAACCACTTGGGTTAGAAAGTAGACTCAACAAGCTTTCCAACGGTCCAAAGAACACGTAAAACCGAGTTCGGGAGTGTCCGGAGCAAGCCTGCAAAGTTTGGCCTTTTGTTGGAAAATCCTTTCCGTGGCCGCGAAATCCTTTCTTCGGCTGTGAAATCCTTTGGGCGGCCGGCAGACCGATGTTTTCCAGATTCTGAATGTTCAGCAGCTTTTCAATTCGTTCACCCAAACCCTAGCAGCCACGAACAATTACTTCGGGGCTACGAATACACTTACCATAGAGGTCTTGAAGCCCTAAACTTCCTTATCAATTGGGTTAATCTCATCTGTTTGATCGGTCCTTCGAAACCCTATAAATAGGGGTCCTCTAGAGCTCCGAAATACACATCTCTCCACTCCATGATCCGCCCCCAAACTCTACAGAAATCATCTCCTATCAATTATCTACAAAAGTCCTAACCTCCCGTGAGTAGCCACATCCGAGAGTAAAAATCCCCAAAGAACTCACTTTGTTCTAGGGTTTTGTGAAGTTGACTACCACAATCAACCACTATTATCTACAATCAATCTCTGAGGGATCAAGGTGGTGAGGCCCAGGGACCTATGGTTTGATTTAATTTCCGTCTCTCGCTTTTAATTAGTTCTTTCTATTAACTGTTCGTATTCTGGTGTGAGGAAGAACATCCGTTGGGGGATCAATCATTCGGCCGATACATGGATCCAGTGGGATTCCTCGGCTGTGACATCAATTCACCGGCCGAGGGATCTATTTTCTGGGACATATTTGTTTTCTGCTTATTCTGATGCATGCTTTCATTTATCGTACTGGCTCATCTTATCAACCGTTAAAGGCTAAAAATCAGATTATGTGTTAGAATTAAATAAAACAAATATAATTGTATGTCGAACGATTATGGGCCAGTCTCATGACTGGGCAAAGAGGGGTGCCTAACATTTTCCCCTTATTGTACTCTTGGCTCCCGTACCCGGAATCTCTGTCTATTTTTGGCGACTCTATTTTGATGATAACCGTTATCGTGTGGCGATGTTCCTAGCCATGGGGATATCCACGATCTTGGTTTATGAAGTGGAACCAAACAAACGTGATCAATCTGTATGGCGATGCCCCGTTTGGGAGGTATCTACACCAACTCGAAGAATGAATAAAACATGCAAAGATGTGGTCAACTTATCATGTCATATTCTTAATAAAATTGATTCCTCAAATACATTCCATGATAAAAATAAAAATAAAAGTATCAATCATATTTAAATTTACCAAATCCCACTGAATTAGGAAAATAATCCAATCCAATCCCACTAAATTGGGAAAACAATTCAATCCAATCCCACTAAATTAGGAAAGCAATATAACATATATATGTAAATCATAGGGAAAAGGGTAAGAAAGGTAATTCACACACTAAGAGGATGAAAACATAAGCATGAAAAAAGGGCGGGATGAATTCTTACATAACATTGATAAAGAGGATGGATATTTAAATATTCCATCAAAGGGACGCTAGCCCATAATTTTTACATATATTCTAAGAAAACAAAAATTACGCCAAAGTAGACCCTAAATGACATACTCCTTTCGTCCCTTTATTACAGTCCAGTATTCCATTTTGGGCTGTCCCTTAATAAGTGTCCATTTTGTAAAGTTAGAGGGTAAAAGTTGGTGAATTGTCTATTTTGTCCCTAAAAGTAGATTCCATTTTGAAAAGTTAGTGAGTAAAAGTGTAATGATGATAGGTAAGTAGCGAAATTGGAGGAAAAAGTTGATGTGAAAGGTATAATGATAATATCTTTTTAATAAGTTGGAGTTACGAAGCAGGACATTTAAAAAGGGACGGAGGGAGTACTAATTACTTTGACACTGTGAGTAACGATAAAAATGTTGCAACAACAAAAATTTCCCTTTCTATATAACTCTCTCTACTCTAATAAAATAAGCAAAAAAAAAAAAAAAACTTTTAATATTAATTTGCAGTTCAGTTTAACTTAAATTAAAATAGACTGTCACTAAAAAATGAAGTAGGTGTTGGTTGTGGTAGGGGGTGGGGGTTGGGGTGGGGATGGGGTGGTGCTTTTCAGGCTCATGTTAGGAGTTTAGGATTTCGTAGATTGTGATTGTTTTTTTTTTTTTTTCTCAGTTGACCGTTGTTTGTTGGAATTTTTATTTATTTTAATAAATATGATGTTATTCAGTAGCATTGTTATCTACACACACATTTGTCACATGATGAGTACACGAGTGATCACCTCTGGTACGTCGCCTTAGTTGAAGTTAAGATGAGGTCTATGCTACTTTTTGACCATACATAGCCAACCCACATTCTATGTAGCCTGTGATGAGCTAGAAAAGCCTAGATGCGAGACGACTTTAATTTGGCGCTTAGGGTAGCAAGTAGATAGAAGACTCGAGTGAGGCGCTTAATTGACGATTTGACCAAGATCTGTACGGTGTGAATAGATTAGACATACGTTTTTTTGTGAGAGAGAGAGAGAGAGCTCAACGTAGCGTGTATTTCATACTACATGTGCTAATTCGACCAAAAATGGAGGTGAGTGAATAGATCCCTACTTCGTCACCGTGTAAGTCCAATGGGTCATTAAAATGAGTCAAACTATGCCCTTTATGACTTTTGTCTATGTCGCAAAATAAAGAGATTGGTGTCTGTATGTTGCTTTAGCATATTACCTATGATCATGATTGATTCGGTCAGAAGGGGCATCATTGGGCAAACGGCTGTACCAAAGTAGAATGACATGAGAGTGAAGGAAAGACTATTTGGCAATACATCCACAGTAATGCGGCATATTGTCGACAGGTTATGATGCTAATAGTAAGCGACATGATCGTAAGTACATTATGAGATATAATAGATTAAGCATAGCTTTGAGTATTTGTACTCAAGAGGGATTAAAGATGCTTAATTTGATGTGGTCGAATGAGTCTAGGCCATACCGAGACACTTTTAGGAACGTTACTGTGTTGGTTTTTGGTATAGATTTAGTATAGTACTCCAAATTTTTTGTGTGTAGATGCGCTTGATGGTCGCAACTAATACCAGTATGAATAAGAGTTGATAAGAGATAGTGAGAAATCCATAACTGGGTCGTGCCCACTGCCGTGCAAGTGGTAGATGTAATTAAGAATGCCCATGAGTGAGCAGCACATGCAAAAGGCATTCAGGGACAACCCAAAGGGGTGTAACCCTCAGGTTGAATGTTGGGGTTTCTAATCTCTTGAGCTTTCCTCATTAATGAGTCAATCAATGGGAGAGTGCTTTATAAGCTCTTCCGTTGGAACCATGGAGAGGACGGAAAAAATCTCTATCAATCTTGTTGGTCTAAAACTGTGGATGTCGGTGTATAGCTCTAGTAGTATAAACATCGCCGGGCTAGATTCGTGGGAGTCAGTCAAGCAAGCTCTTGATGAGGTAGAATGCCTTTGCCATGGATTGATGGTGGGAGTGGTGGCGATGGAGCGATGGTGTGGTGGGGGTGGGATGGTGGTGGGTGTAGACACCCCAATTTGGCCTAACGATTATTTCAAATCCCACCTTGGGGATCATCCCGATGATGAAATGGATACAGTGATTGCTGATTGCCTTCTTGAGAACCTTAGGACTTTCGGTAAGAACTTTGAGCCACTTAGAGGACCCAATCAGAGCCATACAGCCTTACAGACATAAAATACAGAAGCCTAGGAGAATCCATCTATCGGTCGTAACATCGATCTCACGGTCTTAACATCATTTCCTCACCCGAGCAACCTGTTGCTAGCAAAATCTCCCTGAGAGATCAATCCCTCGGCCGCAAGATCCATCATTCGGCCGCAACATCAATTCCTCGGCTGTGTGATCTATTACTCGGCCGCCAGATCGTCCTTTTTCCAGACTCTGGAACGTTCTGTCGATTGTTTGATCCAACTACACTACCTTCCCAATGCGTTCGGGCCACGTTCAGAGATTGCGACGAGGAGTTTGAATTGCATTGCAATTGCAATCGTGCCATTTGATTGGCCGGAGTGAGTCACCAATTGCCTATATAAAGGGCCTTTGGACTCCGAAAATAAACACACGAAATTGATAAGCAAGATCACTCACCCGAGCTCCGATACTCTGTCAAAATACCCTCTCAAACCCACTCTCAAAAAGCCCTAACCTCCCGAAGGTAGCCATCAATCCGACGATCAAACCCCGAAGTACAAACCCTAACCCTAGGGTTTTCTGAGGAACAATCAATCAATCACACTCAATCCGAAGCAATCAAGCAACTGAGGGATCAAGGTGGTGAGGCCCAACGGCCTCAGGTTTGTTTTACTTACCGTATTTATGACTAACCGTAGTATTTTGATCATCTATTAACTTTTCTGACTGGTGTGAGGAAGAACATCGACCGGGGCTTCGATCCCTCGGTCGATATATCAAACCAGGAGGATCCCTCGGCCGTGACATCCATTCACCGGCCGCGGGATCCATTACCCTGGGACATCTTTGTTTTTCCTGTTTTCTGATGCATGTTTCAATTACAGTCTTGGCTCACCATTCACTGTTTAAAGGCTTAAATAAACAGACTATGTGTTAGAATTAAACAAAGCATCTACATGTCTTATGTTGAATAACTATGGGCCAGTCTCACGCCTGGGCAGAGAGGGGTGCCTAACACCTTCCCCTTACTATACTTTTGGCTCCCGTACCCAGAATCTCTATCTATTTTCCTAGTTTTAATAAACTGGGTGGCGACTCTATTTTGATGATAACCGCTATCATGTGGCGATGTTCCTAGCCATGAGAATGTCCATGATTTTGGTTTACGAAGCAAGCAACCAATCGAGCAACAAATGTGATCAATCTGTATGGCGATGCCCCGTTTGGGAGGTGTCTATAGTTTTTGGCGACTCTGCTGGGGAACATGAGAGCCATAACCAGAAAGTTCAACATAAGACTAATACATGCATTGTTTAATTCATTTATCATATGCATCGAGCGGGCAACCCGTTGAGTTCACCTGATATCCCGACATGACACGAGCTATGTTGAGGGTTCCAGCAAACTCCACAGTCACTCGTACCTAGTGGTATATCAAAAAGGGAATCACCCAATCACCGCCTATGATGGGCCAGTGAAAGGACTGGTACCCTTTGACAACGGAGCACCCTGAGACTACCTAAACCTTTCATGTGTTAGAAAGCCATAAAACTTATCAAACTAAGACAGAAACCTACAGGCTAGGAACCTACTTGCATTTACTTGCATTTTTACAGAAGTTCTTCCTCACACCTTGTATATGTCGTTGTAACATCTCTTTCTGTGCAGAAGGGTTAGGGCTTGAACTAAAAGCCCTAACCCTAAGTCTTTATAGCCAAGCACTAATGGCGTTGCTTGCAAGGTATATTTTTGGTAAAAAGCATCCTTGCTTACTTAACACTCTCGCTTTACTTAAAGCACCGCGAAGCATGGATTTCTAGAACGAAATCAAACACTGGCTGCCCCGCCGGCAATTGAACTAGGGGTTGCTCTAGCAATCTTTACCTTGCGAGCCTAAAGGAAAGAGGGAGTGTAAAGTAGTAGAGCAGGTTATGGATGATTGTATGCAAAGTCAAGAATATTATGGATAAGAACTTGCAATACTTATTTTTCCATGGATGATTCAGCATGACAAGTATAGGACTTTGGTTCCTATTTCCAAATCGGCCTAGCAACTCATCTTTCAAAATTCAAAATTTTGAGCATGCTTACCTCAACGAGTTGGTAAAATTTAGGAGGTTGTCAATGTACTTTTCAATGACCACAATCACGTTTTGAGAAAGAATCTTCCCTGACCAAGAATTGAAAGAACTTTCAAAACTTTTTGCAATGCCTAGTCTAATGACAAGTTTTTCTGAAACATTCAAATAGCCACTAGCACAGCAATGGACTCCGAATCTACTTTCTGTTGTAGTCATATGCTCAACCTTTTCGGTTTGTCTCATAATATGGATTGGCTTGGAAGTAGGGATCTTAAGTTGTAACAACGAGTCTTAAGAATCATCCATATCAAAAATGGCTGGCTATCTATAGTATCCGATAAACTCATGCATGCAAATGAATTGCAATGCATGACTCATCCATAATCTGTGTAAGTAGCTGTGATGCATATCATTTTGATTGCCTCTTTCTAACTATGCAGGGGCCAAACCAAAAGAGGAGTCCATCCCCCTCATTTCCTTTCTTTGTTCCTCGCATGTCATTTGGTTGCATCACCACTAAGGGCAGTTTGCACATTAGAAAATGCGCCGCATGGACAATTAGTTTTGGATATCTCAACTTGAGCATGATTAGGTTTCTCCTTCTCTTAGATTTGGAATTTGATCTCAGACATGATGGTAATGGCTGACGAAAAAATTGAAGTTTTAATCCAACCAAGTTTTAAGCAATGGCCGCCATGTCCATCATGTCTTGGCTTAGATTTTAAAACAATCTTTTCATACCTAGCTAACTTTCACCGCCATTTTGGCCCATGTTTTGCTTCTCTTGAAAAATTGATATCATTTTGCTCATCATGGTTTCTGGCCAATTATCACACTTAGCATGAAATGTGGATCTTAAATTCAAGTCTTCTCAAATATGAACTACGAATGGCCTGATTCTTTGTTGGGATACGTAGGCACCTTTTGGTCGGCCACAATTTTGAAAATGTTTCCTCCTATGCTAGCTAGTTTGCTGCCATAGAATACTCATGATAACATCAAACATTGAAAACAATCCACAAGGGTTTCAAAGTAATCTTATGGCATCTTTTGGAACATATCATAATCACTTGAATTGTTAAGGGCACAAAATAAGTTTTTCAAAACTATGACCCATGTCATTTCTGCTGAGCTAAGGAGTTGAATCATTTCTGCACCCTCATAGAGATCACTTGTGAGCAAATCATGCTGTTGAAGAAGAAAAGAGAGGAAAAATGAAGAGAAAAAAAATGATGAGCTCGCTAGATTGAAAACTGACAAGGGCGGTCTAGGCAAAAGTTAGAGCACAAACAAAGTGAGAAATCAGCCATGTCTCCATGCATCTACAATGTGTCTCAAAGGATTGTTCTCAATCTTAGAAAATCCACTTGGTTAAACCTCGAAGCCCCTAATTTCTTAGTTAGAATCCTTGCCACTTTGTCGTGTGTTTCAAGATGAAGAAAGGCATTCATTTCTCTATCCCAAACACTTATCCTTTTCTAGCCACGTTGAGCCTCTGGATAATTCCTTTGAAAAACCTGCTAGATAGCCATCCCCTACACTGGGGCATACGCAAAAACACAAGAAGAGATGAAAGAAAAATCAATGAAAGAATGAGCACCTGTCATACAAGGGGCATTTTGAAGGAAACATTTCTCCCAACACATACAAAAGGCATCTTTGAAGAAACCAACTCCTTCACATAAGTGAGGCAAGAGACAACAAGAGTTGATAAAAAATGTTAAAGATGGCTGCTAGCTTTTAAAACCCAAGCTTGAGTAGAAATTAGGTTTGAGCCTTTTACATCCGCTTCTTTTTCAAGCCAAAACCCCAAGCCTACATTATGGTCCATAGCAAAGTCCTCTCAGATTGGGGAACACGACTTAGTAGCAAGGTCCTAGACACTAGGGGCATCACTAATGTGGAACTTGACACGAAGGGCAAGAATCCTGGAGTTTGCATCATCTTGGCAAATCACACAACATGAGACAAGGGGCATGGCTATGTTCCTCTTTATGCACTTCTCTTGAAAGTATCCAACCTCTTATGTGGGTCTCAGTAGGCACTTATCAATCCAACTCAAGTCAACCAAATCAAACTCGAAGCAACAAACTCACCTGATTGACTAAGGGCATGAGTTTGCAAAATAGTTCTGTGTCCTCGAGGAAAAGTTTTCAAAGATGATTTTATCCTAAGCATTCTTAACACAGCAAATACAAGCGCAGCCATTTTCTACAAATTTCTGAGGAGATAACATGGGTCTCTCATTTCATGAAGAGTGTAGCAATATGGTCCCTTGACCAAACAATGTTTTCAGTAGTACCGCTAGGGCATTGCGGTCTTTCAAAACACCTGGCTAGTATAAGCAATAAGTCACTATCAGTCTCCCTACGGCAAGGGGAAGCATTTGATCAAATACGCGAAAGTTGAGATGTCCAGAATGCATTACGAATTCACATGCATATCATTATCACCATGTCCTTTATATTGATCTTTTGACCCTAGCATTTCATGTGTATATCATTATGGCTGCTTAATGGAAGTAGTTGTCTTGGTTGCACGATCTAACCCCAAGTATGAGGTGTTCTTATGCTCAAGTAAGGCAGGTTCATCAAGGCATCATGGTCATCAAGGAATAAAGGGCAACAAAGGGATGCACTGTAAAGTCTACCTCCCTGCTAGCACACTTGAAGAAAGCTCAACCTAAGAAGCGTCATATCCTTGGGGAACACCTCAACTCTGTTGTGGAATGCTGTCACACAGCATTGTCAGGGGCATGCCAAGATCTCTGCCAAACAGAAAGAGAAACATTGCATTCATGTTCATTGTCGCATACATCACATATCTCTGTACTAGGGGCAATTAGGTTGTCATTGTCACGCACAAATAAGCTAGAATCAAGCATCCATTGCTTAAACAGGGGGCATCGATTTCTTCCTGGATGTTCAGTTCAATATGCATATATGTTACGTTGCAAACTATGTCACCCGCAGTGGTTCAACATTTGAACGAGGGTTCCTGAACTTGGTGGTTTTGCCCCTAGTAGTCAGCATAAAAAGGACTTCGGCCCGTGGTCGATCCCAAGCCTGTTGCATGTTGTTTTCCTATCCATTGTTATCTTCTAAACTATTCAAATGTGGATTGCAGGATTCTCCACATACTGGATTGGATTTCGGTCTTTGAAGTTATTAGGACCAACCACATCAAGTCTTGTGCTTATAACCGACGGAGCCAAGTCAAAAGAAGCTGGAAGATAGCCTCGCAACTAGTCCTGAGCAAACTCTACAATTGGCACCATGCCAGCAGCAATAAAGTGACTTCGCACTTCGCATCTCCATAGCTCCTTGCTTTGCGTTTTCTTCTCCATATCAGCAGCTTTGCCATAATAGCTCAGAAGCCTCGCACTTCCTCTTCAGTAGCACCTGCCTTGTCGTATTCGTGGCCTTGTCTGGCTACATGAAACTCTGTGCAACTCTATACTCAGGCAGCCTCGGCTCAGCAGGTTCAAAATAAGCAGCCTCGCCACTTCCAAATCTTGTGGCTCCCACCAAAAGCTGATAAAGGCCCGGTGCACACTCTAGAAGGCATCCCATTAGTCGAGGCGATGGAACTTTCCTTGACACTAAGTTGAAGAGGGCAATGAAAATCTCTGAAAGCAATAATGGCCAGTAGGTTTTACCCAATGCATTTAAACGAGCCTTATGGCATTTTGGGTCAACAAGTCGACGAAGTCAATATGGGATTATGATCAGATCAGCCTTGGGAGGCGTCCCAAGCGTAAGGAAACTAGCCTTGGGGGTACCCCCCAAGCATGTGGAATCAATCCTCTAACTCCTGGCGTTCTCGCGCCCGGTAAATCAACCTCTCAGCTGCATCCTTCTACAAAATCTCCCCTTTCAAAGGCAATCAATTTGAATCCAGGCACCAACAAAGCATTCATGGTATTTTGGGCCAGCGGCCAAATAGAATCCAGCCTTGGGAGCATTCCTAAGCGTGCATCGAGCACCAGCATCAGAAGCCTTGCATAGGTTGTCAAAATGTCTGCCAGAAGCATTCAGTCTGACCTCACGATCATTTCGAGCATGAGGAAACTAGCCTGGGGAGCATTCCCAAACCTGAGAAGGATCAAATATCAATCAAAGCCTTACAGGGGTTACCAAATGCATGCAATCTAGCCTTGGGGATTTTCCCTAGCAAGTGAAATATAGCTGAATCTAGCCTTGGGGGCAATTCCGAGCAAGTGAAATATGGCCATGGGGACTATGTCGAGCATGTGAAAATTAACCTTGGGAACATGCCTAAGCGCGAGGAATGATCAAACATCGGTATTAAAGCCGCATTAGGACTTTTTCGAAGCTCTCTCCATGGCAACAAGCTCACAATTACTGGTCGCTTGATCGTCGAGGATTATTAATCACTGAGCTCTTGCTCGCAAAACCCAAGGATCCTTGATACCTCAAGCACAGGCTCTACGCCTTAGTACGACAGCCGTTACAGTCATAAACGGCACTACACTCATAAGATCACTACTTCAAGCTCCAAGCTCATTATCTCTGTAATCGTAGCTCCAAACTCACTAGCTCGGCAGCATCATGTGCTCGTTACCTTGATAGCTCCATTCATTCAGCAGCCCTGTGCCCAAGTCGTTCAAAAAAGCTCCGCACTCACCTCAATAGCCTTGTGCATACTATCTCAGTCATTCAGCAGTTCTGCAACCATGCCCTGAGCTCATTATCTTAGCAGCCCTACGCTTACTATCAACAACACCATGCTCATTGCCTCAAGCTCCATATTCACCATCTCAAATAACTCAGCAGCACCATGTGCTCATTATGTATTCAACGGCCCCGAGCTCACTCAACAGCTTTAAGCATCACTGTCAGCAGCTCTATGCTCTCAACAGCTCACCAGCAGCCCTATGCTCAATGGCTCTAAGCCCATTACTCAGCGGCTCGAAGCTCACAAAGCGGCTCAAAGCCCATCTCAAAACATTCAGCAGCTCTACAGTAGGTTCTATTCCTATAATCATATTCAAGCAATCTCAGCGGCTCAAATCCCACTATCTTAACTGGCTCGAAGCCGTAACAACCAATCCAATGGCTCTACGCCCGTCTTCACTCACTCAGCGGCTCCAAGCCCTCGACTCAGCAACTCTATGCTCGCTATCAAAAGCTCCAAGCTTACTATCATTCAGCAGCCTCATGCTCAGCAGCTCTACGCTCATATCTCAGCGGCCCTACGCCCATCACTTAGCGGTTCCAAGCCCATTATCATAGCGGCTCTACGCCAGTATTCACTCAGCGACTCCAAGCCCACCAGCTCAACTGGCTCGAAGCCGTAACAACCAACTCAGCGGCTCCAAGCCCATTATTTCAACTGGCTCAAAGCCGTAAACAAGCAAATCTCAACAGGCTCTACGCCGCCCCAACAATCAAGCCATCTATTCTCAGGCTCTACGCCTGAATGCTCAAAATCTAACATTTTGAATGCTCAAAGCTCTTCGAATGCCTAACCACTATGTACTGGATGCTCAAGTTATACACTTGAATGCTCAAGCTCTACGCTTGGATGCCCAACCACTGCGTACTGGACGCTCAAAGCCTGTACTTTGAATGCTCGAATTCCGCCGTCCGAATGCTCGAGCTCTACGCTCTGAATGCTCAAGTCCGGAACTTGATAGAAGCTCTAAGCTTAAAACAAACACACACGCACGGGCCCGTGCACATATTGCATCACCATTATCACATCGAGTCTGCATCATCATATCTGTTCACATCTAACAACCATCATCATACATATACACTTTGCATACCTCTCATGAAACAGGTCAACCCTGCAATCAACCGACTCTACGCCTCGGTTTTATTGATCGGTCCAGCGCCTCGATCCTTTGGCTCTACGCCAACACTTATGATGGGAAAGCTCTGTGCACAGACCATCAGAATGCAACCAGCTCCACGCTTCGGTTCTATCAAGCTCTAAGCTCTAACACCTCAGGCTCTCGCCTTATGATCAATACCAGCTCCGCACTTCGGTTCCATAAAGCCTCATGACTACAGCAGGCTCCACGCCTCAAAAACTATCACTCTCCAGGCTCTTGCCTCATGACTACAACCGGCTCCGTGCCTCGGTTCCCTCAAAGCTCCGTGCTCTATGTTACTGGCCTTGCGCCCCCCATATCTCAAAACAATCGGCGTCCGATTCATCCCCAGCAGATGATTTGGATTCCACCCCAATTACATCAATTCCTTCCAGCTCATTCGCAAGGATAAGCTACTCTACCGAGCTCCTTTCAGTTAAAGTAAGGATGATCTAGAAAAGCAAACGCACCTGCCGTGTACTGATCTACCCCAAAATACTAAGGAAGCTCTTCGCAAAAAATTCCCCCGGCAGCCCCGCGCTCCCTCAACTATCCTTCGCCAAAACCCTGGCTCAGTCTAGGTACGTTGCACTACGACTTTTTAAGTCTGAAGGTACGTCTTCTGTCTCTAACCCTCCAAACTTTTATTTTTCTTTATTGCCCGAACTACGATTGGTCTAAATTTCCCTTGTGGAATACGTAGGCAGCCTCCCGGCCCGACCATAACAAAACCTTTTTTGAAAACCCCTTGGAATAGTGGTTAGACCAAATTGAGTTGCTTTTTACAGCTTTGACTATTACTCAAACATGTCTCGTGATTCATCTGAGCTCAGTCAAAGAGGGGCATCTGTAGACACCCCAATTTGGCCTAACGATTATTTCAAGTCCTACCTTGGGGACCATCTCGATGATGAAATGGATACAGTGATTGCTGATTGCCTTCTTGAGAACCTTAGGACTTTCGGTAAGAACTTTGAGCCACTTAGAGGACCCAATCAGAGCCATACAGCCTTTCAGACAGAAAATACAGAAGCCTAGGAGAATCCATCTATCGGCCGTAACATCGATCTCACGGCCTTAACATCATTTCGTCACCCGAGCAACCTGTTGCTAGCAAAATCTCCCTGAGAGATCAATCCCTCGGCCGTGTGATCTATTACTCGGCCACCAGATTGTCCTTTTTCCAGACTCTGGAACGTTCTGTCAATTGTTTGATCCTACTACACTACCTTCCCGATGCGTTCGGGCCATGTTCAGAGATTGCGAGGAAGAGTTTGAATTGCATTGCAATTGCAATCATGCCATTTGATTGGCCGGAGTGAGTCACCAATTGCCTATATAAAGGGCCTTTGGACTCCGAAAATAAACACACGAAATTGATAAGCAAGATCACTCATCCAAGCTCCGATACTCTGTCAAAATACCCTCTCAAACCCAATCTCAAAAAGCCCTAACCTCCCGAAGGTAGCCATCAATCCGACGATCAAACCCCGAAGTACAAACCCTAACCCTAGGGTTTTCTGAGGAACAATCAGTCAATCACACTCAATCCGAAGCAATCAAGCAACTGAGGGATCAAGGTGGTGAGGCCCAACGGCCTCAGGTTTGTTTTACTTACCGTATTTATGACTAACCGTAGTATTTTGATCATCTATTAACTTTTCTGACTGGTGTGAGGAAGAACATCGACCGGGGCTTTGATCCCTCGGCCGATATATCAAACCAAGAGGATCCCTCGGCCGTGACATCCATTCACCGGCCGCGGGATCCATTACCCTGGGACATCTTTGTTTTTCCTGTTTTCTGATGCATGTTTCAATTACAGTCTTGGCTCACCATTCACTGTTTAAAGGCTTAAATAAACAGACTATGTGTTAGAATTAAACAAAGCATCTACATGTCTTATGTTGAATAACTATGGGCCAGTCTCACGCCTGGGCAGAGAGGGGTGCCTAACACCTTCCCCTTACTGTACTTTTGGCTCCCGTACCCAGAATCTCTATCTATTTTCCTAATTTTAATAAACTGGGTGGCGACTCTATTTTGATGATAACCGCTATCATGTGGCAATATTCCTAGCCATGGGAATGTCCATGATTTTGGTTTACGAAGCAAGCAACCAATCGAGCAACAAATGTGATCAATCTGTATGGCGATGCCCCGTTTGGGAGGTGTCTACAGTGGGAGTGGTAGTGGAGGTAGTGGTGGAGTGATCGATGGTGGCGGTGTTGAAAAAAAGCTTTTAAAAACTTAATTGAAATAATTTATTTAATTTGGAGGTTACATATACCATTATAATAGGATATAAATCATTTTATAACTCCCTTCTTGTAATTCACCACACATATATTCATGGGCTTTTATGCCCCATATTAGATGTTATATATTTATGGGCTTTTATGCCCTATATATTGATTGGAGTATTGATCATTGGCCTATATATGTTATTCATGGGCTTTTATGCCCTATATTGATTAGAGTAATATTGATCATTGACCTATATATATGAGTAAAAAATCATAAGTGGGAGAGAGTTTCACTACGAAAAATATGAAGTATTGCTTGTGTTGTTTTACAAGTTAAGTGAGGTATATAGTTTTGATCAGTATCTAGTATTTTTAGCATACGAGTAGTTCTTGATTCACGGGAAAAGCTTTAGCTGCACACAAAGTTTTTCATGGATCGTTTTATCTTGGGAGTGGAATGTGACACAACTCGGTGCAAGTTGGGACATATCTTCTCTTAGGACAACGCTTTACAGGTGACTTGATTCATATAAGTTTTCTCTATCCTCTTATATCTCTACCTAAAATATTATTTCAACATTTTATTATTTTTGTGTTTGTCTCCATTTATTTATGTTTACTAAAATTCTAACGATTATTTTCAACTGGTGGTAGTGGTGGTGGAGTGATGGTGGGAGTAGCGGTAGAGTGGTGGCATCGTGGTGGTGGTGGAGGTAGTGGTAGTGGCAACTGAGTGTTTGTGGTTGTGGTGGAATGGTGATAATGGTGACGACAGCAGTGGGAGTAATGGTGGTGGTGATAGTGGTGGTCGTGGCAGAGTGGTGGTGGTATCTATAGTAGCATTGGAGGTAGCGGCGGCTAGAATGGTTGTGGTGGAGATGGTGGTCGTGGTAGAGTGGTAGTGGTATCTATAGTAGCATTGGAGGTAGTGGCGGCTAGAATGGTTGTGGTGGAGATGGTGGTGGTGGTAGAGTGAAGGTACATGACGACAATGATAGTCGTGGCTATGTGGAGGGTAGTGGTATATGAGGAAATGGTTGAATGCAAACACTAATGAATTCAATTAGACTTAAGTAGTTCAAAATTACAAATTTTTATCAACATTTTAGCTTATATTTTAAGAGACACTTAATCTCTTAAGTTGTGTCAAATATAATTAGTAAATCCACTTAGTAACATATTGCTTAATTCATTCAGTTTTAAGTGCTGAATTTTGGTTATCAAACAACCCCTTACTTAGAGTGGAACAAGCATTATATTATTTGGCCACCTCTCTCTAACCTTAAAAATGGGAGCACCTCTCTCCAACCCTAAAACAGCCGCCACACTTCCTCTTCTCATTTCCCTTGCTCCTTCCCCCTTGGACTTATACCCTAATTTGGGCAGCCAGATGGGAGGGAGGGACAAATCCCTGGCTTCATATATGATTTTGGTTTCCCCTTCTCCACCAAAATCGCTTGCCGTTCTCCTCCACACCGCTTCTAGGTTTGCAGCCGCGTGGTCGTCGATTGCTTCTTGGGTCGCCGGCTTGGGAGCTTAATCGATAGGGGGCTAGGCAAGAGAAGGGATTGGTCATGTGCTTGGTATTAGCTTTATTTTCTGCCAACCTGATCTCACTAGGCGAGTTTGAAATAGGGTTGCACATACTGTGCTCTGATTGCCCTCTCTAATGGTTTGTCCAGTCTGTAGACGCCTATTTACTCCTATGGGGTTCCTCTCTGTTGTGTAGGCTTTCGCCGCACAGTTAAATACCACTTCTCACATATGCAAAAAAAAAAAAAAAAAACAACCCCTTACTTTTATGTTGTATGATCTTCATGGTAATTTTTTCGAGGTAATTTTTCTTGAATTTTTTTGAAAGAAAACGTGTAGGGCCTCACAGATTGTAATCTCGCCTGGGTCCCGAAAATCTCAACCCTCGCGGTGTAGTTGTAGAAAATGGAAATTATCTTTCCGTTAAGTTAAATTCATATTCTATTGATGACAGTTACTCCATCCGTCCCAAAATGGATGTCCATTTTGAAAAGCAGAAAGTCTACTGGCACAGCAAATCTGTGCACATATCGTGCACAGATTTTTATGTGGGGCCTACTATGGGCTCCACACAAGTGATCCGAGCTGTTCATTATGTTTAAAACATTTTTTCAAGTACCCCCGCAAAAAACCAGCTCAATCCGACACATATAAGTACTTGATCTAATTGTCTAACTTTTCATTATTTAAAAACTAGAATGAAAAGTTAGATGATTAAATCAATCACTTATATGTATCGGATTGAGCTAATTTTTTGCGAAGACCCTTGAAAAAATGTTTTAAACATAAATAACAGATCGGATTATTTTTATGGGAACCTTAGTGGGCCGCACAACGCAATCTGTGCACAGATCTGCTGTGCCAGTAGCAAGGTTAGCAAGGTTCTTTGAAAAGTAAAAGCATGAAAACACTTGATCTTCCCATTTTGCCCTTGTCTTAAACTATTCAAATTACTTTAACAAAAGGCCAAAAAGAAACTTCAGTACACTTTGCGCCGAGATTTTCTAACTCCTTGTATTCCGTGAGTTTACTACTCAGTTTGGTTGCCAACTGTGAGGGGTTTTCAAAATGAAAGGGTATTTTTGGAACGTTTTATTAGAAAGGGTGTAATCATTGTGTCTGAATAAATTTTGAGTTTCCCCAAAATTGTCATCTAATATAATAGAGGGAGTAACATTTTCTATCCCGTCTTATCTTCTACCACACCAAACACTAAAAAAGTACATAGATCATTAGTCGGAGAACTTTTTTCACCAAAACAAATCGGAGGGGGTACTAGCACTACGAATTCGTAATAAGTGGTCGGAAAGTTGCTAAGTAATTGGTAAAATATTAGTAAAAGTAATACTCCGTAGTATATACGTACCTGCTTGAATCAACGTCATTAGATAGGCTGATCAGTTTACTCCCAGATTAATTAGCCTGATCAATCACACCCTTCCTCTCAGAGAGAGAGAGACAGTGCAAAGGCAACCGACGATTTGGCTATACATTGATTGTACTTCTCATGTCTTCAAGTTTTATTGGCTTCAGGCTCATCTTATACTAGAAATTGATTGGGTAAAAGGAAACTGAGAAGAAACTATGGAAAAAGAATGCCGACAGGAAACATTAATGTGACTTGAATTGGAAAACAACAGGGGGTCCTCTTTCTCTCTTTCTCTCTCTGTCAATCTCTCTCTCTCATTAGGAGTAGGTATCGAGCACATGCATGCAATGAATCTAAGTCCTTGACTTGAGGCCGTTCCACTTTTGTGGATAAAGAATTTTTTGAAGAAGAATGTAATTTCAAGTTTAAAAATTATGTGTTTACGCAAATAATTTTCCTACTAATATAGATCTTATTTGATAGATTTCATTGAGATCTTTTAAACAGTGCAAAAAAAATTAAAAAATTATTTTTTCAGTTTCGTTATATTTGAGTTTGAAATTACCTTCTTTTTGAAAAAGAAAGTTTTGGAAGAAAGTGGAACGGCGTAGGAAAACGGACAAGGGATTATTCAGTGTTCCTCACCCGACCGGTCCCTTCTCTTCCACACATTAATGCGTCAATCACTTAATTATGGGCCTCATATTAATAATGTACAACAGAAGAAAGAGTTTGGAGCATACTTTCTGCCTAATTAAACACATACTAATAACAACTTCGAAACAAACTAAAAAGAACAAAATAACAATGTTTTTTCAGTAAAACTAAAACTTAGCTACAAAAAACGGATCATCTCCCTCCCACTAACCAATGGGAGAGTGCTTTATAAGCTCTTCCGTACCATGGAGAGGACGGAAAAATCTCTTTCATTCTTGTTGGTCTAAAACTGTGGATGTCGGTGTATAGCTCTAGTAGTATAAACGTCGCCGGGCTGGATTCGTGGGAGTCAATCAAGCAAGCTCTTGATGAGGTAGAACGCCTTTGCCATGGATTGATGGTGGGAGCGGTGGCGATGGAGCGGTGGCATGGTGGAGGTGGGATGGTGGTGGGAGTGGTAGCGGAGGTAGTGGTGGAGTGATCGATGGTGGTGGTGTTGAAAAAAAGCTTTTAAAAACTTAATTAAAATAATTTATTTAATTTGGAGGTTACATATACCATTATAATAGGATATAAATCATTTTATAACTCCCTTGTAATTCACCACACATATATTCATGGGCTTTTATGCCCTATATATTGATTGGAGTATTGATCATTGGCCTATATATGTTATTCATAGGCTTTTATGCCCTATATTGATTAGAGTAATATTGATCATTGACCTATGTATATGAGTAAAAAATCATAAGTGGGAGAGAATTTCACTACGAAAAATGTGACGTATTGCTTGTGTTGTTTTTCAAGTTTAGTGAGGTATATAGTTTTGAGTATCTAGTATTTTGAGCATACAAGCAGTTCTTGATTCACGGGAAAAGCTTTAGCTGCACACAAAGTTTTCCATGGATCGTTTTATCTTGAGAGTGGAATGTGACACAACTCAGTGCAAGTTGAGACATATCTTCTCTTAGGACAACGCTTTACACGTGACTTGATTCATATAAGTTTTCTCTATCCTCTTATATCTCTACCTAAAATATTATTTCAACATTTTATTATTTTTGCATTTGTCTCCATTTATTTATGTTTACTAAAATTCTAACTATTATTTTCAACTGGTGGCAGTGGTGGTGGAGTGATGGTGGGAGTGGCAGTGGGAGTGGCGGTAGAGTGGTGGCGTCGTGGTGGTGGTGGAGGTAGTGGTAGTGGTGACTGAGTGTTTGTGGTAGTGGTGGAATGGTGATAATAGTGACAACAATGGTGGGAATGATGGTGGTGATCGATGACAATGGTGGTGGTGGCAGAGTGGTGGTAGTATCTATAGTAGCATTGGAGGTAGTGGTGGCTAGAATGGTTCTGGTGGAGATGGTGGTGGTGGTGGTGGTAGAGTGGAGGTACATGATGACAATGATAGCCGTGGCTATGTGGAGGGTAGTGGTATATGAGGAAATGGTCGAATGCAAACACTAATGAATTCAATCAGAATTAAGTAGTTTAAAATTACTAATTTTTATCAACTTTTTAAGCTTATTTTTTAAGAGACACTTAATCTTTTAAGTAGTGTCAAATATGATTAGTAAATCTACTTAATAACATATTGCTTAATTCATTCAGTTTTAAGTGCTTAAATTTGGTTATCAAACAACCCCTTAGAGTGGAACAAGCATTATATTATTTGGCCACCTTTCTCTAACACTAAAAATGGGAGCACCTCTCTCCAACCCTAAAACAGCCGCCACACTTCCTCTTTTCCTTTCCCTTTCTCCTTCCCCCTTAGATTTATACCCTAATGGGCAGCCAGAGGAGAGGGAAGGACAAATCCCTGGCTTCATATATGATTTATGTTACCCCTTCTCCACCAAAACTGCTTGTCGTTCGCCTCCACATCGCTTCTAAGTTTGCAGCCACGTGGTCGTCGGTGGCTTCTTGGGTCATTGGCTTGGGAACTTGATCGGTAGGGGGCTAGGCAAGAGAAGGGCTGTGCTGCTTAATGAGAGAAGGGAGAGTCTTGTTTGCTTTATTTCATTTTAGTTTGGTTTATGTGCGGATTTAGTCCGATGGTTTATTGGTCATGTGCTTGGTATTAGCTTTATTTTCTGCCAACTTGATCTCGCTAGGCGAGTTTGAAATAGGATTGCACATACTGTGCTCTGATTGTCCTCTCTAATGGTTTGTCCGGTCTGTGGACGCCCATTTACTCCCATGGGGTTCCTTTGATCTGCTGTGTAGGCTTTTCGCCGCACAGTTGAATACAACTTCTCACATTTGCACAAAAAAAAAACCAACCCCTTCACTACTACAAAAAATAGATAAAGATCTCGATCACCTGGTGTGATCTTTCACTTTTAATCTCGCATTCAAAACCGTAGTCTATTAAGGTGTAACTAAAAGTCTCTATCTTTTAATCACAGGATAAAAACCGTGATTAAAACTCATTAAAACTGTGACTAAAAACATGAAAACTGTGATTAAAATGACAAAACCGTGACCTTTAATAGCTTAACATCTCAGTTTTATTATAAAACCGTGGTTGTTTATAGAGAAATAATCTCAGTTTTTGAAAAAACCGAGATTAAAAGAGGTGTTTTCCCAAGGGAAAAAATCCTACTCTATTTCTCCACCACACAGTTTTTGAACCCAATTCTCTTGAGTTTTATATAGAAGCTTTAACCAACTCCACCACACACACTTTTCAATATATAATTGAAATATTTAATATATATAACGTATGCGTTTAACTTACGACCTCAGTTTTTAGATGACTGAGATTAAATGTTCTTTTTATCTCAGTTTTTTGAAATGAGATATATTCTTTCATATACAATATCAGTTTTTCAAAAACGAGATCTATTCTTTAAGTTACAATCTCACTTTTAGATTACTGAGATTAAAAAATCTTTTCATCTCAGTGTTTTTTGAAACGAGACAAATTCTTTCATATATAATCTCAGTTTTTTGAAAATGAGATATATTCTACAAGTTACAATCTCACTTTTTAGACTATTGAGATTAAAAAATCTTTCCATCTCAGTTTTTTCGTATAACTAAGATTAAAACTATAGTCCATAACATTTTATTACGTTTTTACAAAAAGTGAGATCTTTTTAGTTTTTGTACCGTGATCTTTATATCATTTTGTAGTAGTGCTTACTTTTATGTTGTATGATCTTCATGGTAATTTTTTCTTGGAAATTTTTCTTGAAATTTTTCAAAAGAAAACGTGTAGGGCCTTACAGATTGTAATCTCGCATGGGTCCTGACAATCTCAACCCTCGCGGTGTAGTTGTAGAAAATGGAAATTATCTTTCCATTAAGTTAAACTCATATTCTATTGAGGACAGTTACTCCCTCTGTTCCAAAATGGATGTCATTTTTGATGTTTTTTGCCATCCCAAAATGGATGTCCATTTTGAAAAATAAAAGCATGAAAACACTTGATCTTCCCATTTTGCCCTTGTCTTAAACTATTCAAATTACTTTAACAAAAGGCCAAAAAGAAACATCAGTACACTTTGCCGCCAAGATTTTCTTACTCCTTGACTCCTTGTATTCCGTGAGTTTACTACTCAGTTTGGTTGCCACTGTGAGTGGTTTTCAAAATGAAAGGGTATTTTTGGAACGTTTTATCAGAAGGTGTGTAATCATTGTGTCTGAATAAATTTTGAGTTTCTCCAAAATTGTCATCCAATATGGGAGAGAGAGTAACATTTTCTATCCCGTCTTATCTTCTACCACACCAAACACTAAAAAGTACATAGATAATTAGTCGGAGAACTTTTTTCACCAAAACAAATCGGAGGGGTACTAGCACTACGAATTCGTAATAAGTGGCCGGAAAGTTGCTAAGTAATTGGTAAAATATTAGTAAAAGTAATAGTATATACGTACCTGCTTGAATCAACGTCATTAGATAGGCTGATCAGTTTACTCCCAGATTAATTAGCCTGATCAATCACACCTTCTTCTCAGAGAGAGAGAGACAGTGCAAAGGCAACCGACGATTTGGCTATCATTGATTGTACTTCTCATGTCTTCAAGTATTATTGGCTTCAGGCTCATCTTAAACTAGAAATTGATTGGGTAAAAGGAAACTGAGAAGAAACTATGGAAAAAGAATGCCCACAGGAAACAGTGATGTGACTTGAATTGGAAAACAACAGGGGGTCCTCTTTCTCTCTCTCTCTCTCTCAATCTCTCTCTCTCTCTCATTTAGGAGTAGGGACCGAGCAGTTGCATGCAATGAATATCCTTGACTTGTCCACCATCAAGAAAGGGACAAGGAATTATTAAGTGCCCCTCGTCCAATCGGCCCCTTCTCTTCCACATATTAATGCGTGACTCAATCACTTAATTATGGGCCTCATATTAATAATGTACATCAGAGAAAGAGTTTGGGGCATACTTTCCGCCTAATTAAACACATACTAATAACAACTTCAAAACAAACTAAAAAGAACAAAATAATAATTTTTCAGTAAAACTAAAACTTATATAGCTACAAAAAACGGATCATCTCCCTCCCACTAACCGTGACCAAATTGCTTTAGTTATTACAGGTGTGGGTTGCTCAAAAAAGACTTCGACCGATGATAGCCGCCCGAAGACTGAAAAATGGTTAGGCTGTCCTGATTGAAAAAAATCATCAACTACTATAGAAATGAGCGTAGGGTTAAAATTTTTACTTGAGAAGTTCATTCAGTCGCTAAGTTTTAAATAACATATATAATGGGGACACGTAACGGTAATGGTCGAGGTGTAACAGTATCTAGAGTATCGAATCCTACATAACGGGGTTGGTTGTTGCGGTCGTGAATTTTTTAAAAATTATTTCTAGCAGGAAAAAAAATAAGCATAAAAGTCATCCTTAACGGTCAAGTATTGAGCGTAACGATCGTGAATCGGTATGTGAATCAGAAACGGAATAGTACGTAATGAAAAACAGCTGATGCGTATGCGATTTTCCCTTCCACCGCTATTCGGGGTAATGGTATTGGAAGGCCAAAAAACCGTTGCGTATCAGTTGTTACATTACGTATAGCGCATTATAGGCTTATTAACCTTTTTAGTCCTCAAAGTATTGTTGTCGACTCATTTTCGGCCCCAATAAAAACATTGGAGACATTTGGTCCCCAACATTTTAATTTTGTACCAATCAAGTCCCCAAGTATAATGCCGTTAACCAAACCGTTAAAACGAGGGGCATCCAAGTCATTTTCCACCCAAATCCTTTGGATTCCCATATTTGGGAGGATGTTCAATCGTTACGGGAGAGAGTAGAGAGCGAACTAGCGAAGGTGCCATGGCAGAGAGAGAAAAGAGGCATGGGTGAGTGAGAGAGACTCACGGGGTGGCTATGGGGGCGTCACGAAGGTGGCCTGGTGGTCAGTGGCGGCTCCAGGAATTCGTAGCAGGGTGTTCAGATATTACCTTAACTCTACTAAAGGGTTGTTCGGCTAAATATGCCACTTGGCTTATTTTTTTGTTCTTATTCAATTTTTTTTCGCATTTGTTAGTTTTTTGTCAAATTTTTGGGATTATTGTTTTTTCATGACAAAAGAAATTTAAAAAGTAAAAAATTATGATTGAAATCTAATTTTTTTAAATAAAGACAAAAAAAATTGTCTTATTGGCTTATTCAAAAAAATTAGGTTTCAATGGTAATTTTTTTACTTTTTAGATTTCTCTGTAATGACGAAGCAATAATCCCCAAAAAAAATTGACGAAAAATTAACAGATGCGAAAAAAATTTGAATAAGGACAAAAAAAATAAACCACTTGACATATTTAACCAAACAACTCCTAACTCATCGATTAACCAAAAATGTATATACAAAATCCCATATTTTGTGCTAACGTTGATCTGAAGTATTAAACTACTAGTACCATGTTGAAAAAAATTGGGATGAATAGGTTGGAGTAGACTTTTTTTTTTTGGAAGATAAACTCTTCTATAGAATGATATAATGAGAATTTTGATGGTAGACCAAAATTCGAAAATTCGAAGGAATATTGTTCAAGTTGACGGGGTTTTGGAACGTACGTAATTGAAATTGAATTTTTGTAAGCTTGTCCATAATTCTACAAGCTAATCAAACAAAAAAGAAACTAATGAGTTAATGTCATGAATCCGAAATAAACATATTTAGGCTATCAGTAATGAACATGAAGAGAGAATGTAGAGCACAATATTTACCCCAAAAGATTATACTACTCCCTTTCTTTTTTCAAATTTCTTTCATTATGATTGTGAGTGTTTGAACTAATGTATTAGGTGTTGAAATATGAATTACCTGAATTAATGGGCTGTAATTAGTTTGTGGGCTGAGTGTTCAATTGTTTTTGGGATGGTGTTCAATTATTTTCAAGCTGAGTGTTCAAGATTAGTACGACTGGGTGTTCAAAAAATAGCTAAACCAAAATTATTACTTGTATTCTAAGAATATTTTTTTTGGAAGGGTGTTCAATTTTTTTTTTTTTTTTTGCTCTGCAAAACGAAATTTTATAACACTCGAAAGGTTACATCGAGAGGGGGGGTTGAGGAGCACAAACGCCCACACTCAACCAGGGGAAAGGGAGATGCAAATCATCCAGCCGGAGGTTGAAAGATTCACACCAAAACAAATTACAATTTTAACGAACGGATACCGTCCAAAAACCTTTTGAAATCCTCCACAGAGTACATCCTAATATTGAATTTGACCTTGATCCACATAGCCACCCTGAACTTAATTATATCGACCACCTCCTCAGCACTTGCAGTCGCATTCTTAAAAATGCATCCATTCCGCATCATCCAAATGGACCAAATTGTTGCATAGAAACAAGCTTCCCAAATGTGTTTTTCCAAGTTGCGGAAGCTGTTGTCGAACCACCAACACAAAAGATCCGCTACCGAATACGGGCAAACCCAGTTGATATGCCACCAATCCATAATCTGAGACCAAACGAACCAAGAGAATTGACAGAGAAGGAGTAAATGATTGGGGGTTTCCATTTGTTGGGAGCAGAACGGGCATAAGGGGTCATTGAGAGCAATATTCCTACTCAGAAGAAAAGACCTTGTGGCCAACTTCTCCTGGACAGCCTTCCACACCAGGATTTCCACCTTAGGAGGACAAACATTTTTCCACAAAGAGCCCAGTAAAGGATTTCTATCATGAGTCTGTACTTCCCATTGCTCGTAAACCGACTTTACAGTAGTAAAGTTCTTGTTATTCGTCCATCTCCATAGCAAGGAGTCAGGTTTGGACGGTTCCATATGGTACGACTGCAATCTTATCTCTAGATTTCTGAGCATCAAAGTCTCCCTGTCGCGCAAATCTCTCCTAAAGACCAGCCCCCAATTTCCGTTACTCACCCCTTCCCAAATGTTGCCGACCACCTCCTCCTGTTGGGTGGATAACAAAAACAGCCTGGGAAAATCTTCTTTGAGAGTTCGAGGGCCTAACCATCTGTGGTTCCAAAAATACGTATTCTGACCCGAAAACACTTGGATTTTGAAACCCTCTTGCACAATTTCTCCAATACTGGACCCTTGATCACCAATCGAACAAATGTCTTTCCATATGGTAGAAATTGAACCTCTCACGGGGCAATCCGGCAGCCAACTCCTCTGGTCCAATTTATATTTGTCTCTCACCACTCTCACCCATAAGGACTTATTTTCTTTGTTGAATCTCCACCACCACTTAGCAAGCAGTGCTAAGTTTTGTTGCAAAAGTCTCTTCACCCCTAATCCACCTGCTTCTTTCTTCTTAGCTATGCTCTCCCATTTGATTGACCACTCTTGGTTCCATGTGGAGCCGCCAGTGCCGGTGGTGGTGATGGTTCGCGTTGGAAGAGGAAAAAGTGGTGGTGGTTCGGGTGGTGGTGCAAGAGAGAGAGAGAGAGAGAGAGAGAGAAAGAGCATAGAGAAAAGAGGGGAGGTGAAGGAGAGAGATAAGTTGTCACAGCAACTTCGGCAGCAGCCGTGCGCGGTGGCTGCTGGTTCAAGCCTCCGCGGTAATCTTTTTCGAGAAGAAAAAGAGAGAAAGGAAAGGAGGGAACGGAGGAGGGGAAATAGAGAGGAGAGAAGAGAAGAGGAAGAGGGAGGCAGAGGTAAGGAAGAGAGAGGTGAGCAGTGGGCAGCCGGCGGGTGGTTTTGGGTGGTTTCCAGTTGACCGTGGCTTGTGAGCACGACAATGGTGGTGGTGGGGTTCAAGTTGGAGAAGTTTCTGAGAAAAAAGAAGATTAATGGAAGATGAAGTTCGAAAGGGTACGTAAATAGGTTGCTCTTGATCAGTTTTTATGGTGAGTCTTTGTCGTCGGTGCCCATGGCGGTGGCGACCATGGCGGCAGCTTGGTTCCGCTCTTTTCTTCTTCTTCTTTTTTCGTTTTTCTTTTTGATAGGAATTTGAGAGTGACAAAATGACAAAGATGCCCCTCGTTTTCACGATTTGTACTTACGGTGTTAGGCTTGGAGACTTAATTAGTACAAAATTAAAGCATTGGGGACCACATGTTTTCAATATTTTTATTAGGGACGAAAATGAGACAAACACAATACTTTTGGAACCAAAACGATTAATAAGCCTAGCATTTTGTCATCTTTATGGACTAAGACTTGCATGACAAAACTAACCCTTTCTCTCCATCTCTCTCACACATCCAACTGCAAAAGCCCCAAAAAAAAAAAAAACATCAGAGGCTTTAATGAAAACGATGACAATTAACCTTTTATTTCAATTAACCTATATTCCTGAGCCCGCAACAGTATTCGAATATTGCAAGGGTGTTCAAGTTTCAATCATTTTTTGTCCGTTTATTTTTTGAGATAATTTTATCTAACTAACGCTTATTAGAGTGATGTTCATCAATTAAGTTCTTTCATCAAGTTAATTCTTAGTTAGCATGGCTTCTGTAGAAATATTGCATCAAACCAAAAAGCCATAAGTTATTAGGGTGAGAAATTCATCACTTGTACTAAGTAATTATTCTATGCATCATTAAATATATAGACTATATTAATAAGAGTCTTTGCAAGTTTATAACCGACTGCGCTATTATATTTTATGTACAAACTTTGAAGTAAACCAAAAACTGGAGCTTTTTTTTCCGGCGAATACTAGAGTTTCTTTTCTATCTTTTTTTTATCCGCAAAAACTAAAATTATTAGGTACGAAAATATCTCTCGTGTTGTGCATATATATTAATCCGAACAGTTAAAGGATTCTTTCATGTATCTAAATATCTTGCAAGGGGAAAAAATATCAACCATTAATGCATGACAGGTGCTTGACAACGACAGTTATATTAAGATGCAATTGTCATAGGATCAAGACATAATTCTGTATCATTCCCGAAGGTTACACCTCCTCCACGTGTGATGAATCAGCTTTGTCTCTAGCTCCGACCTGATCCTGCAAAACAAAGCAATATGAAAAACTAAAGAAAGAGAGAGAGAAGAGAGAAATCTCAATTTCTATTTCATTTTTGCTTGAATGATACAAATGGGAAGATCAGTACTTATGTCTTTGCACGATCTCAACAAAATTGATTACATCATCACATCACAAGCTTACATCACTAAAGCCAGATGGCACAATAACAAACACAGCTTAGCTAACTAACTAACTACTTAACTACTAGATTAACCAACTAATGACACTGACTAATCAACAGCTAATGGCTCTTCTTGACAGCCCCTGCAAACTCATGGGAGTATCCATGACCATGAGTTTGGCCTTCAAGAGAAGAAACCTATCCACTGACAGTGTTTTTGTAAAAATGTCTGCTACCTGTGCCATTGTACCAATGTGTTGAATAACAATCTGTTTATTGTGAACTTTTTCTCGAATGAAATGGTAGTCAACCTCCACATGTTTGGTCCTAGCATGAAATATGGGATTAGAAGCCAACGCTATAGCAGATTGATTATCACACCAGATTAAATGAGGCAAAGAAGGCAATATATGAATATCAAGAAGTAGCTGCTGAACCCAGGACACATCTGCAGCAGATTGTGCTAAGGCACGATACTCGGCTTCAGTAGAAGATCTGGCTACTATATGTTGTTTCTTGGCACACCAAGAAATCAAGTTAGAACCCAAAAACAAGCAGAAACCTGTCGTGGAACGTCTGTCCACATGATCACCAGCCCAATCAGCATCACTAAAACTAGTTAAAGTCAAAGGACCACGCACAAAATACAGTCCTTGGTGTAAAGTACCCTTAATATATCTTAAAATGCGATTGACAGCAATATAATGACTCTGCCTTGGTGCATGCATATGCTAACATGCAAGATTAACAGCAAAAGACATCTCTGGTTTCGTAAGAGTAAGATACTGAAGTGAACCAACAACAGTCCTATACCAATGAGGATCTTCAAATTAAAATAAGGATCCGGATCCAAGATGGCTGGTTTAGATGAAGAAGGAGAAGGACTAGATTTGCATTCAAACATCCCAAATTTAATAAGAAGATCTGTAGCATATTTGCTCTGAGATAGAATGATACTTTGGCCATGTTTAACAACCTCTATACCCAAGAAATAGCTCAGTTCACCCAGGTCTTTCATCACAAACCTGTAACTGAGAGTCTTGATCAACTCAGAAATATAAGTGGTATGGCTGCCAGTAATTATAATATCATCAACATATACAAGGATCAATGTGATATGTTGATCAGTCTTGAGAGAAAATGAGGAGGGATCAGCTTTGCTATTAACAAACCCTTGTTGAACCAGAAAACTAGAGAATAAAGAGAACCAAGCTCTTGGAGCTTGTCGTAACCCATACAATGCTTTGTTTAGTTTGCACACATAATGAGGATGTGTCACACTTTTATATCCTAGAGGCTGCTTCATATAAACTTCTTCTTGAACAACTCCATGAAGAAATGCATTAGAAACATCCAGCTGTCTTAGAGTCCACCCAGAATGCACAGCCAAGCTTAAAACAACTCGAATAGTTGGTTGCTTGATGACTGGACTGAATGTTTCAGTAAAATCTAACCCTTCTGCTTGTTGATTCCATTAGCCACCAAACGAGCTTTATACCTGGCCACGCTGCCATCAGAGTTCCTTTTTATTTTATATATCCACTGGCATCCTATAACATTAGCTCCAGGTGGTGGTGGCACAAGAGACCAAGTTCCTTGATTAACTAGAGCCTTATACTCCTCTGCCATGGCAGATTGCCACACAAAATGTTTAACAGCTTCACTAAAATGAGTTGGTTCAGTGTTAGGTTGTACATGATCATCTGCTACAGCAGTCAAACTGAAAATGGTTTTAGGTTTTACTATCCCATGTTTAGACCTAGTGGCCATAGTATGGGTATTTACAGGTAAAGAAGAAGGAATAGGAACAGATTGAGAAGGAGATTGAGTAGAAGAATTGGGAGAAGAAGAAATATCAGGGGAAGGTACAGGAGATGTAGAAACATGAAGGGGTGAAGAAGGTGAGTTGTTAGAAGCATTAGGAGAAAATGAAGGTGCTGAAAAAGGAAATGATACAGTGACAGGAACAGGGGTAACATTACCCCCAGTGACTGTTGGGATGGAGGAAGCAGACTCGACAAGTGAAGGAGAAAAAGATATGATAATATCATCAAAAGAAGTTAATGGAACAGAAAAAGAGGAAGAAACAAAAGTAGAATCTGAAGTAGGAGTGAGAAGAGTAGGATATGGGAATATATGTTCAAGGAATCTAACATGTCTTGATGTATATACTTTGGTTGTCTGGGGATCATAGCATCTATACCCTTTGGTATTCTCACAATACCCTAAGAAAACACATGGTGTAGATTTAGGAAGCAATTTGTGCCCCACATATGGTTTCAGCCAGGGGTAACAGCTGCAACCAAAAGGTTTGAGATTTAAGTAATTGGGTGTGGTTTTGAACAAAAGAACATAAGGCACTTGAAACTGTAAAGAACTATGAGGCAAACGATTTGCTAAAAACACTACAGTGGTGAGGGCTTCAAGCCAAAATGAAACAGGTAAACTGGCTTGTAATAAAAGAGTGATTGTGGTTTCAATTAAATGTCTGTGTTTTCTTTCAACTATACCATTCTGCTCTGGTGTATGAGGACAAGTAGTTTGATGAATAACACCACTGGAAAGAAACAAATGAAGAAGAAAATGATTGATAAATTCTCCTCCATTATCACT
Organism: Rhododendron griersonianum; assembly: GCA_018127125.1. NCBI lineage: Eukaryota > Viridiplantae > Streptophyta > Magnoliopsida > Ericales > Ericaceae > Rhododendron > Rhododendron griersonianum. The sequence continues at coordinate 35,230,183 of CM030797.1, forward strand.
TCTAACAGTTTGGATAGGAACACCAAACTGGGTTTGAACATAGGCTTTAAAATCAGAAATCTTGTACTTGACTTCTGACTTATAATGCATAGGAAACAGCCAAGAAAACCTAGAGTAATCATCTATAACAAGAAGATAATACTTGTACCCTTTATTAGAAGCAACTGGGGAGGGTCCCCAAACATCCATATGAACAAGTTGAAAGGGTGTAGTAGCATGAGTTTCAGATATAGGAAATGGAAGTTTATGGCTCTTGGCCATATGACAACAAGTACAATCAACTAAAACAGATTTATCCACAGGCAAATTGAACTGTTTTATTAAAGAAACAAACAAAGGAGTACTGGGGTGACCTAGTCTTCTGTGCCAAAGTTCAGCAGATGAAAGACTACTAATAAGAGAAGTGGCAGAAGCAGCACCTGAGACAGAGCTAGAGGACACAGAGCTAGAATGGTTCATAATGGGATACAATCCCTTGTGACAAAGGCCTCTGTATAGAACCTGAAGAGTGTGCTTGTCCTGAATGACAAGACCATTAGAATCAAAAGTAAGTAAACAATTGTTGTCTTTAGCAAACTGATGAACAAAAATAAGATTGTGAGTAATTTGAGGTGTATGAAGAATATGAGATAGTTGAAAATTAGCTTTAGAAGTGGGTAATAAACCTTTACCAGTGTGAGTGACGTGTAGAGTGTTCCCATTACCAACCATAACACCTTCATTCATAGCAATGGGCTGTGGATATTCCAAGTTAAGATTCTGCATATTATTGGTGATGTGGTTTGTAGCTCCACTATCAAAGTACCATGGTTGGGAAGTTGAACTATTGTAGTTATCGCCATTGTATGCACAATGAATTGCAGAACCTGTTCCATTTAACCCAGAAAAGACTGCGGCATAGCATAGGTACCAGAAGAATAACCAGAGGAAGTATGAGGCATCACATAACTATCAGTAAAACCAGCAAAGGCAGAAGAAAATGGAGGGGTTTTCTGTTGTGGAACTGATTGTGAACCTTGCATTGGGAGCATAGAAGGGCCAGATGATCTAAAACCTCCAGTAGGCCTCGATTGTCCAGAAAACTGAGAAGAAAACCTTGGTGCTTGAGGAGGAAAATTAGGATAAACTGGTATCTGTAGAGAATAGGAGCCAGAAGTCATAGGATTCATCCAAGGTATAGACTGAGAGAAATCGGGATATCCTCTCCATTGAGAACTTGATGCACCAGAAAACCAATTAGGAGGTCTGTAATAACAGTAATTAGTAGAGTGATTATTTCTCCTACATATATCACAAGGTGCCCTTGGTCCTCTACCCCCTCTGCCTCTGTTAAAAGTTCTGAGCTGTTGGGGAAAATACTGAAATGGTTGTGATGGAGGATTAAAAGAAGTAAATTGAGGAAATCCCCTTGTGGCTGAGATGTACCAGAAAACTGAGGAAAACCAACTCCTTGTGGCTGAGATGTACCAACGTGAGACTGAGAGACATGATTAACAGATGAACTAGAACCAGAAACCTCATTATTCTGAGAGCTATTTCTATTTGCAGCCAACAGAACAGTGTTAGGGACATCAAGATCAGAAGTATCTTGGCTTAACTGCTTGTCTTCACTTTTCATCATCGTGACAAGTTCATCAAAACTTACATTATGACCTCTAGTACGAACAACACGCACAGCAGTTCTTAGACCATTAAACACCTTAGGTAAGCCATGCAAAGCACGAAAAACAAGTTCATCATCCTCAATTGGACTACCAGCAGCAGCAAGTTTTTGTGCTATTTCCTTAATTGTGTCAATATAGGCATCAATAGTGGAGGTTTTGGACAGATTATACAACTGATCTTTAAGTTCTTGGACATGTGTTTCAGACAAAGAGTTATAACGATTAGATAGTGAATCCCAGACCTGATACGCAGTACGTAACCCTAGAACATAGGGCAATGTTGTTTGAGAAAGTGATGCAGTCAAACACGATTGAAGTTGCGAATCTATTAAACGCCACAGATTAAAGGCAGGATTCAGAGTAAGTTCACCTTGAGCATCATGAATCTGTGATGGCGGAGGCGTAATAGATCCGTCAAGATATTCATAAAATCCATTTGCTTCAACAACATTCTCAACTTGAATCCTCCAAAGTAAGTAATTGGTACCGTCCAATTTGATGTTGACAAGAGAATGGAAATTTGATACCAAAAACGCAAGAGAAGGAGGCAACATTACTGCCGTTGACGTCGACGAAGATGAAGAAGAACCAGTTGAATTTGTCGCCATGTTTATGACCTAATTTCTGAAATTTGAAACAAAGAAGACAGGATCGAGGGACTCGCGTCACGGAAAGGGCTCTGATACCATATGGAAAACTAAAGAAAGAGAGAGAGAGAGAGAGAGAGAAATCTCAATTTCTATTTCATTTTTGCTTGAATGATACAAATGGGAAGATCAGTACTTATGTCTTTGCACGATCTCAACAAAATTGATTACATCATCACATCACAAGCTTACATCACTAAAGCCAGATGGCACAATAACAAACACAGCTTAGCTAACTAACTAACTACTTAACTGCTAGATTAACCAACTAATGACACTGACTAATCAACAACTAATGGCTCTTCTTGACAAGCAAGAGCTCAAGTTACCGGTGTGGTGGCGTGCCAACCACCCTCCGATGCCTAAGTTAGTAAAGAACTTGCTATATGGTGGAGAGAATTGAGATTTTGTTATGAGTTGTCTGTACCTTTATTGGAGTTCTACCGTCACTTTATAAGCATTTGATAGGAGGTTGAGTCCTAGTAGGACTGTATCCCAGGGATTTTGGATCGCTTTAATGAAGTGTGTGGAGTCCTGCCTTAGCTGGGACTCCACGTTCACCCTGCCTTTAGCATGGAATCCTTATCCGTTTCTGATTGTGTTTATCATTGGCATTTTATGCTTATCTTATCGATATCATTCCTTTATCCCTTAGGACTTAGGTATCTTGATATTATATCTTGATTGGGATGAGTGTATTCCGTAAATAATATTACGGATATCATCCTCCCCACCGTAGCTAGGGGTCAGAACTGGTCATTGGACCTTGCAATACAGCTCCGTCTGGTGAGCGGAGCTGGTGTACCTTGACTTTGTCGTAGGTAAGATTGCCCAGGGAGGTGGAGATAGAAATGATCTCAACTCCCCAGGTTTGTAATACTTGTTGTGCTGACCTCGTGGGGTCTATACCTAACTGTCTCCCCCCATGCTGTCAGCGCGGTTTTGATTCGGGAGGAGCAAGGGGCCCAGCTCCCAGTATACTATACCAGCAGGGCATTAAGAGGAGCTGAGCTGAGATATCCCAGAGCTGAAAAGATAGCCTTTGCAATGGTAATAGCAGCCAGAAGGCTACGGCCGTATTTCCAGGCTCACTCTATCAAAGTACTAACGGATCAACCACTTCGAAGGATTCTCCACTGCCCAGAAACATCAGGACGGTTAATCCAATGGTCAATAGAACTTGGCGAGTTTGATATAGAGTACAAGCCTCGGATTGCCATCAAAGCACAAGTACTTGCAGATTTCCTTGCAGAATACACATATCCAGAACCAGAGGAGCTCCCCAAGGAAGAACCTAAACCTTGGGTCCTTCAGGTTGATGGATCGACAACCAGAGAAGCAAGTGGAGCTAGTTTAATCTTAACATCCCCAAATGGGCAACGCCTGAGCTATGCGCTTAGGTTCGAATTCAAAGCAACCAACAATGAAGCTGAATACGAAGCTCTAGTGGTTGGACTGGAGCTGGCTAAGGCCATTGGTGCTAACCACGTGTTAGCAAAAAGTGATTCACAACTGGTCGTAGGACAAGTCTTGGGGGAATACACTGTGAAGGAAGAGGTAATGCAAAAGTACTTTGATAAAGTGAAGACCCAAATTGCAAAACTACAAAGTATCATGGGATGATACAATTCAGGAAGAGAATTGAACAATTACAAAGCCTTACTCAATGCTCGTTCAAAGAACTATCTCGGTACGTATAGGAAACGAAAGAACTTCTTCAAGTAGAGGTGGTTCTCTCTACGACCAACATTAACCTTCGAGCTACTTTCACGAATATTTTGCTTTTGTTACGCGCATAACAAAATACTTCTCATCTTTTTCGAGCCACAAACATTTTGAGCCAATAGCCTGCCAACCTATCCAATACGCATGCCCTCCAATTTTTACTCCAAAGTACTATCCAACTCCGGTTGGATCAAAACATGCATAAATTCACACATCCACATACCAAAGTCATTCGTCTCATCAAAATTTTGAACTTCAAATTTAGCATTCGAAATCAAAGCCTTCACCGCAGATTCTGTGAACCACCCGATTTTTGCCGATTTCGCAGATGATTGTTCAAACATCTTCGATCCAGTTTTCATTGGCCAGCAAACAACGAACCAAAACAAGCAGAACACCCCCGGCCCCCGTTTTCGTTAAAGTTGTAATATTAGTTATACTTTAACTTTCCAAATTCTCATGAACAGTACGTTTGAATGAATAATTGAGGCATTTTATATTACTAATGTAAAGACCAAATTCAATTGTATGGCCAAGAAAAGCCCGACTATGGTTATGGAAAATGTAACCAATACATCCATGCTTGGGGGACCACTCCAAATTTCACACAAATGGTGTAAATGGTGTTAGACAAGGAGACTGATATTGACACTCCAAAAATTGATGCAGGCACTCCAAAATCAATATAATTCCAAAGCCACTTTTCTTTGTTTTTTGGAGTGCCTCCATCAATTTTTAGAGTGCCAATATCATTTTCCGTCTAATTAAACAATAATGATTTAAAGTGTAGAAAAATCAAGTCAATCAAAATTTGGTAAGTTCTTGATTAATTTATTCAAATTTTTGTTTAAAATTATGGAATATGAATGAATTGATCAAACAGGTATCCATATATGATTGAGCTGATTTTTTTACAGAGTAGGTTAAGAAATTACTCCATACAAATGGTCCACACATAGTCCACACATTTTGCGATAAGAACGCCTATGGGAGATGCGATGAGAACGCCATACAAATAGTCCACAAATTTTGTTTACACTTCCCATCGATACTCGTAGAATTATTTGCGCCCAGTCCAAAATATCTCGGATTCTTGCTGATCGAAGTTCTTTTATTGGGCATTATATATGGGGGATCCACCCCAATCAATTCTTGAAATAAATACTTTGCATTAAATTCTTGGGCCATAAGTTGCTTGCAACCACTAGGAAATGAAGATATTTATGGAGCGGAGAGACGTGATCAGAATAAAGTCACGTTCGATCGGTCGAGAGAGAGACTAATATCTCAATATTTGCAAAAGTAAAGGATGAGTTCCACTCTATGCTAGTAGGATCTCTTCATTCCATTTAGGTTGATGATAAGAGTACCGTGGGTACCGACGGCTCTGCACGGTCCACTACAGGTTTTGCACCGATCCGAGCCGTTCAATAATTTTAAAAGAAATAAATCGAGTGGGCCCGTAGAAAATCAGATCAATTCGATATATGTAGGTGGTCGATTCAATCTTCTATATTTTTATTCAGATTTCAGGATTGCGGAGCCGTCGATATCCCATCGGTATATAAATGGTAGGTACCTCTAGCAGTGTTATTCCATTTAAATGAGATTTGCCCTAAATGGTCTGATATAAATACCAACACATCTGCAAAACGGTGAGCACATTGCTGTACAATTGGTGTCAATTGTGCTAGAGACACCAACCAAATCACACATGCACACTACATCTAGAGATGGCAATTAATTTAAGCCGTCCCACACTGACCAAGGCAGCTGTTAAATTTTCCTGGGGGTCGAGTTTGGGTAGGATTCGGGTAGACATTACCCCGGCCCGGTACATGCATGGGAGCCAATGTGAGTGTCTTATGAATATGTGTTGTGTATTTTTCAATGAATGTACGTTTTTCGGTATTTTTTTAGTTTAACAGTTTACACCACAGTAGTAGTAGCCATAATGACAGGTGCTTAATTACTTGAAATAAAGTGAAGTATTTGTACTTATGAGACATTTAGCCCCAAGTTTAGGAGCAGAAAAGAAATTTTCTCAAATATTAAAGAGTGGGTCGGAGATGCTCAGGGCATCCACAATGACTTAATTAAAATTGAATAATCAAAAGTTACCATATCATTTTTTAGTTATTCATTTAAGGAATTGCTAAGATTAGCAATGTGAAGGTTCACAATGACATAATCAAAACTTGTCACATCATCTTTTCAAACTACAAAAAACAAAAGATTGTTAACATAGAAAATAATTATTTTAAAAATAGCTTTCAAAACTAATAAAAAATTTATTTGAAATAGAAAATAAATTTTCGAAACAATTTTTTTGCAAAATTTTTCGTTTTCAAGAAAAACTGTTTTTTTTGACATAAAAAAAAGTTTAGAAAAAAAATAGTTTAAACAAAAACAGATTTGGAAAGTTTTTTTTCAAAAAAAAAATAAAAATTTAAAACAGTTTTTGAGAATAAACAGTTTTTGAAAAATAGTTTTAAAGAAATGTTAACCATGTAAATACAATTTTTTTTTTAAAATATGTTTTGTGTAGAAACTAATTTTGAATAAATTATTTTTTTAAAAGAACAGTTTTTTTATAATTTTTTTTGAAAACATTGTTGAGAGAGAGAGAGAGAGAGAGAGAGAGAGAGAGAGAGTGGAGGAGATAGAAGTGTAATGATGTACTTGATTGAAAATATATGGAGTCTCCAAATTTGGTTATTGGCAAAATATTGCTAGAGTGCCAAAATTTGGTTAGTTGCTAAGAGGTCGGTCACTAGAGCATCTCCAACCAAGGACATCAAATATGAGTCATATGACATGGCAAGCCAAGTGAAAGAATCGACATGCGAAACAAGTCCAACCAAAATGTCAATTGCTTATGTGGCATGACATTCACTCTCTCCTGTCAAATTTGACATTAATGTCAAAATTTATTTTCCATTGCTTTACCCTCCAAAACTCCGATCTTCAAAATTGTAACGACCCCGATTTTTGGTAAATAAAAATTTCATTAAAAATTTGAATTTTATTTTAATTACTTGGATTTTCTTTTTAAATCCCTTTTAATTTCTAATAATCCGTCATAATTAGATTTGAGACTTATAAAATTATATCTTTTTACACCGGACGACCTAGTCATTTTCTAAAGACAAGTGTGCTTGTAGAAGCACTAGTATATTTTCCTAGTAAATGTAAATTTTGTCTTATAATTATATTTCTTAACTAGAAATCCTACTTGGCAAGTAGAATTAGATTTCAATGAAGAGATTAACCAAACCAATTGGATTCCAAGTCTAGTTAGACCTCCCTAGCCATTGTTGAACCTTATGACCCTTATGAATCCTCCTAATTCCTAGGTGAACCATTTCACCCACCCTTGAACCTTATGAACCTTTCAACCTTAGACTAGGTAATCATTGCACTTTGTTGACTAGTCAAATCAAGACTTTATTCTTCATCATTACATCTTCCAAGTGTATCTTTTCCTTTTACCCATTGAATTATAGTTGTTAGGGAAATTCTTACCTTTTGGATAATAGAATTAAGATCTCCTATTGACTAGATAATCATTATACTTCTTGATTAGTCATTCAAGGCCATACCTATCAACATTACCCCATTACCCTTTGGATAAAGTTTACTAGGGAAAGTTTTACCCAATGATTAAAAATTGTTAGGGAAATGGTTATCCTTTGGGTATTAAGAGTAAGAATGAATACCCAAACTTGACTATACAAGTCATGGCCTAATCTCATCATTTTGCTTCCATAAGAAGTAAACCTAGCCTTGCCATGCATGCACACCTAATATAAGCATCTAATTGCCTAGGTATACTTTCTAGGAAATTCATTACCCATTGGGCAATAGTTGTTAGGGTAATTTTTATCCTTTGAGTAAAAGGAATAAGTCTTGCCATAATTCAATGAGTACCCAAATTTGACTAGACAAGTTAAAACCAAAACCCATCATTTTGCTTCCAAAAGAAGTAACCTTAGATTAGCCATGCATGCAAGCCTAAAGAATAGCCTTTAACCTAATTTCCCTCCTAGGACAAGACAAGCCATGCCTTTCAAAATTGTCCCTTTATCCATTGGACAATAATTGTTAGGGAAAAATTTATCCCTTGGATAATAAGCCAAGTTTTACTATAAATAGCACATCATTCTTGCCATTCAACACACACCTTCCATCCTTCAACTTCTCTCTCTAGAAAGCTTGTGTTTTGTTCTTGTTCTTACTTTGTTCTTGGTATTCTTGAGTTCTTCAAGAAACTCATCCTAGGCCACCACTAAACCACCACTCGACCACCCTTTCGATCCAAAAAGTTTAGAAAGTGTAGTGAAGATTTAGTTTCGAGAGAAACCTTTCTCTTTCGAAGCTACCGTAAGCATTCCGTAGGACGCTACTCCGTTCGACCGCCAACTTTCTTTTCGTAGCCGCCCTACCGCCAAGAAGAACGGTAGAATATTCCTATACACTTTAACCCTAAGTATACGTAGACTTTTCCTATACTTTCTATCTCGAAGTATATCGTATGATACTTGTATGTAGTTTGTAGGTTGATACGTTTGAGGAAATTGAAAAGTGTTTTACTAAAGTTCTGAAAAGGAAGGGGAGTATGTTGTATATCCTGACTTTATTTTCCGGAAAAAAAAAATGTTGTTTTGAACTTCCCTAAAAGGAAGAAAGAATGGATTTCCGAAATATAAACTTGATCGGAAGTATTCGTATTTTGATCTTAGGATGGTTATGAGTATGTATATGTGATTACTTGGATTATTTGGTTGTTGTGTTATAAAGCATAAGTTGTTTTCCATTCCAAAGGTGTCCGTCCATGTGACACTATGCTTTATATTGTGTGTTAAATGTTGAGCATGATTATGACTATGTGAACTTAGGGACAAAATGAGCATGATAAGTAACATAGAGTTGGATGATCTTGCTAGTTTAGTTTCAAGATTACAATGAATGATTTATGTTTATGAGGAAAGTCTTACCGCGGAGTCATTGCATGAAAACGAGACACAGAAATCGAGAAAAGTTAGAAACATGACACTTAGGGTGTGTTAATGACAAGGTGTGTTTGAAATCACAATGTGGCCGGACGTGGTAGCCCATTGTGTAAAAAGATGTTGAGAAACCGCAATGCGGCCGGACTTGGTAGCCCATTGTGTGGTGTGTGTTCTCATTGGAGGTAATTTAAATGTTTGTGAAAACCGCGATGTGGCCGGACGTGGTAGTCTCATTGGTAGTATGGCTTGGTTATCCGCAGAGATGAGCCAATGCAAAGTTTTGTGTGCCAATGGGAACCCGGTGCGGCGGAACCATTGTGAGGATACTCGGGAACCTGGAACGGCGGAACCGAGGTTGGGTGTGTTAAAATACTTTTCGAAATGTTGATTTGGTAAATGAAAAGTGAAGATGATGACATGGTCTATGAAATGCTGCGTAGGAGAAACTCTGATGTCATGGACACCAACGATAGATAATAGAGAATGTGGAGGTGTTAACGTTGATAGTTGTTGAATACGCATGTGCTAATTAGACATCGTTAAATATCTATGACTTGTTTTGTGTAAGTTATGGGTTAGCGGGTATGTGATTATTCTGCTGAGCTTTTGTAGCTAATGGTGTTACCTTTGGTGACCCTGACATATTATATCGGTGGCGACGCTGGTATAATGTGTCAGACTTTGTAGATGATCAGGGTGAGCCGTACACCTTGAAGGCTTTTGGAGCTGAAGAGCTGGCTAGGATGGAGGAGCAGGAGGAGCTGTAGATAGGAACCCTAGATTTTCCTTCCCTTATGTAATGAAGGCACTCTTATGGGAGTTGTGATGTAATAATGAGCCAGACTCTCATTAAATATTCAATAAAATTGTCAATTTAACGTACCCAAAATTAGGGGCGTTACAAAAATTAAAAAAAATTGACATGATGGTTGGAGTGAATATTCTTAAGATAGCAAATTCAACATGTCAAATTGTCACGTAAGTCTTAAAAAATATTTGACATCCTTAAATTTGAAGTCAATATTGGAGATGCTCAATGTCGACACTTTTTTGAACAAACATTGGTTACCTTAGCAACTTTTGAGTTTTAGTTAGTCCAATGAGGATGCTCTCATACAAGACATTAGAAAATAGACAGCGTATAAAAATGTGTGGTGGCACATGGCGGTGTCCAAGAGCACCAAATAATTGAAGGATTGTTGTTCACCTCATGGGTGAGGTAGGGCAAAAAATGAACCAAATCTGTAACAACTCCGATTTTTAGTAAATAAAAATCTCGTTTAAATATTTGAAAATCTTTATTTAAATCCTAGATTACCTTATAAAAATTTCTTTTAACTTCAATAATCCGTCATAATTAGATTTGAGACTTTTAAAATTAAATTTCTTAGTATCGGACAATCTAGTCATTTTCCAAAAACAAGTATGCTTGTAGAAGCACTTGTATATTTTCCTAGTGAGTAAAATAAATCTTTAAATTATATTTCTTGACTAGAAATCCTACTTGGCAAGTAGAATTAGCTTCCAACAATTTGGTTAGAGAAACCTAGGTACCATTCAACTTAGTTACATTTTCCTAACCATTATAAACCATTGGACCAAAGGAAGTAATCATGATGCTTCCAAAAGTAATATATTTAGCCTTGCCATGCATGCAAACCTAAGGATTATAGCCTTGAACCTAATTATCCACCAAAGTTACTTTCCTAGATATTTCCCTAGGTATATATATATATATACACACATATATACATCATAGCCTACTATAGTCATGCCTATATATACATATATGCTTCCTAGGAAAAGTGTTAACCATTGGACAATGCATTGCACTTGAAAGCTTACCCTTAATCATAACCTTTCCTCTTAGGCCTAATAGGGCTACCTAGTACTTAATTATACTTATATATATATATATATATATATATATATATATATATATATATATATATATATATACACACACACACTTAAATAGTACAAGAGAGAGAGAGAGGGGGGAGAGGAGAGAGAGAGAGAGAGGCCGAGAGTGAGAGAGAGAGAGAGAGGATGAGGTGTGTGCATGTGTTTGTACCCTCCCACAAGCTACCTTTTAGCCTCAAGCCTAATTACAACTTTACTACTCATTTTTAGATTACTTTAAGCATAAGATCTAGCCCTTAATCATCCTAGAAATTGACTTACAACCTAGCCTAGGATTGACTAAACATGGGAAGACTACTTTTAGCCTAGATATCATTTGACTTAGATTTGTAAGACTTGCTTAGCTAGGGTTTGATTACCTAGGATTTTCTCTTAAAAGCCTTGAGATCTTACACGATTATATAGCCTTATACCTAAAAATGGATTGACAAGTGAGGGAAAGCCTTAGCATGCTTGAAAGGCTTGATTGGACAAGACCATGGAGCAAACAAATGAGAGAGAGAGAGACCGGCCATTGAGAGGGAGAGAGAGCCAAGATTTTTGCTATAAATAGCCCCCCCTCATGCCATTCAACTCACACCTTCAAGCTTCCAACTTCTCTCTCTAGAATTCTTGCATTTGCTCTTTGTTCTTCCTTTGTTCTTGGTGTTCTTGAGTTCTTCAAGAAACTCATCCAAGGCCGCCACTCAACCACCCTTTCGATCCAAAAAGTTTAGTAGTTTAGTCAAGAACTAGTTTCGAGAGAAACCTTTTCTCTTTCGAAACTACCGTAAGCTTACCGTAAGAGGTCATTCCGTTCGATAGCCGACGTACTCCTTCTTCTCTAATCGTCCCTACCGCCAAGAAGAACGGTAGAATATTCTTATCCACTGTCTCTAAGTATAAAAGTAAAATGGTATATTGCTTGTATTGTTTGAAACGCATGAAAACTTGAAAAGTGTTTTACTAAAGGCTTGAAAAGAAAGATGACTATATTGAATAACTCGACTTTATTTTTCGGAAAAACATATGTTGTTTTGAACTTCCTAAAAATGAATAAAGAACGGATTTTGGAAATATAAATTTGATTGAAAGTATTCGTATTTTGATCTTAAGGATGATTATGAGCATGTATGTGTGATTACTTGTTTGATGTGTGATAAAGCATAAGTGGTTTCCACTCCAAAGGTGTCCGTCCATGTGACACTATGCTTTAAGTTGTGTGCTAAATGTTTGAGCATGATTGCGTGAACTTAGGGATAATATGAGTATGATAAGTAATATAGAATTGGATGATCTTGCTAGTTTACTTTCAAGATTACAATGAATGATTTATGTGTACTTATGTGAAAAGTCTTGCCGCGGAGTCTATACATGCAAACAAAACACAAAAATCAAAAATAGTAACATGACACCTAGGGTGTGGATAATGTTTTGAAACCGCAATGTGGCCGGACGTGGTAGCCCATTGTGTGGTGTGTGTTGCCAATGGGACCGGATGTGGTAGTCTCATTCGAGGTGTGTCTTGGTTATCTGTGGAGAGGAGCCAAGAAAAACCGCAATGTGGCCGGACTTGGTAGCCCATTGTGTGAATTATGAAAACTGCAATGTGGCCGGACGTGGTAGCCCATTGTGTGTATGGATTTTGAAAACAGCAATGTGGCCAGACTTACTAGCCCATTGTGTGGGTTGCCAATGGAGCCGGACGTGGTAGCTTCATTGGTAACGTGATGTGTTTGAAAAGTGCTTTTTGAAATGTTGATTTTGTAAATGAAAATGAGACACGGTCTACGATGAATCGCGTAGGAGAAACTCAGATATCAGAGACACCAACGTTAGAATAGGGAATGTGGATGTGTCATTGTGAATTGCTTTATTGAATATGCATGTGCTATTTGAAAATCATGAGTTTGCATGTGTAGACACCCTATTTTTGACTTTCCAGAATAGTTTATTTACGGTATTTGATTCCCCGATGATGATTAAGGTCAAGAACATCCCGAGTTTGTGAATGAGTTTGAGCTTTGAGCATCCTGAACCTCATCCGAACCCTTTTCAAACCCTTGTCGAACCCTCAAGCCAGAACCAAATGGCCTCAGCAAAGCCCTACTGAAGTACGCTGGTTCCTGACTAGCGTGCGCTGGAAGCACTGCCACGTGTCAGTCATCGCCAGTTACTGGCGCACGCCACTCAACAAGGGGCGTACGCCAGTCAATACCAGTCAAATCAACTTTATTCAGCCAGAAGCGCGGGACTTTTGGCAACCACCCGACGTCAGCCACAGTTCCCCCTGATGATTATATCGTCCAGGGCTGTCCCCCTTCTTCCTACACCACCTTTCAAGAGGAGTCCCATGCATTTAATGCATGGGAGGCTCCCCTTGCCAAGCCAAAGCCAAACATAGGGCCAACTGATTTCAGTCCATCTCTCCTCCATAAATACCCCCCTTGCATTCATTTGCAAGGGGTTAACAACATTAAGGCTCCAAGCCCTTCTTGTCTTCTTTCTCTTGATTTCTCTTGCTTCCTTTCTCTCCCCATAGAAAGAGCAAGTAAGGGAAACATTCACCACAGTCCATAATACTCCCATATTCACCATCCAACCTTCAAGCATCAAGTTCAAGCTCAAACCATCCATCAAACTCACAAGCAAAGGTATACCACCTTTTGCTTCTGTTTTCTGTTCTGACCCCTGAGGGGGGCTGGCAAGGTCAAGGCTGGTAATCTATACCAGTCCTGGCCCTAATGCTAGCAAGGTTTCAAAGCCGTGTACAATGATCAGTGGCGCACGCCAGTAGTTTGAGCCGTATGCCAGTCATGGTAGTACGTGCAAAACTGGCGTGGGGATCATGGATCATTGTTTTCTTTACTTCATTACTGTTTGATCACCCTGATGCATGCTAAAACCAGTCTATTGCTTTTTGTATTTTAGAACTGCTTTCTCTTCCATCTGTATCTTTGTGTAGTTTGGCCTCTGGGATCATTCTGGTCATGTTCCAGAGCCCAGATGGTGCAAAGCCAAAGCATTGGAATAAATGGACAACTGGCGTACGGCCATATACTACTGGCGTACGGTAGTGATTTAGCTTCCAGTGGCTTGGCCCTCGCATGGATCTTCCATCCAGGCCTCTGATCATTCTCCCCTCACTGTTTAAGGGGTTTTCTGTCCATTTGGTGGCTTTTTAGCCCTTTAATCTGTCTGTAATAGCTTAGTAACATATATCAACTGCGTGGTTTGTCCTGGGTGTGCACTGGTCCTTTCCAGAGCCCAGAGGGTTGATAACAGAAGCTGTGGACTTGAGCTTACCGGCGCACGCTAGTTGTTGGGTGGCGCACGCAGGTCATGGCTGCATGCAGTGGCCTGGCCAGTGCATGCAGGTTTGCTCCTGCGTGCAGCGCTTCACAGCCAGCGTGCTCTAGTCTGTTTAAAACGTTCACAGTAGCTTGTTCTCAATCTATTATACTTGCTTGGATCAAACATCAAACATCCATAAACATTTTGTCACACTTTTGTACATAATTGCAAACTTGTTTACAGTTTTAATCCCCGTTAACTGCTCCCCGCCCTAACTGGCTAAAAGAAATGATCAAACAAAGAGAGAAATGCAAATATTTTTACAAAATGCCTGAGTAGAGACCGATCTCCGGATTGGGCGAGGGGGGGTGCCATAAAACCCTTCCCCCCTCGTAACTTGGCTCCCGAACCTCAGATTTCAAAGGTGACGACGGTCCAGTCTACAAAAGCCTTTTTCAAACTCAAACAAACGTAACCCAAACGTTTTCAAAAACACGGTTTCTTGGGTACTTTCCGCAAAACCCGAGTGGCGACTCTGAACTGCGAAGCATTTCGCCGCGCTTTCCGCAAGATAGGGCGCACCCGGAATTTTATGCCTAAAACATGGGATTTTTGGGGCGTGTGCCCACAACATGCTGTTTCTATGACCTGCTGTTTATAAGTTATGGGTTAATGGGTATAGGATTATTCTGCTGAGCTCTCGTAACTCATGGTGTTACCTTTGGTGACCCTGACATATTATACTGGTGGCGACGCTGATATAATGTGTCAGACTTTGTAGATAATCTGGGTGAGCTGTACCCTTGGAGGCTTTCGGAGCCGAAGAGCTGGCTAGGATGGAAGAGCAGGCGGAGTTGTAGTTAGGAACCTTAGTTTCCCCTCCCATTGTGTAATTATGAAAATTATGATGTAATAATGAGCCAGACTCTTTTTAGATTATCAATAAAATTGTCTATTTAACGTTCCTAAAATTTGGGGCGTTACAAAGTTGTTTGTGAACTATTCAAGGTTCGATTCGGTGAAGGCTCATTTGAGTTCGATTTGGGTACCAGACGAACCAAATCTGAACCTCAATTTTAGGCTCATTTAATAAATAAGCAGAACTGAAATCTGACAATATTTGGCTCTTCTAGGCTTGCGAGCCTAATGGAGTATTTTACATGTACATAATGGATATTTTATAATTTTTACATGCATAAATTTTTAGGAGTATTAGAAAATTAAATTCTAATTTGTTTTTATAATTTTATTTCGGGAATTGATTTCTACACTTCATTTTTTGATAACAACATGTACTCCCTTTTTTGGATTTTAGTTTGAAAGTGTATGTATTTTTTTGCTAAAAGACAAAAAATAGAATGTGGATATCAAAAAAGAGAGCGTAAATTAAAGTCAATTCCCTTTTATTTATGTTGAACTTATTTACGTACTGTACAAAAGAAAAAATTTATTTGTATTTCTAGGCTTGTATTTTATTGAACCGCAGTTCTAGACTTTGTACTATGATACTGTAAATATTTAATAGTATTTTTTTACCTATTAAGTCTTGTGGACAAATTCGAGCTCGACTCAAACACAAGGAATCTCAGCTCGAGCTCAACTTGTCTAATTTTCGTTGATATGAAGCTCGGTTAGAATTCATTTAATAACTTAAATGAACAAACATGAGCATTCTAAACTCTAAAGAGTTTGACTAGTTTGCAGTCCGGGGGTAAGCCACACCTCACCACTATATCACCACAACCCAGCAAAGTCTATTCTTTATAATTTTTACATGCATAAATTTTTAGGAGTATTAGAAAATTAAATTCTAATTTGTTTTTATAATTTTATTTCGGGAATTGATTTCTACACTTCATTTTTTGATAACAACATGTACTCCCTTTTTTGGATTTTAGTTTGAAAGTGTATGTATTTTTTTGCTAAAAGACAAAAAATAGAATGTGGATATCAAAAAAGAGAGCGTAAATTAAAGTCAATTCCCTTTTATTTATGTTGAACTTATTTACGTACTGTACAAAAGAAAAAATTTATTTGTATTTCTAGGCTTGTATTTTATTGAACCGCAGTTCTAGACTTTGTACTATGATACTGTAAATATTTAATAGTATTTTTTTACCTATTAAGTCTTGTGGACAAATTCGAGCTCGACTCAAACACAAGGAATCTCAGCTCGAGCTCAACTTGTCTAATTTTCGTTGATATGAAGCTCGGTTAGAATTCATTTAATAACTTAAATGAACAAACATGAGCATTCTAAACTCTAAAGAGTTTGACTAGTTTGCAGTCCGGGGGTAAGCCACACCTCACCACTATATCACCACAACCCAGCAAAGTCTATTCTTTCTCCCAATACTTTCTCTGCACTATAAGTTTGGGGAAATGCTACGGTGTCCACCCACCGTTTGGAGACACCGTCATTGTTATACTTGTAATGGTCAGTTATGCCATTTTTTACGGTGTCCCCAAATAGCGGGTGGACACCGTAGCATCATCCATAAGTTTGTAACTCCCGTTTCTCTCCATCTCTCACCACTATGATGTCACCACAACCCAGCCATGTCTAATCTTTCTCCCAACACTCTCGCTGCTCCGTAACTTCCGTTTCTCTCGATCTCTTGGGCGGTACAAAGCTTCCTATGCTCTCTCTCCTCAGGCCGGGCACTCTCTCTCTCTAACTGGTATGTCTCTCCCCCCATCTCTCTCAAAATAAGGCTAAGGTTGTTTTGGTGGGTTAGTGGAGGCATTTCAGTTGCATTTGAAAAAATTCCATCTAAATGCTATCTACCGTATCGATCGCCAACTAAATGAAAGGGCTTGTCCACAAACTTGATCTTTCTTTTAGAAATGGACCAAAGGGGAAATTGTTTTCAAACTTGATCGTTTGCTTTCTGATTACGGTGACTTTTGTGTTTCCAAATAACTATGGGGACGAATTTTATTTTTGCTGTGGATAGAGTTTTGAGACTCATGTTTAGGGTTTAGACAAAAGTTCACCTCTTTGCGTTTATTGGATATGTTAGTGTTTTGAGTTTGGTTGGACCTCCGTATTTCTGTTTTTGGATGGAAATCTTTGTAAGTCCCGAATTGCTTTTAATGAATTCAATATGTGCTTCTGTTCAACAACAACGACGACGACAACACACAAAAAAAAAAAAACTATATGTATCGACCCATAGTTTACAGATTCTGAACACATCAGTATGTGAAGCCCGCTTCACGCCTCCCACAACTGATATTGAACAAAACAACAAATAAAAAATGAGAGTATGTTCTCTCCGCCAGAGGTGGAAATCCCATGGTTTCCACCACTGCCTGTGGGGCCCATAAGATTTTTTTTGTTCTAATCTGAACCGTTCATCTTGTAGGGTACATAGAGTAGTTTATCCATGAAAAAAATCAGCTTGATTGGATATCGATAGATATATCAAAAATTGAATTTTGGTTTACAGAATGGACGGTCATAGATTTTGAAGTTAAACTATCCATGACTGTCCATTTTTTAAATTGAAAGTAGATTTTTAATATACCTATTGACGTCCGATAAATCTCAGTTTTTGCGTGGATATACTATTCTACGGACCCTACAAAATAGACAGTTCAGATTATAACAAAAAATGTCTTGTGGGGCCCGTAATGGACCGTGGTGGAAAACCCAAGGTTTCCTCCACCGGTGGAAATAATTTTATCTCATAAAAAATTAGTCTTAAGTCCACTATAAGGAACTTGAAGAGTCTCTAGTCCTCCTCCCAAATTAATAAAGTCTCTAGTCCATTTTTAACATTTTATAGTAGGTCAAGTCCAGTCCATTTCAATTTAATATTTATACCCTACCGCCACATCATCGCCGGGAAGTTGATCGGCTCCAAAAGTCTGCTGGAAAATTGGCCGGCGCCGAAAAGTTCGCCAAAAAATTTAGGCACTTTCATATGGTTCTAGGGTGCACTTAGTTTCATAGGGTTTTAGTAGTTTAGACACTTTCATTGGATTTAGAATTTTAGGTACTTTTATAGGGTTTTAGTGGTTTAGACACTTTCATAAGATTTTAGTGGTTTAGGCACTTAGTTTCATAGGATTTTAGTAGTTTAGGCACTCTGGCAAACTTTTCAGTGGTGATGTGGCTGGAGGGGTGGTGGTGGTGGGGATGGTGGGGGGTGGTGGAGGTGGGCTTATTAAGCAAGTGAACTAGGGACTTTACTAATTATTGAGATGGATTAGAGACTCTACAAGTTCCTTATAGTGGACTTATCACTAAGGCTCTGTTTGTTTCGATGTAAAATGTTTTACAATTTGAAATATTTTCTATGTAAAATGTTTTTTCTAAAAACAAACTTCAAACTTTTATTTTCTAGTGTTTGGTTGACATTTGAAAATATTTTCAGAAATTGACAAAATAGTGTAGAGAGAGAGATGGGGGGCTTAATCGGTGGAGAGATCTGAGAATATTGGAATTGAATGTAGGTCAGGATTGACAATCGAGGAGACTGAGCAGTGAAAATTACAGTAGAGGGCAACAGGTTCATTTCGGAAAATAACTTACGGAAGATTTAAGGGTAAGTCATTTTCATCTAATTAATCGAAAATGTTTTCCTCATTTTTTACACAGCCAAACACCGGAAAATTGGTAGAATATTTTACCGGAAAACATTTTACGCCCAAACAAACGGAGCCTAAATCTCTCTTGAACAAATTTAGCTTGATGAGCAAATTGTCTAATTTTTTCAAAATTTATTTAAGATTGAAAATTTGAAAGATTAGAACAATTATCCAATTGAGTGGATATCTTTCCAAACTCAACAAAAAGTTATTTTAGATTTAATGAACGATTCGGATCATTTGTGTCATTTGTGTATTGACTTGAAGTGGGCCCCACACACCAATCTGGACACAATCTGTATGCATGCTAAGGGTCGGTACCCATAGTCGAATGCTGTATGTTTTTTCAAGTTCTTACTTCTTAGCATCTGTTGTAGGGTTTCAGACTGGGAACAACCAAAAATCATCATTCTCGTTGGTTTGAACAACCAAAAAAGTATTCGGAAGGTCTAATAGAAGATATATATCGTCTAAATTTCAATGAAAAACTAGCATATATTACTCTGCTTCTTGTTAATGTTTGTAGAGCGTAGGTTGCGTATTGTTTCGGTTGTGCTGTTTGTTGTAAATATTAGCGTAGATTGCAATTCTGGCATTGTTCCTTTGCTGTTAATTGTTCGTGTTGTAGTAACTCTTGCTGTTGCTTAAGAGAAATTCTTTTCTTTGGCTCTCGTCCTGACTAGTTTTGTTTCCCCAATTCTTTTTTTTTTTTTGGTTGGTAAATGGAACATTTCATAGAAAACTAACCATAGCAATTCTGGGGTATTTATATCTCACCACAAAATCTTATAACTGAACAATATAAAGTTGTATCTTGCCATTACATCATATTCTCTTGCTTTGTATCTTTACGTATGTTTCTTTTGGAATTTATATGCCCAAGTTTTAGAGGTTCTAACCGAACAATATCTTATAACCGAACAATATAAAGTTGTATCTTGCCATTACATCATATTCTCTTGCTTTGTATCTTTACGTATGTTTCTTTTGGAATTTATATGCCCAAGTCTAAGAGGTTCTATTTGGGTTAGGAGAGCGTTGTTTTTTCGGTGAGAGCGAGATTTCAAGGAGAGTCTCACTTAGGAGCGCGGAGAGAGGTTCTGAAGTTGATTTTGCCAATCTGATAGAAGGTTCCTACAACCTATGTAGCACCGACATGGACAATTCCACACTTAAGTTTACTAAATTGAAGGACATGATATGTGCGGGACCCGATTAGAAAATACATATGTATGCTATTACATAAGTACAAGACAAACAAATAATGCTCTAATTTAAATAGGTAACACCACCTATACTAAAAATCATACTTATCATGCTGTTTAGAAAAGAAAAAAAATCATACTTATGATCATTGCATCATCCACAAAAGTAATGCAACAAAAGAGTCATCCTTCATGTGTCTTTGTAATCAATAAACCATCATTCATCAAGAAAAATAAGATATTCCTAAGTCTTTATTAGAGTACTATTCCGATTAACACCCCCAACTTATTTGGCAATTTCCCAAGAGTACTCCAGACTCTAGAGTATTTTTTAGATTATGTGAACGTAGAAATTGGAAAAAAGTAGAACACTTTGGATTTGAGTGCTGTCGGACATGTGTTGGAGAGTGTCAGTGTCGGTTCGATACCGGTAATTAGTGATCTCCGATAAACTATATAGCCTGCAACTAAGGTTGGACCACGATAATTGATACAAGTATACGTATCAGACCAAAAAATCTAATACCACCGGCCACAAAAATTCATACGTTGGACTTTGACCACAAAATATTTTCCATTAGAAATCATATCTCGGGCCACAAAAATTTATACTTTGTGTATGATACAACCCAAAGGAAGGATGTGTCTTGAGCGTCATCCTAGTAAGTAACTCTTAGGTCTTAATTGTTGGGGATACAGACAACTTTCAGCAACAGAGATCCGCGACTCGCGCAGAGGGTTCCGCGACAGGTAGGCACGCGGTCAGGCTCGCGGCCAGGATGGGCTGTGGGCCGCGGCCCAAGTCTGTTGGAGGGATTCAGCTGTCACTTAGGGTTTTCTTATAAATATGAGTTGCTGTATTCATTTGTTTGTGTAGCCAGAGAGAATTCTAGAGAGAATGTGTGCAAGAGAAAACTTTTCTCAAAAAGGAAAGAGAGGACTTGTAATCTTTAGTTTTCTTTGTTCATAGTGGACTAGCGTGGCTCCAGGGGACGTAGGCAAGTTGCCAAATCTCATATATCTGTGTGTTCTATTTTTCTGTTCCTCTTTCTTTGGTTTGTTTTTTTGCGACGATAGTATCCCAAAATCTTGAGTGATTTGTTGTGAGTCTGAGCGCGCGGCTCCGATTTCCCAACAACTGGTATCAGAGCCACAGGTTGTGGTAAGGGTGTTCAACAGTTTTTCGATTGAAACTTTTGGGCAGTTTGGATTTCTGCGGGAGCTATGGGTTCAGAAGATGGATAATTAAATATCGAGAAGTTCGACGGTTCGGACTTTGCTTTCTGGAAGATGCAGATAGAGGATTCCCGTGGCTGCTGCTGGGTAAAGATGAAGGAAAGAAAAAAGAAGGGGCGACTGACGCAGAATGGGATGTTCTTGACCGGAAGGCGATGGGTCTGATCCGGTTATCACTCTTGAAGTCGGTCGCACACAATATATTGAGAGAAAAAACCGCGTCCGACCTGATGGACGCGCTTGCGGAGATGTACGAGCAGCCATCCGCGGCAAACAAGGTGCACTTGATGAAGAGGTTGTTCAACTTCGAGATGCCTGAAGGACGTTCGTTTATTAAGCATTTTAGTGAGTTCAATACAATAGTGGACCAGTTGGTCTCTATTGGTATTGAGTTCGATGACGAGATTGAAGCCTTGTTGATCCTGTCTCAGTTGCCAGAGAGCTAGCCAGGTACGGTTGCTGCGATCAGTAATTCAGCTGGGAAGGAGAAACTCAAACTGAATGATATAGTTAGTTTGATTTTGACTGAGGAAGTTCAAAGGAAATCGCTCGAGGGAGCGTCAGGCTCTAGCAGTTCAGGTTCAGCTCTAAATTTTGAGCAGAGGGGTAGAGGCCAGACCAGGGGTGGTCAGAACTTGAATAAGAGCCGATCGAAGTCGCGCGGCAAGAAGTCCCGTTGCAAGACACAGGTCTTCAGTCTGTAAAGCTCCAAAGAAGAATAATGGTGAGCAGGAGGCCTACATCGTGAATGTTGGAACTATGGTCAGGCGGGTCACATGTCTTCAGTAAAGCTCCAAAGAAGAATAATGGTGAGCAGGAGGCCCACATCGTGTAGGATGCACTTATTCTTTCAATGGACAGTATCGTGGAGTCATGGGTGGTTGACTCGGGCGCCACATTCCACGCGACTGCTAACAAGGGGGTTCTGAAGAACTATGTAGCAGGCGACTTCAGGCAAGTATACTTGGGTGATGATGAGCCATGTAGTATTATGGGAATGGGTGATGTGCAGATTGAAACGCAGGGGTTTAAATGGTGTTTGAAGGATGTCCGACACGTCTTGCAGTTGAAGAGGAATCCTATTTCAGTTGGGCAACTAGGAGCAGCGAGCTATACCTCGACATTCACAAGAGACGCGTGGAAGGTCTCCAATGGTACCATGGTGGTAGTGCGCGGAAAGACAGTAGGTACTCTCTATTTAACTACACATGGGAGTCATTCACTTGCCATCGCAGAAGGACCTGCGGGGGTGGTCCTGCGCGAGGACCGCGAGGGTCTCACTGGGGTGGTCCAACGTGAGGGTAGGCTTGCGAAAGGTTCGCAGCCAGAGAGCCAGGTGAGTTCAAGTCTGTGGCACGACAGGTTAGGACAAATGAGCGAGAAGGGGATGAAAGTTTTGTAGACACAAGTGAAGCTGCCAGTTGAGTCAGTGGATTTCGATATGTGCGAAGATTGTATCTTCGGCAAGCAGAGGCGGGTTAGTTTCTAGAAAAGTGGCAGACCTCCCATGCTAAACACGCTGAAGCTTGTTCATACAGACGTATGGGGTCCTGCGCCAGTGTATTCTCCCGGCGGGTCGAGGTACTTTGTTACTTTTATCAATGATCACTCGAGGAAAGTATGGGTCTACTTCATGAAACACAAGTCAGATGTATCTGAAATTTTCATGAAGTGATAAGCTAGAGTAGAGAACGAGACAAACTTGCACGTGAAGTGTCTGAGGTCAAACAATGGGGAGAGTATGAACTGGGAGAGTACAAAAGAGCCTACACTCTATTCGGGATTCATTTAGAGAAGACTCTTCCAGGAACTTTACAGCAGAATAGCATCGCGGAGCGGATGAACAAGACTCTAACAGAGCGTGCGCGGAGCATGCGGATACACGCGGGGTTGCCCAAGCAGTTTTGGGCCGACGCGATCAACACTGCAGCCTACTTGATCAACCATGGGCCATCAGTTCCGTTGAACTTTGGAATACTGGAGGAGGTTTGGAGCAGTAAAGAGGTAAATCTCTCACACTTGAAGGTTTTCGGTTGTGTTGCTGATGCTGTCACGCCCTCGATTTTCAACAAAAATAAATAATCTATTTCAGTAAAAGATCCTCGCTTATCATACATATTACCCAAAGGAGTTTCCCACCTGTTCAATTTACAAACAAGTCCCCAAGTTTATAGAATTACAACCTTGGCACCACGGCCCAAATTAACTTAGATAAAAATACGAACGTGTTTAAGATATTACAAATGTTAAGTCAAAAGGATTGAAATGATAAGTTACAACTACATCTCTGTCAAAATAAAGTTAATACAAAGATGCTTAAGGAGCTACATGAGGTTAGCTTCCAAAAAAAGTCTTTCATTCCTAAGCATACATTGTATGTGAGCTATTGTCCAGCGTTTTGTCCTGAAAAAAAGGATTAGGTTGAGCTACACTAGCCAGCAGGAAATTTTTTTCCAATTCTATATGCAAATACGGTGATAAGTGCAAAGGAATGAAAACAAGAGGATATAGTTCAACGACGAAATACAATCAACACAAGGATATGCCAATCATTTAAGACGATCGTTCTAATATATGCTATAATCACATTATGCCATATGGTTCACAATACTCAAGCAAATCAACAACTTTGACACGACTCACTAACACCAATCTCCACCTACTGTATTTCCACCCCTTGCGTTACAGTTTAACACCACAAGAGTCACCGTATTACCACCCCTTGTGTTACGGTGTGCACCAACATCTAGGATCTTCGTATTACCACCCCTTGCGTTACGAGACTTCCTAAATCGACCACCGACCCAAACAACTATTCCCTCACTCGATATACAAGTTAAGACTTTCCCAAAACCACATTCATTCATGAAATATGTCACGACATGCCAACAATATCACGAATATGCCACAAACGTTCACAAGTAATCATTCAATCACAAGTTGCATCTTTTTGACATTTTAACCAAGTAAACTATTATTCATTCCTCACTAACGGAAGGCCAACGGATCAAAGACAACATTGATTATTCGTAGGAAGTCAATTGAACATGCAAATAATAGGTTTGGAAGTGTCCAAAAGGGTTTAGAAGGGATCGGGGTTCGATACGGTCGAAAGAGAACAAAACAGCAAAACGGTTGTCCACTATATATATACTCCTATATCTTTTTATCACACCTACACCCCCTCAAGTCTCAATTCCTTCATTCTAGTCCTCAATTCAATTAACCATTAAATAAATCATATTCTCTCTCAATTAACCATTTAATAAACATTCCAATAATTAAAATTATTCGGGTCTCTACAATCTATCCTCCATAAGAAATTTTGTCCCGAAATTTACAACTCAAGCCAACTAAGATTATGCATCAAACAAACATGCTCATGCCACATCATATATCACCAAATAATGAATCAATAATCATAAGGTTGCAATTTGAAACTCACATTGATTAGTTTGGAAATAAGTGCGGGTACTTCTCTCTTACTTCGTCTTTCCTTTCCCATGTTGACTCTTCTTTCCCGAGATTACTTCATAGAACTCACACTAACGGAATGGTCTTGCCTCTCAAAACTTGCTCACGCGAGTCTAGGATACGTATCGGCTCCTCTCCATAAGACTCATCGGCCTCTAGCTCTAGTTCGAACCACTCTAGAATGTGTGACGGATCTGGCTCGTACTTCCGCAACATCGATACATGGAACACATCATGAACGCCCGATAGCCTCGGTGGCAAAGCCAATTGATACGCAACTTCCCCAATCTTCTCGATAATGTCAAACGGTCCAATAAAACGCGGTGGAAGCTTGCCCCTTTGCCCAAAACGAGATAATCCCCGACGCAGCGACACTTTAAGGAACACGTGATCCCCTACTTCAAAGGATAACGGTCGGCGACGACGATCGGCATAACTCTTTTGCCTACTTTGCGTGGTTAACAATCATTGATGAATCACTTTGACTTGCTCAATGGTTCTCCTTTGTGCTTCTAGTAGACGTTGGCGAGTCGCTCTCATGCGCTCGAAAGTTTCTTGGATCAATTCCGGCCCAACAAATGTAGCCTTGCCCAACTCGGTCCAACAAATGGGTGATCGACACGGTCTCCCATATAAGGCTTCATACGGTGCCATATCGATGCTAGATTGGTAGCTATTGTTGTATGCGAATTCGACCAAGGGTAGATGATCTTCCCAATTACCCCAAAAATCCATAACGCAAGCCTGAAGCATATCCTCTAAAATTTGAATCGTTCTCTCAGATTGTCCATCCGTTTGAGGATGATACGCGGTGCTAAACAAGAGATTGGTGCCAAGAGCGGCCTGTAGACTCTGCCAAAAGCATGCGGTCAACCTTGGATCTCGATCCGACACAATAGAAACGGGAATTCCGTGAAGACAGATAATTTCACGAATGTACAAATGGCTAAGCGCATCAATCGAATCCGTAACCTGGATAGGTAAGAAATGAGCTGACTTGGTCAATCTATCGACTATCACCCAAATGGCATCATGCCCCCTCGGCGATCTCAGTAATCCGGTAACGAAATCCATGGTCACGTTCTCCCACTTCCATTCGTCCACAAGCAATGGTTGTAACTCCCCCGCGGGTCGTTGATGTTCGGCTTTCACTTGTTAACACGTAAGGCATTTGGACACAAAGACGACGACATCTTTCTTCATTCCCGGCCACCAAAATTGTCTACGTAAGTCATGATACATCTTCGTTCCCCCCGGATGCACAGCTAGCGGCGAATGGTGAAATTCTCTCAATATTTCCTCCCGACACGAAATGGGTACGAACAATTTTCCTTGGTATCGCAAACCTTGATCAGCATGAATCATCCACCCTTCTCGAGCATTTCTGCTAAGAAACTTGGTGCGAAACTCTCCCGCTTCCTCATCTTGCTGTTGGGCCTCAATCACTTGAGTTGGCAAGGTCGATTGAATGGTCAAATTGCACAAAGTAACCCCATCTCGAACTTCCTCAAAATGCAACGCATACGAGCCTAAGTCGTTCACCGTTTTCCACTCATAGATGGCTAAACTCGCAAGGTGTGTTGATTTTCTACTCAAAGCGTCCCCTACCACGTTCGCCTTTCCCGGGGTGATATTGCAACTCAAAGTCGTAGTCTTTTAAGTGTTCCATCCAACGTCGTTGACGTAGATTAAGCTCCTTTTGAGAAAACAAGTACTTTAGACTCTTGTGATCGGAGAAGACTTCGAACCTCTCACTGTAAAGGTAATGATGCCAACTCTTCAAAGCAAAAACGACGGCCGCAAGTTCTAAGTCATGGGTAGGGTAGTTCCGCTCGTGAGTTTTCAGTTGCCGCGATCCATACGCCACCACTCGCCCCAATTGCATCAACACGCACCCCAATCCCTTTTTCAAAGCCTCACAATACACGGAATAACCGACTCCCCATTCAGGCACAACCAAAATCGGCACGGTAGTCAACCTTACTCTTTAATTCCTCAAAGGCCTTCTCATATGCGTCACTCCAAACAAAGCGAGTTCCCTTACAAGTCAATTTAGTCATTGGGGCCACTAGGCGAGAGAAATCAAGGACAAAACGACGGTAGTACACGGCCAAACCCAAGAAACTGCGAATCTCAAATAAATTCTTCGGTCGCTGCCAATTCCTTACGGACTCTATCTTTCCCAGATCAACCGACACCCCATCCTTTGATACAACGTGACCCAAAAATTTAACCTCGGACAACCAAAATTCACACTTGCTAAGCTTGGCATATGAATGGTGCTCTCTCAAGAATTCGTGAACGATAGAAAGATGAGATTGGTGCTCCTCTTCTGAAGGCGAGTAGATAAGGATATCATCCACAAAGACAACCATGAAACGGTCAAGATAGGCACAAAAGATACGGTTCATCAAATCCATGAAGGTTACCGGTGCATTCATCAATCAAAAGGGCATAACAACAAACTCGTAGTGGCCATAACGAGTACGAAAAGCAGTTTTAGGAATGTCTCCCTCCGAACCCTCAACTGATGGTAACCGGACCTCAAGTCAATCTTAGAGAAACAAGTTGTGCCTCGAAGTTGGTCAAACAAGTCATCGATTCTAGGCATAGGGTACTTATTCTTAATGGTGACGCAGTTCAACTTACGATAATCGATACATAGACGAAATGACCCATCCTTCTTTTGAGCAAACAAAACCGGTGCTCCCCACAGTGACGTACTCGGACGGATAAACCCCAAATCCTCCAATTCTTGCAACTGAACTTTCAATTCCCTCAACTCGGCGGGTGTGAAGCGATAAGGAGGTACGAAAATAGGAGTGGTACCAGGAAGCAAATTGATAGTGAATTTAATCTCTCTCTCAGGTGGTAAACCAGGCAACTCCTTCGGAAACACATCCAGAAAGTCGCGAACGACAAGAGGCAACTCCCCACGCATGAACACATCTTCATTTAATGCTAAACTCGCTAATAAGGCATACATCGACTCCTGCTCCCGAGACTCACACAAATACGGTTCTATCGGTTCCCGACGCTCCCCAAAGAATTCAAAATAAGCACCCCCAGGCAGACAAATACGGACCCAACGCTTGTAACAATCTATAGTAGCATGAATCGCAGACAACCAATCCATCCCCAATATAAGATCGAATCTCGACATGTTCAATACGATGAAATCAAAAGTAAAACGACGATCTCGCTCCTCTCTCAACTTGAGATCCCTAAGCTGAAGTGACTTGACGGAAATGAGACTGCTGCTGCCTCTAATTGCCTCGAAAAGTTTGCCGACTAGAACCCTGTCCACCCCTTGGTTGCTACACCGAACCCGACTCACTACATGCCCCTTCTCCACAAGGGCAATTCCTAGCAAAATGACCGGGCTTCCCACAAGTAAAGCACGTGTTCAAAAGTCGCGGACACTGGGTGCGAATGTGCCCCACTTGACCACACTTGTGACATACGACCGGAGGTCTATTAGAAACTCCTCGAGTTCCAAACGAAGAAGATGGAGGCCTAAAGTTTGACAGACCCTGCAAAGTCGACATTTGATCTTTTTGTCTCTTCCTCCCCTGACTACCGAAACTCCCCGAAGAAGAACTAATACCCCCCACTGGTTGTCTCGGTTCCCAAACCTGAGGATTTTTGGGTGCCTTCTTAGGTGTCTCAATGCTCCTCGCACACTCAACGACTTTGGAAAACCTCCTTTTGCGTTGTGCCACAACAAACTTCTTCACGGTATCGTGCAAGCCCTTCTCGAACCACCTACATTTTATTTCCTCAGAAGCCACCAATTTTGGCGCGAATCGGGACAAAGATTGAAACTTCAAGGCGTACTCTGATACGGTCATATCCCCTTGCTCTAGCCTTTCAAACTCATCTCTCAATTGGTCACGACTCGTTTCCAAAAAATATTGCTCCTCGAAGAGCACCTCAAATTCGGCCCAAGTTATGTTCTCAACATTTGGCTCATTTGCTTGAGCCGCGGTCCTTGCCGCTCTTCTTGCATCCTTTCTTGATTCTAAGACCGACTCCCACCACTCATTCGCTTCTCCGATAAGTTGAACTGTCACTATGTTGACTCTCAAGTCATCCTCTGTTATTTGAAGAGCCCTGAAAAGTTTTTGGCTTTGAGCTAGCCAATGATCGGCCACAAGAGGGTCGACACTGCTCGACCCATCGAACGTAGGTGGATTTCTACGGCTAAACTCCCTCAATGCTGACATAGCACGGTTATCCACACTTTCCCTAGGAGCTGGGTTCAAAAGGTTTGCAGCTGTAAGGGCTGTCATGAAATCCCTAGCAAATGGATTCTGAACAATTGGTACCTTTTCTCCCCGGCCACATCCGGCCCCTTCCCCCAGATTCCCATTTGAATTCTCCCCATGATGGCTAACTTCATCCTCAACCAGCTCCCCTTGGCCACGACCACGGCCATGACCGCCCCGACTTTCGACCTCACTTGCTCTAGCTCGCGTTCTTGGAGGCATCTTACTACAAGTTATAAGAAAAGAAGGGTTCATCAATAGCAGCATTAATTTATGAGGTCAAAGCCTCGAACTATCCCAACACGGGTCAAAGCAACTCTATGCCACTCTACTAAATTGAAATGTAATGCCACATAAGCCAAGTGATGTCAATGCACACAAACACACATATGTTATGCAAAAGGCGTGACATTTTGAACCCATGAGACTAGAAGTCTCCCCACGGTCTCAAAGTATTCAAACCTAGTTACTTTGATACCAATTTGTCACGCCCTCGATTTTCAACATAAATAAATAACCTATTTCAATAAAAGATCCTCGCTTATCATACATATTACCCAAAGGAGATTCCCACCTGTTCAATTTACAAACAAGTCCCCAAGTTTATAGAATTACAACCTTGGCACCACGGCCCAAATTAACTTAGATACAAATACGAACGTATTTAAGATAGTACAAACGTTTAAGTCAAAAGGACTGAAATGATAAGTTACAACTACATCTCTGTCAAAATAAAGTTAATACAAAGATGCTTAAGTAACTACATGAGGTTAGCTTCCAAAAAAAAGTCTTTCATTCCCAAGCACACATTGCATGTGAGCTATTGTCTAGCGTTTTGTCCTGAAAAGAAATATTAGGTTGAGCTACACTAGCTTAGTAGGAAAATCTTTACCAATTCTATATGTAAATACAGTGATAAGTGCAAAGGAAGGAAAACAAGAGAATATAGCTCAACGACGAAATACAATCAACACAAGGATATGCCAATCATTCAAGACGATCGTTCTAAGATATGCTATAATCACATTATGCCATGTTGTTCACAATACTCAAGCAAATCAACAACTTCGACACGACTCACTAACACCAATCTCCACCTACTGTATTTCCACCCCTTGCATTACAGTTTAACACCACAAGAGTAACCGTATTACCACCCCTAGTGTTACAGTGTGCACCAACATCTAGGATCTCCGTATTACCACCCCTTGCGTTACAAGACCATCTAAGTCTTCGTATTACCACCCCTTGTGTTACGAGACTTCCTAAATCGACCACTGACCCAAACAACTATTCCCTCACTCGATATACAAGTTAAGACTTTTCCAAAACCACATTCATTCATGAAATATGTCACGATATGCCAACAATATCACGAATATGCCACAAACGTTCACAAGTAATCATTCAATCACAAGTTGCATCTTATTGACATTTTAACCAAGTAAACTATTATTCATTCCTTACTAACGATAGGACAACGAATCAAAGACAACATCGATTATTCGTAGGAAGTCAATTGAACATGCAAAGAATAGGTTT
Organism: Rhododendron griersonianum; assembly: GCA_018127125.1. Classification (NCBI taxonomy): domain Eukaryota; kingdom Viridiplantae; phylum Streptophyta; class Magnoliopsida; order Ericales; family Ericaceae; genus Rhododendron; species Rhododendron griersonianum. Next base: position 35,260,748 of record CM030797.1, read on the forward strand.
GGAAGTGTCCAAAAGGGTTTAGAAGCGATCGGGGGTCGATACGGTCGAAAGAGAACAAAACAGCAAAATGGTTGTGCAGAGGGGAGGGGATCAATCCCTCCCTCATCAGGGATCGATCCCTGTAGTCACTAGAGCATGGCAAATCAAAGGGGGATCGATCCCTAGGCGATTACGGGCGATTTCTACAGTTTTCAGACAGCTTTCAAATGAACTAAAGGAGACGATCAAAACTCAATTTTCACACCATATCAACATATAAACACATAAAAGAGATAAAGAAGTCTCTACCTCGCGACAATAACCAAGATATAAGCTATTGGAGCAAGCCCTAGCTTCCTTGAACTTCAAAACTCCAATTCAAGCTTGACCGAAGGAATTTCAAGCTCAAGGACACGATCGGAAGGTCAGAGGGAGATTAATCTTTGAGGGTTTTAGAGAGATTTAGTGGATTTTTGAGTAGGAGGAGGGAGAGAGAGATATTGGATGAGAGAGAGATAGACGTGAGGGAGAGAGAGAAACAAATGGATGAAAATGATTCCCTATTACACACACCCACTATATATATACTCCCATATCTTTTTATCACACTTATACCCCCTCAAGTCTCAATTTCTTCATTCTAGTCCTCAATTCAATTAACCATATTCTTTCTTAATTAACCATTTAATAAACATTCCAATAATTAAAATTATTTGGGTCTCTACAATCTATCCACCTTAGTGACAAAGTCAGAGAAAAACTAGATGCTAAGTCACTGAATTGCACGTTCATTGGGTATGGTGGCAATGAGTTTGGTTATCATCTCTGGGATGAGAAAAACCGGAAGATAATCAGAATCCGGGATGCCATATTCAATGAGTTGGTGCTATACAAGGACAAAGATAGCAAACAATGTAGTGGGAGTTCTACTGAGAGCCGCGAAGGTCCCACGAGAGTGGTCCCGCGAGATGAAGGACTTGAGTACTTTAGTTTGGAAGATCTTCCAGAAAGCAGTGGGGATGAGTCGGGATCTAACCGAACAGATGAGGCAGTCTTGCGGACAGAGTCTGGGGCTAGAGGTGTCAAACGGGCCGGGTCGGCATGGCACGCACGGGCACAACACGGTTAAATGTGGCACGGCACGGGCAAGGGCACGGTCATGCCCTTGCACGGCACGATACGACACGGTCTTAGTGAGCACGTGGACGGGCACGGGTACGGTCTTGGCCGGGCACGGCACGGCACGACACGACACGATTTTAGTGGGCACGTGGACTGGCACGGGGCACGGACGTGGGCGGGCACGGCACGGGCACGGCACGGAAGTTGGCCTGGCACGGCACGACACGGCACGGTTTTAGCCGGGCACGGGCACGACACGGTAGTTGAACGGGCACGGCACGGCAGGACACGGGTTTGACGGGCACGGCACGACACGACACGGGTTTGACGGGCACGGGCACGGCATGAAAATTTGGCCTGGCACAACACGACACGGGCACGGAATGTGGACGGGAACGGCACGACACGACACAGTTCTAGTCGGGCACGGGCACGAGCACGGGCACAGGAAAAAAAAAATTAAATAAGCCAAATGACTTTTTTTAATTTATAAAAAAAAACTAAACAATTTCTATTTGGTAAAAAATATTTGATTACCTTTACAACTAAGATATTTAGTTATAAAAAAAACTATTTCTTAAAAAAAAATCATGTTTTTAAAAAATCATTTTTTTACCTTTAAAAAATTATCAATTTTTATTCGGTAACAAATATTTATTTTGTTTTTGTTAGTGAATAGGCTTTGGACAATTGGTTTATAAATTTAACATTACAAGATAACAAGTAAAATTATAAAAACTTATCAAAATATTTATGGTGCAAGAGTAATTTAATACGAAAGGAAATGTGCAAGAGTCGTATATCCGGATATCCCTAGATCTAACGAGAAATAAAAAAAAATCTCAAACAAAAAATGAGAAAGAAATACATAGTAAAAATAAGTTAAAAAAACAAGAGAATTGGGCGTCGATGGGGATCGAACTCTGCCTGACTGAGGTTATAACTACTTCAATGACCACTGAACCAGAAGGATGACTTGTACATCTTTGGGAAACGTTTTATACTTATAATCTATTTTAATTTTTTTGTTTTTGGTTGCCCCAAGTTGGAGGGTTGCCCAAACCCGAGAGCTTGCGGGACTTACCCCGGGGCCGGCCCTTGTCACGACACGGCACTACACGGTTCTAGCCAGGAACGGCATGGCACAGGCACGAGCACGGAAGTAGGACGGGCATGGCACGACACAACATCGAGATGTAGATTCATTAATATGAAATTTTTTGTTATGTGCGATCAAATATATAACGATAACCAATTTACTTCATGTTTTGCACGAGTGATATAATCACTCCCACGTAAAAGGTAGACGGTTTCGATTTTCAAAAAACAGCTCGGGCGGCCCTCAAGTGATGCATTATCGGACTTTAACGCCTTTGGAAACACCGAATGTGTTCCGATCACATGGTTTCTGACCTCCGATTATCACCTATTTAGGAGAGAATGATAAATTTGATAAGATCTTAAATCGTAACGGTTTAGATCAAACATTCGAAAAAATCAGTTTGCAGCTACCTTTCAAATCTATACATCCAACTTATTTGGTTCTAAACCAATGTATTCCGCTATAGTCCAATGTACTCTAGCCACACGATTGCGACACAACTATGACAATCCATACCGTTCATTTTGTTATTATTGGTGTTTTAATCACTCTCGCAAAATTTCGGGTCTATTGGGTTTTGAAAGCCCTTTCATCGGGACGTAGATTCATTAATAGAATTTTTTTTCTTATGTGCGATCAAGTATATAACGATAACTAATTTATTTCATTTTTTGCACGAATGATATAATCACTCTCACATAAAAGGTAGACGGTTTTGATTTTCAAAAAACACCTCGGGCGGTCCTCGAGTGGTGCATTGTAGGACTTTACGAGAATTTTTCTTCATTGAGTGCATATGGATTATGGTGCGACTGTTGCACATGATCACACACTAGTATAAATAGAAAGAGATGAGGGCGCGAGAGCCCTAGCAGCCCACTCTCTTCTCTCGGTCTCTCTCTCACAGTCTCACTGACTCACTCTCATCTCAACGTCTCTCTGACTCTTTCAACGCCTCTCTCTCTCTTTCTCCCTATCAAGAACCCCAGGACTCTCCTCTGTAGCTAGCTCTGTCTTCCGTTCAAGCTGATTCCCAGATACAAATATCGCCCATTTTCAAGTTTCCTTTCTCATTTTTAGTTTCGACATGTTATTTTCTGTAATATATGGCCAACATTTGTCGACAACAATTTGGATTCTCATTGCCATTCATCTTCAGCCAAGTTTCGGATATGGTGGTAAAATTACACCCAGTTTTAGGCCCCATTTTTCATACTTTCTGGTGACGTTTCTAAATTATAGAGTTTTTCTTGTGGGTGCAACTGTGCAGGCAATCTCTTTAAGGACCTTGTTGGAAGTGCATATTATGTAGCTCTTGAAGTATTGCGTCGAAGTTATGGAGTTGAGGCTGATATATGGAGTGCTGGTGTGATATTATACATATTACTTAGTGGGGTCCCACCTTTTTGGGGAGGTAAGTTTTGTTGTCTTTTACATTCTCTTTTCTCTTTTCTACCTACTAAACATAATGGAATTTCGGAACTTTGATAAGTACCATCTTATTACAAATTTCCTTTGTTGCTTCCATCATGTTCTTAGTGGGCCAGTAACATAGTTGAAGGATTGTTACAATCAGATAAAGTCTTGGATGTTCTAGATAGATTCTAACAGAGGAAGAAAAAATCTGGGGGAAGATGGTTGAGTAAAGTTTAGCCTAAAGTTTATTTTTATGCTTCATTAGGAGTGCCTCATGACATTGCTATTTTTTTCTGAGCAGTAAGCTTTTATTTAGTTGCAATCTTGTCATTCTTATTACTTTTCTTTACCCTCAGAAAATGAACAGGGTATCTTTGATGCTGTTCTACAGGGAAATCTTGATTTTGCATCTGATCCTTGGCCATCCATATCCAGTAGTGCCAAAGACCTTGTTAAGAAGATGCTGTAGAGCGATCCTAAAGAAAGGCTTTCTGCAATTGAAGTATTGAGTAAGTTTCAACGCGGAAGGATTTTTTAGAGTTTACAATGACATAGCCCCTAGGCGGCTATGGAACCAATACAGAATAGGAGGGAGATGTTCCTTATTTTTTGGGTAGGAGGTTAGAGGGCAGTTATACAATGCGCATCAATATGCCCTAAGCTCCCAAGACCCAGACAAGTCATTAAAGAGCAATTTGCTGTAGGCCTTGAGCAATGCAATTGATAGTTATCTGTATTTTGTCAATTACACATTGGGTCACTTTCTTCATACAGTAAAGTTGCTTGGCCTTTCTTTATTTCACTGTTGTGAGTTTACACTTTACAGTAATGAAAACATCATAGGGAGTTAAAGGTTTAGCATTACTTTTTAAGTTTGACCCTGCCCATTCTATTTTGATGGCATGCCAACACCTTTACCATGACTATAATGGATTTTGTGTCATGAGAACATTAACCAGTTACGACATGCTTACGAGACGTAGAGTAATTGTTGCCACTGTCAATTTGTTCTGTCCTTGTTTAGGGTCCAAAACTGTTTGTTTTGCCTCGCAAAATAAGAACTATCTGATTATTGAATTATATGCCAATAGAAATTTTCAACAAGAGACCTAACAGGACAATGAAAAACAAATAATGGAGTTTCTTTTTTATGTTTATAACTGTTCTCTTCTGTTGAGTAGATGTGTTACTTCTGCATAATGCATGGCCACAACTTTCTACTTGCTTCATGATTTGTAATATGGGTAGCATACTTAAATTTGAAAAGTTGCAATATCACTCTTATGTGCACTCCAATATGCCATTACAAGGCATCATACTTGGTTTGAATTGACAATATAGATGGTAAATATACTGATTATATAGAGTTGATTCAAATTCCCGGTCAGAAGTATCAAGAAATGCATCTTTAACATTCCACGTTGTATGAAGTGGGAAATTTGTTGAAAAAATTGTACAATCTGTGGATAGAAACTGAAAGCTCAATGAACTGTATGGATGCAGATCATCCATGGATCAGAGAAGATGGAGATGCATCTGATAAACCTATTGATATTGCTGTCTTAAGTAGAATGAAGCAGCTCCTTGCAATGAACAAACTCAAAAAAGTAGCACTAAAGGTAGGATTGAGAGTATCTTCTTGTTTCTTGCTGTTCCTACTTATTTGTGGAACTTTATTTTATTAGGTCGGGTTTTGGTTCTGGTTAAACTTGCGGAGTTTAATTAGGGTATCTTCCTTGCACTTCTAGGTCATTGCAGAAAATCTTTCTGAAGAAGAGATCGTTGGCTTTGTTAAACTTGCCACATTAGCTAATTGTTTAAGGTAATTTTGCAAAATAGTACTGCACTAGTGGATTGGAAATGTCATTTTTGGACCTTTTGGCATTGTTGGTAGGATATATAGATTTGACAGAATAAAACCCACGGCACGACACACGAATAAGGACCGGCACGGCACAACAAAAAAAGCACAGCACGACACAACCCGACAAGCCCGACCCGACAAAAAGGGCATGGCCCGACCCGACAAAAAGGGCATGGCACGACCCGACAAAAAGGCACGGCACGATCCGACCCGACAAAAAAGGCACGGCATGATCCGACCCGACAAAAAAGGCACGGCACGACGGGGCACGATTAATTAATCGGGCACGACACAACACGATTTAAAAAAGGCACGGCCCGACACGATTTAAGTAAATGGGCCCGCGGCCCGGCCCGGCCCAATTGAAAAATGACACGACACGACACGATTTAAGTAAATGGGCACGGCACGGTACGACACGATTGAAAATGGCACGGCACGGCACGACACGATTTAAGTAAATTGGCACGGCACGACACGGCTGGCACGGAAGTTGAATGGCACGGCACGGCACGGCACGCACGTTTGACACCTCTATCTGGGGCAGTTCCAGAGACAGGGTCTAGCTCACCAGCTGTCACGGTAAGGAGATCAACCAGGGTACCCAAACCTAATCCAAAATACATTTAATTGTTGGATTACTTGCTTTTGACAGATAGCGGGGGGAACCATCTTGCTATGACAAGGCTTTACACGTTAGTGACACTGTGAAGTGGGGACATGCTATGCAAGAGGAGATGGATACTCTTCACTCGAATATGACTTGGGAGTTGGCCAAGTTTCCCGCGGGGAAGAAGGCACTACAGAACAAGTGGGTATACCGCGTCAAGCAGGAGAGCGATGGCAACAAGAGGTTTAAGGCCAGATTGGTTGTGAATGACTTCCAACAGAAAGAAGGGGTTGATTTCACGGAGATTTTTTCCCTAGTTGTGAAGCTGACCACTATCAGTATGGTATTGAGTTTGGTGGCTGCAGAAAACCTCTACCTTGAGCAGTTGGATGTTAAAACTGCGTTTCTTCCTAGTGACTTGGATGAAGAAATCTACATGAAGCAGCCTGTCGGCTTCATTGAGAAGAGCAAGGAAGAAATGGTATGCAGACTCAAGAAGAGTCGATCTGTATGGGTTGAAACAGGTTCCCAAACAGTGGTACAAGAAGTTTGACAGTTTCATGCAGGGCAGCGGCTATGTGAGGTGCCACGCGGATCACTGTTGCTACCTTAAATGATGTAAGGCGAGCTACGTAATCTTACTACTCTACATAGATGATATGCTTGTAGCGGGGTCCTATTTAAGCGAGATAAACAGGTTGAAGCAATAGTTGGTAGCAGAGTTTGCTATGAAAGATTTAGGTGCAGCGAAGCAGATACTTGGGATGAGGATCAGCAGGGACAGAACTCAATGGGTCTTGAAGTTGAGTCAAGCTGAGTATATTGAACGGGTTCTGGAAAAGTTCAATATGCAGAACGCCAAGGCAATTGGCGCGCCTCTGGGAAGTCAGTTTAGACTTTCTGACGTGCAGTCTCCAAAGACAGATGCTGAGAAGGAGCACATGGCCAAGGTATCATATGCCTCGACCATTGATAGTCTGATGTACGCGATGGTCTGCACGATGGTCTGCACGCGGCCGGACATCACGCATGCAGTGGGAGTTGTGATCAGGTTTGTAAGCAATCCGGGGAAGCAGCATTGGGAAGTTGTAGAAGTTGTCAAATGGTTACTGAGGTACCTCCGCGGGTCCGCGGATGTATCGCTGTGTTTTGGGAGAGCAGATTCGGTGGTGAGAGGATATGTGGATGCAGATTTCGCGGGTGATCATGATACAAGGTGAAGCACCACAGGTTATGTTTGCACTTTGGGATCAACAGTAGTGAGTTAAGTCTCGCGTCTGCAGAACTTGGTAACTTTATCCATGATAGAAGCTAAGTATGTAGCAGTCACGGTGTGGGCTCCCCGACCAAAATTCGAGAGTCGCCACCTGGATTTTTAAAGATGGATGATCCGAGAAACCGAGAGCTTGTTTTAGATAAGTGATAAGGCTTTTAATCTAGCGAAAACCTTGAAAATCTTGGGTTCGGGAGCCACGTTACGAACATAAAAGGTTTTGTTGAAAAAGCACCCCGCTCGTCTGACACGGAGTCGGTGTCTACTTAGCATTTAAAAAGGGGGATTTAAAATCATTTGGAAATATTAACTTTGATAAAACACAAAAGCAAGTAACAGGTGCAATTTTAAAATGCTATTATGATGTAGAAAAATGAAGTGAATGATTTACTATGATAAGGATGTATGTAAAGATGTATCCTGTGAATAAGACCAGGGAGCAACGTGATAGAATATAATGCCGCACGACAGTATATTACGCCGCACGGTATAACCACTAACCCGTGCAGTATATTACTCGGCATAACCCAGGATAACTTTTGAATTTGTACCACAAAGTGAATCTTAGTCTTGAAAAATGATCTTACATGCTCCGAGTTTCTGAAAACAGTTTATGGAGCCCTTTTCATTCACTTTTGTCGTATCAGACCATATTAAAAACCGTTTCAGAACATTTAGGGATTTTATCAATGTTCAAAAATAATTTTTAATATGAGAAACTCTCCTGGGATATAGCTTCACAGTTTTCAGACATCCTCTACTTCTTAGAGAAAATAGAGTAAAGAATAATGAACAGAGCAACAAGGAGGTATACACAATAATAGAAAATGCCACACGACATAGAAATAAGACAGCGCCATTTTACCAGAACACCGTGCGGGGTTTCATTCTCATATTTCGCAAAATTCCTTCATTTTCATGCAATAAAGTGAGCTATTAGCTTAAGGAACAAGCCAGCGTTCATTTTGAGCACCGAAAACAATTTTATTAGACTTTCAGCTGTAGACACCTCCCAAATGGGGCATTGCCATACAGATTGATCGTTGCTGTTTGATTGGTTGTTTGCTTTGTAAACCAGGATCGCAGACATTCCCATGGCTAGATTCATCGCCACGCGATAACGGTAATCATCAAAACAGAGTCGCCACCTAGTTTAAGAAAACTAGGAAAAACAGATAGAGATTCTGGGCACGGGAGCCAAAGGTACAATGAGGGGAAGGTTTTAGGCACCCCTCTCTACCCAGCCATGAGACTGGCCCATAATTATTTGACATATGATTAACTCATGCTTTGTTTTAATTTTAAACACATAAACTGATTAATTAGCCTTTAAACAATTAAATGGTGAGCCAAGACGATAGATAAAACATGCATCAGAAAGCAAGAAACAAAACAAACTGTCCCAGGGAGATGGATCCCGCGGCCGGTGAATGGATGTCACGGCCGAGGGATCCTCCTGCATTGATGTATCGGCCGATGGATCGAAGATCCGACCGATGTTCTTCCTCACACCAGATTATACGACTAACAGATAATCAATAGCTACAATTAAGCGTAAAAGCATAAAGTAAATTGAACCAGAGGCCCCTGGGCCTCACCACCTTGATCCCTCAGTAGCTTGATTGCTTCGGATTAAGGGTGATTGACTGATTGCTTTTTGAAACCCTAGGGTTAGGGTTTGAACTTTGGGGTTTGGATCATCAGATTGTGGCTGCCTTCGGGAGGTTGGGGCATTTGTAAAGGGGATGTGAGGGTGTATTTTTGCACAATTTCGTGGCTGATGAGGGTGTGTGAACTTATCAATTTCGGAACCCAAGGGTCCCTTTATATAGGCATAGGGATGACACATCTCAACCAATCAAAACACACGATTGGAATTGGAGTTATAAGGTGATACAAACTCTTTAAGGCAATCCCTAAACGTAGCCCGAATGCATCGGAAAAAGGTCGCTAGGGTTTTGTGATCGGATCAAACAATTGACAGAACATTCCAGAATCTGGAAAATAGACGATCTGGCGGCCGAGCAAAGGATCTGGCGACCAAAGAATTGATGTTGCGACCGAGGAATGGACCTCGCGGCCGGCTAATTGATCTCTCAGAGAGATTTTCAAGCAACAGGCTTCACGGGTGAAGAAATGATGTTGAGGCCGTGAGATCTATGTCACGGCCGACAGATGGATTCTCCTAAGATACTGTATTTCTGTCTGAAAGGCTATTTGGCTCTGGATTGGGTCCTCTAAGTGGCTAAAAGTTCTTACCGAAAGTCCTAAGGTTCATGATAAATCAATCAGCAATCACTATATCCATATCTTCATCGGGATGGTCCCCAAAGTGGGACTTGAAATAATCGTTAGGCTAAATTGGGGTGTCTACAAATGCCCCTCTTTGACTGAACTTAGACGGATCGCGAGACATGTTTAAGTAAGAGTCAAAGCTGTAAAAGCAACTCAATTTGGTCCAACCACTATTCCAAGGGGTTTTTGAAAAAGGTTTTAGTTATGGTCGGACCAGGAGGCTACCTACGTATTCCACAAGGGAAATTCAGACTAACCGCAGTTCGGAAGGGCAATAAAGAAAAAGAAAAAGTTTGGAGGGTTAGAAACAGAAGACGTACCTTCGGGCTTAAAAAACCATAGTGCAACGTACCTGGGTTGAGCTAGGATTTTGGGGGAGGATAGTTGAAGGAGCGCGGGGCTGCCGGGGAAATTTTTGCGGAGAGCGTCCTTAGTATTTTGGGGTAGATCAATACACGGCAGGTGAGTCATTTGCTTTTCTTGATCATCCTGACTTTGACTGAGGGGAGCTCGGTGGAGTAGCCTATCCTTGCGAATGAGCTTGATGGAATTAATGTAATTGGGTGGAATCTAAGCCATCTGCTGAGGATGAATCGGACGCCGATTTTGAGATATTGGAGGCACGAGGCTGGTAACTGGAGCACGGAGCGTCGAGTTGAGGGAACCGAGGCGCGGAACCGGTTGTATTCAGAATTGACATGTTTCATGGGAGAGAGATGCAAAGTGTGTATATGATGATGATGATGGTTAGATATGAACAGATATGATGATGGTGATGTAATTGATGCAGACTCGATGTGATAGTGATGATGCAATGTGCACGGGCCCGTGCGTGTGTGTTTGATTTAAACGTAGAGCTTCTTTCAAGTTCTGGACTTGAGCATTCAAAGCGTAGAGCATAGAGCTCGAGCATTCGGACGGCAGAGTCCGAGCATTCAAAGTATAGGCTTTGAGCATCCAGTACACAGTGGTTGGGCATTCAGAGCGTAGAGCCTGAGCATTTAAAGTATAAACTTTAAGCATTCGAACATAGAGTTCAAGCATCCAGTACGCAGTGGTTGAGCATTCAAGCGTAGAGCTTGAGCATTCAAGTATGGAACTTGAGCATCCAGTACAAAGTGGTTGGGCATTCGAAGAGCTTCGAGCATTTAAAATGTTGGATTTTGAGCATTCAAGCGTAGAGCTTGGGAACAGATGATAACTTGTTTGATTGGTTACGGCGTGGAGCCTGTTGGGATAGCGGGCATAGAGCCGCTGAGATTAGAGCTTTTGAGTATTCCATCTTCCACGGGGTTTGATTTGTTCCTCATGCTTGGGATGCTTCCAAGGCTAGTTTCCACATGCTCGAGATTGTCCCCAAGGCTAGTTCTGAGTATATTCCACGTGCTCGGGATTGTCCCCAAGGCTAGTTCTGGCCACATTCCTCTTGCTAGATTCAACCACATTCCATTTGCTAGATTCAGCCACATTCCACTTGCTCGGGAATATCCCCAAGGCTAGACTCCACGTGCTTGGGATGCCCCCAAGGCTAATCTTGATTATTTTCGACATGCGTGGAAGTGCCTCCAAGGCTAGTTCCGACTATATGCCATAAGACTTGTTAAATACTTTGGGTAAAATTTGTTGGCCGTTATTGCCTTTAGAGATTTCCATCACCTCTTCAAACCTGGTGCCATGGAAAGTTCCATTGCCTCGACTGATGGGGTGATCCACACATACGCTCTAGGAGATTTCCATCGCCTCCTTTAGCAAATTTAACTTGTTTTGAGAGATTTCTACCGTCTTTGTTGATGAGGTGATCCTTATGTACGCCTAGGAGATTTCCTTCGCCTCCTTGTTAGGTAGATTTCCATCGCCTTTACTAACAGGATGCCTTCCCGAGGCTGAATGCTTTCTGGACGACCCAAACGTCTTCTGGTGGCTAAATGCTTTATGCAAGCTGGCAACACAAATGCCTTCTGGAGGGCTTTTAGCAACACGGATGTCCTTTTTTGGAGGATTTTAGCCACACCAGATGCCTTCTAAAGGGCTAAAGTGTGCACTAAGTTATTGTAAGCTTTACACAGGTGCTCTTTCTTGTTGGCATGTTCACTTAATGCATGAAGTGGAAGTCGCAGGATTGTTTCGCTGGCCTAGAAGTGGCGAGGTTGCTTAGCTTCAAGATATGAGCTCGAGGCGGCTAAAGTAAGCGCTGCACTATTGGGATGGGATCTGCTAAGCGTGAGGTTGTGCATATGGTGAGGCCTGAGTGTAGAGTTGCTTGGAATTTTTTAATGACAAGAAGCTAGACAAGGCCACGAATACGATAAGGCATGTGCACGGGGTTGCTGAAGAGTGAGTGCGAGGCTTCTGAGTGATGAAGGCAGAACTGCTGACATGGAAATAGAAGCGTGGAACATGGATTCACGGAGTTTTGAGTGCGAAGCCACTTAAGATGTAAGCTCGGAACTGCTGACATGGTGCTAACTGTAGAGTTTGCTCAAAACTAGCTACGAGGCTCCCTTCCAGCTTCTTTGACTTGGCTCCATCGGTCATAGACACAAGATTTGACGCAGCCTACAGCTTGCATTTTCTTTCGGTTTCAAAGAGTGATCGCGAGGACCAAAATCCTGCTTTAGCATTTCGATGTCGAGAGGGTCCATCGCAGCCTGCAATCCACATTTGAATAGTTTAGAAAGCAACATGGATAAGAAAACATGCAACAAATTTGGAATCGACCATGGGCCGAAATCCTTTTATACTGACTGCTAGGGGCAAGGCCACCACACTGTTAAGGACCCTAGTTCAAACTTTGAACCATTTTGGGTGACATGATTTGCAACGTGACATATATGCATATTCAATGTTTAGGAAGGAATAGAAGCCCCCTGTTTAGGCAATGAATGCCTAACTCCAATTCAACTATGCATAACTAATTGCCCCTAGCATGGAGACACGCAGTGTATGAATGCAATTCTTCTCTTGCTGCTTGGCAGAGGTTTTTGGCATGCTCTTGACAGTGCCATATGACAGTCCCTCATGAAAAGGGTTAAAGCACTGGTGCTTCTTCTAGAATGTGGCATCTTCTAGACTGAACTCTTCGAAGGCGTATCTTTTCATTGCCCTTTACTTCCTACCTGCAAAATTGTTAGCAAACCATGCATATCAACTAAGGGCGAGACAGTTTCACACTTGCTCCCCCTGATGATGGTCATGATGATCATGCTTAAATACCATTGCTGAGGGTCGATGAATTTCGTTTGAAAACATTTTGCTGATAACAACAATACTCTTGCTTGAAATAAGAGCTCCTCATGCTTGGAGTTAGTGATATGCAACCAAAGTGACTACTTCCTCTAGCCATTTTTAGGGTCAAGAGATAAGTGCATATGACAGTTTGATGATGACATGTAATGCATTTTGAGCATCTCAACTTTCGTGTATTTCAGCCAATGCTTCTCTTTGATCTAGGGAGACCAACACTGCTGAAAATATTGTTTGACCTAGGGCCCATCTAGCTACACTCCTCATGAAATGAGAAACTCTTTTTTATCTCCTCGAAAGTTTGTAAAAGCAATTGTGCTTGTGTTGCTGTGTCAAAAATGTTTAGGATAAAATTTGAAAACTTTTCCTTGAGGATTTCAAAATCATACCATTCTATCAATCATGCTCCATATCCATACCACTCAAATTGCCATGAGACATAGCTTCACAAACCCATGCCCCTAGTCATTTTAGGTGAGGTCATTGTTTTGAGTCAATCGTCATGAGTTGGATTGTTAAGCAGCTATCCTCACAGGAGGTTGGATACTTCTGAGAGGAGAATGGAGGAAGGCCTAGTCGTGCCCCTTATCCCATATGAATCTTCATGATGTGTACTTTACCAAAGTGATACGTACCTCATGATGTTGCTTATCGCGTCACTTTTCCACACTAGTTATGCCCCTAGTGCCTAGGACCCTGCTGCTAAGTCGTGTTCCTCAATCTGAGAGGACTTTGTTATGGACCATAATGTAGGCTTAGGATTTTGGTTTAAGAAAAGAAATGGATGTAAAGGCTCAAACCTAACTTCTACTCACGCTTGGGTTTTAAAAGCTAGTAGCCATCTTCAACATTCTTATCAACTCTTGTTGCCTCTTGTCTCACTTTGTGTGAAAGAGTTATTTTCTTCAAAATGTCCTTTGTATGGATTGAAAGAAATGTTTCCTTCAAAATGTCCCTTGTATGATGGGGTGCTCATTTTTCCTATTGATTTTTCTTTCATCTTTCCTTGTATTTTTTTTGTTTGCCCCAGTGTAGGGGATGGCTGCCTAGCAGGCTTTTCAAAGAAATTATCCAGAGGCTCAACGTGGCTAGCAAAGGATAAGTGTTTGGATGGATGAAATGAATGCCTCTCTTCATTTTGAATCATATGACAAAGTGACAAGGATCCTAGCCAAGAGATTAAGAGCTTTGATGTTTAACAAAGTGGATTTCCTAAGATTGAGGACAATCCTTTGAGACACATAGTGGATGCATGGCTGATTTCTCACTTTGTTCGTGCTCTAACTTTTGCCTAGACCGCCCTTGCGGGTTTTCAATCTAGTGAGCTCATCTTTTTTTTTTCTTTTTTTCTTCATCTTTCTTCTCTTTTCTTCCTTCTCCTCTTTCCTACAGCATGATTTGCTTACAAGTGATCTATTGTGAGGATGCAGAAATGTTTCAACTCCTTCTCAGCTCAACAAAAATGATGCGGGTCATAGTTTTGAAAAATTCATTTTTGACAACTCGAGTGATTTATGATGCATTTTAAAAAGATATCATGAGATCACTTTGAAATCCCTAAGGATTGTTTTCAACATTTAGCGTTACCATGAACATTCCATAGCAGCAACTTAGCATAATAGAAAACATTTTCAAAATTGTGGCCGACCATAAGGTGCCTACGTATCTCAAAAAGAGAATCAGGCCATTCGTGGTTCAAGTCCGAGGAGACTTTCAATTTAGGTTCACATTTCATGCTAGGTGCAACAAGTGGACTTACGACCCAAAATAAACTCAAGACATAGACCTTTTTAAAAAATAAACAGATACGGACTAAAGCAGTAGCCAAAACTAGCTAGATAAGACTCCTCAAAAGATTGACTCATAGCCTAAGACGTGACAGGCCTGGATGTTGCTGCTGCCCGGTGATCAAACTCAATTGGATCAATCTTCTCTTGATCGATGAGGTCTTGGATTGCGTTCTTGAAAGCCCCGCATTCTCTGATAGAGTGACCGGCCATTTACTTGGTGGTACTTGCAATACCCTCCACTTTTTTGTATAAAGTTAGGAAATTTTGGCTGTAACGGCTTCAATACCCCTTTTGCTTCCAAGATGCAAAACACCTTTTCCAAGTTCATTCCAAGAGAAACAAATTTTCTCTTTTGCTTGTGGTTGAGATGAGATCCTACCAGTTCATCATTACTGTTGCTCATGTTCATCTTACAGCTACTTTTCTCTTTGAGAGATTTTTGGTTTAGATCGATGGTATCGAGAAGAAGTTGCTTCTCATGTTGCTACTGCAGATCATCCACCACCATTTCAATTTGGTTGTCCTTAGCGGGATAAGTTTCTCTCTGAGTTGCCCTTTTCATCCATCTAGTAGGGGGAGGTGGAGGTGGAGCTTGTGGAGGACTTCTTTGCAAACTGTGAACAATGGTGGCTAGGGCAGCCACTGATTCAACCAATACATTAACTTTAGCAGCTAGAGATTCAATCTTCTTGTCAGCCATCGCTGTCACGTCTAAGACCAAACCCAGAATTTAGGAAAAGCAAGAACTTAGTTACGCTCAAGTTGAGATGTCCAAAACCAAGTGTCTATGCAATGCACACATCAAACACTCTTATTGCCCTTAAAATGCAAATCTAGCATGATGGGGGGCTTAACCAAATGATATTCGATGTTGGCACGTGATCATGCAATGTGCTATGAGAAGAAATGAGGGTGATGGACTCCTCTTTTGATTTAGTCCCCTGCATGGTTAGAGAAAGGTAAAGAAAATGATATACATAGCACCATAGTTACTTTCACAGATTTTGGATGAGTCATGCATAGCAATTCGTGTGCATGCATCGGATATCATAGACAGCCAGCAATTTTTGATATGGATGATTCTCAAAACTCGTTGCTTACAAATATTGCATGACACTTAAGACCCTACTTCCAAGCCAGTCCACACTATAAGATAGACCGAAAAAGCTAAGCAAATGACTACAACGGAGAGTAGACTCAGAGTTCACCGCTATGCTAGCGGTTATTTGTATGTTCCACCTTACACAACTTTTAGTTTTAAGGAAAACTTGTTATATGAGGATTATCATCAGGCATTAAAATTTTTTGAAAGTTTTTCTCTTTTAATTCTTGGTTAGAGAAGATTCCTTTACTCCACACAATGCTACCATGATCTTCTACTAGCTTTAGATTATTCTTTCAGCAAATATTTTTCAAAACTCATTTTCACCAAAGCACATCGGGGTTGATCTTTCAACAAGTTTTTTTTTTCTTTTCTTTCTCTTTCTCAAAATATGATTGAGGTAATTGGGATCCACATGATTACTTGCTAGCACATTGGCAAACTCCTAAATCTTACCGGCTCGTTGCAGTAAGCATGCTCAAACTTTTGAATTTTGAAAGATGGGTTACTAGGCCAATTTGAAAATAGGAATCAAAGTCCTAAACTTGTCATGTTGAATCATCCATTTGAGTATTGCCACTTCTATCGATAATTTCCTCAATTTTGCATGCCATCACCCATAACCTACTCTTCCACTTCGCACTCCTCCTTTCTCTCGGCCTTTCAAAGCAGAGATTGCTAGAGCCAATTCGATTTCCGGCGGGCGGCTTACGTTAACTGTCGTTGTTTGATGTTGCTTTAGAAATCTATGCTTCGTGGTGCTTCAAGCGAAGTAGGAGTAGGAAGTAAGTAGTGGTGCTTTCAACTTACCAAAAACATACCTTACAAGCAATGCTAAGCCGCAGCGCTCAACTATAAAGACTTAGAGTTATGGCTCTTAGTTCAAGTCCCAACCCTTCTGCACTGAAAGTGAAGTTACAACAACATATATAAGGTGTGAGGAAGAACTTCTAGAAAAGATGCAAGTAGATCCCTAACCTGCCGGATCCTGACTTATTTTGATAGGTTCTATGGCTTTCTAACACATGTAAGGTTTGGGTAGTCTCAAAGGTGCTCCGTTGTTAAAGGGCACCAATCTTCTTACCAACCCATCATAGGCGGCAATCAGGTGATCCCCTTTTTGATATACCACTAGGTACAAATGACTGTGCAGTTTGCTGAAACCCCTAACATAGCCCGTGACATGCCGAGGTATTAGGTGAACTCAACGAGGTTGCCCGCTCGATGCATATGATAAAAGATTTAAACAAAGCATGTGTTAGTCTTATGTCGAATGTTCTGGTTATGGCTCTCTAGTCCCCAGCGGAGTCTCCAAAAACAGTAGACACCTCCCAAACGGGGCATCGCCATACAGATTGATCGTTGTTGTTCAATTGGTTATTTGTTTCGTTAACCAGGATCGCGAACATTCCCATGGCTAGGAACATCGCCACGCGATAACGGTTATCATCAAAACAGAGTCGCCACCTAGTTTAAGAAAATTAGGAAAAACAGATAGAGATTCTAGGCACGGGAGCCAAAGGTACAATGAGGGGAAGGTGTTAGGCACCCCTCTCTACCCAGCCGTGAGACTGGCCCATAATTATTCGACATATGATTAACTCATGCTTTGTTTTAATTCTAAACACATAAACTGATTAATTAGCCTTTAAACAATTAAATGGTGAGCCAAGACGATAGATAAAACATGCATCAAAAAGCAGGAAACAAACCAAACTGTCCCAGGGAGATGGATCCCGCGGCCGGTGAATGGATGTCACGACCGAGGGATCCTCCTGGATTGATGTATCAGCCGATGGATCGAAGATCCGACCGATGTTCTTCCTCACACCAGATTATACGACTAACAGATAATCAAAAGCTACGATTAAGCGTAAAAGCAGAAAGTAAATTGAACCAGAGGCCCCTTGGCCTCACCACCTTGATCCCTCAGTAGCTTGATTGCTTCGGATTGAGGGCAATTGACTGATTGCTTTTTGAAACCCTAGGGTTAGGGTTTGAACTTCGGGGTTTGGATCGTCGGATTGTGGCTGCCTTCGGGAGGTTGGGGCTTTTGTAGAGGGGATGTGGGGGTGTACTTCTGCACAATTTCGTGGCTGATGAGGGTGTGTGAACTTATCAATTTCGGAACCCAAGGGTCCCTTTATATAAGCATAGGGATGACACATCTTAACCAATCAAAACACACTATTGGAATTGGAGTTATAGGGTGATACAAACTCTTTAAGGCAATCCCTAAACGTAGCCCGAACGCATCGAAAAAAGGCCACTAGGGTTTTGTGATCGGATCAAATGATTGACAGAACTATCCAGAATCTGGAAAATAGACAATCTTGTGGCCGAAGAATTGATGTTGCGGCCGAGGAATGGACCTGGCGGCCGGCTAATCGATCTCTCATGGAGATTTTCAAGCAACAGGCTTCACAAGTGAAGAAATGATGTTGAGGCCGTGAGATCTATGTCACGGCTAACAAATGGATTCTCCTAAGATACTGTATTTCTGTCTGAAAGGCTATTTGGCTCTGGATTGGGTCCTCTAAGTGGCTAAAAGTTCTTACCAAAAGTCCTAAGGTTCACGAGAAGTCAATCAGCAATCACTGTATCCATATCTTTATCGGGATGGTCCCCAATGTGGGACTTGAAATAGTCGTTAGGCCAAATTGGGGTGTTTACATCAACTCACTTTGTCACATGAGAATATGTTTGAAACCCTTGTAAAACAAAGACCAATCTGGAAACAAAGATGAAAATACCTCACGGTATTACAAAATGTCGTGCGATGTTTAAAACATCTCGCACGGTATTTTGTAACCCGTCAGTGTTCTAATTTTGGTTTGCGTTTGAATGTATGGCTCGTTTGAGTATTTAACCCAATATGAGTGAATTGGGAAAAGCCTCAATAGCCTCCCCTCAGTGCCAAAACATAGTTTAACCCAAGGAATTCAATTTATACCTTTTTGTAGGCTTGAATGTGCTTGAGAATAGAAGAGTGGAGGTTGATTTGGACTGGAAACCCCTAAAATTAGTTGGGTTTTTTGAGTTTAGGGGAGATTTGATGAGCTCTTTTAAGAAGAAAAATCAGTTTGAGACTAATTTTATAATAGACCAGTTTGTGGGTTGATGTAGAGAAAGAAAGAGATGTCTATGGTGGTGTGAAATGGCTGAAAATGGGTGTATATATAGTGGTTTTTATGAGTAGGGGTCATTTATAGGGGGAAGTAGAGGGCATGTATATGCTTGGAGTGCTCCCAGAGGTATATGCTTAGAGTGCACCCAAAGGCAAAAAACGTGCTCTGACCTCTCTACTGTGCGCGTTTGACGTGCATGGGAATCTTTTAAAATGCCTTGCGGTGTATTGAAATCTCGTGCGGTGGAGTGATTTCTTAAAATTTTTTGGAATGCCGCTCGGCGTTTTGAAATGCTGCGCGTTATTGTGTGACAGCACAGCACACCAAACTTCACGGGGGCGCCCCGGACACTCCCGAACTCGGATTTGAGCGCGATTTGAAGTGTTGGAAAGCTTTGTGAGTCCTCTTTCTAACCCAATTAGTTTCACTCAAAGATGTCTTATACATTGAAATGTGTGCCCATTTTACCCTCAGTTTGTCATGGAAAAAATTATTTTTGACAAAGCAAATGCATCTTTCTCTTTTGCAATTGAACCGGGGGCCACCCTACATGTTTAAAATGAGATTTTCTTGAGGTTAGTGAAGGAGTAGCGATCCAAGCTTTGAAGGTATATTTTTCCTTATTTCATCATTGGAGAACTTAAAGATTATTCGGTCGCCCGAATTGGGGTGTCTACACATGGAGGCCGCTAAGGCGATGATTTGGTTGAAGGCTTTTCTGGGTGAGTTGGGTTTCAAGCAGGTGAATAGTGTTCTTTTCAGTGACAGCCAAAGTGCTATACACCTTGCGAAGAATCCAGTGTTTCATGCCAGAACGAAGCACATTGATTTAAGGTACCATTTCATCTGCTCGCTTTTGGAAGAAGGGAAACTGTTACTAAAGAAGATTTTGGGTAGCCAAAATCCGGCAGATATGTTGACAAAGTCGGTCACTATTGAGAAACTGAAGTTGTGCTCAACTTTAGTTCGCCTTCGCGCGTGAGGAGTTGGAGGGTCGGAGTAACACCAGGAGGGGTGAAGTTCACTACATCCGCTATTGATTGAGGTTGTTGATATTGGTTTGCTTTAGTTATCTTCAAGTGGGAGATTGTTGGAGATGCAGACAACTTTCAGCAACAGAGTTCAGCAACAGAGATCCGCGATCTGCACAGAGGGTTCTACGGTAGGTGGTCCGCGACCAGCGCGGAGAGTTCGGTAACAAGTAGGCACGCGGTCAGGCTCGCAGTAGGTAGCGTGTGACAGGCTGCAGACTCGTGGCCAGGATGGGCCATGGGCCGCAGCCAAAGTCGGTTGGAGGGGTCCAGCTGTCACTTAGGGTTTGCCTATAAATATGAGTTGCTGTATTCATTTGTTTGTGTAGCCGGAGAGAATTCTAGAGAGAGTGTGTGCAAGAGAAAACTTTTCTTAGAGAGGAAATAGAAGACTTGTAATCTTTAGTTTTCTTTGTTCATAGTGGACTGGTGTGGCTCCTGGGGACGTAGGCAAGTTGTCGAACCTCGTATATGTGTGTGTTCTATTTTTCTGTTCCTCTTTTTCTGATTTGTTTTTTGTGACTATAGTATCCCAAGATCCTAAGTGATTTGTTCATTGTGAGTCTGAGCGCACGGCTCTGATTTCACAACATTAATCATAGTCTCTATAGTTCTTCCCGTATGAACAAGGATAAGATAACACAAAGTTTTGCCTTAAAAATTAGAATGAATCTAACATAGTTACTGATATACATTGCAACCAAGTTTTAAAGTTTTAAGAGCTTCGATCTGTGTTATTTTCTTGTCTCGAAAGTTGATCTAGTCTAACAGCTTCTTCAATGCACCATATCTAAAAGGCTTGTCAAAGTCAAAATGTGGAATGCTGCAACAACAAATAAAGCATGATTGGACATTTTTCAGTTTTGGCCACCCCTTTTGTTATGCATCGGAGATCCTTATAAGTGGGTGGTGGCTATATTTTTTCCTTTGACATCTCAGTTGGCCAATGTGCTGTGATTGCTCGCTTCTAAAAGAGTTTCATACAAAAAGTTAAGAAATGAGTGATATAGAAACGGTAGAAGTTATCAACTATGAAGTACCGACACTTTTAGAGGTCGATGTATTGCAGTGTCGGACACGGCGGGGACACGTATGTCTCATAATTTAATTTAAATTTTTTAGGAGGACACGGGGGGACACAGAGGGGGTCAAAGTGTAAATTTAAAAAAAAAAATTAGGGGTCAAATTGTAATTTTTATAAAATGTTAAGGGTCAAATTGTAATTGTTTTTTAAAATTCAAGGGTCAAACTATAATTTTTCAATAGGGTTGTATTGAACTTATGAATGTCTTGTTATGTTTGAATAGTATTGGAACTATGAATTTTTTGTTTTGTCCACGTTTTGCCATTTAAATTTGGAAAAAAATATTTACAAATAAATAAATTTACACGTAGCGTGTCCCCCGCCGTGTCTATGTCTCTATTTTTTAGAATTTCCATGTCTCCGTGTCTGTATCTGTGTCAGTGTCCGTGTCTGTATCCTTGTCAATGTCTGTGCATCATAGGTAAGACTACTTTATTTGGATATGGGGTGTTTGCCAAATAGCATTAGAAACTCTAGCTTAGATTAGGTATAGTGGCAGCTCCAGAAATTCTTGGAAGGGTGTTCAAAATCTCTGCTATCTCTGAAAATTATATTTAGGTAGGGTGTTCAAGAAGGCTAGCTACACCTACAAAAGAACTCAAAATTTTACATGTATTCTAATTTTTTTTTTTTTTTTTAGGGTGTTCGAGTGGCCACCCTCGCCATAAGGTGGAGCCGCCACTAGATAATGCTCTTTATAGATGCTAGAGTTCCGTAGAAGTAGATAAACTTGTTTGCTATAGCTATAAAATGATGATTTCTCCATACTGAAAGCTGATAGTATTCATTGTAAAAAGATGAAAATCAGCTTTCAAATTACTTACAATTCTGAATCAATTTCTAAGAACACCCCAAATCTAGCATCAATGAAGTTCTGTTTCAGACCGTTTATGAGCTCTTAGGAATACGTCGGAATTTCATAAGATCTTTCAATAAGAATTTTCAGTAATGACTAATAACTGCTTTTCGAAAGGTAAAACCTCAAAAAATCTGTTCTTGTGATCTTTCATAAACACGTACTGGACTTGGATTTGTGTTGATAAAGTGTGTGGAGATGGAAGACAAAACCACTACAGTTATCCTCAATAGAGAAAGCCTAACTAGAGAACACAAACCACGGCAAAAACAAGACACTCCCACAATATCTAGGAGAAAGATAGCATAGGAAAATTCCAATCCATACGACTGAGCCTCTCATCAGTTCTGTGAGGAAATACCGGTAGACGGTTGGCAGAGTAGCAACAAAGTAAGCTTCTAGTTCCTTCTGGCATAACAGGTAATTCCTCCCCAAGAGATTGCACAGGCCTTGGGATCACTTTATGTGATAGCGATGGCCACATGGCCATAATAATCTTTTTCTTTCCTGATGCAGATGTGATCGGAGAGAGCCTTGAATTCAAGGTGTTGGATATGCCTACAAATCGGCAAGACTCAAATCCTACGCATCACGCCAGGTAATAGGATGCCTCAAATTCAAGGTGTTGCAAATCCTAGGCATCCTATGCCTACAAATCCTAGGCATCCTATTACCTGGCGTGATGTGTAGGATTTGAGTCTTGACGCTTGAAATTACAAATCCTAGGCATCCTATGCGGGTTCATTTTGAAAAATAACTTATGGAAAATTTAAGGGTAAGTCATTTTCATCCATTTAAAGGAAAATATTTTACATGTAAAATGGTTTTCTCACTTTTTACACAACCCAACACCGAAAAATAGGTAAAATAATTTACCGGAAAACGGATCCTAAATAAAAAAGTGTCTCATCATGGCAAAGTTTCATTCCATCTATGACCTTCACAAGTAGTTGTGCTGCCGAATTTTGTTTGCCTAGAATTTATTCTTGACTAACCATGCAATGAAACTAGAAGGTATTGGGCATCAAAGATGGTTTTATGTAGTTTCAAAGTTCAGAATCGGCAGATGGTTTTACGTAGTTTAAGGGTTTGTTAACATAGAAAACGTATACAGTTTTATCATGTATGTTTATTTTGTACCTGATGAATCTTGACAGCATATATTGCAGGAGAAAATGAATGAATTAGAGATTGATCCACAGTTGGTAATTGTGGCTTTGTGATAAATTGCAGGAATACGAGATCGAAGAGAAAACATGGCGTACGACGTGCCTATTTTAATTTTTATAAACAAATTACAGAAGTTGCAGCAGCTTGCAGAGGACAGATTTTTGTTTGCCCCACTGAGAAACAAGATGAATAAAATCGTAAATGAGCTAAAACAGATTTTGACCTTCCTTGAACAAGAGAATGCCAGCAGCAAAATGTTGATGGATCAGCTTCTTCCTAATCTTTACTCTGCAGAATACGTCATTGAGAGTATCCTCCTAAAGACAACACGCAGGAGGCAAAAGGGTGTGCTTAATAAGATAACCAAAAAGCCCTTATTTGTGTGGAGCCAAGTACAGTTGAGCTGCAAACTGAAGGAAATCAAAAAGAAAATCAGAGCTGTATACATTGAATTTGGAATGGACATGACCGTCAATCCGATTCCTCAACCTTTGGGACTTGTTAAAAGGCATGATGATGAAATGCCTGATCGACTTGTTGGACGTGGAGACACCGAAAAGGAAATCGTGGGTCGACTTAAGAACAATGAAGAGGAAAACCTCAGTGTCATTTCACTATTCAGCGAAGAATCACTTGGGAAGACTGCTCTGGCTAAGAATGTTTACAACAGACTAGATGTTCGACAGCATTTCCAGTGCCGTCTGTTGGTCCATGTTCCGGAAGACTTCTCATATAAGGATCTATTGCTTATCATAATTGCACAACTTCCCGTGGGCGTAGTGAAGGACGTCGAGCTCATGAAAGAAAACCAACTCTCTGATATGCTTTTCCAGTTTTTCATGGAGGTCAAGTTTCTGATGGTCTTGGATAACGTACCTGGGGTTGATTTATGGCGCAAGCTTGTTCGTCCCTTTGCGGACATGGCGAAAGGAAGTAGGATCATGCTCACTACTCGCAACTCTGATGTGGCATCGCAGGCTGACCCATGGAGTAATCCAGTACGTCTGGAGAGGTTAAATGAGGAGGACAGTTGGGTATTGTTCTTGAACAAGGTGAATGTAGGAACACCAGAAGAAAATAATCCTCGGAATGGGCCACAAGAAGATCACCTTTCAAATCATTTGAAAAGTTTCAGGGTAAAAATCCTGAGAATATGTGGTGGTTCGCCTCCTGCGATTGTACTGTTGGGAGGACTGCTGTCAAGAGTTAGTGAGTGGTCAAGTGTAATTGATCATCTTTCTCGTGGACGCAGTGAAGATGATCATTCAGTACCTCTCTCAAGTATTTTAGCTTTAAGCTACCGTAAACTACAATTTGTGTTGAGGCCTTGTTTCCTCTATTTGGCTCTCTTTCCGAAGATGTATGAGATCCCACTACGAAGGTTGTTGCACTTGTGGCTTGCCGAGGGGTTTGTTCAAACTTCAACCGAGGAGACGAGCGTTGTCCCTGAACCTGAAGATATGGCCCAGGTTTTTTTGAACGAACTAGTGTGCAGAAACATGATTGAGATAGCAAGGAGGAACCCGGACGGAAGCCCGAACACATGTCGATTGCCGTGCTTTCTTCACGACGTCTTCTTATCAGAAGCGGAGGATATAGGATTTCTTCACGTTCACCATCGCAAGTCAGATTGTATATCTCCAGATACACCCAACCTTTTTAGACTAGCAGATCAATATTTTGGCGTCAGGTCTACTTCAGATTCTCATACCCAAAAGCTTTGTTCATACCTTTTGTTTGAAACCCAGAAGCACAACACACCAAACAAAGAAATCGAGACGTTGCTTAAACGAATAATGCAGAGGAGGAATGTTGCATTGTTGAAGGTGATTGATCTAGAGAGTATCTACAGACCTGAGCTGCCTGACAAACTGGGTGAGTTGCAAAACCTAACGTACATAGGCTTGCGATGGACCGGCCTATATTCATGTCCGGCGTCCATTGGGGATCTACCATGTTTGGAAACTTTAGATTTGAAGTATACGAATATAACCACTTTGCCGAGTTCAATTTGGAAGGCAAAGAACCTTCGACATCTCTATATGAATGAGGTGTCAATTGAAAAGCCATCAAAAGAGCCTTCGATCCACCTTCAGACATTAGTGGGGCTACACATCGGTTCCAAGGACCCTGATGAATACGGGTTGACCCGGTTGACAAGCCTTAGGAAACTGAGGATGACATGCCATTCAAAAGCATTAAAAGGGACAATAAATTGGATATCTGGACTTGGTAAGCTTCAAACCTTGAAGTTGAGATCAAGAGATCCATTCGGCCAACCTTTAGACATTGTCCTAAGTGACGAACGTCTCAAGGTCCATCAGTCTCTGGTAAGCTTATCCTTGTTTGGAGTGATAAAAGGTGGCACAGCTAACCTTCCGCAAAACCTCAAAACGCTTGCATTGTCAATGTCGAAACTCGAAGAAGATCAGATGCAGCTGCTAGTACAATTACCGAAGCTGAACATCCTTGTCCTTTTGACTCGCTCTTATTCGGGCACGAAAATGGAATATTGTCGGGGGACATTTCCGGCATTGCGTGTCTTGAAGTTGTGGAAGCTAGGAACTCTGGAGGAGTGGTGTGTGGAAGAAGGTGGCTTGCCCAAACTTGAAGAAATGGAAATTAGAGGTTGTGAAAAACTGAGGAAGTTCGAAGGATCAGAGCATTTGCGTGCCTTGAAGGAATTGGTTTTGACCAACATGCCAAAGGATTTTGTAGAAGCTGTTGGGGAAAAGTCTGTCAAAGAAAAGTTAGTCATGAACGAGTGGCAAGTTCATGAGAAAGTGAATGAACGAGCGGCTTCCTCCCCCTCACCTGCTTGTAAGTAGCTCTCTTCAGTTACTATTAGTTCTTTGCATCTGAGGTGAAATAACGGTCACTAGTCTTTTCTTTTTCCTCGTTTCGATCTATTGTCACGTACTAGAAAGAGTCGCTGCTCTGAAGGGTGCACATGATCGGGATCGGTTTTCGGTTTTATAAAACATCAAGGAGCGAAGCGTTAGTACTCACGGTTCCAAGAAATTGAAATCCGTGTCCATACCTAATGTCCTACAGACCCAAACCGGACCACTTTGCAAATCGCGATTCGGTTTCATGGTTTCAACCTTGAGCTTAAACAAGCATTCTGAGGTGTACTACATTGGTTTCATTTTGGGTCTAATTACACTTAACTCTCATATCTGTTATTTTAATACAAATATATATATAAATAAGAGTTATAAATAGAGGTACAAGTATTTAGTAAAGGAAATTGATTTTGGCACTCCAGTTTTTACCACTGGCACTCCACTTTGTGTGTAAATAACTCATACATAAATATTCAGATGCACATGTATTAAGTACGGTCTGGTTCGATTAATCCACGTTTTCATACCAAATGTTCCTGGACCGAACAATATACTACGGTTCTCAAAATTTTCAATTCATGACCGGACCATATTAAACCACGGATCTGGACCAAAATGTACGGTTCATTGTGGTATAGACCGGCTCAGCAGTTCTTGCAGTTTTTGTTGCAGCCCAGGCATGCTATTGCACCTACAAACGAACAAATCTAATCCCTCTCTCAAAGTAACCTCACGGGAGTAAGCAATGGTTTACACTAGATATGCACTTGGTGTGAAAAAAAATTAAAAATCATGCACAGTAGTAGTATACTTTTTCATCTGAAAACTACTCGTCTTTCCTTAGTGAACTATATATCTTTGAGTGACGGAGCGAGTAATCTATCGACTTTTAGGGACGTCCTTCGTCAAGGAACCGTTATTGCGATAAATCTATTGGCATGTAAATTACAGAGTCTTTCCTCTATCTTCAAACATGAAGAAAGAGGAGCGCTTAAAAAAGAGTAAAACTTTTGCTTCTTTCTTCAGAGGGCAAATATAACTTCAAATTTAGATGATCTTTGGATTTTATTCCTTCCTAGAGTTGCTCTGTCTTACACATCAAATATTCATGTTCCTTTGTAGATTTGGTGTATTCTCTGGGATAAGTGGCATTCGATTTTCTAAGTGTATCAACTTTGTTGATGTAGAAATTGTTAGATTTCTTGGAGGGTTCTAACCTAAAATCAATTGGCAATAGGTGGAGTAGCCTCTAGAATTTATTAACCAAGCTTGGGTGGCTTAGATGAGCGATGTGGGACAAGTTTAACACTCCTCCTCACGTGCAGCCCGGATGCACGGGGAGGTGACATACTAGGAGTTGACTGACTGACTCGGGCGACAGAGATGACAGAGACTTTCCCACGAGAGGTGAGGCCACTCAAGACCTAGCTCTGATACCATGTGAGAGAATTGAGAAAAGGAGAGATATTGTATTGAATTCGATAATAAACTATACAATGAGGTCCCTATTTATACAAGGTGAAGAAGCCTAACTATGGAAAGAAAATCAACCTAATTACAATCAAAGTATAATCAATTACAATAATTAGAGATCAAGAGAATCATATAATATCATAAAAATATCATATCGGGATATGATTATGATTACGATATTATATGTTTTGATATTCTAACATCCCCCCTCAAACTCAAGGTGGTAGTGCAGACACCAGCTTGAGTTTAGACTCCAAGTCATGAAAACGTCCAGGAGAATGAGCCTTTGTAAAGATGTCCGTAGTCTAATCGAATGAGGAAACAGAGAGAAGGCGAACGCTACCCCGAACAACATGTTGTCGAATAAAGTGACAGTCAATCTCAATATGTTTGGTGCGATCATGGAACACATCATTGCGGGCAATCTGAACAGCACTCTGATTATCACAACAAAGTGTAGTAGCAGTGGAATGAATAACACCCATATCACTGAGGAGCCAGCGAAGCCATATCAACTCTTGAGTAGTGTCAGCAATAGCACGATACTCTGCCTCAGTACTAGAACGAGAAACAAGAGATTGCTTCTTACTTCGCCAAGAGATGAGAGAGTCACCAAGAAAGAAGCAATAACCTGTGGTAGAGCGACAATCAATGGGGTCACCAGCCCAATCAGCATCGGAATATGCACATAACTCAAGGGAGGAATGTGCTAAATAGTAGAGGCCGTGAAATAAAGTGCCTTTGACATAGCGAAGAATTTGAAGAACAGCCTGAAAATGAATCGATCGAGGAGCAGACATGAACTGGCTAACTTTGTGAACGGCATAGGCAATGTCAGGCCGGGTGACAATAAGATACACAAGACTACCAACCAATTGGCGATAAAGAGTGGCATTAGAGAGTGGTGTGCCATCCAAAGGAGTGAGTCGAATGGTTGGCTCAAGTGGTGTAGAAGCAGTCTTGTTGTCGGTGATACCAGCACGACTAAGAAGATCAGAGGCATACTTAGCCTGAGTGAGATAGTAGCCATCGGATGTAGATGAGATCTCAAGACCTAAGAAATAGCTCACAGTACCCAGATCCTTCATCTAAAATTGCTTGCTGAGGAAGGCTTTGAGATCAGAAATACCAACATTATCATCGCCAGTAATAATCATGTCATCAACATAGAGAAGAAGAAAAATAATACCACGTGCAGACTTTTGGATAAAAAGTGCAGAATCATACTGGCTAGAAGAGAATCCAAAATTGTGAATAGTGGTGTTGAATTTGGCAAACCAGGCACGTGGAACTTGCTTGAGACCATAAAGAGCGCAATTAAGTTTACACACTTTGTTCGGAGGATAATTATACCCAGGTGGAGGCCGCATATAGACTTCTTCAGTAAAATCACCATTGAGAAAGGCATTCTTGACGTCCATCTGATTTAGATTCCAGTTGCGTATGGCAGCAACCGCAAGTAAACTCCGAACAGAAGTGAGACGAGTAACTGGCGCAAAAATTTCCTCATAGTCAATACCATACTCTTGAGAAAAACCCTTTGCAACCAGACACGCTTTGTAACGCTCTATAGAGCCATCAGAGCGAGTTTTTATCTTGTAAACCCACTTAGAACCAATAGGAGTCTTGCCAAGAGGAAGGTCAACGATATCCCAAGTGTGTGTTTTATCCAAAGCCTGTAATTATTCTGCCATTGCTTGCTACCGAAGAGGGTTAGAACTTGCCTCACGGTAGGAGTGAGGTTCATGCTGAGAAAGAATAGTAGAGAAACAATGATAATCACGAAGATGAATAGGTACTTCCCTTACTCGAGTAGAGCGACGAAGTGGTGAATCATCAAATAGAGGTGTTACAGAAAGCTAGTAGGAGGAGAGATGGGTAATGTGAGGGGCTCATTGGGAGCAGAACCAAAATGTGAAGGCTCGGGTAGGGATGAGCCAGAAGGTGCAGGAGTAGGGCCAGGAGGTGCAGGAGTAGGATCATCATACAGAATCTGCGCCTCGAGATAGACCGTAGAAGAAAGCTCAGAAGAACCTATATCAACATCATCAAAAAATATATCTACATAAGGGTCAATTAAGAACGATAAAGTAGACACAGGGGGTAAGTGAAACTTAGACATAGAAGAGAACATTTTGTGTTCCTAAATATGACATGCCGAGAAATGAGAAGACGTTAAGAAGAGGGATCCCAACATTTGCATCCTTTATGTTCAATCGAATACCCTAAGAAGCAACAGAGACGAGCACGAGGTTCCAATTTTGTGCGCTCATGGGGTTGTAAGAGAATAAAACAAGCACATCCAAAAACCAGAAGAAGATCATAGGCGGGCAATATACCATATAATCGTTCAAAAGGTGACTGATTTCCAATAGTTAGGATGGAACACGATTAATGGTATGGACAGTAGTGAGAGTAGCCTCCCCCCAAAGGGAATGGACAGTATCCAAAATGTGTCTATGCATATGCTCAGCGCGACCATTTTGTTGAGATGTGCCAGAACATGACCTATGTTGCAAGGTTCCATTTTGGCGAAAATATTTTAAAAATTCTGTCTCTTTATATTCCATGGCATTATCCGCACAAAAAACTTTGATTGGGTGTGAAAATTGAGTTTGAACCATTTTGGAAAAATCATAATAAATTTGTTGTACTTCAGATCTATTCTTCATGAGATATAACTATGTAAAACGAGAATAATCATCTATGAAAATAACAAAATATTTGGAACCACCCATGGTAGTGTTCGGTGAAGGTCCCCATATATATCAGAGCGAACTAAATCAAAAGGAGCAGAGGACAAAGAGTCACTCGAAGAAAATGGCAATGCTGGTTGTATTCGACCAAAAGACGCATGATCCAATCGAGAATGCCAAATACCAAGAGAATTAGAAGAATTAGACATAACGGAACATTTCGATTGACTCACTGAATGAGTGGGAGGTGCAATGGACTGAGATGGAATATGAAGATTGATGAGTTCATATAGGCGTCAAACCTTATGGCCTATCCCAAGAGTTTTTCCTGTCCGAGGATCCTGCACATGACAACCAGTAGCAGAAAAGATAGCATTAAGCCCAAGTTCACATAATTGACCAACATATATTAAATTCAATGTAAGTTTAGGGATCAAATATGTATCAGATAAAGATATGGTGGAAGTAGAGATATGACCCATATGAGTGGCATGTATATGAGAACCATCAGCTGTTTGGATGGCTGGAGTGTGAGAGGCATGAGATTTAGAGGAAAACATGGTAGAATCAGATGTCATATGATTACAACATGTTGAATCAAAGAACCATGAGGATGTACTTGTGGCTGTAGACAAGGCAGTAGAATTCTTACCGGACTCAGATGAAATACCACATTTGGAGAGAATGTCCTCAAATACAGATGGCAGTTCACTTTTGGTAAACCGAGTTGAGGGAGGGTACTGTTTGAGACCTTCCAAGATGACTTGAGCGTATGGCACCATAACAAATTGCAGCAAAAAAAAACAAGGTTGCACCACGCAAAACTAGTCAAGAATTGCACCACGGGATTAAATTTGTGGTCTGGACTGGAATGAAATTAATTCATAGTTTGACGTCATTGATTAAACGAGATTGGTAATAAATGGTAGTGGAACAATAAGAGGTGATGGTAATTTGGCTGGACAATGGGTATTTTGATCACTGGGTGCAATGATATCTTTAACTGGTGGTATTTTAATTTGGCTGGAAATTTTGGACATATGCAATATGGTGGTTTTGGTAATGATAATAAAATTTGGTGGCAATAGCAATATAGGCGTGGAAATATAAAGAGTACCTTTTCATAGAATGTCAGATTGCGGTTTGGGAATGCAGTCATGATTGTGATTTATGGTGGTTTTGGTTATGATAATAAAATATGGTGGCAATAGCAATATAGGCGTGGAAATATAAAGAGTACCTTTTCATACAAAGGCGGAACTAGCCATGGGCTATAGCCCATGTATACCTCAAAAACCAAAAAAAAAAAAAACTATATGTAAAATTTCAGTTTAAATAATTTTAAACCCACCATCCAAATGATTTCAGCCGGCAGTACCTCAAATCACGAGGCTTTCGTAAGTATTTCTTTATTATGTAGAGCACTGACTAGTGTGTTTAGATTTGCTCTTATATGTTATTAAATGTAGAGTTTTGACTCGTGTGCTTAGATTTTTACTAATTTAGTTAATGCAAAGCACTGACTGATGTACTTAAATTGGTTTAAAATGTTGGTTTTTACAATCTTACTCTTTTTGGTTTAAATTATATGTAATGGAACAACAACAAAAAATCTGGAACATTTTTTGAGATTTGTTGATGTCAAAGACTTTTTACGGGAGCATTTTTTTTAATATTGTGCATGTTAAAGACACCACTGTATTAACTCTTTAAGAAATAGATATTCGATGTTCTCACTCATTACAATTTGGACATTCACAATATGTGAGGTCAAGGGTATGATGATACTAGCAATATCCGCGGTATTGCCTGTATGCATATTATATATACTATTTTGACCACCGAAATTTTTTTGGGTTAGCCCAGGGCAGAATCAATTCCTGGTTCCGCCCTTGTTTTCATAGAATGTCAGATTGCGGTTTGGGAATGCGGTCATGATTGTGATTTTGGTTTTGGTTTAAGTGTTTAACAGGGAGAGATGGAGTTCGGTGGTGGAGTTGATTTGTGAGGCGGCAGTAGGGAACCGACTGATTGAGGTGGTTCTGGACAGCCGACTGATTTGGTGGTGGTGGTGAAGAGGATCACGGTGGAGAAGCTAGCTAGGTTAAGAACCGTATAGCTCTGATACCTTGTTAGATTTTTTGGAGGGTTCCAACTTAAGATCAAATGATGCTCATGGAAGCCCAAATCTGGTACAGAGAGAAATATTTGCTGCATAATAATCAAGGTTGCTGTGTCCCTACCTGTTCACGACAACGTTTGTTTTTAGTGTATAACTTAGTATACAATAAGGTAACTTCATTTCAGCTGCTGTCTGGCTATGGTTGAATAAGTGCGAGCCGCACGGTCACGAGGAGATTTACTCGCGCAGGATCGAAAACAATGTACTTCCATTTGTGTGTATGTGTGCAAATTCTTTATGATCTTTTTCGTCTGCATATGGGCTGTCCTTTGAAAAAATATTTCAGCTGTACTTTATCATAAGCGAGCTATATTACTTTCATTCGAATTTTGACCATTGTAAATTGAGAAAAACTTATTCACAGAGCGAGATCTCGGCCGTCCGTTTCAACTTTGAACGGTCCGGATATTAATGAAACTTTTCTAGAAAAGAGTTAAGCTCTCCCCTGAAAAAATTTCACTAAAACCGTCCAAAGCTGAAACAGACGCGCGAGATTGA
This sequence comes from Rhododendron griersonianum, assembly GCA_018127125.1. NCBI lineage: Eukaryota > Viridiplantae > Streptophyta > Magnoliopsida > Ericales > Ericaceae > Rhododendron > Rhododendron griersonianum. The sequence goes on from CM030797.1 coordinate 35,293,508, forward strand.
GCGTCTATTCACGGAGGCTCTGTGATTAAGTTTATCTCTTGTAAGTTTACCTGTTTGGATGATCGTTACCATCATTTGTGGAATTTCTGACATCATTACAAACTAATAGCAGAATTTCAAGAACTAGAGAGAGAAAATAAAGAACGAAGAGAGAGAACTTTTCATTTCTGTCCTGATTGAATTGCTTCCAAGCAGAGAGAGATGAGGAACGACTGCCACTTGGCAGTTATAACAGTAACACAACAGAAAGCACTACGCAACACTTCTTCTCCTTACTAACAAGCTTAGCTCACTTAACTAATTACTCCCTCCGTTCCAAAATGAGAGTCCCTTTTTGGAATTTCAACTTTTTTAGGGTACACGTAATCATTATACCTACTTTCCACCATTACCCCTATATTCTACCTATTTTGCACCATTTGTATTCAAATAAGATGGACACTTTTGGAATTTTATCAAATTTTCACTTCTATTTTTGGAATGGTGATAGGTGCGTAAATATGCCTATTTACGCCCCCTAACTTAGGCTTGTTATGTCCATTTAGTACGCTACTTGGGATTTCATACTTGTTAATTGCGTTTTAGGATTCTCGGAGCCGATGATTAACATTTGGAGCTAAAAGCACAAAATCATATTTAACGCAAAGCCGATGCCAATCCAATTGATCCAGAGACGAGAGCAAACTTATATTGGATGACGTGAAGCACCCAATCAAATTCCAACATAATGGAAATTCGGAGCAATATACTGTTGTGGATTTGCATGTGGTGCATGTGAAAGGCAATTGAAGAATTTAAAATCAAGAAGTCCGTGAAGAGACATGGGCCTGCCAATGTCCTTTGGGTTTGCACGTGAGAGATGAGGGCCCAGTAGTTGACAAGTTAGGCCCCACTTTTCTCATGGTTTCTTGGCACTTATAAAAGAGAGAAAAAAGGGTTCGAGAGGATATATCTTTTTCTCACGCAAAAACAGAGAACGGGGCTGCCGTCAAGCTTCTTTTCCACGCAGACCACGTACGAACAGAGAGCACAGCAGTTCGACGACGCCACGGTGCTCACGGCTGAAACAGAAAAGGAAGAAAGGCTTTGGGGGTTTAATCTTTTTCTGTTATTTCAATGGAGTCTTATATTTGCATGATTATTTGTTCCAACTCCATGAGCGGCTATATCCCTTGACTAGGGTGATGAGGAGGTCTCTCCAAGTAGCGTAGTTGTTTTATTTTAAGGGTTTTATATTCGACTTGATTGTATGACTTAGCCGATTCATAACTTTTTATGAGAGTTTATATTTTTTCTGATATTCAAATGTGTTTGTATCCATGGTTTCAACCACTGTCATACAATTGTTTCTAATATTTCAAAATAGGCTTTGAGATAGACTATACGATGTGAGACGGGTCGTGCCGTTGGTTAAATCCAGTGAGACGATCCGTGTCGTGTTGAGATAGTCTATACGGAATACGAATCTTGATTATCTTTTTGAGAATTATCAATAGGAATTGCTACCCTACGGTGGTATGGTTGAATGTTGAATGTGAACCATAGGTTTCGAAACAATTGCGTTACAAGGGGAGACTGAATCGGAAACCCTAGTCCCTTCTCTAATCAGTTTACAACTCCTCTTTAATCTGCTTTCTAGTTTAGTTTTAGTTTAATCAAATCAATCACAAATCCAAACTCCCTTTTAGTTTCAGAATTAAATTAGAAATTAATTGAAAGTACCGTAACTTAGCTTTTTACTCTTCGTGGACGATCTCGGACTTGACCGCTATTCTTCGGAATGGAATAAGGGACTCTCATTTTGGAACGGAGGGAGTACAAGATTAACACTAACCACTTCAGCTTTAGCCTCTTAATTAATGACCTTTGCTTACAACGATCACTCATTGTCAATTGGTTTTTAGATGGATATAAAGTTTTCACATGGTATTGAAACGGGGCCCGTTCCACCCCATATTTTCCCCACCTTGTATAAAATTTAATATTCACACCCTACGATGACAGACTAGCAAAAAGATTGCACAATGATATACCCAAAAAGAGGTTACACTTGGCAGACCTCAAACACGGTTGCATGTGAGGGGGTGTTAAGGAAATATAGTCCCACATTGTTTGGGAGTGAAATGAGTGATTACTTAATAATATTTGAGATCTTTCCACTCATTACCAATTGATTTTGAGATGGATATAAAGTTTTCACAACATATTTGTAGCACCGTGGTTCCAGTTCTGGAGCTCTTGATGATGTTGCGACACAAATCGGGGGAGTTATACTAAAGTTTTTTTTTTTTTCATTTTGAAAATTTCTGCTAAGGAAGTTGTTTGTCCATTTTTCTCCCTTTGTATTTTTTCCTAGAATGTTATAACTTGTTTGGTTGCAGAGATTATTAGGATCTCCGGAGGATCTTTTGCCTTTCGTAAAGATTGGCGGTTCAACATCTCACACTTTGAGGTTTCAAATTCGGGTTGAAGTCGGATGTCCCATAAGGTTCGGGTTCCATAGTAGGGCACTCTGAGGACTAACTTTGGACAAGCAACAACTTAACATAAATAAGAAACAAGATAACAGCAAAAGAAATGTGCCTAACGAATAGCTAAATTCAATGCCATGAACTTTCAGATAAACAAACCAAAGTAGACATTTGACATCCCTTGTGTTCAATCAAGCATAAAATTCCGATAGCATCCCAAATTTCATGTCGTTACTTCTTAGGTCGAATGATAGCACATTTCACGACAAGTCCGTGCTTCCAGTCCCCATCATATTGCCCCAGGCTGAATTCCATGTATCCAACGTACTGTGCCGACAACACGAACTCACCTACCAAGACCTCAAACCAATTGTTCAGAGGCTTGTCTTCTAAACTTTCAGAGCGCTTCAAAGCTTTTGAGTGCTGGGGTTTGATTGTAAGATCCAAATTGAACTGTGAGTCATTGTTACGTTTCATCAGGATAAATACAATTTCGTACAAAGTTCCTGGTGAGAGATTAATTGTTCGGATAGCGCCTCCAATCTCTAACCAACTTATCTTCAATAGCTCAGCCACTTCTATGTCTTTCCCGCTACAAAACAAGTCATGAGAATGTTAAACTATCAATGTCTGAAAATGATATTAGATTTGGTATATGTGAGTGGATATATTAGTACTCAATTGTAAAGCTCTTGAATTTCAAGTACTACTGTTGTTGCTGGCTAGTACTTAAAACTATAGATGTTCAAGAGCAAAATGCTTTAACAAGCGTGGCCTTTGGATGGTGATGGTAATAGCATGTGAAATACAATAGCTGACACTATTTTACTTAAAAATCGAGAGGCGGAGATGTAGGTTAAGATTTTGCAAGAAGAAGTTGCTCAATGCATTTTTTATCCTACTGTATTGTACTGATAAATGAAATTACTTTTGCCGATAAAAAAAAAGTGATCCAAACCTGCAACATGCCATCCTGATCACCGGTTCACTCTTCCATTTCTACACCCTCGGGGGAATTCGTCTTCTCATTAACCTAGGGTAGATGAATTTTGCTCCACATAGCAAAATAGATTTCGATGTTGCACTAGTATGAAGGAAATCACTCAAAATTTGGCCCCATTGGTTTGACTTTGAGTACTGATTATAAGTGTTAAATAGGGCTTGCACTAATTAATGGTAAGATGAAGTTGCTAGAAATAATTTTCTTACCTTGTTTCCTTATCTTCCATCCATCTCCAATATTCAGGATTGTCACCATGGACGACTGTGAGTTCTCTTGCGAATAGCACGAAGCAATTCTTGTTTGACTTCTCATCAACAAAGTACTTCTGCAACAACAAGATAAGAACATGAACAAAACCCATGAGCTAGCTAGTAAAAAGAAGAAGTCGCTTCATGCACGAGGCTCTTATTGAATCACATATATCAAAATGGCAAAAACTCATGCAATTTTACTCCATGTTGATTGACAGCAAAGTGTATCCTAAAAACATTGTAGGCATCACACTGTTCTATCATTTTAATGGGTAGGAAAATTAACATCCTCAGTGATCCCGGCGAGAATCACAGATTAACAACGTTGTCCCATTGAATCTAGTTCTTGAGATCTCGGTTAAAGAACTTACCAGTTTGTTGGGCTTCAAGAAAACACCGTCATAAAGCTGCTGACAGAGCTGGTCAGGACAAGAAGTGTCGAGGGCTATGCCGTGTTCGTAGAGAATCGCTAAGAAACTGAGTGGGGGCCTTGTGATTCGTCTACTGTTTCCAGCTGCTATTTCCTTCCCCTTGGAGTCTTTCCCCCTCGTTTCTTCATCTTGGTTCCTGGCCAAGAAAAATTAGGATGAGCAGTGAAAATGAAGAGAAATTTTGATCAAAACCATAAGCAAAACGAGCTGATTGATGTTTCCATAAAGGAATATATCATCAGTGCAAAAAGAACCAGTGCCACAACCACTTACAGTGCCATCTGATCGATTCGAGTTGTTGGCAAGCAGATTGACGCGGGAGCAAAGAAGCAGCCAGCTTTCCAGTTGGAGGGGAAAGAAAAATTTATTATGTACTACCGAAATACACGCACGACCTATGGTGTGTGAGACCCACCCATATTGTGAGTGAGTGTGCGTAAGTGTTTTATGTATTTGTTGTAGCATTGTTGACCGAAATATTGGGCGGTGTGATTTACGGAATATTGTGGATAGATGAAAGACTATCAAATATATTTAGGTCACTTTTTATTTTTCAATCACCCAATAAAAGGGTTTTGTTTGAAACCTATGGAAAGAAAAGAAAGGGAGGGAAATGAACTTTTCCTTTGTTTGGTTTAACGGAAACATTAAGATAAATAACAGAACAGAGAGTACTTTTCCTTTACACTTTCATTTTCTTTCTTTTCTTCTATTTTCCTTTCTTATCCCCAAGTTCCAAATAAGCGCTGTTTTTTGGCACGTGGGCGTGCAATATAGCACTAAATGTTAGTTAGAGTATCACATGAAAAGTATACTCCTTCCATTCCAAATTGCTCGTCCCTTATACTACTTTGGGATGTTTTAAATTGTTAGTTCCTTTTGATAAGTCAAAACAAAATGTATTCAATCCTTCAAAATAGTCCGCAATAACAATGATTTATTCAAAAATTGAAATATAAGGGCATTGCTTCAAATCAATGTACCTTTTTAAGCGTAAATGCATTTACTAATGCATGCTTCCTTAAAAAGTTTGAATTCCTATAACGAACTAGCAATTTAGAACAGAGGGAGTATCATATCAAACCATGGATTGCAAAGTTCAAAACGATCGACCAGAGGAAGTATCACATGAAAATATCATATGGAATTAATGGAACTCTTGATTGCGAAGTTGAAAAAGATTGACCCTCTGTTTGGAACATAGGGAAAACGAAGGAAACGAAAGGAAACTAAGAACTTTTAATCAGTGGATGTTTGGTTGCTCGTTAAGGAAGAAAAGAATAAGCAAATAAATTAAAGAGAGATCGTTGGGAACATGTGTGAAAGATTGAGTCTCGAATCGGATGGCTCAACTCTTACAAGGTTTAGCTTTTTAAGTGGATATAGATCTTTCAATATATATTGGATCCATGAGATGTGGTCTAAACTCCGTAAATACTCTCCAACGGATTAGGCTTATGTACACACGGAAAAACCTAACAATTAATTAAAGTTTCGAATTGAAAATCTTGAGTGAAATTTAGCAAAAGAAATATGAAAATCCATTGATGTGCTCACTTGAGGACACGCAAAGGATAAGAATATGAAGTATTATTACCTCGTAAAGCACCTTCAATAGTTTTTATTCAGTGTCATTCGTCGTTGTCTCTTTCTTTTTTGTTGTCGGTGTTTTGTTTCTAAGTTACACTTCTTCTTTTACCCTTTTTACCTTTACTCTTTCAGTACTTCATGACCCTTAGGACCCACAAAATTAAATAGCTGCCACAGTAATTAGCGTGAAAGACGAGAAGTTTTTGGGTACTGGATGAATACCACGTGACCATACCCGTTCGGTGCATTCGGGCCGTTCAAAAGTGTGTTTAAAACCTTCTCTCTCATCTTTCTCTTTCTTAATTCAAATCCGGCAACAAAAACAGAATCAGCGTACGGAAAAATCTATAGCATCTTTAACTTGTTCTTGATCCTTATGTCTTGGGTTTTCGAAAGCATTTGTCTCATTATTGCTTGGTACTTTTTCCTTGCATGATACTCCATTTGGATACAACAAAGAATCCTGGGCGAAGACTGAGAATTTTGTATGCTTGTTGAATAGAATATAGTCATGCATTGCGTGAGTATACAGTGGGGTTGTTTCCACTAAATTTTGTTGCCATCAGGCTAATGGTAATAGTTAAGTTAATTTCGCTAAATGGTATTTTAGTAAGTGTATGTGAGGAAAATGACGTATCTAGAAACCCGTAAAAATATTAGCTTTAGTCCATTTTCCATTTAATTTAGAGGACACTCACCCGTAATTACGTAAGAGATCATTCACATGATTTTAGTCCCTTTTGAGAGCTCTAAGCTCTTTAGGAAACACACAATATTCACTGCATTTGAAGTCACAACAAAACGTATTTTTCACCAAAATTGATCATGTTTTCCAAAATTTTCAAATCTTCATACCCCTATGTGGATGCTATTTTCGGAAACTACAAGGATTTTGCCAATAACTTCGTAAAGTAGATACTCCCTCTGTCCATTTTTAAGTGTCTAGTTTCGTAACTCCAACTTATTAAAAAGACACTATCATTATACCTTTTACATTAACTTTTACTTCTACTTTCCCTACTTACCATTTATGGAGACATCATCATTACATTAAATGTACATTTTTATGGAGACATCATCGTTATATTAAAATGTACATTTAGGTGCAAAATGAAAAATGTACCAACTTTTACCCACTATAAAGAAAACTCAGGATATGACATATACCCCACAATAACATGCAAGTCAAGAAAAATGTTACGTGAGAATATACGTAAAGATCGAGGCTGTATGTGACAAACTTAATTAAGAAGCAATTGCACATGCATGCAGATTGAAGAACGATGCTAATACAATCTTAAATAGTTTTGTAGAAGAATAGGGAATTAGTACAAATGATAAATATCTCAAGCTAATAACTTATTCTTTTTCGTTCGATTCCAGTATTTCTACAGCAGCCAACTATCTAAGAGTTAACTTGATTAAAGAGATTTGCAGATAAACACAAGTCTGATGATCAGTGTTAGATAGAGAGAGTCACGTCTAAAGAAAGAAAAAAAACAATTCATATATAGCAGTCTAGGGAGATTTGAGAGCTTCAATTCGAGACGGACTTCATTGTATAGCTTTTTGAGTTTTGTTTCCCTCCAAAATTTGGAGGGAAAGTGAAAAACTTTTGAATCTTGAAATTATTATTTGAAAAATAGAGAGAGAATGTGTTGATGGAAAGAGAGAGAAGGCACATGAGTGGGGTCTACTAGATTTGGTTGGGGTGTTTGGACAAATAAGCCAAAGTGGCTTATTTTTTGTCCTTATTCAATTTTTTTTTGCATTTTGTAGCTTATTGTCGATTTTTTGGAGATTATTGCTTCCTTATGACGAAAGGAATCTAAAAAGTAAAAAATTTCGATCGAAATCCAATTTTTTTTGAATTTCGACGAAAATTGGCGGGAAAGCCACTTATTTCGTCTTTATTCAAAAAAATTTGGATTTCGACAAAAAAAATTTACTTTTTAGATTCCTCTCGTCATAAGGAAGCAATAATCCCCAAAAAATTGACAATAAGCCACAAAATGCAAAAAAAAATTGAATAAGGACAAAAAAAATTTGGCGGGAAAGCCAAATGGCTTATTTAGAAAAACAAGCCAAGGCTTGTTGTTAATTTTGATTATCCAAAGGCCAAAATTTGGTTATTGGTTAAGAGGTTGATAACTTTGGTTATTCCATTGTGGGACATTTTTTGGACAAACATTGCTAATTTTGCTTATTCTTGTATTTTGGTTAGACCATTGGGGATGCTCTTATTCATACATCAACTCAAATTTGAATGAAAATTTAGGTCAAAAGCTCTATTTGGATTTGTCATCTCCAATACTATACCCATTTTTTCAAAAACGGCATAAAAGGGACCTGGAATTCAGAAATCCGTCCGCCTATTTCGCCACAAATTTCATAATTTAGTAAGGGCATTAATATCTATCGTACTTCAATCAATATTCAAATATGTTTCATTTTTAGCCAATAAACAAACACAACTAACAAAATATCGTATGAAAATCAATGAGCATGCTAATCGTGCGTAGTACATAGCTTTGCCACTAGTTTTTCACTCAAATCTAGTGGTTTTAGTCTTTTCCTCCAAAATTTGGACCAAAATGGTACATTAGTAAATATTGAAGAGTTAAAAGAGGTGTTGAAAAAAAGGGTATAGATTTGAGTCCAAATTTGGGTGAGAAAACTCAAAGTGGGTAAGAATTTTTTTTTGTGTGGAAGTGTTAGAAATGCATTGATAATGATAAATAAATAAATAAATAAAAGAGTACAATGTGTTGTCGCCAAAAGGGCTATCCTCGAGGGATAGAAGGCGCCGGCGACAGGCGAAGACCGACTTACAAAGGCCTAAGGAACAGAGCACAAAGCACTGGTCCGCTAAGAAAATTGGTATGGCATTATTGGAGATGAAATTTTAAGTTTTGTACTCAACTTTTGAGTTTGAGTAGGAAAATGGGTAGGAATTAAAGTTGCTCTAGTTTAAGAAATATTTTAGAAATGAGTTTAAATTTTGTCCGGATCAGCCGGTAAAGGGGGCTGTCCAGACAGCTCCCCCATGGGCCCTCCTCGCGTATTTTTTTAAATGCGATCTGTGCATCTTGTAGGACCCACAAAAAATGTATCTACGCAAAAAATCAATTTTTCCGGACATCGATAGGTATGTCAAAAGTTGAATTTTAGACGGAAAAATGGATGACCTGGATCTGTCAACTGTTTTTTAAGTTAAATTGTTCGTGGCCGTCCATTTTTCGTCTAAAACTCAATTTTTGACATACCTATCGATGTTTGGACAAGCTAATTTTTTGCATAGATTAACTATTTTGCGGGTCCTACAAGATGCACAGTTCGGATTGTCAAAAAGCACCAAGGCACAACCCCCCCTCTTTACCGGATCATCCAGAAAGAATTTAAACTCTTCAGAAATTGGGAAAAAATTCTTTCCGGATGATCCGGTAAAGGAGGCTGTCCGGACAGCCCCCGTGGGCCCCCTTGCGCGTTTTTTTTGAAAATTTGAACCGTGTATCTTGCACGGCCCGCAAAATAATGTATATACACAAAAAATTAGCTTGTCCAACTTTTGACATACCTATCGATGTTCGGACAAACTGATTTTTTGTATACATACATTATTTTACAAATCCTACAAGAAGCATGGTTTTGATTTTCTAAAAAAATGTGCGAAGAGGCCCACGGATGTCCGGACAGCCCCTTAACGGAGCATCCGGAGAGAATTTAAACTCAAGGAAATTATCTATTTTAGATTACCACATCATTGATTATTGAGAGCGTTCTGAAATTCAAAACAACTGAGAAAAGAAACCAATTAGGAAACGGAAATCCTTTGATCTGTTGGAATTGGGATTCCTTATAGGAAACGGAAATCTTTCTATGACGGTTTTTCACTTCATCAACATCCTATATACGAGTATTATATTGCCTATCCGTACACCTCCTTCACCGCCCCAACCAAACACACCTTAGAAATCAGATTCTCACGGGCAGATTTATGGCGACTGGAACGGTCTCCGGCGAAGCTCCGACGAAGATCTCTCATCTCCGGCGACTAAATACTCTCTCCCCTATCTCCGGCGACCTAACTCTCTCTGTCTCTCATCTCCGTGCAGCGACTGCACAGCACTGCCAGTAGCCCGCACACGCTCTCTTTTCTCACGGAATCGCACCAAATTGGCGAGAAGCCAAAACGGGGGTGTAAGGGGTTCTCGTCTCCCTCCGTTTCTCACCCTCTCTCGCCTGGTGGACCATCCAAATGCCAGAGGGATTCTGCTCTCTCTCGATCTCCTTTCCCTTCTCCCGAAGTCGCCTCATCCAAACGAGGTGTTAAGGATGAAGAAGAGTAGGCCTTATACGAAGAAAAGGAATATAACGGACGAGGACGTTACCGAGTACTTGGCTAAAAGAGATGCAAAAAAATTGAAGGTAGTGTCCGATCAGCCTCTTCTGCATGCCGGTGCTTATTGTGACATCACTGAGGGTATCATAGCCGAAGACAAACCGAGGACTGAGAAGATCATGACTATCTATCTAACCAAGAAGGAGAAGAAGAAACTCCGTAAGCAGCGGCGTCGGTGTCAGCTTAGGGCAAAGCAGAGGCAGGAATGATTAGCCAAGGCCTGGTAGAACCCCCAAAACCAAAAGTCAAAATGCGCAATCTTATGAAGGTTTTTGGCTCTGAGGCGACTCAAGAACCACAAGGCTCGAAATGGAAATCAGGAGTGCAGCTGTCGAGCGCAAACAAGCCCACATAGACAGGAACATTGCACGGAAGCTTACTCCGGATAAGCGCCGAGAAAAGAAAGTGAGGAAGCTCTTTGGTTAGGTCCAATGGTGGGTTAAGTTGGTTTGCTGTACTGCTAGTTATTTGATGCTAGCCAGCTAGGCTTATATGAGGGAGGTAAACAACTAATACTAGCTTATTCTTATCAAAATAATGCCTTTTTCAGGTAGTTGTATTCCGTTCTGGACCAATCTAATCTAGGGCCAGATTAAAAATTTGGATTTTCAACCCAGTTTGATGCTATATGTATGGTCATTCCAATGTTTTTTACTCTTAGGTTGCGTTTAGTTGGATTGAATGGAATGCAAATTGGAATGGAATAGAATAGAATTGGAACTGGAACTGGAATGAGGATTCCCATTCTCATGTTTGGTTATGCATAGGAATTGGGACTGGATTGATCATTCACTTTCCAATTCCTGTGTTTGGTATGCTAGAATCACATCTCAATGGAATGAAAATTGATAAATACCCATATTAAGCTAAATTATGCACATCTCCCAACAATAAAATATCACATAGAAGGTGTTACTAATTCAAATCTACTAGAAGGTGCTAAAATATGAGAATTCCCAACACTTCAATTTTAAAATCCAATGTATCTTCTTGAAAAAAAAAATCAAATTAAAATAAATACACCAAGTAGTTCACTCCAAATCTCCCATAAGCAAAGTCTTCACAAAAACTTCTTTCTCCTCGTCTTTCAAGGTAAAGAAACAAGCAGTCATCGCCTGATCATGAGCTATAGCAAGCAAGGCTTTATGGCGTTGAAGCACAGATATCTTTGAAAGCTTCCGAAGCCCGTCATTTATTTGGTCCCTCTTTTGAGCAATATCAAGATCGACACCAAGAGCTTGACTGAACTTATTAGTTGCTTCTTCAATCTTCAGCATGTCAAAGTGTGGGAAACTCCTATTCCTCCAATTAGCTGCATCCTGATGGCTCTGAATCAACATGAAATAAGATAGAAACTCTTCAGTGCTACGTAAAAATCCAATAGGGATGGGTTGAACTACTGGTTTTTTACTTCCTAAGAATATGAATGTAAGGGACAAACTTGTGAAACTAGCATACGGATAAAATTGCAACTAAGAAACAGCAAACATAATGTCAAGAGGCACAACTACAATATTTGTGATGCTGCACACGTACATAACTAACGCATAGGATGACCCCAACTCCTGTATTAACAGCTCCTAGTCGAATTGGCGAGTCCAGTACAAACCTACTAGCTAAAATCTGAATGCATGGAACCAGAACTAGCAACCGGATGAAGTTGCAACTAACAAACAGCAAATTAAAAGCACGGCAAGCCTACTATTGTTCTCGTGCAAGCCTACTATTGTTCTTGTAAAACACAAATGCAATCTGCCACTGCAGAAAGGGCATCAATTTAGAAACCAATGGCATAAAGAATAGAACTGCTCCTGCAGAAAGGGCATCAATTTAGAGAGTAGGAATGTGTAAATGTGTTGCCAAATCTGTCCAGTTCAAGAACTAGATTATAAGGCACTTTGATATCTTTGGGATTTCACCTCATTTCTCTCTTGCGGTCTGCAATATCAATAGTCTATGAAAGCCTTCCTCAAATAGGTACAAGACTAAAATCAATTTCACAGTTAGCAAATGGTGATCTAAACCAATACCTGTCTACTAGTACAGAAACTGAACCACAATCTTTCATTTACGGGTTCAAGCACACAGGATTCAGAGCCTAATACATGCAACCAGCCTACAACATGCACTCATGCAGTTAAAACCTATATCAATCAGTGCATGAAAACAGGTTAAAACCTATCAAAATATAAATCAACATAATCAATTAATGACAGATGAGGAAAAAAATCTATTGACCGTTGTGCATGAAAACAGGTTAAAACCTATCAATCAATGCTGACCACTAGCAACTGGCCAACGATACGAATTGTTCGGCATCACACATAGTACAATAGTTCTGAAATAAACCATACACATCGTACTGGTTTAGCTGCTTGTATGCACAAATCTAGCACAAACATAATGGAGGGGGGGCGGGGCGGCTACATGGCAAATGAGCAATATCATCATTTCAATTATACTCTCGTACAAGCACATACCCCAATGCCCATTCTAAAATGGGGGTTGGAATTAATTTCGAGCCAAATTTTGTCCTGGGATTGGAAGAATCCCAGCCCTACTAAACCAATCCTGCAACCAGGCATGCTTCTCGTACACTATGCTATCCTATACCATAGTGTCAGTTCCCAAACTGGCTATTAGAATATCACCAAAGAAATCCAAGCTGAAACACAAAATTTACAAGGAATCAACAACACAAAATATCCAATTTACCTTTCTCTCAAACTATGGAGCAATCATCAAATCCTAAACCCTAGAAAATCATATTCACGGAGCCATATATGCAGATGAAACACAAGATACGAATCAGTTGGTTGAATCGCTAAACACAAGATACAAATCGTTTGATTCAAAGAAGTTCAGATCCGTTATTAAACTATGGATCAAGTCAACTACCAAACTCTAGAAAATCAAATAGCAACTTGAGAGAGAGAGAGAGAGAGAGAGAAGAATACTCACCGAAGATCGATCGATCAGACGAGAGAGGAAAGCTGAGATCGTCTTTTTTGTTGGAGGAGTGAGAAGCGAGAGAGAGAGATGAGGCAGAGTCTTTTTCCCGACAAAACGACAAAATAAGAATAGGAATGGAATAACAATTCCTCTCTTTTTTTAATGGAATCCCTATTCTCTCATTTGGGGGAATAGTTATTCTCCTTGGAATAGTCATTCCTTCGTTTATTTGTGAACCAAACACAGGAATAGATATTCCATTGGAATAATAATTCCATTCCGAAGTTCACTCCATCCAACCAAACACACCCTTAGTTGTTTCTACCAAGTCTGGATTTCTTGTTTCCAACCCTCCCTCCATCTTTTCCCTACTTTTCTTATGCTTTCTCTTGTAGAACTAATCATTCTGGCTTGTAGTTGAAATGCTTGGTTATTTTTTGATACATGTATGATGTTAATGCTTAGCGATCGATATGCTAGCTTGAGAGATTGATTTCATTTACGTTGTTAATTTTGAAGTGATGAAACATGGATTGGAACTCGATAAGCTAGTGTATCAGTCCTTATGGCATGGTGACAAAAATTTGGTTAATCCGGTGGTTATATAGCCATTGGTGGAAATGGGTATGCACAACCTTCTAATCTAACTTCACAAGTACCCTTCCCAGCTATTTTGTATAGCAACTAAAAATCTGTAGTATATAATCAATTTGTTAATGGGGGGTTTCCGAGATATCATCAACAATTTTCCCAACTGCCTGCTCATTAGGCATAACCTTATTGCGTAAAACCCTATGATTTCTCTCAAGCCAAAGTAAGTTTGGGCACAAAGTTTGTTCGATCTGCTTTAGGCAAAAATCACACAACAATCAAAGATACAAACTGCTTCTCATATATATATTTCAAACATAACAAGACATCCCCTAAAATTCTCACATGTCGTACTTGTGTACAGATCAGACACCCTTGAATGTTTTTAAGAATACATTATTCATATTTCAAACATCACGAACTACCTCTTGGCATGTCAAAGTCACCATAAACATGTCATTTAGTCTCGATATAAGTACGAACTACATGGAGGGATGTCTGTAACAACGAAAGGCAACCTCAAGGAGCACATGCTTCCTTAATTTTCATTTCGATTGTCTTGGATTTGGGCTACTATTATCTGAACATACAGGAACTGGCCATTGATCTTGATCTACGAGTTCGCTGCTAAATTTGTTTCTCCAACTTTTTCCCTAATTAAAATTAATTTTCCAAAAGTAGAAAATTTTGAACAGGGAAAAAATTATCAATCAGAAGCCAAAAACCTAAATAGAAATACAGAAATACTTAACTTGCAAATCTCCACATCTGTGCCTTGTTGGATTCCTCTGTATTGGCGTCCTACTTATCGTCACAGTAGTCCAGAATCTCTTTTAGAATGATATAGCCTTCAAGAATGGGAGAGAGTGGAATATACCTGCAGTCAATAAATACTACCATACAATCACTTCCCTTTGGATGGGGACAATTAGAGAGTGGTATACAATATGGGGAGATCTATCCATTGCTAAAGTTGATTCAATCATTTAATTGCAATGGCCAATGGAAGTTGGCAAGACCTGTGAACAGGGTCACCAGGAATATAGTAGACCATTCTCCTCCTGACTTACTGCCAGATAAAATGAGGATTCACTTCAGTGGCTGCCACATGCTAGTGGTACCTGGTACGTTCACTGTCAAGTCTGCATGGAATGCCATGAGGCACAATTACCCTAAACAGAGCTGGAATAAGGTGGTGTGGGGAGGCAAAGGTGTACATTTCTAGATGGGCCTTCATCCTGGCTAGCTATGCTGCAAAGCCTGAGTAGTATAGAGTATAGACAGAATGGTAAGCTGGGGGATTGATCTGCAAAGTACTTGTCAGTTGTGTAACAATGCAAGGGATTGAATGGTATCGTGCACTGCATGAATCTCATGCTCGTTGCTCGTTATTGGAATGGGTTTGGGGTTGTTTTTTAGTAGTTTTATGTTGGAAGACGTGATTACAAATTTTGAGATGAACTGATCCGTTGCATTGGCACAGAATATTATCTAGGAGACTGTCCAAAAGCAGACCTGTTTTAGATAGCAAGGCAACCATGGTTATAATTATTGGATAGGAAATCTGTGAGTCCGGAGATTTGCCATCCATTTTAATGTACAAATTCAAAATACTTGCAGCTATAGCCAAGTTTGTGCAAGTTTCTTAGAGCTATTGCAATTAGGTTGCTGGTTGCAGGACCCAAAATCCTTGCCATCCGATTGGCATGGTTCCAGATGACTATTCTGTTTTGTTGCCTGGTTGTTCAAGTTCTTCTGCTGTTGCTTTGCTTGCCGGCTTATTCCTCTTAGCCAAAACACCCCTAACCAACATAGTTTAGTCCACCCGGGTCCTAAACAATAACTACCAATATAAATATATACAAGTAATCAAGCAAAGAACAAAATTTGTTCTAAAGAAGAGGAAAACAAAAGGTACTTAATAGTAAAATAAAATGGAACTCAATATTTAATTTCAATCACTTTCAAGAAAGAATTACAAGTAAAATACACCTACTTGGGTAAATCAAGACCATCAGAATCATCTCCACCATGTCCTTCATGCTTAACCACCTGAAGTCTCTCATTCTGCCTTTTCTTCCACTCCTCCATTCGGTCTTTCCATGCAACTGTACTCCACCCATATACTGCCAAGTCTTTCTTAGGATCCATCGGCCGGGGTGGTATTCTAAAATTAACACCAACAAATACATACAACCATACTAATCATAAGATCATTTTCATTCACAACTACCCGCAATCGGAGCAGAAAAACTGACAAGACATAGAATCAGAAAACTGCACCAGATGGACCTGCGTTCCACGACCCGTAAATCGAGGAATGATCAGCACATGCTTATCCAAGGAAATCCTAGCATCCTTCATGAATATATTTAATTAGATTAGACCATTAGAATTCACAACAGACAAATAATGCTTTTGCAGAAAAACAACATAGTTAAACCAACGCCAAACCAATTCACCTCTTGGAGTCTTGGTCATAGGTGAGGAGTGGGACATCTGGAATTCTAGATTTAAGGGAGGGGACTGTATGTCACAAGGGGCAGTGACCTCAGAAGCATTTCGTTGGTGCCCATGGCCAGTACTAAGGTGAGAAGAGAGTGCTTCCTCTGCGAAGTGTTGATGGTCATTGTTCCGGTATTCAAACTCATAATTGAAACCATCAAATTCCTCCTCTTCTTCATCACCATTAACTCGGGGACTCCCTAAAACATGAATAGGATGTCAACTTAATAGGCCATGGCCATATTGTTATGAAACTAAAGAAATATGTAGAAAATTCAGGAAATTGGTTCTTCAGGAACTATCAAAGACTGATATTCAGGATCATCTTTCATCACTACGCCCATGTATGTTTTCAGTATTACAAGACTCCAATATATAGGCGTCAATCCATGGCCAAACTAAATATAATTTGCAAAACCATCTTTTGTGCAAACCAAGAGGTGAGGAGTAAAGAGAAGGTGGAGATCTAATATTGTAAGGTACAAGAAGCAGTAATTGAAAAAGATCTAGGATTGTTGGATATTACTTAACATGAAGTGTTCGACAGAGCTCAACAGTAAAACAAATCATGTAGCCGATGCTAATTCATTAAGGTAAGTGCTTGGGTTGGTTTGGTTAGGACATGACCATCAAATCATTAACTTTGATGCACTTGTACCGTGTTTTGCACTGAGGGTGTGCTTGATTCCCCTCTCTTCTTTCATATGTGTAGTAAGCTCTGCAAACAGGGCGTGCTTGATTCTCCTCTCTTCTTTCGTATTCGTAATAAGCTCTGCAAACAGGGAATGAACACTCATTGCAGGCAACAAATGGCTTCCCATCAGCAGTAACCTCAATCTCATCTCCACAAATCTGGCAAATCAGCCCAATTAATTCCTTCACAGATGTTACCTGTTACACACCTACAATGAACAACGTAAATCAGCATACAGTTTTTGACGTCGATGAACCCAAGTGAGGCATTTATACAGGAGCAAGTGAAAGAACATGAAAGGAAGTGAAATGAGTAAAAATTGGTTAGATTTAGAAGTGGATAAAGAAAGCTTGAATGGTTGGGAAATGGGAAAAACCCCAGAAATAGGATATCTATGCTTGAATAGCACATGTGCCGTGGTCTCAAGGTGCAACCCACAACCAGCACATACACTATCAACTGGTCAAGTACACTTGATAAATTGTTCATAAAAAAAGAGAGTAAACATAATCCGCCTAACATAAGAGAGTAATCAATTGGTTAGATTTAGAAGTGGATAAAGAAAGCTTGAATGGTTGGGAAATGGGAAAAACCCCAGAAATAGGATATCTATGCTTGAATAGCACATGTGACGTGATCTCAAGGTGCAACCCACAACCAGCACATACACTATCAGCTGGTCAAGTACACTTGATAAATTGTTCATAAAAAAAGAGAGTAAACATAATCCGCCTAACATAAGAGAGTAATCAATAGCTAACATAACTATACTGATGCTTAGGCCAGAATAATAATGATAATACCCATCCTTTATTATAACCAAAGATTCAAGATAGTGAGGAGAGAGAGCAGCTTCGTATGTAGTCTTAAATTATTCCATTGCGGTTGTGTTCCAAATTGCTCAGTCCTGAAAAAATAAAACCAAATAAAAACTTCGTTAAAAAGTATAAGGAATGTGTAACATGCATGTCTTCCTAGCATGAAGTGTAGTCTCTTCTCTGGGTCCACAAATACTACAACCCGCCGAGGCACTCAAACCTTGACAATATTTCGCCCAATCTGTAAGCAACTTGCCCTGCTGCACCAGCCATAACAGAGAGCGCCATTTCGCCCAAAATGCAGATTGACATACACAGAAAAATCAGTCTATATTATGGGTTGAGAGAGGGAGAGACCTGTGATGGTGCCGAGAAAAACGGTGCCATTCTTGAGCAAACGACACAGTCTCGTTGTTCAACTTCATCAAGAACCTGCTTATACCATAATTAAAGATCACACAAAGAAGACAATTAGTTTTTAACAAATTGGATTACAGGAAAATTGCAGGAGGAAAATAAAAAAAGGTATGAGAGGATTGACCCAACGAGCTTCATTGTTGACAGGAGTAAGACGACTAGAAAATGCAGAGAGAAAAGATGAGAGAAAGAACAAAGCTTTATATTACCTGTATATTGCCTATACTTCGTGCACAAGGAAGAAGTACACTATTCCAACCACTCTCATCAACTCTTTGCACAAAACGTGAAGAAATCTCTAAAAGTCATGAATCAGGCAACCACCCAGTGGCGGATCCAGGAATTTTATACAGATGGGTCACCTTTTGAATACAAGACCGGCCCTGAGATTTCATGGTGAAAGATGAACCTTAAATATGGGGCCCTCAAATATTTTTTTTTTTACACAATAATTGAAAAAGATAAAATCATCCCCCAAAAAATGAATCTTTGTTGTGACATTGTTAAGTTTTTGAATTAAGATCATGCAATGGGCCAAAAAAGAAAGAAAGAACAAACTTGCCAGGAATATCTAAAATAAAAAAAAGTCCACACTAGTATTTCTAAAATTGAATAAAATCTTTTTAATGATGTTTGAAGTTTAGTACTTAAATGAATTGGTAAAATTGCAAATGAAAGTTGTAAGTTACAGTGAGAAAAAAAAAATTGAAACATTAAATTTAAGTGAGAGAAATTATGCACAGGACTTGGGGAGAAGAGAATACTTGTGGAGCATTAAAAAAAAAATTTGAAACATTAAATTTAAGTGAGAGAAATTATGTACAGGACTTGGGGAGAAGAGAATATTTGTGGAGAATTAAAAACAAAGCAAAAGAAGCCAGCAGAAGTCGAACCAGAGATCTCTTTCAGAAGACAAGGAGCACTTACCACTTCACCACAAATCACTTTCGTGAGAAATAATAGCATATTTTTTATTTATTAACATTCCAGCTGGGTCACGTGACCCAGCTGGGCCTACATTAAATCCGCCCCTGCAACCACCTGCAGGGGCCAAATTACCAAAAGATCCATGCTACAAATAAAGAGCCAACCATTGAAAGCAGGGGCATTTTTGTCCTCACAACCAACAAATTGCGATGGATGAGCCATCTTTCAAAACTCGTCCAATTCTCTTATATAATACTTCGTATGGATATTTTTGTATCTATAGAGAGAGAGGGAGAGAGTGATTTGTTGTGTGATATGTTAGATCCCACTCGTGTTAAGGGTTTCTTTTGCAAAACTAGTCAGGTATTGGACCGCTACTGAGGTGGACAGGGCAACTCAGACACGAAGGTCAACGAAGATCGTCACCCAAAAACGAATTACGGGGCCAAATTTTCCCGTGTGATGTAAAGTATTTTACATAAAAAAAAATATTTTTGGTACTTTTTGAGGAGCCAAACACCAGAAAATGAGTAAAATGTTTTACAAGAGAACTTCGAAACAAACGGAGCCTATCAGTTGATAAGAACCACAAAGCAAAGGTTATGAAAGAATCAAATATGTCCACAAACTTAACATACAAGAGATGGAAAGTGTCTTTGCATTCTAGAGAGAAAAGGGTACCTGATTGACAAATACATTAAACCAAGAAAAACACGACCACCATTTGAATCCAGACTGCCTTAGAAAGCCCATTGAAGAGTGCTCCCTCCCAAAAGAACCGATAACTTCCTGCCCAAAATAAGCAAAGTACATATGCGCTTGGATATTAAGGTTCACAAGTACTAACATGAAAGAATCTCTCTCTTCGTCAAGCTTCCTGATGCTCAAAGAATTGCTGCTAAAGGAAGCTATGTTTGAGCCCGCAATTTCTGGAGGAAAGGAATAACTAACAAAAATGCAAATTGTGAATACTCAACATCCTGCAAATACTTAATGCAATGGGAATTCATAATCCATGAATTGATATACATGTTTAATAAATATTCGATTTAATGTTAGTGATTGATGACTTTCTGTCCATATGTAGAAGAGACAAAATTAACATCAAAGTGGTATCTCTTGCAATTGAAAAAACTAAAACACAAACTTCTCAAAGTTTTGCTTGCTACTATGAAGGAAGAAACAAAAAACGAAGCCGTATGAGACCCAAAATCCAATCAATTGAATTCTCAGCAAAACTATAGCAACTATATAATGCATTCACAAGTAGAAAACGAATGAAGAGCAAATACACATACTAAATGCAGAAAGAGCAAAAGGAGAAGGATTAAAAAATGGATTCAAGGAGGATGCAAAGCAATCAGAAATTCTAATCCTCGAAAAAACGGAGAGAGGAAGGGAGGAACAATCATTTCTAGATGTTTCCGATTGTGCGCAGTGGCGGCTTAAACATCCTTGCTGGCGGAGGCAGTCGGGGCCTTCTTTCGGGTCACTTTTGGGTCACCATTCTTCTGAGATGTGACAAAAAGGCTGCTTGCACTTGTGGTCAGCCTGGCTAACACCCTTCTACGAACAGCTTACAAAACCTATTAAAATCTTAGTTTTTTCTTTTAGATCAGAACCTAATAAAAGCTCTCTCTGTTTGAATTGAGAGTAGAGAAGCTCTCTATTTCTCCAAATGAAGAAAGAGTGAGAAGACTTGGAGGAAGCTCATCCACAAGACAGATAAGAATCAAAATGTACTATCCTAAATAAGCATATGAGAAGTCACAGAAAAATAATTAAGGGCAACGTAGACTTCTCACCACACCACATTCCGAATATTACGCGGATCATTGGCATGATTTACAGCACAATGTTCACATACTAGCAAAATTGTGAGGCAAATTGACAATTTCTACTGGGACAAAAAACAGTGTTCAGGACCACTCTCACGTCATTCATAGTTCACAAATGCAGCTTCGTAACATGTTGCGATTCTTTGGGCAGAGGAATCAACTTTCACAAGCTTGATAAATTGTTAAAATGGCGAAGGCTCGTGTGTTGCAGATCAAAGAGTAGACAAGCTAAACTCCAACATCCAACAAACAGCTTGTTTGGCGTGACTTCTTAAATCTCATGAACATGGACTTCTGGAGGACAACTTTCAACAAAAATGACGTTTGGGGAATCAAAATATTAGAACTCCCCTTTACGTTTCAAATTTTTTTCTATACAGTTGTCCTTCGTATTTTGGCCCCCCATGGATGGAGCTCTAAAACTTTCACACTAAAATCATAGCAACGTAATACTGAACATCATCAACTAATTACGTAAAAAAAAAAAACTATTCAAGTGAAAAAAAAGCCAAAAGCTAATTCAAATCAATGAGAAAACTTCTACAGACATAAGAAAATTATTTTAAACCCCAGGTAACCAATGAAAGGGAGCAAGAAAACATCCATTTTTACTTTGGAAACTTTGTTATAAAACATTAATGAAGCATATAAAAATTCCAATTGTAGTATAGGCGTCATATGGAATGCTCCTATACATGGATTGAAAACACCTATTTGCCATGTCGACGATTTCTGTAGTTGTATGCCTTCACTCGCACTGCATATTCTATGCCTTTGCAGAGTTTTTCAATTGCAGCAGGTGATAGTTAGCCCTACATATAGGTACACAGTTATAAAAGTTTTAATGTGAATGTTATATGCTTGTATTTGGAGGAGCATCTGAAGTATGAGTTACCCCGTGCATGTCTTGTCTCAAGTAGTCAGATGTCACGTCAAACATGCTTTCAGCTTCTCGTGTGAAGGCTGTGGCAACAATGAACCCTGTATTGTCTGATAAGTGTGTGGTGGGCCGAACCCGGACTATACCATGGGTCGGTTCCCGAGAAGCCCATGGACCAAGGGTCCACGGATAATCAAGAAGACTCTTGGCCGAGAGGTGTGGGCCGAATGAGGTGGGCAAGGCTTGTCACCCACACACTCGGTTTGGGCCAGGAGAGGATAGGCAATCCACGCAGAAGGTGTGATGGGCTGAACGGTAGTGGGCTGGACAGGATGGCCCATTGACCGAACGGTCCAGGTTTGAGCCCGCAACCTGTTGGATTTAGGTCGGTCACCCGTCGATGGTCGGGCCGGCCCGCGAAGGAGAATATCCCAGAATAGTGGAGGACATTCTAGAAAGGTGCAGAGGGGACACGTGGAGGCCGTGAACGAGCCGGTCGTCATCGTGACGTCACCGAGCCATGAGGCGATTATCGTGAAGTCACGGGCACGTGCCGCATGCCATGACTTGGAGGGCAAGTACCCTAGTTCTATATATACCTAAGCATAAATCCTAGAGAGGTACGCAATTCTTCTTCCACTAAGCACTTGTCTCCTTCCACTTCCGTGTACTTACTCAATCATCAGAGGGGCGAGCGACGGACGACGTCGTCTCGCCTTCTTGCAGGTGGTTCACACGGCGGAGCCGTTCACCCCGAGAACCCGAGTGAAACCACCACACCACAATTGGCACGCCCGGTGGGACACTTCCCCCTCTTCTGTGGGTTTTCTAGGTCTTATTCGACGGTTCTCCGGGGAGGAGGTGGTGATTTTACGGGAAGCTGGTCTGCTTTCCGCAGTGGGACGGCCAGTCGTTTAAGAGGGACGCCCGGTCGCTTATGAGGGACATCCGGTTGCCTAAAAGGGACGTCAAGACCTTTGCGATGGCTCTTCGGTCGCTTAAAAAGGACGTACGGTCAGTCCCATAGTTGGTTCCAGAACCTTTCGGTTGAAATACCATAGAGATGACTTTGATTCAAGAGATGGAGAAATGAGCCAGCGTTGAAGGACACGATGGAGGTGGCGGTCACGACGGTGCCACCCTCTCTTCGAAGAAATTGAGGACCTTACAGTCCGGTATGATAAGAAGAAATTGAGGACCTAATGGTCTTGTATGATAAAAAGATTTGAGGGCCTGACAGTCCGGTTTAATATAAGGGTTTGAGATGAGAACGGTCCGGTTTGTTTTGAGGACGGATCGATTATCTTCAGTGGACAGTTCGGCCATTCGATGGTTCAACTCCTTCCCCATAAGAACCGAAGGACAAGGAGTTGAGGGGCTATTGTGGTAGGCCGAACCCAGGCTAGACCATGGCTCAGTTCCTGAGAAGCCCATGGACCAAGGGTCCACAGATAATCGAGAAGAAGACTCTTGGCCGAGAGGTGCGGGCCGAATGAGGTGGGCAAGGCCTGTCGCCCACACGCTAGGTTTGGGCCAGGAGAGGATACGCAGCCCACACGAAAGGTTTGATGGGCGGAGCGGTAGTGGGCTAGATAGGACGGCCCACTGACCGAACGGTCCAGGTTTGAGCCCGTGAATCGCTGGATTCGGGTCAGTCAACAGTCGGGTTGCCCGATAAGCCGACCCGCGAAGGAGAATATTGCAGAATAGTGGAGGACATTCTAGAAAGGTGCAGAGGGGACACGTGGAGGCCATGCAATAGCTGGTCGTCAATGTGACATCACCGAGCCATGAGGCGGTTATCGTGACGTCACGAGCACGTGCCCCACACGCCATGACTTGGAGGGCAAGTACCCTAGTTCTATATATACCTAAGCATAAACCCTAGAGAGGTACGCCATTCTTCTTCCACGAAGTACTTGTCTCCTTCCACTTCCGTGTACTTACTTGATCGTCGGAGGAGCGAGCGATGGACTGCCTCGCCTTCTTGCAGGTGGTGCACCCAACGGAGCAAGGCGGAGCCGTTCACCCCGAGAACCCGAGTGAAACCACCACACCACAAGGTGCACATTGAATCTGCAGCTGTTAAGAGAAGTTGATTAAATTGTACAATTAGTCTTTTGCAGTTATATCATAATTCTTCGTTCAATGAATGTAACACACTTTTTTTTGTTGAGAAAACCTACTTTGCTACCGGCAGCACTCACTCTTTGCAATGGGTGCACCAAAATAGACTATCAGTCATTGCATCTGTTGACTTGTTACATTTTGAACATGTCATGTACCAGAGTATTTAGTAAAAAAATTTGTGGTCTTCTAAGATCGGGTCCAATAAGCTTATTTCGGTTGCAATTTTGGTACCTTTTCAAAAGTTGTTGGAAGCTCACTAATGTTGATGATATATTTTTTGTGCGGTGTATCATATCGTGGTGGTGTGGCTGCTGTAGTCCTCTCTGGCATCGGTAACTTTTTGATTACCTTTGAATTAGTACGCAAAATTTGTTTCGACTGCTATTTACTCGTGGGAATAGCTAATCATATTTATCCCCCCCTCTTTCACATTTAACTTGATTGTAAATAATTATTGTACATACAGGAATTATGCCAACCACTACAGGACTTGGCATTCATTGAAGGCCTTAATCAATTTAGCGTAAGAACAAATCGAAGGTCCTGGGATATTTGGTATGCTGGTGGCTATCTTCAAGGCCTTGGCTGGGAATCTTTTGTGGCTGCTCATGAGTTAGAGGTAGATGACACCCTTATTTTCAGCGTGGATGTTGATCTATGCCTAAAAGCAATGGTATTCGACCAGTATGGATGCGAGCACGTTTACTTCTGGTATATTGATATTGAAAATGGCCCACTATTCTAAGCCTAACAACCCCCCTTATTTAAACCATAATTCAGGTGGAGATGCTCCAAAATTCTTCTCTCTACGATCTAAAGAATAACAATGGCCAATCTACTGAACAGCTGTAGATATTATGTTGAAGCAATTACCATGTAAATTTTGTAACTTCGTGGTGTGCAATAAAAATATGCATGGATGTTAGCTCAGTTGTATTATTTATTTGTCCTTTCATTCATTCTCTTTTGACCTGGAGCAGGTTCATGCAAACTAAAAATACTATGGGACTTTCTCTCCTTACTCAACCCTTTGACCGCTAACAATTTCGAATGTCAGTCGAGCAGCTAAATGTCCATGTCACATATTTATAAAAATGGGGTTGTGATTTGATATTTGGTTGTAACATGCAATGGCACAGGCGGATAATTTTTTCAAGGGAATTGTTGGATTCCAGTCATCATTCAACTTGCACATCTTGTTCTTCTTATGAGATGGATACAAATCCAAATGCCAGTATAGTACCTAAATACAAATCTCCAAGCTTTCCTAAAACATGCCTGGTGGATATTTTAGTGTAACAAGGAATGGCAAGAAGAGATTTCAACTCTGGCCTACTCAAAACATGAAACGTGACATCAACTTTCTTCTTCCCCGTGAAAAATATTATACTCAATATCCAAAGCAAACTGAGATTAGGATGCAATAAATAGTGATTCGTTTGCCTACACAACATCGTCAAGAATAGGAGCATAGCCCATCATATATTTACCTGAGTCAATCCGATGCCAAAGGCAAATTTTGCAACAGCTTTCAAGCATGCAAGCGAAAGCTCCAAACCCATCTCAAACAGCTGCAAAGGAATTTTAACCACCATAATCTCTTACCCATAAGTTCATAAAAAGCAGACAAAGCGTCAACTAAGTAAAATATGAGAATCATAATCTTCTAAAAATAAACAATGTGTCTAATGAATTACAACAAGACATAGAAGCCGTCTCAAATGCCACTTCTAGGGGTGCCCTGCAGCTGATCTTTCCATCCAACATTACCAAGAAGCCGTCTTTATCCAATAAGCAGGAAATTTTTTAAATTAAGCAATCCCCCAGCAGATGTTAATCCACAACCCCGTATATATGTACCTCCAATTGTATAATAAGATGCATGAAGGACTTCCTTAAGAGTTAAGACTTAAAGACATAAGGTTGTATTGTAATGCAAATCTTTAATAAGAAGATGACGAACTGGCTGCCTTGCTCAATATACGTTTGACATCTACCTTTTACACGCCCACAAATCAATTACACAAGGTTCAAAGTCGATCTTTCTTGAACTTAGAAAAAAAAACACGACAAGGATGACCAACAGGTATAGATTCCAGATCCAACAAGGTTCAAAGTCGATCTTTCTTGAACTTTGGATCCTAGGTTTTTGAAAAGATCTGTGTAGAGAAAATTATCTGGAGTTACCATTCACAAACCATGTGTTTCCCTTACTTTTTCTTTTCCCTCAACAAGTTCCTCCAAAAACCCAGAATCCAAATACAAGCTGTAGGTACTCGATTTTTCAATCTTCCTCTTAAATTAAGATTTCTTTACAATAGGGTTTAGATTACTTCGTAGATTGATGAAAGTGATTGAAAACCTTGATTCATTTTGTTGCTCCTCATCCTCTGCTTTAATAAGACTTGGTTTCATCATTTAACACGTAGCTAGTCCTACACCAATAATAAGCAGAATCAAAAGAATGGCATAGGGAATCTCTAAATTACCTTCACAGATTGCTTCAATATCAATAACTCCTAAAGCTTCCCTCAGCTCATCCCGTTGGTTGTTGAGAATTCTTGATGCCTCTCCTTAGACAGGAAACACTTCCTCATCATTCCAAGTGACAAGTAGGCAAATAAACAGAACAAACACAGCAAAGCAGGTCTTCACTTCATATTGGTACCTAACATGAATGAATATGCCCACTTGAACTTTGAAATTAGAAGATCCACTATTAGAGACAAATATCATAAACATAGCTAGAGACCCTTTTCTAATGACTTCAGCAAACATGTGGGTTTATATTTGTAAACATGTGTATGATGAAATAAATGACAAAGCTTAGGTGGTAACGAGACCCATCAGGTTAAACATCTGTTTTACAAGATTCAATAGAACCATCATCTACACTACAAAAACGTAAGAATGCTTGTGAATATGGTACTCTGTCTCTCTCTTCGTCTCTCACCTTCTCTCTCTCTCTTACATATTTCTCAATGAATGAGCTTTGCAATGGAAAAATATGCCATACATATTTCTGGTCAGTAAATAGGGGGCATATGTCAGCATATAGAGCTAAGTTATTGAACGAGAATTATCATCCGTGCAATATTGGCATTGGCAGGTCAAAATTGTGATTCAAGACCAGAGTTCAATCCATGGCATGTAGTATCTGTGCAAACTACCAGCGCCTTAGAAAATTCATAATATTTGTTCTCATGAAAGCAGAGTTGGTATTCGTTGAAAAAATATCCAGATAATTCTGAGGCTGGAAATGCAACCTTTTTAACAAAAGACATTCCACGATACATCATTCTAATGACAATGTATCGAGTCTAAAACAAGTCAACGGTTAGAGTCTGGTGGAGAAAATGAACTATCAAGTGTAAGAACAAGTTGTGTAAAGGCTTGCAATATGGAGAGCCTTCCAAAACTGTCAGTATCATCCTTATTTCTCTCTCTCAAATATCGCATAATAAAGTGAAAAAGCTAAAAACTTGTATGTACCTCATAAAGTGAGGCAAGGAAGAGATCACTTTGGGAGTGAACTGGAGGTCCATTAGAAGCAACCTAGTTTAAAAAAACTATTACTATAGGTGTTTACAATGTCACGTTAAACTAATTTGTCACGTATTAATTATGCCAGCTCAAGTACATTGAGACAAATGTAATAAAATAAGTCCAAATAATGCATGTAAGCCTCCAACTCGGGATGTAATCTGCAGCTACATATAGTAAATATGTATTTTCTCACCAACACAATCTCTAGCTACATATAGTAGGCTGTGGGAAATAGTAAATGCCCAAGTTATACCTTGAGGTTGAAAAACCTAAGTTTTAAACAAGCTTAGAACTAAATTTATACACTTGACCACATACAAGAAATCAAAATCTTCCTATTAAATTGGTATTGTACCATGACTCGTATATAGCGATTTAGCTAGCTAGAAATAGAAACAAGGATAGTGAGTTAGACTAATCGCACTATTTTCACCTCTCGCATATGACAAGTGTAGAGAGACTAGAAATAGAGAAATTCTATTATTCAGAGTATTATGTTACAAGAGGCCAATACATCATTATATAGGGAAAACATAGAAACCCTAAGTAAACCCTATTACATGAAAGAACAATACTACCCTTGCAACTAAACATTAATAACATCAGAACACTATTATTCTAACACTCCCCCTCAAACACATGATGCGAACACGGAGAGCATCGTGAGTTTGCCAAGATGAAAATGAGATGCTCCGACTGATATCTTCGTCTGAAACAATCCAAAAAGCAAAGCCAAATTCACGTGGTAATGCAACTTCGATCCAATCCAAAATGAAGATCACTAATACTTTGGTACCGGAACAAATGCAGTGGAACAACGAACGAAATTGCTAATGGAGAAATATGAGACTAAGTTCCAATACTCCCCCTCACGTGCGAATCCCAAATCACATGAAGAGAGATAAACAAAGGATCCAACACGGATCACATCAACGGATCCAACAAGGATCACAACAAGACAAGGTGCCAATGGCACAACAAATGGGAATTTAACTACCAAACAACGAGACAAACACTCGCCCATAATTTCTCCAAAAGCCGAGAAATACCCACAAGGGACCAAACTGTCACACTGCTACAAAAACAGGGACCAAACTATCACACTGCTACAAAAGCAGGGACCAAAACAAATACTGCAAAGTTCAAAGACCAAACTATAACGAAACAACCATGAGGGATCGAAGTGTAAAACCCTATAGACTGGATAAACGCGAGATCCGGCTAAAAAGCAACAAGACTTTTACGAACCCTAATTAATAAAAAGTTTTTAACAAACCCTAGACAAAAAATGAAAGTGAAAAACGAAATTCTGAAAGGGAAAAAAAATGAAAAAAGCTATAACAGATTGGAGGAACTGAAACCAGAAGAGGGAAGAACAGGAGGGTCGCCGAAGCTTGAGGCGTACGACTACTGTGTAGATTCTGTGGTTTGTTGCAGAATAGATGAGTGCCCGGCGGACGGCAGTGAGGCATAAGCCACCCGCCGGAAAGTGGATATCCCACAGGTCTGGATCTTATGCTCTGATACCATGTTGTTTGGGAGAATAGGAAAAGTGTATAGGGTGTTGTGTTAACTAACCCTAACACAATCAACTATTATTTATATAATGGGAAATCATAACATAAGACTACATTAACCAATGTGAGACTAATAGCAATACTATATTCTAACACTCCCCCTCAAGCTGAAGACTCTCCAGCTTGTTACATATCAACCAACGAAACAATTACCTCAACTACTAACATCAATAACGAAAAACAACCAACTTGTTAAAAACAATGGAATAACTTTTAATAGCAACGACCAACGAACGAAACGACTTCAACGACCAACCAACTTCAATGAAATAATTTCAATGACCAACGAATCAACGAACGATTTCAACGACCAACGAATCAAGGAACGAATTCAATGACCAATGACCAACGAACGAATTCAACGAAATAATTTCAACGACCAACAAAACCAATTTCAACTACCAACTTCAACGACCAATAACAACCAACTTCTAAACGACAAAATAAGATATGTTACCACGCTCACCAAAAGCATGGCCAAAAACCCGATTAGGAAACCCAGAATTATGACCATGTGCACGACTGAATGAAGAACCAACAACAACAGAGCCAGCGAAAGTAGAATCAGATTTCGATAGTCTGAGAGAACTAATGCATCCGGGGCCCAAATAACCATCTCAAGGGATAAGTTCGACGCATGGAGCTGTAAAGGAGAGGATTTGGACAAACTATCGAAAAAGAAGGTAGTGGCTACTGTAGCTCAGGTGGAAGTTGTGAACATGAGGCAAAAATGAGGTTGGAGACGACTCGGAAGCTTATTGAGGGTATAATGACTGAGGATAAGCCAGTAGGGGGAGAGCTTCGGAGGGTCAGGTTTCCTATCCAGAAAAAGAAATCAAATAAGAGTTTTGTTGATGTCCCGTTGGATGCAGAGGACTTTGCTTTATTGAGAGCAAGAATAAGGGTACACCATCAACACCAACAGTTTTGCCAAAATTTTGGCTTCAATAACATGGAAATTTTGTTTGGCGGGGACTATTTTTTGAAAAACTTGCACAAGGCTGAGGCGACATACCTTTGTTGGACTGCTCCGCCAGAAGGGGTCTTGAGTTTATGCTGTGATGGTTCGTACCGATACGGTGACGGTGTCGGGGGCTGTGGGTTCGTACTTCGAACCCACACCGGTGATTTCATGAGAGGAGGCGCCTTCAAGGGCAAGGGAATAGATGCTTTCGTAAGTGAAATATTTGCAGTTAAGAAAGCACTGGAAATGGTGAGAGATATGAAATTGGGAGCTCGGGAGATATGTATTCAATCCGATTCAAAGAATGTGGTCTCCGTTTTACAAAAAAAAGAACGGGTCTTCTAAAGTGGCTACTTGCATTCATGAGATAGCCAGAGAGCTTGGTAAGGTGACCTTTGTGTTCTAATTTCGTGAAATGAACCGTGCGGCAGACTTTTTAGAAACAATGTCAATGGATCCGGGACTTCAATATTTCACTCCTGACGCTATGCCTGAGCAACTTAGAAGTATTCTTCATGAAGAAAGAATAGGGGTAAAGACTCCAAGAATTCGGGAGTAGTTGTGGAATAATTGCCTAACTCGCCAAATTTTTAACTATGGAACAATGGAAGGTTGCCTATGATGAAGAAACAAATAGTTGGTGGGAAAAGATGAAGTTGGAATAATAGTGTTATGATGTTATTAATGTTTAGTTGCAAGGGTAGTATTGTCCATGTAATAGGGTTTACTTAGGGTTTCTATGTTTTCCCTATATAATGATGTACTAGCCTCTTGTAACATAATACTCTGAATAATAGAATTTCTCTATTTCTAGTCTCTCTACATGGTATCAGAGCAGGGCCCGTTCCACCCCACATTTTCAAAACCAATTGGCAATGAGTGGAGAGATCCCAAATGTTATTAAGTGATCACCCATTCCACTCCCAAGCAATGTGGGGCTCTATTTCCTTAACATCCCCCTCACGTGCAGCCGCGTTTGAGGTCTGTCACGTGTGGCCACTTTTGGGACCTATCATCGTGCAACCTTTTTGCTGGTCGTGGAACTGGCCCGGCCCCGCTCTGATACCATGTAGAGAGACTAGAAATAGAGAAATTCTATTATTCAGAGTATTATGTTACAAGAGGCCAGTACATCATTATATAGGGAAAACATAAAAACCCTAAGTAAACCCTATTACATGAAAGGACAATACTACCCTTGCAACTAAACATTAATAACATCAGAACACTATTATTCTAACAAGTTCATCTTTTCCCACCAACTATTTGCTTCTTCATCATAGGCAACCTTCCATTGTTCCATAGTTAAAAATTTGGTGAGTTAGGCAATTATTCCACAACTACTCCCGAATTCTTGGAGTCTTTACCCCTATTCTTTCTTCATGAAGAATACTTCTAAGTTGCTCAGGCATAGCGTCATGGGTGAAATACTGAAGTCCCGGATCCATTGACATTGTTGCTAAAAAGTTTGCCGCCTGGTTCATTTCACGAAATATGAACACAAAGGTCACCTTACCAAGCTCTCTGGCTATCTCGTGAATGCAAGCAGCCACTTTAGAAGACCCGTTCTTTTTTTGTAAAACGGAGACCACATTCTTTGAATCGGATTGAACACATATCTCCCGAGCTCCCAATTTCATATCTCTCACCATTTCCAGTGCTTTCTTAACTGCAAATATTTCACTTACGAAAGCATCTATTCCCTTGCCCTTGAAAGGCGCCTCCTCTCATGAAATCACCGATGTGGGTTCGAAGTACGAACCCACAGCCCCCGACACCGTCACCGTATTGGTACAAACTATCACAGCATAAACTCAAGACCCCTTCTGGCGGAGCAGTCCAACAAAGGTATGTCGCCTCAGCCTTGTGCAAGTTTTTCAAAAAATAGTCCCCGCCAAACAAAATTTCCATGTTATTGAAGCCAAAATTTTGGCAAAACTGTTGGTGTTGATGGTGTACCCTTCTTCTTGCTCTCAATAAAGCAAAGTCCTTTGCATCCAACGGGACATCAACAAAACTCTTATTTGATTTCTTTTTCTGGATAGGAAACTTGACCCTCCGAAGCTCTCCCCCCACTGGCTTATCCTCGGTCATTATACCCTCAATAAGCTTCCGAGTCGTCTCCAACCTCATTTTTGCCTCATGTTCACAACTTCCACCTGAGCTACAGTAGCCACTACCTTCTTTTTCGATAGTTTGTCCAAATCCTCTCCTTTACAGCTCCATGCGTCGAACTTATCCCTTGAGATGGATATTTGGGCCCCGGATGCATTAGTTCTCTCAGACAAGATTTTGATCTAATCATCAAGGGCACTTGCCTGAGCCGCTTTTGCTTCCTCAACTTCCTCTAGTGCAACCATTAGCACCTCCTCTACTTCCTCCCGCACGATTCTTGTGGCTTTTGTTTCCTTCTTTAATTCTTCACCTTTCTTCATCTCTTTCACTTCGCATCTCGCAGTTTCATTTTCTGAAGAGAATTGGTGGAGTGTTGATATCATCTCTTCGGAAGCTCCTCTCACTTTAGATTCTTCTAAGATGGCTGCTTCAAGCTCAAACTTGCTTTTCACGTGCAGATTTCCGACAATGGATTATGTTTCCTCTTCCTTTTCCTTTAGTTCCAAATGCAATGAAACATTCTCCATGTCCAACTTACGGGACTCAACCGTGGTTCTACGGGAGCTAGGATCGACCTCTTTCTTCAAAGCAAGAAACTTGTTTGCCGATTCTTCAAGGGTAGCTATATACAAATGTTTCTGAACATCCTTCTCAGCAAATATGCTTTCTTGTTCCTTCTGGACTGAAATTGTTGCTTCCTTCACCTGCCCAATTGCCTCATTTACAGCAGTAATTTCCTTAGATATCTCACTAGCTTTCTCCATGTTTGCTTTAGCTACTTCCTTAGCTTCTGCTGCTTGCGTGAAGGCAGGAGATTTTGCATTCATGGTCACATCACACTCTTGATGCATTTGCCTCGATTGTTCTGCGGCATCAAGTTCAACAATTACAGTCACGTACTGCTCTCCTTTATTTTCCATGTCCTGTTTCTGGGCACGATCATTTCCCACAGAATTATCACCCATTGCTTCTGCAAGTTTGTTCTTCACAGCTTCTGGTGCCTTGATTGCAGCATCGTTTGACTCGGTCACGGTTTTCAGTTCCTGGGTTAGTTCATCAACTGTCGTATTAGCCTTTTCAAGCAATGGATACTTTGTATTTTCAGCGTTCTTCAGCAGTTCCTCGAGCTTATTTAACTCTTTTTGAGCCAAGTGAAGCTGTGTTTCTTGTGGTAATACCCTCTGCAGTTAATCAGGAACAATTTTAAGCTAATCATGAGTTAAAATACCTAATTCTGCATCATGTATCAAAGGGAAAAGATAAATGAAAATTTGCCAATCCAATGTATCATAATACTTGCCTCAGACAATGATACTACAAGAAATACCATTACAATAGTGCTACAAAGACGGAATCTACAATTAGTAACGCATACTATTTGCCTATCACGTCATTATACCAATACGCATTGTCTGCAATGAACTTCAAAACTATCACCGCCACATCATTTTGGATGCGAATTTGAGTTAAAGATCCTATTAGATCAGCTAAGTATCCAACAACAGGATTGTCAGTTGTCACTAATTGTGCACAAGTATACATTTTTAGCATTGTTATAATGATGCAAGTATATTACCACCACACAAGAAGAAAAATACAGTCAGTGGTGTATGTTTCTATACAAGTACGAAAAATAGTATCAAAAATAGCTCTACAGAATGCACCGTTGTCTTCCTGATGGCAGGTTTTTCCCCTGAAAAAGCACTTTCACCAAACAAATCAGCATCTTTGACAGATTGAAATGGTGCCCTGGTGTCCATCTCTCCTACTTCCACTTTGGGAGAGTCGGTAGCATTTTGACGGTCTGTTTCCTCCATAGCGCTTTATGTATTATTTCCTAATCAGCCACCTGCTCATAAAGAAGACAAAAAACTTGAAGTTTGAGTTAGTCTAGAGAAGAATGATGATGATTATCCTAAGTGAAGTTGCACAAACATCCTAATATCACCAACTATCAAGGAGGATAAACTGAAGTGGAAAATAAGGATTGGTCTTGGTCAAGCTTAACAACCAAACAGGTTGTACTTCAGAAAAGTCATCAGGCGAATGCTTTCACAACCAAACAGGTTGCACACAGGGATCAATCTTTGCAGGGGCCTTATACTATAAATCTCAACAGAAGATGAACGGGCTGCAGGTTATCCACATCAACCTTTTCCAATAGCTGCTATGAAAATACAGACATCAAAGATCCTTCGATCCACAAGATGACATTAGAAGATATAGTCATAAGATAAATAAACAACCTGTCTAAGGCGGTACAATACAGCACAACAAACTTTTTTCTTATGATTGGCGAGCACGGGAAACTTGAGACATGAAAATCTACCAAACTAGCGTTTGTACCCATTTGATGCATGGGACAAAAAAATAGTTTGTGTGCAGCGAAAATCACGCAAATGTATGGTGCAGAGAAAAGTTAGACCACCATGTGAAAATGCTTCCGATGCATGAAATCATTTTTCCTTAATTTTCCTAAAAGTTTTCACCCCTCCCCACATTCGCTCTCTCCCACGTCCTCTCTCTCTCTCTCCAAATTTTTTTTTAAAAAAGGAAAAATCTAGGAAATTAGGAATGGTGGTTCGGAGGCTTGTGAGGCCCAAATACGTTTCTATAGTATATTAATGATGCCAGTATCAAGAGAGAGGCAAGATGAAGCCTCAAATAACTTCAAATTGAATTGAGAAGAACCAAAACATCCAAAGCTAATGTAAAAATTGCAAACCCAATCAAATACTAATTGGTAACTAGAGAACATAAAACATGTAAAAATAAAACATATGTTTTGTAACTAGAGAACATAAAACATATGCACATTCCACATATCCAAACATAACGGCATCTAAAAACCTTACTGAAATCTCGAATCAACTGTAAACTGGAGTTCAAAAAATCCTAAAACCCCATCCACTGATCCACTCAACCACTCGCTAGATACAAAACATGACCGAAACCGGCATACACGCACTTATCAAAGACATGTAAAAATAGTACAAATAGATGCATGTAAGAAACAAAATAACTACAGCACACTGAAAAACCCTGAACACTGAAACCGGCCAAAGCCCCTTTCAAAATAAACAGTACTATATTTCAAAAAAATTAAAAAGGAAAAGCCTGAACATCTAACGATTTCTCCAAAAAGAGGTGCAGAATAACACATCACAAGGCAAAACGGTAAGAACATCTAGCTCTTTTGTGCGAGAAACTGAAAACCCTAGAAACCCAAACGACAAAAACCCTAAAAAGAGTCAACTCACCTCGGACCTGGAACCCTCGAATCGCGCATGGGAAGAAAGCCCCCTCAAGTGAACAGCGCCCAATTTCAGAACCCACTACGCCCCGATACGACTCTTCCAACGAACCATTGTCGAAACGGCATAGGACTACTGGTAGCAAGATAAGGAAACTCGCCGTCGATCTAATCACCGCGCGTTGATGGCCATGGAGTCGGGAAGAAGGATCGCAGAAGAGAGAGAGGGAGAGTCGGGAAGAAAAAATCGCAGAGAAGAGAGACACACAAAAGCTGCAAACGAGCCGAATCGAGCCGAGCTTTCCAGTGTTTAGATTTGGTTCATTAATTTTAAGCGAACTCGAGCCGAGCTCGAACTCTATGAATTTTTGACGAGCCGAGCTCGAGCCGAACTTCCGTAGGTTTGAGTCGAACTCTATGAATTTTTGACGAGCCGAGCTCGAGCCGAACTTCTGTAGGTTTGAGTCAAACTCGAACATGTTCACGAGACTCTGCGAGTCAAATTTTTTAGATATTTATACTCTCAAATAGAGCTAGAACTGCAAATATAATCATTATTTGGTACATAAATATGTTCATTCATATACAGAATTATGAAAAAACGTATTAAAATGTAAGTTTATCGTACTTTTAAAGATTTATACATGTATAAGTTATAAAATTTTCATAATAATATACATGTAAAAATTTATAAATATTAAATGTTATATGTGAAATTTTATAAGTACATGCATATACTCCAGATTCGCGAGCCTAACCGAATCGAATACTGTCATGTTCAGGTTCGTAAACGAGCCTAAAATTGAGTTCAGGTTTGGCTCGTTTATTAGACGAGTCGAATTCGAACGAGCCCTTATCGAATCGAGCCTCGAATAGTTCGCGAACTAGCTGGTTCATTTGCAGCCCTACAGTGAGTGACACACTCACCAAACCGAGAAGGATCGATCTGATAAAAGGCAAATGCATTTTATTACCCATTTTGTTCAACCCGGAATGGACGAACAGGATCTGGCCACGTAACAAATGCGCGAAAAGACGGAATTACCCAATTGCTTAACACTATATGGCTAGGGCTGTAAACGAGCCAAGCCGAACTCTAATAGGTTCGGGATCAGTTCGTTAAGGCATTGGTGAGGCTCGAGTTCCGCTCGGGTTCAATTCGAGCCCACACAAGCAAGCTCGAGTTCGGCTCGTGAAAAAATTTCAAGGCTCGGGTTCGGTTCATCAGGGCTCGTTAAACTTAAACGAGCCGAACCGAGCCGAACTTAGGCTCGAATCTAGTTCGTTGGAAATTAAATTTCAAGGCTCGGGCTCGTTAAACTTAAACGAGCTGAACCGAGTCAAATTTAGGCTTGAATCGAGTTTGTTGGAATTTTTTTTCAAAAAATATCATATCATATAATCTCCCAATATGCCAAAAAGAAGCAGAAAAAGACAAAAGCTCCAAAATAAAGATTGCACCAAAATCAACCCACAAAAGATTTATCTAATAAATACAGTCCATGCAAAATGTACATCTAAATAATATTTACAGTGGGTTGGGGATAAAAAAAATTCACTAATTATATATATAAATAATATTAAAAATTTCAC
Source organism: Rhododendron griersonianum (assembly GCA_018127125.1). Taxonomy (NCBI): domain Eukaryota; kingdom Viridiplantae; phylum Streptophyta; class Magnoliopsida; order Ericales; family Ericaceae; genus Rhododendron; species Rhododendron griersonianum. Next base: position 35,330,456 of record CM030797.1, read on the forward strand.
TAAAGTTTATAATGTTTACTAATACACTCCCAAAATATTATTAATTATATTTTTACCCCAAATTCGCGAGCCTACACTACAACAAAAAACATCAATGGTGATATGAAAAATTGTCACAAAAGCTCCAATTTTTGTCACCTATTATCATTGGTGACACAGGTGAGGGTGTCATTGTATCCGTGACACTAAAAGTCAAGGGTGACAAAAATTGTGCACTTGTCACGGAATAATGTCATCAGTGACAAAAATAAGGTGTCCATGACTGACATTTGTTGTAGTGTATATCGATAGAAAACTGGGGAAAGGAGTGTATCTAATGTCTAGATATATATGTAATGCATGGCTTTATTTTGTCTGCCTGGAAACTAGCAAGTCTATGAAATATAAAAAAGTCCCACTGGTACAATTATCCACAGTACAAAAGGCACTCATTAATATTTAATTAGGTTATGACAATCCATACATTATTTTAGTTCCTAATAATACCTGGCACCATCTTTCTTTTTCAAGTAAGAATCAACCAGTGATTCCTCTCTCAATCTTTTTTGAGATGTGTGAATGATTAGTTATATAGATTCAATAGGCATGTTTTATTAATTTAAATGCTACTGATACAATCATACAACTAGTTACCCATTTGGATTCACGCATTTCGATTAGATAGTAGTAAACTAAAAAACTATTCTAAAATTATTCAAAAAGGAGGAATCATAATATTAAACTCCCTCTAGATTTCAGTAATCTGTAGTAAAATATAGGTGCAGATTTTTTTATACTATCTTGTAATGAGCATGGACAACAAGGTAAAACAAAAGCAAAAGACATTTATGTTCGTGGATTCAAAAAATAGCCAAGGACCAAAGCTCATTAGAACATCACCATACTAGTAAAGCAGCCAAGGATCAGATTTCTTTACCTACATTGGCCCTCATTGTTCCAAAATTTCATAAATAAGTAGAAAATTTCAGCAAATTTAACATTGTTCTTCCAAAATAAATGTTGCCTAGAGAGTGCAGCCTTTGCCCCTGTCTATAGTACTATCCCAGCTTCTCATTCATGATCTCTAGATTGAAAGTCAGCCCATCAATAACGGGCCCTCTACTATAACTTCCGTATCAAAAAGGGTGACCTGTGACGTTCGTATTACTTCCAGGGAATGGATCAGCAAAACCTTAAGGATCCTACCTTAGTCCGTAAAGTCTACTTTTTTGTTCTTCAGCCGAAACCCATACTAAAAACGAGATCTTCGAGATGGAAATTCCCAAATAGAACAGATACATTCGACACAGGAGGTAGGGGATTGAGTAAAAAACACAAGCTATCCTAGACAAGTCGATTCCTCAAAATCATTAATATCTGCACCAGGCAGAGAGGAGACTCACAAGAGTAGACCAGTTGCGGGTCACCCCAAAAAAGAAAAAATCAGGGCCCTGAACTAACCGCTTAAAAGCTAAACGTGTCTAAACCAGACCTTTTCCCGGTATAATTCTTGAACCAGGGCAATTTCAATCAACTACTAATGATCATGGGAAGGGAGAGGGTTTAAAACCAGCAAGGACGAAAAGTAAACGGGAAGAGACAGATGACTATCAATAATCCCCTAATTAATCCCTTGCCACTGAGTAACGTATTAGTATCGAAGACAGAATGGGACGTAACCAAATAGGATAAAATGGAAGAACTCCACTCACTTGACTTCCGATTCGAACTTTATGTCTACAAAATCGAATTAAAAACGCACATGCAAAACAAAATATCCAAGAAATCGGAAGAAATTGTTGACAATGGAGGAATACGTACCAGAAATCGCAGAGATGGAGGGTGCGGTAATGCGCCTCCACGTGGTGGTGGACGAGAGAGAAGATGCGGTGGAAAACCCAGCTGAGGTTGAGAGAGACGCTGCTGAGAGAGAGGGAGACTGATCCAGGGGTGATTTGTCGAGATGGAGGCAATCTAGGGCTTAGTTTTGGTGAGCAAACCCCAGTGAAACTACGGCGTTTTGCTCACATTCTGATATAGTAAGCAATAACCGAGTTCTAATATCTGATATAGTTTGTAAAAATCAAAAATTTGGATCCGAACATTACCAGTCGTGTGGCGGTAGTGGACGGAATGGTGGTGCTGCAGATGATGGATGATACCCAACGATGGTGGTGAAGGCGAAGGCTGCTTCTCTTGCTGGTCGTGGTAGTGGCGTCGTGGTGGTGTGGTGTGGTGTGGTGGTGGTGTGCCGTTTTTGTCTGACGAAGAGAAGGGAGAAGAAGAAAACAGAAGAAGAGAAGAACGACGACGTGAGAGGAAAGGGGATGGGGAGAGTTCAAAAAGGGAAGGATTGGGGGTAATTTTGGAAGTTCCTGGTTAATTGTTGGGTGGTATGTAGTAAATTCTTATAAGATTTTGTGATTTTGTCTAGTAAACGTTACATGCAGTAAATTCGCAGTTGTATTTATAAACTCTCTATATTTTTTCTCCTTCTCTTCAATGATTTTTCCAAGCTCGCCGAAGCCCGCCAGCATTAAAATTCACCACTTTTCGTGACAACCTTGTGCTTGTCACCTAAAATTTTGGTCTTCTGGGATAAAATTATGTGTCACCGAATCTCATTATTTTTGGCGCGTGACGTAAAGACTTTCGGTGACAAGCAGTAAAAATTTGTGTCACCGTTGTTTTTGTTCCATGCCAATATCGATTTTTTGTCACCAAAGGGTGTCACAGGGTATTACCATTGGTGTTTTTTGTTGTAGTGCTATCTGAGCCGAATATAGTTAAGTTCAGGTTCTGCTCATTTATTAAACGAGCCTAATATTGAGATTCAGATTCAATTCGTTTAGTAGACGAATCAAACTTGAGCGAGCTCTTACTGAATCGAGCCTCGAATAGTTTGCGAGCGGCCCAATTCATTTACAACCCTATACATGGCTTTCAATCAGGGGACACAATTGGAAAATTTGGGTAAAAAATGGTAAGCCATGCAATTGGCAATGTCTTTCTTTTATATATTTAGGAGGAGATTAGGATTAGGAGATAGGATATATATAATTAACAAGTTTTTTTTTTATCAAATGATTAACCAGATTTATCTTACAGAAATCTTCTAATTTTAGTAACTCTATTGACTAAAAAATTAAATTATTGTTTTAATTAAGAAAAGCGTTCCGACTTAACGTATTTCGTTTCCTATTTACAATCCGAAGAAGCCTACCCCTATTATACCGCTTTCCGAATGGGGTAGCATTTCGCGTTCCAGTTCCTCATACCGCAGCGAATCGTGATCCAAATAACATTGGTTTATTACGAGTGTTAGAGTTGTGCGTGGGCCCTCAGTAGATGAAGGTATCTGTTGTCTTTTATTTTCAAAGTCAATCAAAGCATTTGGGTGTGATATAAAACTTCTATAATGACAAAAGGAATTCTGATCAAGAGTGGAGGAAGAAAAGTACATACCCAAAAACAAAGTGCTTTAAGGTGTTGTTCTCTTTAATTTTTAAATCTTTACACAAAAGGAAAAAACACATTTGTTCCTCTTAATCTTTATCTTATACACAACACCTCAAAAAGTCAATTAAAAGCCCTAAAATTAAGAGGAACAATTTTTCCACAAGATATAGACATTTTGTCAAAAAGTCTTTAAAACTCCTAAAGTCTCAGGAGAACGCAGCCTAATAATATACAATTTCCTCCGAGAGACGGTAAAAATCTCACACCTCTGACAGACATCTCGTCAAATACCTTGCACACATGCAATTTCTGAAAAATTAGGTCCACGCCAAGGCAGTTTTTGTGCATCCTTTTCAGAGTGCTGGAGACCATTGTAATTCAAATCTTTTTGATGATAGCATCTCCGTTTGGTCCTTTAACATCACTGTGTTCCATGGAGCGAATAGCGCCTCCTTATTTTTGGGAAGGCATGAATTAATGTAGTAAAGATAAATGTTAAAGTGTTTGAGGGAGGTTGATAAATTGGCAATTTCAAGATTTTCCTCCTCAATTTAATTTAGAGGAGGTTTAGGAAGTGAGATGTGGATGCCCCAACACCCAAAGGATTCAAGAAAAATAAAGCTCTAGTTGACTAGCTTAAAAAAATACGAGTCAGTAGTTTTAAGTTATAGGAGTATTACTTATTCTCTCATTGTATATTATAACATCTTTGACACAAGGTTTTTCCGTTCGCGTCAAAGCAAAAAAATCTCTTCATTCCGGCTATGCAATTTGGATTCAAGGCCCTGCTAAACCCTAAAACAGTGCCGTTGGGGCCAAAATCAAACGCGCCTTTTACTGCATCTGGTGGCACATGTCGTCTCTTTCTCTTCCTCTCTCCAAGTTCAAACCGAAGTAGTCCCACTCCATCCATGCCTTCCTCATTTTTTTTTCCATTTTCGCACAACAGTGGTCAAATTCATCTCCTTCAATTCCAAGCAAGTGGATTACATGATAGGCCAGTAGTATGCATCATCTCCTTACAAGCAAGTGTATGGGCATAGGACCAAAATGATTTCTTGACTGTAGCTCATCAGATACTTGAATTCTCGATCGCCTCTGGCATGTCCAGTAAAAATACATAGATGTACCGACTTTTTCCTGCAGAAAGTCCAACCGTTTAGGATATCAAAGTTAACTTATCTTCATCCACCGGAGGATAAAATTTTAGTGAAATTCCTTGAGGGGTCTTTGAACCGCAGATTTGCGGCTGTTATAACAGGGATGGAGTCCACAATATCAAGTGTTTTTACTCTATTTTTGAATGAATGATCCACTATTCGTTTGCTTAGAATCCATAATAAGTAGTAAGTACGTCTCGGGAAGAAGATATCCACCTCAATCTCGTTCACATTTTGTTTGCTCTTCCAGAAAGGCTTTCAATGCAATCGTACCAATCTGGAAGCAATATTATGTTGGAGTCAAATAATATGATTCATTCTAAACCATTTCGCCAATAGTCTAACAGGAGAAAAAGATATGTTACCGAGCCGTGATGGTATTGAACTATTGAAGTAGGAGCGACCAAGTTGCGTGCTGGAAGGGGAGGTTCATTTCTCTGCTTGGCAACTCTTGTTCGGTCTCTTCAACTAGCATTGGAGTTGGATACTATGAGTAAGTTATGAATGGGTAAGTATCTTTTTTCACAAACATGGACGGTACAATGTTTGTGCACAACAGATAAAATGGCTTCCTTCGTTCATTTGAGGTCTTCAAGACCTGGTTTTGGAGCCTAATTATGTTTAGTTTCCCCAAAAGACTCAAAACCCATTATTTTAGTATTATACTAGCATTCAACCCGTTCTATGTACGGGCAAAACTAACCCATTTTAGTGTTGTGCTCGTTCGATGCACGGGACAATTAATAAAAGTATGTTCGAACGGGCACAATGCTAGAACGAGTTAGTTTTGCCCGTAAATAGAACGGGTTGAACGCTAGTTTATGAAAAAATATAATGGTAGCATGTGAACATTAAACACAATTACTGATAGCAATCATGCTGATTTCGTATGCTATGCTTGCTATAATCACATGGTCTTTTTTTTTCACATGATTTGTTTGGAAAGCAAGAAATAAGATGATTTTTTAGGGGGTGGATACCAATTGGGAGGAGCTAGCTACTGCCATCAAACTAAAGTTGGATACCAATTGCAAGTCCATAATGAGCGTAGAGAAATTCACCAGCAATCAAATGGCAATAAACAACAATAAAAATGTACAACTCAAAGAAGGCAAACATGGTTTGAATTTTTCCTTCACCGATTAAATAACAATAAAGTCAAACTACTATGTCATGCTACACAAAAGTTCTAGACATTTTTCATCCTACCCTCCGGCTCTAAGACAAACCGATTCTATTCATCAAATGGTGGTTCCTCTGGATCTTCGTCCTCCGAATCTAAAGATATGTCAATGTAGACCGGGGGTGGTGCCGATGGTCCGGAGTAATGAGATCTCACGCTCTCGGGTGAAGCTTGGCGATAGGAAACATATGGCTGAGCCAAAACCTCTGCTCTCAATTTATTGTACTTCACATCATCCTTCAGAATCCGATATGCTTCCTGGTACTTTCGGATATGATTCTTTATGCGGTGACACACCAGTTGCTTCTGTTTCCCTTCCTCGACAACCGCGGAGTCCTCAATCACCTTCTTCATGTCGTGCTTGATGCTTTTTTCATCTTGCCATTTGAGTCTCTCTTGGTGTTCACGTTCATCCCAAAGTTTGATCTGACGTCCTCGCTGAGTATAGCGGGCATACGTATCGAAACTCGTACCATATGATCCTGACAAAGAAGAGCTCGACATCCTACATTTTAAAATTTAATATTTAAATGGTATAATCTTCATACTAAAAAAAATGACAATAATAATTTGGCGCATGAGAGGGCTGTATATTTACAATACGATTAAATACCTATACTCATAAAACCTAGTGCTACCCAGGGCCGAAGGTTTGAACGTGGGAATCCCCCTTGTTATTGGTTTCATTTTGTACCCATTTAACCCCCCCCCCCAAAAAAAGGTGAACGTGGGTCTTTTTGATTTTTAAAGAATATGTAAAATCTTAGAAAATCACAAAAAAAAAAAAAGGTGAACGTGGGTCTTTTTTATTTTTAAAGAATATGTAAAATCTTAGAAATTAGGATTTGGATTTGGGGTTTTAAAGATTGTGGGGCTTATATAAACACATTACTATAGGATATTGATAGATAGATAGATAGATAGATAAGCAAATGTTGTTTTAGTTAATTCTAGCAAAAAAAGAAAACAGTGCAAAGAAAACCATTTTCAAAACCCCATACAACAGAAAAGACAAATTCCACGTTCCAAAAAGTAACTGCTAGCGACAAATATGTCAAAGTTCTGTCATTGTGTCTTTAGTTGATTTTTCACATACTCTCTACGAACGTAAATGTCAAGACACAAAATTGGGACAGAGATGCGTTTAGAACCATTGAATGCAAAGCATTTTCTGGACATGTGTAAAAAGCATTAATTTTCATACGCATAAATTATTCCAGACCCTCCACACCGTAAAAAATCAGAAAGAAAGAAAGTTAGATTCTAATGGGTGGGCTCTTTTGCTCGTGGAGAGAGGTCTCTCTCTTCTAATGTGGTGGGTTCAATTCATTTAATCCTTTGAAGCCAAAAAAGGTGAGGAAAGCAACAACTATAAAAGAACACACTTTTTACAGATTTTTTGCAGCAAACAAAAATAGATGAGGTCATGAAGCAGAGAGAAAATCATACCTACTGAACTGAGCGGTGCGAGATTCAAATTACTTTCAATTGTCAAGACCTTAAACCTGCCAAATGAATTTGCATATAAAGGGTGAGTGAAGCATTCTGTCAAACACGAAAAAGTCAGTCAATTGTACCTACAAATTTAGGGAAAAAATCGAAGAGCAACACCAATATTCCATAAACTTCTCTAAAAACAGAGCAACACCAAATGGAGAGATGGGGGGTGGGTCGTCTCTGAACCTCGCCTCCGAAAGGTGCACCAGATGGAGAGAGCAGGGGGCAACACCACTATTCCATAAACTTCTCTAAAAACAGAGCAACACCAAAAGGAGAGATGGGGGGTGGGTCGTCTCTGAACCTCGCCTCCGAAAGGTGCACCAGATGGAGAGAGCAGGGGTAGGGCGGTGGTTGGAGGCGAAGTAGGTCTGTAAAAAATTGAGGGAGAAGTGAAGAGGGGATGGGTATTCATAGGCCATGATGAGTGAGTGAGAGAGAGGGGTGGGGGAGTGGGAGAGAGGCATGGGGTGGTGGCGGTTGAGGGGCGCAGAGGGAGGGAGAGAGATGGATGCCGGAGAAGTTTTAGGAGGTGTGTACGTTGGGGTTGTGAACCTGTGATAGTGCTAGGGTTGTATTGAAGAAGTAGTGGGTGACAGAACGTGGGTGGTTTTTTTTTGTTTTTTTTTAAATGTAAAATCTTTGAAGCGTGTGTGAAATCTGAACGTGGGTTTTTTTTTGTTTTTAAACAAAATGAAAAATCTAGGAATTAAGGATCGGGGGTTTTAAGGCTTTTTGAGAGATCAATTACATTCCCTTAGGATATAGAGATGTAGGACCCACGTACAAAGCTTTCTCTTCTTCATGTCCATTTGAATTGTGAGACAAAAGATCTGAAGATTTCAGACAAAAATACAAACAAAAATGAAAATCTGTCATGGGTATGGAAAACGCTAGAAGGAGAAAAGTGCAGGGCACTTTCTCTCTCTAATCCTCTCGGCTGTTGCATTTCTATTGGATTCTTTGGAAACGTTGTTTGTTTAGCTATTATTAATTTTTATTTTTTTTGGTTGGATTATTGCTTAGGACATGCTAAATGCTTCGGATGACATTGGTGACTCAGATGATGAGGATGATTCAGAGGATGAAGATGAGGAGACTCCTCAGAAGGTATTGGCAATTGGCCAGTTCGGGAAATTTTGCATCTTTCTATAACTTACTTTCGTTGTATTGATGTTTCATTGTGAAGGCTGTTTCTGGCCAGAAGAGACCCATCAAATCTGCGACAAAAACCCCTGTTGCTGCTAAAAAAGCAAAATCAGATACACCTCAGAAGACAGGTGACCTGCTTCTTAGTTTTGCTTGTTTAGATTAGATACACGGAAGATATTCATACCTGATTTACATCTTCGTGCAAAACCTGGAATGTAGAATAACAGCTTTATGGCCTATACTTGCCCCGTGTCTTGTGATACTGTTTTGGATTGCGTTCTCCAATTATCATGTAACTTCTTAGGAAATTGGTAAAGAAGCAGTATGTCTTATGTATCCTGAATTGTTTTCGCGTGTCAGTTTTGTGGATTTAGCCCCTGAATTGAAGTTTTACTATTCTTTGCTTGGGTTGATTTTGCTTTCGGCTTGCATGTGCAGGTTGTTTGCGTTAATGTGTTGTGGGTCTGTAGTTATGCAGATGAAATTTCTCTGCTGTGTTCTTCGGTTTGATGGGCGTTTTTGTTGTGTACTTGCATAGCTATGGTTTTTTTTTTTGCTGGTGGAATAGATTGTTTGTGTCATTTTTTAGATTTATGTATTGGATCTATCAAACATAGAATCACCATTTTGTTTATTTCTTGATTTTAGCTTTTGTTATACTATTATTTAGTGATGTTTTGATTGTACATTTATAGTGTGTTTTATTTTTTTGGAAAATGACAATATTTTACATGTTTGATTCTTTGTTACTTTTGGGATGGATAGGAATAGTTTTAGCCTTATTATTACTTTAGTTTCGAAATTAATAATACTATTGTTTGTGCTGATCCTTTATTGTATGATGATTTGTGCATTCTTGGAAGCTGAGTATTAGGAAAAACAGTTGTCTGACTCAGAACTATATTCGTTCGGTTGCTAATTTACGTTGTATGCTACAGCACTATGGCAATTCAGTCTCCGTTTATTCGCTGGACTTTAGAAAGGCATCCAACTACTGCAGATGGTATTCATGCCTCTAATTATGTTCTCTTACTGATCAAGCTCAAAAAATAACTCCTGCATTATCTTACCCCGGAGAAAATGGTAGCATCGTTTTCAAAGCATATAGCTGATTCATGCGCGACTATACTAATCGACTGGGATTGGGTTTTGGCTATGGGCATTTATGACTTTGGTTTTGGTTCAGCACATGATTTGGTCTGGATTATACTGTTATTCGTGTGCATGATTTGCAACCATGTCTTATTTTCTCACTTAATCATGCTCTTACTTTAAAAACAAAGCTTTTGGTTTGTATGATTTGCTTCTAAACTCCTGCTTCCTCTCCTCCGTGTAACCTACTTAACTATGACTTATAAGTACGTGCAAATTTATACAAATAGCTTCCGAACCATATTACACTATAAATTGCTTATATCTACAAATTCATTTACACACAAAAAAAAAAATCACAGGCACAAAACTCCTCGTGCTGGCATGAGCTGTTCACCTAGTATCCTTCTAACAAAAGACATTTAAACAAAGACATGATAGTAATTGTGCTCATTTACGCCCCCTAATTTACTCTTGTTATGTCCGTTTATTATATTATTTGGAATTTGATATCCGTTTCCCTTATTTCAAGACCCACAGAGCAGTTGGATAACAATTGGAGCTAAATTGAGAATTTTACCCGTGCCAATCAAATTAGTCAAAGAAAGGAGACCAAGATTATATTGGATATTGAAAAGGAGAAGCACTGAATAAAAATTCCTAGCTACCTAATTTATCTATATACTAAGGAAATGTGTGTGAGCCTCAAAAACCTCCAAACCCCCAATCCTTAATTCCTAGATTTTTCATTTTCTTTACAAATAAAAAACCCCACGTCCACAGACTTAGCTGACAAAACGGTTTTTTTTATTATTTATTTTAAAAACCACCTACTTTTCCCTACTCAACTGCAAAGAAGAGGAAGAAAAAAAAAACTGCCTCATATCCCATGATTTCCTTTCACAGGAAAAAAACTGAAAACAACACCCCCCACGTTAAGGAAACAATCAAAAACCCCCCAAGTTAAGGATTTTACTTTTTTTTTTTTTAAATCAAACACCCCCAGGAAAAAAAAAATTCACACACGTTTGAAACACTCCATCCATATCTCTCTCTCTCCCTCTCTCCCAACTCCTCAACCGCTACCACCTCACTCCTCTCTCCAATAACCCCACCCCTCTCTCTCTCACTCACTCCCTCATGGGCTATGAATACCCCTCTTCACTCCTTCCTCAAAGTAGGTTCAAACGGGCACAACGCTAGAATGAGTTGGTTTTGCCTGTGCATAGAACGGGTTGAACGCTAGTTTATGAAAAAATATAATGGTAGTATGTGAACATTAAACACAATTACTGCTAGCAATCATGCATAAAATGATAAAACTGATAGATAATGTCCTTACAACTTAAAAAGTGTTTTAAGAAACTATTTACAAACTAATCGCCATTGTTTTGCTAACGTCGCTGCCACCACCGATTTTGCCACGATCTAATACCTAAGTACTCTTCAATAAGATTTCGTAAATCAATTGTGTTAGCTCTCACGGAGAACATCCATTTTGAACAATAGATGCCTATCTTTACTATCCGCGTAGATTGTGAAGTCAAAACCTGTCATTCGATGAAGAATATAGTGTTACTTACAAAATTTCCTAAACAGTTTTCTTTTAATGCAATAATAAGCCACACAATATCGAATAAATAAATTTACTTATTACCTGTTGTACATCTGTCGCTTCATCAGTCATAGCACTCTCATGTTGACAATTTTCTCAAAGTTGAAATACTATTTTTCTATGAGACATTCCTACATAATAACAAAAAAAGATGAGCATCATAGATGTATATACATGTTCAATAGGATTTCGTAAATCAATTGTGTGATAGATAAAACAGTGGCTATTAGCATGGTAATGTATAGATGTACATACATGTTTAATTGTTACTATAGTATATAACAATTCGATTGATTTTAGTAGATTCATTCTTAGCCTTAAAATTTGTTACTTGCTCTCTCTCAAATTCAGTTTATAAAAAATCAAAATTGTAACAATTGATGATTGGTAGGAAAAATTGTAAGACTAACCGATATTTGGATGGCCGACGGGAAAAAATCAAAATTATGTTTTGATCAGTTGGTTGATCTCCATTCAAATTTTCCATGGTAGCTTCTATGAATTAAGTAACAAAAAATCACATATTTTTAGCTTCTATGAATTAAGTAACAAAAAATCACATATTTTTTGGTTGAAAGGAAAGACTGTTTAAAAAAGATTAGCAATATTATAACTCATATGATTATGTACATCTGTCGCTTCATCAATCAAAATGTTATAACTCCTCACATCAGGACTCACCCCTCTCTGAGACATTTCGTCAAACACCTTCAACGCGCCCGACAAATCCCCACTCTTCGCAAGCCCGTTAATCACCGTACCGTAGCTAACAACATCGGGCTTCAGTCCCCACACGCACATCCACTCCAACAACTCCCTCGCCTCACTGAATCGCAACTTCTTGCACGAAATCTTAACCAAGACATTGTAAGTCTCCAAATTGGGAGACACCCATTTTCTCCTAGTGCTTAAAAAACAACTCCGCCCTGTCCCACTGGTTACCCACAACGAACGCGTTCAACAAACAGTTGTACGACCTTATACCCGGTTCGCACCCGAAAAACTCTTTCATCCTCTGGAAAACAAACATTTTCGCCAAGGTTCATGGCAAAAAAATAGAATCCAACTACTGCAGTCGCCTCTGAACATTTTAAGTGTAAAAAAACACAGAGGAAATCAACTTACTTGGTTGAATTCAAGAAACCTATGAAGGCTCGTAATCAACAATTGACTCTCTTGCCTCTCGCCTCTGAAAAACAATAGATGAAAGAGAGGATTTTAGATGGGGAAATACAAAAAAGAGAGAGTAAAAGAGTGAAGGAGGAGTAGTCCTTCCTACCTTTCTGTCAAGGGCGGGGGGTGGGACTGTTCTGTCAAGAACGGAGGGCGGGACGGCAGTTGGCGGCGGAGCAAATCTGTGAAAGATTGAGAGAGGAGTGAAGATGGGGTATTCATAGGCCATGAGAGAGTGAGGGGGTGTGGGAGAGAGGCGTGGGGTGGTGGCGGTTGAGGAATGAGGAGGGAGAGAGAGAGAGAGAGAGAGGGAGATGGATGCGGGAGCTGGGAGCAATTGTTTTCAGCCGAATTGGAGAAGTGAAGGGGGCTAGGGCTGAAAACAGTGAATGTGGGCAGTTAAGGATTTTTTTTAAAAAAAGAAAAGAACGTGAGTAGTTGTCTTTTGTTTTTTTTAAGTGGAAAAACAAAAGATCGTGAGTTTTTTTTTTAAAAAAAAAGAGAGAGGATAATATAGGAAGTGTGAGAGAAATAAAATCGTGGGGTTTTTTTTGTTTTTAAAGAAAGTGGAAAATCTAGGAATTAAGGATTGGGGGTCTGGAGGCTTTAGAACGCTAGTTTACCAAACTTATTTTGTTAAACTTATTACTTCGAATTCAGGTCTGTAATGAACTAAATTATTATTTTGGAATTATTATACTTAATTAATGAAATTATTTTTAATTAACTACTATTTTCAAAAGAAATTCCCAGTTAATGCCACTGAAATTCGGGGTGTTACACGAAGTTGTCACTTACCTTGTGCATCTAATTGCTGTGTCAATTTTGACTTCGGAATGGTGTTGTGCACCTCCAAGTCGTAGGATCGTGCATCCGTCGGTTCGGATCTCATCTCGGCAACCAACGATCGAGAGCCATTCATTGCCGAGTTGAGATCCGAGCCATCGGATGCAAGATCCAATGGCTCAAAGGTGCGCAGCACGGTGCTGCACACAACATCATCCCCCAATTCATCAATTATGGTTGAATACTCCTGGCTTCTTCAAAAAATTCGTATGTTTTTCACCTCCCATATAGGACATAGGAGCGGTTAATTTTATAAGTCTCATTGAGTGTATCATGTTATCACAAGATAAATGTAGATCATTCATATATACCTAAAATCAAAAATTGTTCGACCAAGCTTATGTCGAAATCATTTCAACTTGATTTTTAATTAACTTCCTGTTTATACCCGTTTTTGGCACCACGGATCGGGCTAGCCGTGATTGGCCATTTAATTAGTTCTTTAATTAAATTGGGCCGAAAGCTATGTAATTGATTGGGTAAATGTTGGGCCATTGATTTTTGCTTGTCACGATTTGGGCCCAAAAAGAATAACGCAGCCCATGTGAAGAATGTGGCCCAAGACTTCTTGAGAAGCTTGCCCACGGTTGGGCCCATGAAGGAAATGTTGATTTGGCCCACGATGTGCAACCCATTATTTGACCCACGAAGAAAGGAGCAGATCTGGTCCGTGAGATGCAACCCACGGTTTTAGGGAGTTGGTTACTCTTGGTGGCAGTTATCTTCTTTCAAAATTCAAAGGCCAATTGACTTAGTCAATTGGCATGTGTCAAACGCATGAAAGAAGAGGAGATAGTGGGGGGTTGCTGCCACATCATCCATGATCTCTTAACTGTCAGAAAAACCACCCATGATCAAGTGTGCATGAAAAGTGGAGCATCATGGAACACATGGCAGCTTGTGGAGCAAAGCAGAATTTGGATTCAGACCTGAATCAGTTTACTGCTGTGCCTATAAATACAAATTCACAAGATGAAAAACGAGTCCAATACCAATCAAAGCTAACGCTTACAAAACTTTTCTACTTTCAACAAAGTAGCCTATCGAGTACCTCGTGCTCAAACCCCATTCAAACTCACTTCATCAAGTAGTTTGGATCTTTTACTTTTCTTGTAATCAAACTTTATTATCCCGGAGTAATAAAGTTCACGTTTTTTACGTTTCTACATCCATTTCCTATACGACTAGGAAATTTTAAGTCCACAGCCGTGTGGCAAACCACGAACCACATTGTGATTTTTAACCTTTGGGTCACACGCAATCGCTCATACGTTAGAAGTCAAGATTCACGGGAATCTTCTACAAAAATTAGGCGCTACAAGTCTTGGCACGCCCGCGTTCAACGCATTCACGCCTTTGCCAAAAACGAGAGTTTTCACTTCCATATATACACGTTGACATTTGCAAAACCAGTGCTTCAACTTATCTAATGTACATTGGTGATAAATCTCATTTTACATTACATAAGCAAATCTCGATTCATATCTTCATGGTATTTCCACCCCAAGGCTATTGCGACCCTACTAATAATGTCATGAATAATGTAACGAAGAAATGTAAATATATCCAGCCTTTCTAGCTTTGAAAATCACATTCTTCCCTCAAAAAATGCTACTCTACGTACCTAACGGGAAAACTGCTCGACTGTCCCAGCCATTAAGCTAATTATTCTATTGGTGGGTACAAACTGTTCCCCACTCTCTCTCTCTCTCTCTCTCTCTCTCTATGTGGATTCCAGCAACGAGAACCTCAAGTTCTTCATTTAAATAAGCTGGTTCAATTTTACAGACAATTTAAGAGCAAATCAAATTGGAGATTAAAAACCTTGAGGGGGAAAATTTCAAAAACAGGGATAACTTTATGCCGCATTTCGGTAATTAATTAACCCCGTTTTTGGTGTCCTTTTGTTCTGTAGTGGTAGTACCGTAGTGGGGAGGGGAGAATTGGGCCCAATCACCGGTGCCTTCCTTGAGAGCCGCCTTTATTCTTGGCAAAGAAAGTATTCTTTGGCTTTGGAATCTCGTGAATATCCATCACCTGAATCGTTCTTTGCTTTTTGGCTTCAAAAAAACAGAAAGGAAATACAACTTACAAAAGCAGAATCTGGGAAAATAAAAGATAGGAAACAAGAAAGTATTACCCATTCGAGCCGTCAGTTCGCCAATCCAATGGTCCAAATTTCATTTTGGCAATGGACGGCTCGGATACTGAATGGTGGAGATGAAATATGGACCGTTAGATTGCCGAACGAACGGCTCAAGATGGTACTATGCACCCCACACAGCACCATCCCCGTGCCGACAGCACGTGGTGTCGTCAATTCATTCATGTTTGGCCACATAAGCCCGTTGCAAGTACACGTGGCCGAGCATGAATTGTATCTGTGACACCACGTAAGTACACCATGTGGTGTACTCGTTTCACAAAGTACTTTTCTACAGGAAATTTTCAAAAATAAAAACCATTCTGAGCTTCTTGGTAGTTCTCGTGAAGACGTTTCCTAGCTGAAGCCAGCCTTTCATCTATGTTTGATTCCTTCTGTTCTCTCTGCAAAATTACCATGAACTTGATTCAAATGGACTTTCCAGAAACTGTTTCAAAAACAAAGACACTCTTGGTATTCATTTTGTCGGGGAAATGATAATCAAACTTTTTTTTTTTAAATCAGTATATTCAAACATTTCAATGCATCATTGTTATGCTTTCTTAGAGCAAGTCCTCCTGCATGTCAAAACCCCTTGCTATTGCTAAAATTTAGCAAAAGTAGAAAAACGGCTACCTATCGGGTAGAGCCAAATTTGCTGTCACATTTTGACAAGTTTGCTGAGCAAAAAAATTTTGACAAGTTGCCAAATCAAGGGCAAACACGTTTCAAATCATAAAGGTTTTTAAAACATGGTTTTGAGCAAATTTGGAACCCAACCCATCTTTTCGGAAGAACAAAAATAATGTTTTCAAATTCTCAAAACATATTCCACACTAAAATCAAATGGTTACTAGAATGAAACAATGTTGTTCCATTTTTTTCTATCAATTTTTCTCAGTAACCAAACAGACGAAAATTTTTGAGAAACAATAACAAATCTAGATAGGGTACCTTAACGATAGGAGGGGCAGAAGCAGATATGGGAAGGGAATGGGACTGTTTGGCTGGAGCATCTCTTCTAGGAATTGGTTTTGGTTTAGGTTCTGGTTCTGAATAGTTCTTGTCTGAACCAGAACTCCCATCTACAACACCCAATTGGTTAGCATATACCAAATCATGATTGCATCACATGCAGAAAAGATATACTCCAGGAATCAATCAAATAGAGAAAGAATAAACCAAATTGAGATTGGAATCAGATTCAGTAGTTACTGTGTGGATTTGGAGAGTACGCGAAATCAGGAACCTGTAATAAAGACAACAACTTTTAGATCTCAAAAGTTTTCCAATTTCCATTTACTATTTTTTTCCAGTCAAGAGAGAGAAAAATGCATCACAGGAGGCAAAGTTTGTAATTTTCCAAAATCTAGTACTTTTGAGAAATCATTTTTCTAAAATTAAAATAATTACCATTTTTCTAACTTAGTACTTTCTTTTAAACCAAATTATTTTCAAGGATTGATGTATATACGTTATTTTGCCTTTTCTTAAAAGTCATTCTTTTTCAAAAGAAGTAGATGGAAACACTTGCATTTGGGAAAAATTATAAGTCAAAACATTTATCGAAAATTGATTAAATCACAACGCAAGTACTAAAAATTGAAACCAACAACAATGTTTTAAATATCATGGCCGACCAGTTCAACCCCTTAAACGGTCCTTCTTCCAATCCGGTCATCTAAACAAAAAACAAAAAACTTTGATTTCAAAACCGACTTCTTTATCTAAACCCAAAAATTATACTCCTATAACATAGCTTCTTTTTTTTAAACATAGCTCAAAAAGAATTTTTTTAGGCTCTCTTTTTTCCAATACCAAAAAAGTCTAAACAACGTACTACAAAGGAGTAATTTTTAGGCTTTCTTTTCAGGCAAAAACCAAAAGAAGAAAATGAACTCTTTTTTTTTGTAGACAACCCAACCTGGTGATGACCGTTTTGGGCATTCCTCGGCGGTACGCTCTGCAGCGGGGAGTCTCCATCAGCTGCCGCCATTAGTAAACCTCCTTTTCAGTTCAAATAACCAGTAATTCTAAAAAGAGAAAGTACTAGAGAGAGAGGAGCAAGGAGAGAGTACAGGGATTTAGAATGAGTTTCGGTCCAGTTTGCTACGGTCCAATCCTCTGAAGTTTTGGTATGATACTCTTCTCTATGATTCGTTAAAGTGAACAATTCCGATCATTTTTTTTTTCAAGTTTGAAAAGGATTCACAACTGGTCAAATGAAAAGGATTCACGACCGGTCCAAACTAGATACGACTGGACCGTATCAAACTGGACTGGAACTCAGTTATAGGAATTTCGAGTGAAATTACCAAGGAGAGTAGAAGATGCGTGCTCATCTGTTTCCTTCAATTTGACCCATTCATCAACCAAGTCTTTCCATTTTCTGTAAAAGAACCAACAAACAATCCTAATCCAAAAACTACCTAAACTACAACTATTCTTTGTATAAAGCTGCAAAATCACGATTTCCAGAAAAAATAAAAAAGAGAGTATTTTTCAGTTCAAAATCTACAAACCTGACGAGTTGTTTAACCAGTCTCCGCACTTCATTCGAAGGGTGCTTCCTCAAGTGATTCACATGCCTCCCAATGTCGGTTTCCTGAAAAATGGGCAGAGAGAGAGTAGCAGATTTAGATAACAAACAAAGCAGAAAATATTTGTTCATGAACAAATGTGTGAAACCAATGAGAAAGAATTGACCTTGAGAGCTTTGAATGTTATATCCATATCTGCTAGGCCTTGAAGCAATTCAACCAGAGAATCTTCAGACTGCCAAAAAACAACACTGAAAAATCAAGTCTAGAACAACAAAAACAAATGTTCTAATAATCGAGATAGGCGCTAATCGGATGGAGGAAGGGCTCCTATCGTTGACTAATCGGCCGCCTAGTCAGCTGCCTGAGATAGGCGCTAATCGGACGGAGGAAGGGCTCCTATCGTTGACTAATCGGCCGCCTAGTCACCTGCCTAATCTAGGCGTTGTACCACCGCCTAATCTAGCCGTTTGTACCACCAGAAAGGCAAACCATCAAAATCACTCACTACAGCAGAGTTCATACAAATTGATTATTACTAAAACACAAACCTCATTAAAACTGATTCCAATTAAAAGCACCAAACAGGGAAGTAAAATTGAACCAGTCAGGCCTTTTCTCTGTTTTCGGATGGATTCGCTGTAATTTGCCATTTTTGGCTTTAATGAAATGTGTTTCGGATAAAAAAAAAAAAGGTCTACCTGGTCTGGATCTTCAATCTGTTCTTTGATTCTCAGAATTTTGGTTTCTTCATCATCGTCGAACAAATCCCCAAACAGATCTCGGACACGTTCATCTTCTTCTCCTCCTCCTCCTCCTTCTTCTTCTCCGTCCTCAACGTCGTCGTTCCCGTGAACGGTCCCCGGGGTCGAAAAGGGCGAACCTTGCTTTTGATTTTCGCCCATCTCGATCGAGACCTTGTGTTTCTCCTCGACTTGCAGCCTCCGACGACCGTCCACGTCGCAGTTCTCGCAGCGCGACGTGGCGGCGTAGAGGCGCTCCACGATTAGGTCCCTCCGGTCCTTCAACTCCTTCCCGTAGTCCGACGAAGCTACGCTGATCGCCGCGTCGATTATCTCCCACACGTTTACTCCTGAATTCGACAGAATCGTCCGAAACTCATCCAAATCCATCCCAGGTCTCTCTCTCTCTCTCTCTCTAGCTTTCTATAGCTCTTCTAAAAAATTGGCGCATACATGTCAATATACTCCTACATCTGTATATGTAGCGCTCTCTCTCTCTCTAGCTTTCTCCCTGCTATTATTCTCTCTCTAAAACTCTCTGTCTAATCCGTCGATGACTTCTGTCAAATCCGCCGACGATTGTAGCTCTGCTCAAAACTAGTTAGATATAAAATATACATCAACACATGTGCATATACTCTCTCTCTCTGTCTCTTTCAAAATATCATGCGCCGATAAGTAGAGCTGTATTCAGCCAAAAAATACAGAAGTATCGGTAAACATATGTATATAGCTCTCTCTCTCTCTCTCTCTCAAGTAATTGCAAATTCAATGAGAAAAATATCAGCAATTACGTCACCGGATCGGGAAATCAATAAGACATGATTTCTGAGAAAAACAGATTCAGATTCAAGGAACCCAACGTCGTCGACCAAAGTAGGCTCAGAAGCCCATAGATCTGAGTCAGAAACGCACAGCCGCAAGAGAGAGAGAGAGAGACAGAGAGCGCTATGGGAACCTTTTTTCCTGAAAGGGTCGGAGTTGTTTGCTTATTTGCGGATATACCTCGAGGAAGTATCCAGAAATTTCGAGGAACATCCGAGGGCATGAATGTCCGACAACGAAATTTCGGAGCTTTTTTCTTTTTCTTTTCCGTTTTCGGTCTGGATTTGGAATTTCAAGTTTTCGTGGGGTTTTCTGTGAATATGACTTTTGAAGTGGCAAACGTTTTTCAGGATCTGTACTCTCTCTCTCTCTCTCTGTTCCACTGATTTTGGTTTGTTATATGGATTCGGATGACAGCGCAAGGGGACAAAGAGTGAGGAAAGAGAAAGTCCGAGCACTCGGGGGTTTTTATTTTCTTTAATATGAAATGACAAGTTGATGTAGTATATATTTTATTTTATATACGGCCCAATAGTAATCGGAGAGCAATGGCGGAGTGGCATGGTGGGGTGGTGTCACCCGACCCCAAATTTTGAACTGTGTTTTTATATTTGTGTAATTTTATTAAGCAGTCCTACTATATTCCGGAACTTTATAGTATTTCATAGAGGTAGTGCAAATATTGCGTTTTAATAAATGAATTTGTACAAGAAGACCACAAGAAATTTCTTTTTACGAAAAAATCATCCTAGTCATAATAATACGAATATAAAGTACAAGTAAAACAACAAAACAAAAACAACAAACAAAAAACAAAGAAAAGTTGTGTGAAATCAAACATCAAATCCAGACCCATCAATCACACTCATGAAGATGGATGAAGTGACCAAGATCAGTAACAACTGGAGCTCATTCCTGCCATACACTGAAGAACCATCACTGAATCCGTTGCGGATGCCGCCACCATCGCTGACGAACCGCTCAAAAATCCGTCGATAAGGCAGATCAAATTCAAAAGCCAAAACTCAAATTCGATCCCCCAAATCTTGCTTTTGAGTCCAAAAATGACAAAGAGAAATAGAAATCTTACCTACCTAAGGAGAAAGTCTCAACCATCTCACAATCATAGAGGTAGGAGATGAGGGAAAGAGAAGGGGAAGGGGGAGGCGAGGCCCACATGGGTGAGGAGTTGGGAACCCTCGCTGAGACACACTGTCCCTAGGAATACCTAGATATATAGGATCACGAGAGAATTGGACCAATCTCATGTTTATTTTAGATAAAAACAGATCCTACCAACGGCAAAATCCAATTACACGGATATACAAGTAACCTTATTATTCTCACATTTACGAACAACATGCAAGAACACAAGTGAAATCTCATCAAATAATTCCATTTTCGAATCTAAATTTTAGCTCCACCATTGTTAGAGTGGATGTTGTTTCTTCTACTATATTTTTTTTGGAGAAATTACACGGATATCCCCTCATCTATATATTTTGGACACGGAGACTCCTAACGTTTAAAACCGCCATTCAGACCTCCTCATCTATATTATGATATAAAAAATTGGCTGACTCTGCCAACGGAATAAGGGGAAATGACGATTCTACTTCTTAAAACTCGCCCACACTGACCCCCTCGTCTATAAAATAAAAAACTGTCCACGCTGACCCCTTCATCTTCATCTTAGCGGTCTTTTGACAAAAAGATGTTGATTGATTAACGGTTATAGATGATGGGGTGTTTTTGGGCAATTTTAAAGGTTATGCGGTATTCGATCGTATCCAAAACGTATAGATGAGGGGTTTTCATGTAATTTTTTTTTTTAATCAATTGTTTTCTTCTACTACTATAGGTTGACTGTGTGGATCGAATTGAGATCATAGCTTTATCCACGTTCTCTCATTATTTTTCAGTCTATTCTACCCTCTATCATTTTGCCACGTGAGAATTTTTCAAAGTGGACCCACTCATACATTCAAAGTGCCTTCGAATTTTTATTGGGAAAGTGTGGTTGAACTTTTAACTCGTTTTCAAAGCAAGAAAATGAACGGTCCTGAGGCAGGTAGGTTGCTAGCTAGGTACTCCTACAAAGTAACTTGTATATTTAATCGAATAGTCAGTCCATCGTTCAAGTTTCATTTAATTTTCAGAACAGTAGGATGATATTAAATGTTGAAAAATGATATTGGCACTCGAAAAATTGATGCAAGCACTTCAAAATCAATGTAATTTCAAAGTCATTTTCCTTTATATTTTGGAGTAACTGCATCAATTTTTGGAGTGTCAATATCATTTTCCTAAATGTAACTCAATTATTCTTTGAATTGATTTTGAATAACTTTTTACTCATGTTGATCAAGAAATTTTTAAAGAGAACTTATTGATCATCGTACTGGATTATTCTAGTTTCATTTAAAATATTTACAAGTTTGAAAATATGTTCAAGCATAAGTTGTTCATACTACGAACTCATCTCAAATGAACTTTTTTAAACTAGAACGGAAGTGTGAGTTCAAAAAAAATTTGGTTGTTTAATATTTTAATGGTTTGTTCCTCGAAAACTTTGATGAATCTTTATTAGGCTCCGTTCTGCTTTCTTTTTAAATTTTTTTTTTAAAAAGAATGTAATTTCAAGCTCAAATATAATAAAAATGAAATTTAATTTTTTAATTTTTTTTGCACCATTTAAAAGATCTCAATGAGATTTATCAAACAAGAATCATATTGGTAGGAAAATTATTTGCGTAAACACATAATTTTTGAGCTTGAAATTACATTTCTTTTTTGGAGAAAGCGGAACGGCACCTTAGCCCCTCCTAAAGCAATACTTTTACCATTTTTTATCTTCTTTAAAAGGAGCAAATGATTTTTGTCTGTCCCTCAACAATTTAGGCCGCCTTCGACATAACTTTTGTGTCGCTTTTAGAATGGTCTCTTTTTTGTCAATTGATTCTTATTATGTTTGGTTAAATTGTTAAAGTATAAAAATATTAAAGCTCAAAAAGAAATTATAAAATACGACATAAAAATTCAGAAAACAACTAAAAGAACCGCTCCAAGAAGTAGGCCAAAAGTTGGGTCAAAATTGTGCCATAGAATACTTCTGGAGTCTTTTTACGAAAGTTTGAAATCCGTTACTGGACTCCACTTTTGACTTCTAAAAGAGCATCTCTTGTTTATTAAAAATCATTTTACTGCTATTTTACCATAATATAAATGTTTTTTTTATATGAATTTGTTATGACCAAGATTCTGACTATTGTACCGGTTTTTCTACAAGTACAATCGATACATACCGATACCGGTCAAATACTGGATACCTTTTCGGATTTAAACTCTATAATACCATATTACATGTACTATAATTTTCCCAATACCATCCAATTAATTTCAATATATTATCTCTATGTATTTTATTTGAAATTATATTATCTGGAAAAAAATTATTGTACTACAAGAAAAAGTGTAATCGGTGACGAAAAAGTTGAATTTCGTTGCTAATTAAGTAAACTTGGCGATGAAAAAAATAAATTCATCACTGTTTTGAAAACTCCCGCGACGAAATTATTTCGTCACCAATTATACCTATTTTAGCGACCAAAAAAGTATTTCCGTCACCAAAGGTACCCACCCATTTGGCGACGAAGATAACCGTTCGGATGTGCCTAAAGGCACGAGCATGCACTAGTTATCATGACAAATTTCTGTCGATTTTGGGATTATAAATGTCCCATAAATTTTATGTTAATATTTTAAGAGACAAGTTGACATTCGGTATATTGTAAGTGGTGTAGAGCATTGCTCTAAAAACACTCAATTAATATCTGTATCTTTTGTTCTCTGTTTCTTCACTCACCCAACATTATCGTGAGAAAACATGATGAGAGAACTTAGAGTTCGGATCAAAAAAAAAAAACTTAGAGTTGGTCTTTTATTTTATAGAAAATTCTAAAAAAAATCTATTGGGCTATGACTAAGGTTTAAAAAGTTTATTAAAATATGTAAAAAGTATAAAGAAGTGTGTGATATCGTATTGATAGAAGTAACAAGTGTGTTGAAGTGATTTTTTTTTGTGTGTGTTAATTTTGCTAACAACTGGCATGCTCTAAACGTGTTAGCTAGTGTTGCAAAGTAATTTTCAATTTGACACGAGAAAATTACTTATGTAGTACCTTTCTGTCTTTTTTCACTTTGCTTTTAGTTTTTATTATGTTTCCATTTAATTTGATCCTGGTTGATCACTTCAACATTAAATGACAAAATTTTAAAGTCGAATAATAAACAAAGATAAGATATTAATTATATGAAGTGCATACATACAAAATTGAAAAAAAGAAAACGTGAAAATCATTTGTGGACCCATCTTGAGTTCACTTTGATGATCCAAATTGTTCATTTTTTAGAACTTAGTGATAATGTCAATTACACTAAAAATCATGTTGATTGAATTAATATCGGTTGACATAGTTTCGGAATGCACTTATCTGAAAATAAAATAGGGACACCGGATTTAACTTATATCAAGATAAAGACGCTCGGAAATCATATCAAGTGGTACCTCCTCATGATTCTTGATGAAATCTAAAAAGTAAACAGTTTGGATCATCGAAGTGATTTGAAAATAGCCCACAAATAGACAAACTAGACCATCCATCTCCTTTTATTTTCACAGCGTCAAATATACCTTTTTCCGGTTGAGTTTTTTTTTTCTTTTATCCCCTAAACTATCCACATTGTCTCTACTTCGTTCTTAAACTATGTAAACTACAATTTGGGCTCCTCCAGCTTTCTGTTTTGCAATCTATTTAGTCCAAAATAGTACAGAATTTGACGAAATTTTACCTAAAATTGGACGAAATAGATTGCAATGAGAAAGTTTAGAGAAAAATTTGTTATTGGATGAAATAAATTTTACCTAAAATTGGACGAAGTAGACAAAATGTGTATAGTTGGACATAAAAGCCAACAGAAAAAAAAAAAACCTCTGTTTTGTTTAGCTGATAAAGTCATTGGATGGAATAATAATAACTTCGTTTATAAAAATATCACAACCTACCGTGATTCTGTAATTGGAACCCCAAAAAAGAAGAATAAATTCAGTGATTCCGTCTGCGATGCATCATGCATGTTAATCTTTATGTAATCTTGCAGAAAGTCTGCGCCCACCGCTCATTTTTTATCGTTCTCAATTTTACCGTCCAAAACGGTTCAGTTTTTATAAACTTTTCTTAGGGAAGAGTTTAAAATCCGGACAAGACGAACGGTGAAATGCGGTGGCCATGGCACCATTGTTAATCTTGTCCCTAAATCCAAATTGGGTCATAAAAACTTATTTTCATAATATAATTTCCAGAGGCACAGCTTCCTAGTGGAGAGTTTATTCAGATTTTTCTTTATTCGAAATCCGGAAACTCAAAATGTACACTACGGGTTCGAACCAACAGAGGTGTTCACGCTAGCACCGCCGCCGTAGTTCGGCGGAGGCAGCGCCGACACGGACCCGGCGGCATCGCAGTAACCGTGGAGGATTCCGCCTTCTTCC
The DNA here is from genome assembly GCA_018127125.1 of Rhododendron griersonianum. Classification (NCBI taxonomy): domain Eukaryota; kingdom Viridiplantae; phylum Streptophyta; class Magnoliopsida; order Ericales; family Ericaceae; genus Rhododendron; species Rhododendron griersonianum. The sequence continues at coordinate 35,355,414 of CM030797.1, forward strand.
GCGGTGAAGCCGAGGGAGCCGAGCATGGCCGGCCAGCACTGGTACTCGATGGTTCGGATGGCGTCGCAACAGCTGGGGCCCAGGTAAGTCTCGCCGTTGAGGAAAAACAGGACCACCTCGTTCGTGCAGGACTGGAGCTGGGACAACGAGTCCCAGCACTTGTTTGAGCCCTCTCCGTCGCCGCTGTTGGCGTCGAGTTTTAGACGAGTTGGGAGAGATGTGGGGGAGTAGTGTGGTGGTTGTTGTCGAGCTGTGACGGCGGAGGCGGTGAAGAATGTGAGGAGGATTGGGAGGAGGAGTTTGAATGGGTGAGGCATTTTGAGAGAGAGAGAGAGGGAGATGTGAGGTGGGAGGCGGAGGTGTTTGGTATATGTAGAGAGAGAGGGGGGAGAGAGAGAGACTGAGGGAGGATGCACACTACAACACGAAAGGGCTATAGCGAGGAAATATGGCGAGGAAAGTGGATTTCGTCGCTAAAAGTACATTATCTGCGAGGAAATAGATTTCCTCGCCAAAAGCTTACATTTGGCGAGGAAAATCAGATTTCCTCGCCTCTTTTACGACTTATTAATTATATATATATATATAATAGTCATTATTAATTATGTTCATATGTATTTGTAATATCACAATGGTAAGACATAATCAACTACATAGTTCAATACCATTATCAAATTTATTAAAATAAAAAATTGATTAACGGGAAAAAATAGTTTCCTCGTCAATCGCATTGAATTGGTGAAAAAATCTCATATTTGTCACTTTTCTTATTCTAATTAGCAATGAAAGATATCTTGAAGTGTAGGTATTGAGGATTTATTCCATAGTAATGAAAAACTCAACAAAAGATAATAAAGTTAAAAACATCTTGAAGTGATGTTGTATTGAAAATATCTCAAAGTAATTAGATCATCACAAATCTATTTTCAAAACATCTACATAAAATACACTATTTCACAAAAGAGAAAATTACACTATTTCATATCTATTGTGCATTCATGCTGTAAAGAATTTTTTGTGTGAACCGTTATTGATTTTTATTTAAACCAACGTAGGTGATTCTAATGGCATTCCTTTATAAACAGATAAATATGTTAAACATTAATTTCAAATGCAATTTTGTAAGTATCATGCATATTTTTATATATACATGTACATACTGTGTGTGTGAGAGATATTGGGTAATTTAAAATTTTACAAAATTCGTTAAAGATGAAAAAATTTAAAAAGCATTGTCTTTAGTGCTTTTAGGATGATCTAATCTGAATATTTACAAATTTTGTTCATATTATTATAGCAATGATGAAAAAAGCTTTAAAAAATAACTACGAATCTATAATACCCTTTGTATTTGGCAAAAAGAAGGTCAAACTCACTCTTAAAATTAAAAAATGACACTGATGAAACTTGTCATTCATAATCTGATATTAAAATATATCTCAAGCTTATGACGACAAAAATCTCATTCCATAAAAGCTAAGGATAACTCCAACAAAAAATTAGAATAATCACACATATTATTAATCCTTCAAAAGTTGCTGTCGGATACCAATATAACATGTTTCAACCAAAAAAATTATTGTGCTAGCAAAAAATTAAACTTGTTCAAATAAATTTTAGACACTATAAGAGTACAAAAAGTTGAAAGACCATAATTAATGTTGAAGAAACTAATTTGGAAAGGTGAAAGAGATGCAAAAACATAATATATAAAAAAAAGTTCACAATTTCACCCGGAAGTGCAAAGTGGTGCGGTGGATAGGTGTTGTGTCTCTTATACAAGAGAACCAAGGATCAAGTGCTGGGAGGGGCAAAAAACGCAGAGAGATTGTTTACTTTTTTAATTTATTTTAGCGAGGAAAACTTTCCTCGCTAATTACTGTTGGTAATAGTAAATTCACAGCCTTTAGCGACGAAGAATTTCCTCGCAAATGTGTCGGAATAGGCGAGGAATTTTTTTTCCTCGCTAAAGCCTTTTGCGACAAGGTTTAGGCGAGGAAAACTAGTTTCCTCACTAATACATTTTGCGAGGAAATAAGGTGCTTTGGCGAGGAAACTAATCCTCGCTATAGCCCTTTCGTGTTGTAGTGATGGGAGGACGTTTTTTTCTTTTGGAGGGAGATAAAGAGGTGAAGGGAATTGAAGTGGGAAAACCAAGAGATTTGGGGGAGGTTTAATAGTAAGTGATTCAATTGTCGATTACTACTACTTGTAAGATGAAGAGGTTATGAAAGTGAAACTCAAAATGTAATGGTATCGATGATATGGATACATCGGCTGATATTGGATCGTATCGGCATAAGAAAGTAAATAACTAATATCGGAAGTTTAGAATCGCGGAAAGTAATAGTCGATACTACGGTATTGATTTAAAACCATACTATGCATGCTGTATTCTAGTAGCATTGTCGTATGCAGTAATTTTGGCTTTACGAAATATTTCACTTCAACCAAAATAAATACTATGAAACTTCATCTAATTCATTGAATCAATATACATCGATAAATAAGGTGAGAATTTAATGGAATTAATGTCAGATTGTATCAATGTCACCAAAAAAATATACTATTGTAACAAACTAAAAAATATATATATCTTTTGCAAAAATTTTTGAATACCAATGTATGAATTTACTCTGATATATTTGATACCAAAAAAAAAATAAAAAAACTAATGGCACACAAAAATGCGTACAAGTGCACATCGGTTGTGTGGGACCCACCTCGAGGTCCCACACAAATGATTTGAGCCTTTTAATTTGTGTTAAACATTTTTTTAACTTGTTCCATTTAAAGGTGAGCTCAATCAGATATTGGTAAAATAGTCTATTTATTAATTCGATTTTTGGTCTCTGAACTCGCAGAGATAAAAAATTGAATGAATTGATTAAATATTTACCGGTATCAAACTTAGGCAATTTGTTCCTAAACTTTAAAAAATTTAAAACAAATTGAACAACTCGGATCATTTGTGAAGGACTTCGAGGTGGATTCCACACAATCTAGTGTACACTTGTGGTTATTTTTATTTTTTATTTTTGTGTTTTTTTATTTTTGGGGATAGTCTGCCCCGTGCACACTTTGCGTACACAATTCTGGTGTACCCGTGGTCCGGCTGTTTGATACCACGACCGTAACGTTCCCAGCATAGCGTTTGGAATACCACGCTTTTGAGTGAGGGCCAGTTTTCAAAAGAAAAGGTCAATTTGGCTTCTTTTTTTTGTTTTTATTTAGTTTTTTTTTCATATTTTTTATTATGTGTCAAAGTTTTTTTTTTTTTTTTTGAGTTATTGGTTCATCTCGATGGGTGAAATTAGAAAAATAAAAAATTATTACTTCTACTAAATTACTAAATTTTTTTTTCAAAATATCCAAGAAAATACCCAAAAAGTAGTCCATCTTGTACCCAATTTATTTTGAAAATAACCAAGACAAAACAAAAAAACCCAATTTTTTTTGGACTTTATGGGTTTTTCTTGAAATTTTTATTTTTCGATTTCTCCCATCGAGACAAATCAGTAATCCACAAAAATTTGGCTCAAAACTAACAAACGTGAAAAAAATTTAAATTAAAAAGGAAAAAAAGAGAGCCAAAAAGCCAAGTGGTCATGATCTCAACGTAGTTCTTGTCAAAGTAATAGCATCTTGAATGAAGGCCGGCGCCCATTATTACTTTGATCATTAGGTTTGGTTGTCCTCTGTTACCAAATTCAATGAATGAAAATCCTATCATTTGACAACTGAAAAAAAGGGTTCTGCGTGAATATTTCAATAAAAAATACGCCTTCAACTTGAAATTAAAGGTCAATTTTATATCCAAAAAAATATTACACCTACTACTAGGATTGATTCACATATATATATGCTTGGTCCAGTTTTACACAAATTATAGTGAACATTCATTCCACAATTTTATTCGATCATTAGTATCGCTTGCATAGATGGATGTGTCATGTGGCTGGTGCTCCTTTAAAAAAGGTTTTTTTAAATTTATTTTATTACAATTTTGCTTGCGTTGCAAATTTGACCCACAAGTACTTTAGTTGTCAACGAAAAAACTAATCAAGTTCTATGTTCATCCTCTCTGTGTGTATCAATTAAGCACTTTGCTCGACCAGTTTTTGTTTTATATAATGACTCTACTCGAACCACGCCAAATCGTGTACGATGAATGATACGTAACAGGTATTGGCTGTCGCAGTCGTGAATTTTTAAAAATATTCATCTTTGAGGAACAAACTACGGTCGAGTATAAATCGGTTTGTAATTGTTAACGAACCGATACGTAAATGAAAACCGACCGAAATGCATCCGATTTTTACTCTCCGGGATATGATGGTGTAACGAGGGTAGTCCAAATACAATATTAATTTCTCCTAGTGAAACATGCCTCTTTGATATTGATGATACCAAACAAACATACCGATAGTGGAAAACCACATTTATTAGTCCAATTAAAACACACAAACCTAAGCTAAAATTGGACATGACTCACAAGTCATAAACATCAGTTTTACTATTTTAGCCCTCCCATGCACCCCACTAAACTACCACCATTTCATCAGCCGTAGCCCGTGGCGGAACTCTTGTTAATTACATCGACATCGATCGGACTAGGAGCAGGGCCGCCGCCAGTGGAAGTAGCATCGCAGTAGCCGCGCAGTATATTAGTCTCCTCGGCGGTGTAACCGAGGGCGGTCAACATGGCAGGCCAGCAGTGGCGGGTGATCATGCCGATGGCGTCGCAACAGGCAGGCCCGATGTCAGTCGCGCCATTCATGAAGTAGAGAATGATCTCGTTCGAGCACGATTTTATCTCGGCCATCGCGTTCCAACACTCGACCAGGGCACCACCGCTAGCTTCTAGCCTAGTCGTGAGGTTGAACCCCGGCTGAAGCGAGAGCGGGACGTCCCTCGCTCCGGCCGCAGGTACATAAAAACATATTATTGCAAACAAGAGAAGGGCACATTTTAGAGCCATTGGATATGTTTTTTTTTGCTAGAGAGAGGAGGCGTTAGAGAGTGAAGAGAAAAGTTGAAGGAAATAGAGGAATTTATAGGGATGGTCCATAGGTGAATAATTATTATTAAGTTTTTTTGAGTGTGGGTTTTTAATGAAGAATCGAAAAGGCAGAGGAGGAGAAGGTGATGGGTATCGAAAACTGTCATTAATTTAATCAGGGGTTAATTTGCCCTCTTGGTCCTAATAATTTTGGCAAGATTTTATTTCATCCCCGTAGTTTTTCATTTCATCAATTTAAACCTTGTTGTTCCACTACTTGGATCGATGTTGTCCCTTTATCTTATCGCTGTGAATTGCAGCACCCATTCCCCTATTCCCTCCTATTGATTGACAAAAAAAAATTTAGAGGGATGACAGTAGAATCTCAGTAAGGCAAAGATACAATCCTCTATGAGGTCACAGGTTCTATTCTCACGGAGGCCAAACATTCCAAACCTTGGACCCGACCACTAGGGGTTATGTCCGGTCGTTACCTTCAGGATCTCGAAATTAGTTGAGGTGCGCGCAAGCTGGTCCGGACATCCAGTTATTACAAAAAAAAGAAGAAGCAAAGATTCAAAGATCACATTTGCACTTGATTATTACTAGATCCGTTCTATTTTGTTGATTTAGTTTTCAAAAATGTGCATTTTCTTAGACAGAATTCTCCAAATATTTTTGCGACAATCAAAAGAATTCAACTAGAACTTTTAGTCAGTACAAAAGGTAAAACAAAGAATTAACAAAAATATGAGTATCTTTATCGAGAAAATACACTTTTTTCATGGAAAGAGTACTATCAAAAGAACACAGAGGACCATGATATCTTTTTAGATTGCAGTTATTTTGAAATAGAAAATTGATTTTGGCACTCTAATTTTAACCATTGGCACTCCACTTTGTGTGTTGATCATATGAGATTACAAAATAGAAAGTGAAGTGCCAAAATCACTGTCCTTTGAAATATCCTTAAATTACTCATCTGATTCCTAGGTTCTATTTTCCACGTGGAATACTAAGAAATATGTCAATGGAATTGCAAGGAAACACAAATGGTGGATGACTTGATCAGTTTAAACTCAATTTGAACTTCTTCTATTTTTCTTTTACGTATTGTGTGTTTTGTTCGGCTTTTCTGAATTTTTGTTAAGATACAAGTGATATTTTTTAAATTAATCATCTATCTCGACGAGAGGTGTCTAAAAAGTACAAAATTATGACCGAAAGCAAAAACAAAGTTTACTAAAGACGAAAAAAGTATCAAATAACTGTCTTATTTGTCCAAAGTGCCGTCTTATTTCAAAAAAATTAACATCGGTCCATATTTTTATATTTTGCCAATTTGTCTCGTCGAGGTGAATGATGAACCGCCAAAAATTACGACGAAAAACTAACAAAAAATTTACGAAAAGTAAAAAAATACCGAAATAATTTTCAGACTTATAAATTTACAAGAATGTAGAGTGAAGCCGTGGTTAAATTACAGGGACTGATATTTGCAGTTTACCATTTTATGAAGCACCCTCACATGCAGAGGCATGGCTGCAGTAAAGTCATTTGTTCGTGGAAAGTGGAAACAAAGGTGAAGTAATGAATTTACTTATTTTACCAGCATTAGGAAGATGAAATGAAACTATGTTGTGAATGCCTTCTGCGGTGCTTTAAGACTACCAAAAAAAAAAAAGAAGCTCAGAAACAGAAAGTCACGAAGCATTCATGGCTTTCGCTTTTATGGAAGCTTTTAGTATTTTTAACAGTGTGCTTAGTTTCTTGCGCAATGATCAGTTGATGGACTCAAGGTGGTGTTCCTGTTTTAGAGGAACTCAAAGTAATTAATTAACCAACTACGGTGGCAATTGGCTCCGCCACGAATCCGACCGGAGCGGGTTTTCATTAAATGTTCGGGTATCAGACAGGTTCGGGATAAATTTACAAAGACCCGATCGATTCAGGTTGATATCATCCTGCCCTGATGTAATTTTACGTACATATACGAGTATACGATTATATTTCTATCCTCATAATTATTACTATTATACTTAGAAAAGTATTTTTTTCACCCTAATATTAAGATCAATATACTAGACAAGGAGTATATTTTTACCCTCATATTTTCACCTTTATACCAAAATACCACTGATAAGTATAAACTAACCTCCCAAGGTCAGCCCATGCAAATTAGCCCAGCACAACACGAAAGGGCCATGTAGAGGGCCCAATGATGTGGAGCTTATCTCGAAGAGCAAAGCTCGAAGGGCGAAGCTCAGTAGACCAGCCCAGGGGCAGAGGTTAACCTATGAGCACAACTCATATCCAGCTCAGTAAATGCTACATCCAGCTCGGTCTTAGAACTGGGAGAACAAGAGAGGTGGTAAGTCAACCACCTGAAACCAATCACTATAAAGTACTCTACGGAGGAAATTCATACGGTTGTTTACACCCATTTTTGGCCAAAAATCAATAAGTGAGTTTGTGGGTTAAAAATGGCCTTGAAGGTCAGTCTTTGGCCTTGAAATGCCTTGTGATCATTAGCCCACGAAATTGGGCCAGTTTGGAAGCCTTTGATTGAGTAGAATTTTATCAAGGCTTGGGTCAAGTTAATGTCTGGACTTCATTATCACAGGCCCAAGCCCAAGATTGGTCAAAGGCTTGTATTGGCCCGCTAAGCCTGAATATCTTTATCCAGGCCTAGCGCAGTTCCCACAAGTAAGCAAGGCCAACAAATAGGCCCAAATCAGTTAAAGCCTGGGTTTACTCACCAGGCTTGGGCTCAGAAGGCTTACAATGGACTAAGGCCTATCTTGCACCTCAAATTCAAGCCCAAGTATTGGGTGGGCCTGCTTCTTAGAAATATTGCATATAGGCCTCAACTAGCAGAAAAAGGCCTTAAGCTGCTCACAAGCAGCTTAGGCCTGCACATGCAGGTCTAAGCCTAAGATTGGCCAAAGATCCAAGTTGGCCCACTAAGCCTGAGAGTTGTTGGTTAGGCCTAGTCCAGTTACAAGAGGTTACAAGGCTTACAAGTAGATCCAAATCAGTTAAAACTTGGGTTTTTCACCAGGCCTGGGCTCAGAAGGCTTACAATAGATGAAGGGCCGTCATACCCCTCAAATTAGGCCCAAATGGTAAATGGGCCCCTTCCTTTCTTCAAAGACGTTATTTTGGGCCTCAATTAGCAAGAAAAGGGCTTAAAGCTGCTCACAAGCAGCTCAAAGGCCTAGAATGTTCCTGCTGAGCAGGTCTGGGTGAGCTGATTAGTGGTGATTGTAAGCAGCTCAAAGTCTGGGCCAATGGGACCCCGTGCTTTAGCATAAACCAAGATAGGTGGCATCCATGCACCCCTCAGAGTCGCTAATGGGTGACTCACGCAGGCCTAAGCAAGCTGCTCACAAGCAGCTTACTCAGGCTTGGTTGATTTTGCTTCTGGAGACTTCTCCTCAACCAGCAGGGGTGGTAGGCCCACAGGAGTTGGAAGGTCCAATAGAATGAAGGAAAGGCCTGGAAAAATCTTGGTGGGCCCAGAAGGAGTCCGTTCAAGCAGTAGCTTGAGTATTAAAGCAGCTCAAAATGGCCTGGATACTGCAGAAGCTGCAATTCCTTTTGCCCTTTCACAGAATTTTATGCAAAGGAGAAGGGTTTCTCAGGCCTTTGCCGTTTTCTTGGAGTAAAAGACACGTTTTGGTCAGAAAGTAGCTCTTCATTGGAGCATTTTGAAGCTGCTCTAGCCCAAACCCTTGCTGGAAGGCCACTTGGCAGCCATGCATTGGAGCTGGTGGAAGCAGCTCAAGGCCTGAAGCTCCTATAAATCACAGTTCTGGAGGCCTTGCCAAGGGTCCACGACCTCAAAGCTCAAAGCTTATGCCATTTCATTTCTATTTCTTTTACTTGTACTCACTTCATAAGTAGTTTAAGTTTCCCTTGTACCCAATCTTCATTAAGCCGTTAATGGAGACCTTTTCATTCCTATTTTAGTCCTTATTTTACTTTCTTCCCATTTTCTACAACGGTAGGAAATTCTAAAGTCCTTTTCGTTAAGGCAGCCAACGAACCATCACGAGGCCTTACCCTTTAGGCCAAGCACAGTCGCTCGAGAGGAGTCGGATTTTGAGGCACGAAGGCCTTAAAAACAACTCGGACAGCAATCCTGTCCTGGCACGCCCGCAACACCAGGCCGATTTGGTTTTGTACACTTTTGTGGAAAACAACGGTCCAAAGGACTCCTGAAACAACCAAAGTCTAATCCACCAGTAAAGGATAAGAACCAGAGATCCCAAGGGATAAACCTCTATATGTCACAAGGACTCTTGATCTAAATAAGAATCAAAGAGTCCTGAGCCAGGGAGAACACTCCAAAGCTCATCAATTCCGTCATGCACGGATAAGCCCAAAAGGCCCCAGTTCCAATAGAAATCCTTGCACCGTAAGGACTTACAATAGCAATTGCAAAGTTCAGAGGTGAAGGGATTCCCCAAACCTGATAAAGGTTAGGGGAGTCTTAAGGTGAGGAGGACACTCCAAACACCTATCTATACCCGCCACGAGCGGATGAGACTTAAGAGTCCCAATCCTAAGGGATTCATCCTAAGATGCCTATATAAAAATCATACCTCCATATCACAAAGGTACGAGGCTCATACACATTAAACTCGACTCTCACCATATCTCTACTGACTTAGGCATCGGATGAGTGATGGCGACAGCCACACCGGTGCCCATAGTTTACCTTTTCTGTTTTGCAGGTCATTAATCGAGCCCATCGGAAACCACCTCACCCACGTTGGAGGATCAGGTGAGCAGCTGAAGAACCTCCTTTCCGAAGGTGCTGGAAACCGCTTCATCAACCACCATATATGTAACTATTTTCTTCCATTTTGTTTTTATGTTTTTTTTTTCCCTCATTTCTTACAAGGCAGGTAAACCTGTAGGCCAATGCCCGCCCTGTTGCCATACCTATAACCAACGCCTGTGTTTTAATTTGTTAGTTTTGTGAAGAGTCCGTTTAAACTAATTAATTTTTTTAGACAGAAAATATGCTTGATGTTTGGAAAAAAATTCAACTTTTCTGCAAAATATTTGGAATTAATCATTCGTCTCGAAGAGAGTAATCAAAAAAGTTTAAAAATATCGAGCAAGTTTTTAAAAAAAATTCAGAATAGAAAATAAAATCTTATTTAGAAAACTTTTTAAGTAGCTTTTTGTCTTAATTTTTTACATTTCAAATTCCTCTTGTCAAAAGGAATGATCAGTTCAAAAAAAAAAAAATTTATATCAAATTAATAAAAATTATAAAAGACAATAAAAACTAGAAGCTTTCATTAATATAGGGAAACTCACACTTAAGCCATTTTTTAATGTGTTTTACAACTTTTTGGTAGTTCAAAATTTTCTCAACTTTCGAAAATATATCTACACTCTGGAGCAATGACCAATGAGGGGTTGGTTCAGTGGTTAGAAACTTGGACTTGATTGGACAAGACCCAGGTTCAAGTTTTTATAGCCCTTTATTTGGGCTAAACATACTCCTAAGTCTTACACAACCCGCGGTAGGACTTTAGATTTGGCCCGACGTAGGTACGATGGGTTATCCTACAGATAGTGGTGTGATGTGATAGGATAATACTCCCTGGAGGAGGTGACAGGGTAGCACTTCCATTTTGTGTGCCAAAAAAAGGGGGGGCTATGAGAAGTGTGTTTATGAGAATTGTGCCCATGAGAACAGAAAATTACATGTGGGCCAGTTTTCAAAAGAAAAAGTCAATTTGGCTTTTTGTTTTGTATTTATTTAGTTTTTTTCGTATTTTTTATTATGTGTCAAAGGTTTTTTTTTGGTGAGTTATTAGTTCATCTCGATGGGTGGAATTGAAAAAATAAAAAATTATTACTTCTACTAAATTGCTAAAAAAAATTCAAAATATCCAAGAAAATACCCAAAAAGTAGTCCATCTTGTACCCAATTTATTTTGAAAATATCCATGAAAAAACAAAACAAAACAAAAAAATCCTTTTTTTTTTTGGACTTTATGGGTTATTCTTGAAATTTTTTATTTTTCGATTTCTCCCATTAAGACAAATCAGTAATCTACAAAAATTTGACGCAATACTAACAAATGCGAAAAAATTAAAATTAAAAACAAAAAAAGAGAGTAAAAAAGCCAAGTGGTCATGATCTCAACGTAGTTCTTGTCAAAGTAATAGCATCTTGAATGAAGGCCGGCGCCCATTATTACTTTGATCAGTAGGTTCGGTTGTCCTCTGTTACCAAATTCAATGAATGAAAATCCTATCATTTGACAACTGAAAAAAGGGGTTCTGCGTGAATATTTCAATAAAAAATATGCCTTCATCTTGAAATTAAAGGTCAATTTTATATCCAAAAAAATATTACTCCTACTACTAGGATTGATTCACATATATGCTTGGTCCAGTTTTACACAAATTATAGTGAACATTCATTCCACAATTTTATTCGATCATTAGTATCGCTTGCATAGATGGAGGTGTCATGTGGCTGGTGCTCATTTTAAAAAGGTTTTTTTATAATTATTTTATTACTACAATTTTGCTTGCGTTGCAAATTTGACCCACAAGTACTTTAGTTGTCAACGAAAAAACTAATCAAGTTCTATGTTCATCCTCTCTGTGTGTATCAATTAAGCACTTTGCTTGACCAGTTTTTGTTTTATATAATGACTCTGCTCGACTAGTAAACCACGCCAAATCGTGTACGATGAATGATACGTAACAGGAATTGGCTGTCGCAGTCGTGAATTTTTAAAAATATTTCATCTTTGAGGAACAAACTACGGTCGAGTATAAATCGGTTTGTAATTGTTAAAGAACCGATATGTAAATGGAAACCGGCCAAAATGCATCCAATTTTTACTCTCCGGTATATGATGGAGTAACGAGGGTAGTCCAAATACAATATTTCTCCTAGTGAAACATGCCTCTTTGATATTGATGATACCAATTTTTCAAGTTAAAAGGGGTAATAAAATTGCTTTCTACGAGTACCATATGGACAGAGATAAGATTTGGAAGAACACCAAACAAACATACCGATAGTGGAAAACCACATTTATTTAGTCCAATTAAAACACACAAACCTAAGCTAAAATTGGACATGACTCACAAGTCATAAACATCAGTTTTACTATTTTAGCCCTCCTATGCACCCCACTAAACTACCACCATTTCATCAGCCGTAGCTCGTGGCGGAACTCTTGTTAATTACATCGACATCGGACCAGGAGCAGGGCCGTCGCCGGCGGGAGTAGCATCGCAGTAGCCGCGCAATATATTAGTCTCCTCGGCAGTGTAACCGAGGGCGGTCAACATGGCAGGCCAGCAGTGGCGGGTGATCATGCCGATGGCGTCGCAGCAGGCAGGCCCGATGTCAGTCGCGCCGTTCATGAAGTAGAGAATGATCTCGTTCGAGCACGATTTTATCTCGGCCATCGCGTTCCAACACTCGACCAGGGCACCGCCGCCAGCTTCTAGCCTAGTCGTGAGGTTGAACCCCGGCTGAAGCGAGAGCGGGACGTCCCTCGCTCCGGTCGCAGGTGCATAAAAACATATTATTGCAAACAAGAGAAGGGCGCATTTTAGAGCCATTGGATATGTTTTTTTTTGCTAGAGAGAGGAGGCGTTAGAGAGTGAAGAGAAAAGTTGAAGGAAATAGAGGAATTTATAGGGATGGTCCATAGGTGAATAATTATTATTAAGTTTTTTTGAGTGTGGGTTTTTAATGAAGAATCGAAAAGGCAGAGGAGGAGAAGGTGATGGGTATCGAAAACTGTCATTAATTTAATCAGGGGTTAATTTGCCCTCTTGGTCCTAATAATTTTGGCAAGATTTTATTTCGTCTCCGTAGTTTTTCATTTCATCAATTTAAACCTTGTTGTTCCACTACTTGGATCGATGTTGTCCCTTTATCATAGCCCTTTGGTATGCCAACGAAATTACACATTTGAAATTAGAGGGATGACAAGATCAAGGGGTTGGCCTAGTGGTTATGGCACTCACTTACCAGATAAAATGCTTGGGTTCTAGTCTTATCGCTGTAAATTGCAGCACCCATTCTCCTATTCCCTCGTATCCATTGACAAAAAAAAAAATTAGAGGGATGACAGTAGAATCTCAATAAAGCAAAGATACAATCCTCCATGAGGTCACAGGTTTCATTCTCACGGAGGCCAAACATTCCGAAATTAGTTGAGGTGCGCAAAATGGCCCGGACATCCAGTTATTAAAGAAAAAAAGAAGCAAAGATACAAAGATCACATTTGCACTTGATTATTACTAGATCCGTTCTATTTTGTTGATTTTAGTTTTCAAAAATGTGCATTTTCTTAGACAAAGAATTCTCCAAATATTTTTCCGACAATCAAAAGAACTCAACTAGAACTTTTAGTCAGTACAAAAGGTACTCCCTCTGTCTCTAAATAAGTGTCCGGCCCGCAAAACTAAGTCTTACAAAAGATGCATGTTTTTCATTAAAAATTTTAATTTTTTTTCACAATCTAATAGAACTCATTGCTATCTAATGATTTGTGAAAAAAATTTGATTTTTGTAACGAAACAAATGCATCTTTTTGAAAGCCTAAGTTTGCGCATCGGACACTTATTTAGGGACAGAGGAAGTAAAACAAAGAATTAACAAAAATATGAGTATCTTTTATCGAGAAAATACACTTTTTTCATGGAAAGAGAACTAACAAAAGAACACAGAGGACCATGATATCTTTTTAGATTGCAGTTATTTTGAAATATCCTTAAATTACTCATCTGATTCCTATGTTCTATTTTCCACGTGGAATACTAATAAATATGACAACGGAATTGCAAGGAAACACAAATGGTGGATGACTTGAGTTTAAACTCAATTTGAACTTCTTCTATTTTTTTTCTTCGTATTGTGTGTTTTGTTCGATTTTTTTGAATTTTTGTTAAGATTCAAGTGATATTTTTTAAATTAATCAGATATTTATTAAAAAGTAAAAAATTGATTAAGTTTTTAATTCGATTTTTGGTCTCTGAATTCGCAGAGATAAAAAATTAAATGAATTGATTAAGTTTTTACCGGTATCAAACTTAGGTAATTTGTTCTTAAACTTTATAAAATTTAAAACAAATTGAATAACTCGGATCATTTGTAAAAGACTCCGAAGTGGCCATTCCACACAACCTAGTGTACACTTGTGTTTTTTTTTTGTTTTTTTGTTTTTGGGATAGTCAGCCCCGTTGATTTTTTAGTGCCAAGCGGGTATATCATACGTGATACCTGCTCGGCGCACATCCGATACACTTTTAGATGGTTCGGATTAAAACTCTCTCTCTCCTCTCACCCCAACACTTTCTCTCTCATTTTTCTATCTCCAAATTTGAGCCGTTCAAGACGCAATGGACAGTTTGAATGTGCGAGCGGACAACACGTGATATCTGCTCGGCACTGAAATTTTTTCCCCTGTGCACACTTGGCGTACACAATTCTGGTGTACCCGTGGTCGGGCTGTTTGATACGACCATAACGTTCCCATCATAGCTTTTGGAATACCACGCTTTTGAGTGAGGGCCAGTTTTCAAAAGAAAAAGTCAATTTGGCTTTTTGTTTTGTTTTTATTTAGTTTTTTTCGTATTTTTTTATTATGTGTCAAAGTTTTTTTTTTTTGTGAGTTATTGGTTCATCTCGATGGTGAAATCAGAAAAATAAAAAATTATTACTTCTACTAAATTACTAAAAAAAAATTCAAAATATCCAAGAAAATACCCAAAAAGTAGTCCATCTTGTACCCAATTTATTTTGAAAATATCCAAGACAAAACAAAATAACCCAATTTTTTTTTTGTGGACTTTATGAGTTTTTCGTTAAGTTTTTATCTTTCAATTTCTCCCATCGAGACAAATCAGTAATCAACGAAAATTTAGCGCAAAATTAACAAATGCGAAAAAAATTTAAATAAAAAACAAAAAAAATGCCAAAAAGCCAAGTGGCCGGCCATGATCTCAACATAGTTCTTGTCAAAGTAATACTCCCTCCGTCCCACTTTGTTATGCCTGTTTCATTTTTGGCACGTCACAAAAATTGCCTATATCTCACAATCTATAATGTTTTTTACGATTTCGAAAACTTTGTTTAATAAAATTAATTAACATCTATCAAACAAGATTCATATATTGAATATATAAAACATTATAGATTATGAGATATAGACAATTTTTTGAGACGTCTAAAAAAGAAAACAGACACAACAAAGTGGAACGGAGGGAGTTGCATCTTGAATGAAGGCCCATTATTACTTTGATCATTAGGTTTGGTTGTCCTCTGTTACCAAATTCAACTAAAATCCTATCATTTGACAACTGAAAAAAGGGTTCTGCGTGAATATTTCAATAGAAGGTATGCCTTCAACTTGAAATTAAATGTCAATTTTATATCAAAAAAATATTACTCATATTCCAGTTTTACACAAAATATTATAGTGAACGTTCATTCCACAATTTTATTCGATGACGGAGGTGTCATGTGATTGGTGCTCCTTGTAAAAAGGTTTTTTTATAATTATTATATTACAATTTTGCTTGTGTTGCAAATTTGACCCACAACACAAGTACTTTAGTTGCCAACAAAAAAAACTAATCAAGTTCTATGTTTTCAGTACTCTGCCCGGTGTGTTCTCATCTTTTGGAAACGCTCCAGCATCATTTTTTACACTGTCAATTCTCATGGGATGTTTGTTCTTTGATTCTCGATTGGTGGCATGTGAAATGGGTGTGTCTTGAACCTTTGATAGATCTCTTTACTTGATGGTTTGATAATAGATTTAGAAATTTGCAGATTCATTTGTGGGAAGTGACTTTCTTTGCTACAATTTGGTCCTTGTGGTTGGTGAGGAATGACTACGTGTTTAATAATACTTTGACAGAAGTAGGGCAAGTAGGTGAGCTGATCAAAACCAGAGTTGCAATGTGGATTAAAGTGAAGTTCGATATTCAGGTATACACAGTGGAGGATTTTAAGGGCTTCCTTAATGGAATTAGAAAGGTGAAGGTGTAGTGTATGACTAAGGAGTGGTTCCATCCAACTCTCTGTTGGATGTTTGTTTTGTTCTGTCTTGCTTTCTTACTCTTCTTTTGTTTAACCTCGTAAGCATTGTTTGCTTTTGATATTCCCCTAGATGTATCCCTTTCGAGTTTTATAGAAAGTTTTGTTCGTCGAGAAAAATAAAAAAGGTTCTATGTTCATCCTCTATGTGTGTATCAATTAAGCACTATGCTTGACCAGTTTTTGTTTTATATAATGACTGTGCTCGACTAGTGAACCACGCCAAATCGTGTACAATGAATGATATGTAACAGGAATCGGCTGTCGTAGTCGTGAATTTTTAAAAATAATCATCTTTGAGGAACAAACTACGGTTGACTATGTATCGGTTTGTAATTGTTAACATACGAATACGTAAATGGAAACCGGCTGAAACGCATCCGATTTTTACTCTCCGGTATATGATGGTGTAACGAGGGTAGTCCGAATATAATATTTCTCCCAGAAACATGCCTCTTTGATATTGACGATACCAATTTTTCAAGTTAAAAGGGGTAATAAAATTGCTTTCTATGAGTACCATATGGACAGAGATAAAATTTGGAAGAACACCAAACAAACATACCGATAGTGGAAAACCACATTTATTTAGTCCAATTAAAAGACACAAACCTAAGCTAAAATTGGACATGACTCAGTGACTCACAAGTCATAAACATCAGTTTTACTATTTTAGCCCTCCCATGCACCCCACTAAACTACCACCATTTCATCAGCCGTAGCCCGTGGCGGAACTCTTGTTAATTACATCGACATCGGACCAGGAGCAGGGCCGTCGCCGGCGGAAGTAGCATCGCAGTAGCCGCGCAGTATATTAGTCTCCTCGGCGGTGTAACCGAGGGCGGTCAACATGGCAGGCCAGCAGTGGCGGGTGATCATGCCGATGGCGTCACAGCAGGCGGGCCCGATGTCGGTCGCGCCGTTCATGAAGTAGAGAATGATCTCGTTCGAGCACGATTTTATCTCGGCCATCGCGTTCCAGCACTCGACCAGGGCACCGCCGCCAGCTTCCAGCCTAGCCGTGAGGTTGAACCCCGGCTGAAGCGAGAGCAGGACGTCCCTCGCTCCGGCCGCAGGTGCATAAAAACATATTATTGCAAACAAGAGAAGGGCGCATTTTAGAGCCATTGGATATGTTTTTTTTTTGCTAGAGAGAGGAGGCGTTAGAGAGTGAAGAGAAAAGTTGAAGGAAATAGAGGAATTTATAGGGATGGTCCATAGGTGAATAATTATTATTAATTTTTTTTGAGTGTGGGTTTTTAATGAAGAATCGAAAAGGCAGAGGAGGAGAAGGTGATGGGTGTCGAAAACTGTCATTAATTTAATCAGGGGTTAATTTGCCCTCTTGGTCCTAATAATTTTGGCAAGATTTTATTTCGTCTCCGTAGTTTTTCATTTCATCAATTTAAACCTTGTTGTTCCACTACTTGGATCGATGTTGTCCCTTTATCATAGCCCTTTGGTATGCCAACGAAATTACACATTTGAAATTAGAGGGATGACAAGATCAAGGTAAAATGTCTGGTATCTAGTCTTATCGCTGCGAATTGCAGCACCCATTCCCTTATTCCCTCCTATCGATTGACAAAAAAAAAAAAATAGAGGGATGACATTAGAATCTCAGTAAAGCAAAGATACAATCCTCCATGAGGTCACAGGTTCTATTCTCACATAGGCCAAATATTCCAAACCTTGGCCCCGGCCACTAGGGGTTATGTCCGGTCGTTACCTTTAGGATCTCGAAATTAGTTGAGGTACGCGAAAGCTGGCCCGGACATCCAGTTATTAAAAAAGAAGAAGAAGCAAAGATACAAAGATCACATTTGCACTTGATTATTACTAGATCCGTTCTATTTTGTTGATTTAGTTTTCAAAAATGTGCATTTTTCTTAGACAAAGAATTCTCCAAATATTTTTGCGACAATCAAAAGAATTCAACTAGAAATCTTTTATCGAGAAAATACACTTTTTTTCATGGAAAGAGTACTAAAGAACACAGAGGACCATGATATCTTTTTAGATTGCAGTTATTTTGAAAAGTCTGAAATATCCTTAAATTACTCATCTGATTCCTAGGTTCTATTTTCCACGTGGAATACTAAGAAATATGACAACGGAATTGCAAGGAAACACAAATGGTGGATGACTTGAGTTTAAACTCAATTTGAACTTCTTCTATTTTTCTTCTCCGTATTGTGTGTTTTGTTTGACTTTTCTGAATTTTTGTTAAGATTTAAGTGATATTTTTTAGATTAATCATCCGTCTCGACGGGAGGAGTCTAAAAAGTACAAAATTATGACCGAAAGCAAAAACAAAGTTTACTAAAGACGAAAAAAGTATCAAAAAACTGTCTTATTTGTCCAAAGTGCCGTCTTATTTCAAAAAATTTAACATCAGTCCATATTTTTATATTTTGCCAATTCGTCTCATCGAGGTGAACGATGAACCGCCAAAAATTACGACGAAAAGCTAACCAAAAAGTTACGAAAAATAAAAAAAATACCAAAGTAAGTTTCTGACTTATAAGTTTACAAGAATGTAGAGTGAAGTCGTGGTTAAATTACAGGGACTGATATTTGCAGTTTACCCTTTTATGAAGCACCCTCACATGCAGAGGGATGGCTGCAGTAAAGTCATTTGTTCGTGGAAAGTGGAAACAAAGGGGAAGTAATGAATTTACTTATTTTACCAGCAATAGGAAGATGAAATGAAACTATGTTGTGAATGCCTTCTGCGGTGCTTTAAGACGACCACAAAAAAAAAAAAAAACACAGAAACAGAAAGTCACGAAGCATTCATGGCTTTCGCTTTTATGGAAGCTTTTAGTATTTTTTAACAGTTTGCTTAGGGCTTGTTTGATAACCAAAATTCAACACTTAAAACTGAATCAATTAAGTAATAAGTGATTCAGTGGGTTTGATAACGACATTTTACATTGCTTAACAAATTAAGTGCTACTTAAAATATAGGCTAAAAAGTTGAAAAAAATTAAGTAGCTTTGAACTACTTAATTCTGGCTGAATTCTTGTGTTCTTGCATTTAATCACCATACCAACACCACAACCACAACCACTCCGCCACCATCACCACCACCACCACCACCACCACTTTGCCACCATCACCACCACTCTACCACCACCACCATCACTCCCATCACCACTTCTACCATTCCACCACCACTCCACAACTCCTACCACCACCTCTACCACTCCACCACCACCACCACCATCACTTCCACCACCACTTCTACCATTCCACCACCACCATCACCACTCCACCACCACCACCACCACCACCACTCTCCTATCGCTCCATCACCACCATTACCACACTGCCACCGCCACTACCACATCGCCACCGCCACCACCACAATGTCACCATTGCACAACTATCACTCTACCGACACCACCTATTGCCACCATTATACTATCATCACTCCACCGCCACCGCCACCATTACACCATCACCACCACTCTACCACCACCACTAACACACCACCACCACAATCACCATTCCACCTTTATTATAAATACATTTTGACCATTAGTAAATTAAAAGAGATCAATCGGAACTAAAATTATTTTATCACTTTTTTTTAATTCAGTACTTAATATGTTTACCAAACAGTTTTTTAGCTTAAAAAATTCAGCATTCAGCTTTCAGTACTTAACTTTTCAGCATTCAGATTCAGTTTTCAGTTTTATCAAACAGGCCCTTAGTTTCTTGCGCAATGATCAGTTGATGGACTCATGGTGGTGTTCCTGTTTTAGAGGAACTCAAAGTAATTAATTAACCAACTACGATGGCAATTGGCTCCGCCACGAATACAACCGGAGCGGGTTTTCATTAAATTTTTGGGTATCAGACAGGTTTGGAAGCAATTTACGAAGACCCGATCGATTCAGGTTGATATCATCCTGCCCCGATGTATTTTTACATATACGAGTATACGATTATATTTCTATCCTCATATAATTATTACTATTATACTTAGAAAAGTATTTTTTTCACCCTAATATTAAGATCAATATACTAGACAAGGAGTATATTTTTACCCTTATATTTTCACCTTTATACCAAAATACCACCATATATGTAACTATTTTCTTCCATTTTGTTTTTATGTTAATTTTTTTTCTCATTTCTTGCAAGGCGGGCAAACCCGTAGGGCAATGCCCGCTCCGTTGCCATACCTATAACCAGCGCCTGTGTTTTAATTTGTTAGTTTTGTGAAGAGTCCATTTAAACTAATTAATTTTTTAGACACAAAATATGCTTGATGTTTGGAAAAAAAATTCAACTTTTCTGCAAAATATTTGGAATTAATCATTCGCCTCGAAGAGAGTAATCAGAAAAGTATAAAAATATTGAGCAAGTTTTTTTTTAAAAATTCAGAATAGAAAATAAAATCTTCTTTAGAGAACTTTTTAAGTAGCTTTTTGTCTTAATTTTTTACTTTTCAAATTTCTATTGTCAAAAAGAATGATCAATTCAAAAAAAATATATTTACATCAAATTTCATTAATATAGGGAAACTCACCCTTAAGCCCTTTTCTTTTCTTTTTTTTTTTTTATGTGTTTTACAACTTTTTGGTAGTTCAAAATTTTCCCAACTTTCGAAAATATATCTACACTCTGGAGCAATGACCAATGAGGGGTTGGTTCAGTGGTTAGGAACTTGGACTTGGTTGGACAAGACCCAGGTTCAAGTTCTTATAGCCCTTTATTTGGGCTAAACATACTCCTAAGTCTAACACAACCCACGCGTGGTAGGACCTTAGCTTCGTCCTCGACGTAGGTACGATGGGTTCCCTTACAGATAATAGTGTGGTGTGATAAGACAATACTCCCTGGAGGAGGTGACAGGGTACCATGTATACCTGCACTTCCATTTTGTGTGCCAAAAAAAAGGGGGTTTTTAGAGGCCAGTCCTTTTTTTTTAGCTTTGGTTTCATCCCAACCCTGAATATAATATTTTTACCAAATCTTTTTAAAATAGTCCTGACCCATATTAATTCAAAAAAAAAATCCTTGTCTATGAGAACTGTGCCTATAAGAACTAGCTATGAAAACTGTGTCTATAAGAACTGTGCCTATAAGAACTAGCTATGAGAAGTGTGTCTATAAGAACTGGCTATGAGAAGTGTGTCTATGAGAATTGTGCCTATGAGAGCTATGTTTATGAGCACTGGCTATGAGAAATGTGTCTATGAGAATTGTGGGCTTATTTACCTTTTTGGTCCCCAAAGTATTAGCGAGTGGCCAATTTCGTCCCCAATATAAACATTTGACCAATTTAGTACCCAAAGTTTAAAATTTGTGTTGATTTGGTCCCTATCCATAACTCCGTTTCTTGATTCCGTCAAAAGAAGGGGCATTCTTGGTATTTCACCTTTCTCATCTTTTTCACACTCCACGCCCTAACCCAAGTCCAGTGCTCCAATATGAGCACAAGCCGAAATAACAGTTGCCATGGTCCCGCGCGGGCGTAGATCTGACGCGCAGTTACGCGCCTCTCCTTCTGGCCGCGCGTGTGGCTTACTCCGGCGTCGCCCGGTGATTTTCCGACCACTCCCGAGCTCGTCTCGACGAGACGAACACAACCCCGTGCTCAAATCTCCCATCCGACGACTCCTGGTACGAACCACCATTAAACCGCCCCTCCGCCGCTCGCCTCTGCCGTTCGAACAGCCATTGCCGCCACCTCCGAGCTCCTCCGGCGACGTACTACCCCAATCCGTGATCGTCTCCTCGAGGTGAACACAACCCAGTGCTCAAAACTTGTCTTCGATCTTCCGCGACTTCGGGCTTTTCAAAACAGCCTCTACGCCCGTCGCCGCCTCCGCCCGGTGCGATCGAATTGCTCTTGAGGCTTCATCCGTTGACGAAACTCGACCACCTACATACCGTGGTGATCGTCTCTGTGAGGAGAACAAAACCCACTGATCAAAACTTGTCTTCGATCTTCCGCGACTTCGGGCTTTTCAAAACAGCCTCTACGCCCGTCGCCGCCTCCGCCCGGTGCGATCGAATGGCTCCCGAGCCTTCATCCGGTGACGAAACTCGACCACCCACATACCGTGGCGATCGTCTCCGTGAGGCGCACAAAACCCACTGATCAAAACTTGTCTTCGATCTTCCGCGACTTCGGGCTTTTCAAAACAGCCTCTACGCCCGTCGCCGCCCGGTGCGATCGAATGGCTCCCGAGCCTTCATCCGGTGACGAAACTCGACCACCCACATACCGTGGCGATCGTCTCTGTGAGGCGCACAAAACCCACTGATCAAAACATGTCTTCGATCTTCCGCGACTTCGGGCGTGGAGTGTGAAGAAGATGAGAAAGGTGAAATACCAAGAATGCCCCTTCTTTTGACGGAATCAAGAAACGGCGTTATGGATAGGGACCAAATCGACACAAATTTTAAACGTTGGGTACTAAATTGGTCAAATGTTTATATTGGGGACGAAATTGGCCACTCGCTAATACTTTGGGGAACAAAAAGGTAAATAAGCCAGAATTGTGCCTATGAGAACTGTGTCTATGAGAACTAGCTATGTGAATTGTGTTATGAGAATTGAGCTATGTGAACTAAAAAAATACACAGTTCATATAGCCTCATCACACGCTAAAATACACAGTTCACATAGCCTCAATTAGGGGTGGCAAATTGAACCCAGACCCACTAAGAAACCCAAACCCATCTACTAAAAAATAGACTCAACCCAACCCATTTATTAATTGGGTTAGAATGGGTCCAAACCCATCTAACCCATTTATTATTGGGTCCTAATTGGATTTCAATTGGGTCAACTTAAATGCCCAATGGGTAATGAACATTACCCAACAAAAAAAATCAATATCAATAAAATCGACACCAGACGAAACTGACGCCTCATTAATTCGAGCATCAACCTTTGTTTCGTTACCCATGTAAGAGAAACTTTTTAGTACACCAGGGATACCAACACTCTTGGTATCTCTTCGGTTCAATAATTTTAATATACAGGGGTAATTTGGTCATTTTAGTATATAGGGGTATTATGATAATTTTAGTATACAAGGGTAATTTGGTCATTTAAATGTACAAGGGTGATATGGTCATTTCAGTGTATATGGGAATTTTAGTCATTTTTAATTTTAATTGGGTTAATGGGAGGGTCGGGTTTGATTTCAAATAAATGGGTTGGGTTGGGTATGGGTAATTGGGCTCCTAACTAATTGGGTCTAAATGGGTTAATGACCTATTAAAAACCCAACCCACTAATAACTTACTCAATTTGACCCAAACCCGCTCATTTGACACCCCTAGCCTAAATACACACAGTTCACATATGTGAACTTCGTAGTTCACATATGCATTTCACATAGCCCAGTTCCCATAGTCCTGGCTATGTGAGCTGACTCTAACACATACTAAAATACACAATTCACATAAATCATCACATACTAAAATATACAATTCACATAACCAAAAATACACAGTTCACATAGCCTAAAATACACAATTCACATAACCCAGCACACAATTCACATAATCAAAATACACACTAAAATACAGAGCTTGCATTTTTTACTAGAAGCTTCTTGTTACCCTGGCCAAACTTTGCATTTTTAATTAGTAGCTTGTTGGATTTGGATTCACTTTTCATACTTCCATTCTGACTTCCACAGTACCTTCTGTAATTATTTTTACTTGGCTCAAAAACAAAAATTCAATACTTGTTTACACCCAATTTTAACCGAAATTTATAAAAGCAATTGAGTAAAAATTAATGGTTAGGATAACCATTATTTTTTATCCTTGGAGAAGTCAAGAAATGGGCTTCCCCCTTGTTTTAAAGCTACCAAGACCCGATTACCTATTCGTAAATACGTCTAATGATTCCACCACTCACTGCATTACATGCATGCTTAGAACGTGATCCAAATCACAAGTATATCTAATGATTTATTGGCCAAGTCTTGATTCGAGCTAATACAACTATACAAGAGATACCTTAATGATGAAGGGGATCTTAAGTGAGTCGATTTCTTCTCCATAACAGCAAACCGTTCGAATTTAGAGAACAGGTTTAGTCTGAAGACTAGTGAAGTCTGGAACAAGAACACCAGCAAGAATGAGATGTAGAGTCTTAGAGATGGTGATCTTGTGTGCGTTAGTGTGTGTGTGTGTGAGAGAGAGACTGTGACTGTGAGTCGCGAGAGAAAGATGCATCAGTGTGTGCGTTTGTGTGAGACAGTGAGAGAGATAGTGTGAGAGACTGTGACTCGATCGAGAGAGAGAGAGAGTTTACTAGATAGTAGAGAGGAGTAGAGGACTCAGAACACTACAAGAAAATTGGGATCTAGCAACGGTCAAAAGCATCACTACAGAACACAAAAAGCGTCGCTAAAGACTATACCAACGGTTCACCAACCGTCGCAATATATCCATCACTGTAAAGGTATAGCGACGGTTTTGACGAGCATTGGTACAGATTTCTTTTTAGTAACGGTTTCTTTAGCGACGCTTATAACCGTTGCTAAAGACATTTTTTTTTTTTTTGAAAAATCACTGTTGTGGAACGTAATGGCCATGTGTCCTCTATGTGGTACCCACATGTCACCCGCATGGCAGCGTGCAACAAATTTTGCTCCTCCTGGAAATCGAACCCAAGACCTCGCGTTCTTGCGCGCGCATGCGAACCAACTGGGCTAGCACATCACTTGTGTAAAATGAAGCACCTACTAATATTTATACTATATTATCCAGATTTTTCTTAATCCAATTTTTTAGTAACGGTTATTAAAAACCGTCGCTATAGTCCGGTTTATAGTAACGGTTATTGGAAACCGTCGCTATAGTCCAGTTTTTAGTAACGGTTATTAAAAACCACACCAATCGAATTAAACTAGTAACAGTTGCATGAAAATCGTCGCTATAGTCCTGTTTCTAGTAGCGTTTATTACAAACCACACCGATTGAATTAATCTAGTAACGGTTGCATGAAAATCGTCACTATAGTCCTGTTTCTAGTAACATTTTGCAAACCGTCGCTATACACCATCTATACCGACGGTTTTACCAAGCGTTACTAAAAAAAATCGTTGGGAGATCCCAAATTTCTTGTAGCGGTGGAGACTGAATGGAGGCGTAACTCAAGTGGGAGTGGGAACCCTAACTTAGTTATGTATATATAGTAGGCAGTGGCGTAAATAAATGAAACCCTAACTTCTTATGTATATATACAACAGGGATTCGGGGCGGGGATCGGGGTGGGCGGGGACTAACTCATACCCACCCCGTACCTATTCCCCACTTTTTTTTTAAACTATCCCCATACCCTACCCGATCCCGAAATAATCCCCGAATCCCCTACCCATTTGGGACGGGGAACGGATAGGGTTGGGTCGGATCGGCCGAAATTACCATCCCTACCCGTTCCGCTAAGAGTTCACTTGTTAAGACATTAAATGGGATTTTTAAGGCGTAAAATTAGGCTCCATTCCCATCTTGATGATCAAAAGAGTTCATTGGTTAGATCTCTTCGAGTACATCAAAATCCAATCAAAAAATAATACCATCCAATATGTTTTCATAACACATTTAATTTATACGCGAGACACGATTTTTGATTTTGTGTTCCAAATTTTGTTTCTATTTTTTGCAACGTAAAGTTCTACGAGATGCATATTAAACGGTACCCAATTAACATGATTTTTAGCGTGGATAATGTTTTCGATGAGGTTTAAAAAACAAATGGTTTCGATTATCAAAGTAGACTCGGGAAGAGCCCAAAAGCAGGTTGTGTTGTGCGGTCTAGTCCTTTTATTTTGGGAATGGAGAGGAGCCAATCCCGTTTAAATTCCTTATATAATCTGGTGAGTTGTTATTTTTGCAATATCCATTTGAAGGGTAGTGCAGTACAAAAAAAAAATAGCCCATGAAATTGTCTAGGAAAAGGAAATGAATGATCACTGTAGGATAGGTTTAGTGGTCAAATATTCCACGTAAGAGGGAATAGATGAGGAAAGGAGAGGTCAGGATGGTTAGCATTTGGTTTAAATGGACAAGATTTGTTTTGCAGCGGAAGGGAGAAAATATGTAGAAGAAATGGAAGAATGATGTAGGGGGTGAAGAAGAAGGGCAAGAGATACAGAAGAAACCAAGGCAGAATCCCTTTAGTTGCTCTGTGAGGGTTGATTCACAAGACAACCTTAGAAGAGATGACCTCTCTAGGGACCCCCCCCCCCCCCCTTCTCTCTCTCTAGGGAGAGTTACCATTGAGAGTATTATGGAGGTGACTGTCCTAATCGTTCTAAAGAACTTGTGAAATGATGGATGGTAGTGCCTGATGTTTATAGGCACCTCGAGCCACTAAAAAGGCGCCAGGTGGCTTCTATAATATCGCGACACATGTCCCTTCTGTACCCCTTGGCCGCGGGGGTATTCACCCTTGTGCTTACCCGCGCTATCCCATCTCGCAGCGCAACCCCTTCTCCTAATTAAGCCACCAAGCCACTAAATCTCCCCCATTCTCGCTGAAGGACTGAATCCCAAATCGGGCTCCGGAGAGCCCTTAAGTCCTGCCTCGCAACTCGAGCAGACATTAAGCGTCTGAGTTCAGTTGCTATAGCCCTAGCTTCGGGGCCACGCTATCTGACATTATAGCCCTCGCTACGGGCCATGCTATCGTTATGCTCTGGGATTCCTTTGTGGCTTTGTGCCCCATCGCTAGGTGCTACGCGGCCTAGATGAGCTGAATTGGGACTTCTCGCGACTCTATACCCCTGTTCGGATGCTATGCTGCCCAAGTACACTGAATTGGGATTTTTCGCAACTCTGTGCCCCTATACAGTTCAGGTGCTACGCTGCCCAAGTACGCTGAATTGGGACTTCTTGCGACTCTGTGCCCTTATTTCGGGTGCTACGCTGCCCAAGTATATTAATGCACCTTTTAACTTTGGGGTGCGCTAATATGCCAGGCCCCGTATCTCGCCCTGATAGTGGCTGCCCGAACGCATTGAATATCCATGCCTCTTATCTCGCCCTGATGGCGGATATCTCGCCCTAACGATAGCTACCCGGATACAGTGAATAAGCTAGGGAGATCGCTCCTCCCATCACACTACTGACGAACAAGCTAGGGAGATCGCTCCTCCCATCTCGTTACTCGTGAAGTATGTGTCCGCGAGACCTGTTCGTGAGGGTCACCTCACCCCGCGAAGCTGTCATCGCGGCGATGCCACGTGTCAGCTGTTTGCTGGTGCTGCGTGTCCTCTTTTGACTAGATGGTCAACTTTCCAACTGTGCCACGTGTCGCTTTTGGATAGGATGGTCAATGGTTAGACCAATGTCAACTTAAGGGATATTGACCCTCCCTACAATCACATATCCTAACATTTCGGTATTCAATAAGATGACATATTGTCTAATTTTTTGAATTTTCTACATTTATTCGTTAATGTTTAGAAAGCTGAAGTCTTGAAGATTGAGTAATTTCTATGTCAGAGATTTTTTTTTATTTTAAAATGACTTAAAATTAGACTTTGCACTAAGACAGATATAGCATCTATTTAGGGTATATTCCTCTAACTAAAATATTTTTTTTTTGAATTAAAAATAATATATTTTGAAGAAATGACATGTCTCGTAAAACGAAAAATAAATACTTAAAAAATAAGAATGATCTTAGTAAAACGAGGCCAAGAAAACAAAATTTCAACCAAATAGATTACCAAGACCGCGTAGTAGGCATTGGATTAAAGACCAAAATCAAACTAATATACAAGTCAATAGTTTTATTGTTGACTCATCCAACGGCCTATTTAGTGATAATTCTGCCGAATCTTCTTTGCACCAACACTCCAGGTAATTACTCTCTTTGAAACTCGAGTAATCAATCAGCGCTTGTGAAGTACCATGTGACGTTGCCTAAATGATACTTGTAATAATTTACTTTGTGACATATTAGAGATATTTTGTCATTTACTTTTATTGGATATTTAGGAGACAATGAATGACCCGTTCATGTACTCCAAAACTATTGAATAATTGACCCTCGAACAGTCTAACTCACACGATAAGTACCTTAAAATGCGTTCAACGCCTAAACAAAAAAAAACCCATAAACCAAAAACCACTCAAACCCACAGAGAGAGAGAGAGAGAGGATACAAAGAATTCAATGGCGGAAGCATCACCACCACCATCCTTACGTAAAAGTGAACCCCAGAACCTGAAGGAGTTGAAGGACTCGGCCGCGGCCGCAGCCGCTGAGAAGCTCATGCAATTAAGCGGAGAAGAACACGAGAACTACAACAACGAGGAGAAGTGTATTAAGAAAGAGAAAGAACCGGATTCGGAGAAGAAGATGATGATGAAGAAGAGAGATTATGTACCTGATTCCGAGAATGACAACAACAGCAGCAACAAGACGATGAGGAGAGGTAAAGCACCGGATTCCAAGAAGATGATGATGATGATGATGAGAGAGAAAATGGGAGATTCCAAAACCGGCAACAACAAGAAGATGATGAGGAGGGAGAATGCAGCGGATTGTGAGAAGATGATGATGATGATGATGACAATGAAGAGAGAGAAAACACGAGATGCGAAGACGGGCAACAATAACGACAACAGCAAGACGATGAGGAGGGAGAAAGCACCAGATTTCGAGAACAAGAAGAAGGTGACGAAGAGAGCGAAAGTAGCGGATTCCGAGAATGATCACAGCGAAAGCGAGGTGACTTTAACGGCAGAGGCGAGAAAAGAAGTAAAGAGGTCTGGGCCGAAGAAGCAGAAATACCGATCTCTTCGCGTTATATACAAGGCCACGGAGGCGGTGAGTACTGTGGATGTAGATGGTAAGCATATAGCATCTCATCATAAAAAGCCTAATTGGTTCTTTCAATAGGATCTAGATTCTAATAATACTCCCTCTATCTCACATTGCCGGACTTCTGCAGAAAAGCGTGCAATTTTGATATCAAAAAATAAAATACTTTCGCGCATCATTTTTTAAGTTTCTTCGCACCATATTAAAGAACTCTTGAAGTACTTTAATTTCATGTAAAAAAAAAAATTTGAAAAATGATGCTTAAAAGTACTTTATTTTTCGAACCGAAAATTACACGACTTTTCGCAGGAGACGACAATTTGGGATGTAGTGAGTATTGAATGAACTCTTTTTTTAGGGCGAAATATTAGTTAATTAGGACTGCTGCATGCTTTCGTTATTTGTTCTTCTTGATTGACTATAGGACTTGAACGCGTGAAGGTTTTTCTTTTTGGGTGATTCAAACGCGTAAAGGTTTCTAGGTAATAACATGTTGGTTTGATTTTTAGATCAGATTTTTTTGCTTATAATAGTTGGTTTGTTTGAATGTCATTTAAATTTTTTTTGTTTGATCAGCAATGTCATTGAATTTGAAAGAGGAAAGTAGAACTGGGGGATATTGGAATAAATGTCTGCGATTATTGTTGTTATCGTAATTAAATGTATACGTATAACATGCAAATTAATCTGTAGTTAATTTTATATCCATATATCATATGCATATATACATCTATGTGTGTGCGCGCGCAGGCCCGGCCTTAGGCAAAGCCCAAAAGGCCGTTTACCTTGGACCTCCAATTTGTGGCCCAAAATAGGGGCCCCATTTTTAGCAGAGGTGTTATATACTTCTTCCGTCCCATTTTCTTTGTTCTTTTTGGATATTCGTGTCAGTTTTCAATCGCTTATATCTTCCAATATAAATCTCAAAAAATATGCAATATTGATCTTGTTTGGTAGTTCTCGATCAAGTCTATAATACAAAGTTTTCAAAATTATGAAAAACATTATAAATTAAGAGATATAAACGTTTAAAGAATGACACGAATAACGACAAAGAACAACCAAAATAGAACGGAGGGAGTAGTACTATTTTGTAGGCCTTCATCTACTTAATCCGGTACATGAAAGAGATTTATAAAAATGTTCATGAAAGAGAAATGAATGGCGGACCATTGACTATTCATCTCTCTTTCATGTACCCTAATAATCTTTTCAATCCGGTTATGTAGTGCAGCAATAGTTGTGAGATGCTTTCAAACTTGCAACCCAGGTTCAGAACTTTGCTGCTGCTTTTTTTGCTACACGATCATAATTATAGAAAACGTGGAGTAGAAATACATTTCCCCCTTAAATTTGTTCTCATACTGCACAAAAAAACAACAACTGTATTTTATATTGTAAATAACTCCTAATTACCAGCAAAAAAATTCTTAGTAAATTTTCTTTTCAATTTTTTTTGTGTGAACAATAAATAGGGGGCCCCCTATTACAAAATGGCCTAGGGCTCATAATATGAAGGGCTGGCCCTGGGGGGGGGGAGGGATGGGGGTTGGGGTTTGTTGTTCTTCGAAGCTAATGCTCAATTTTGAAGAGCTAAAACACGAAGGTAATGATTTTCATTCTCTTTTTTGTAAATGCATTTCATTTTTTGTTCAATGGTTTTGCTAATCTCTGTCCATTAAGCGAAGGATATACATATAATGACAAATAAATTTGGATATCAATACATATTCGCGAGTATCAATACACTTTCTTGAATATCAATTCAATTTTTCAGATATCGATATACTTTCTACACATTATCCTCCACGCATATAATGGGCGAATGTTAGCATTTTCCAATATCCTTCCGTGAAACTTTTATGAGAAAATGTTCTTTCCGGATCAACCGGACAAGGGGGGCTGTCCGGTTGATCCGGACATAACTTTCACTCAACTTTTATATACTATTCATATTTCCTAGTTGGTTCAGGTTTTTTTATTTTGTGTGTTTCCTAATTGATTTAGGTTTCTGACGCAGCGGAATTCATGAGAGACTAGTTAGCGTACTAGTCCAAACAAGATAAACAACTAGTTGCAACGAGCAAACCTTGTGCACAAGGAAGAGATAGAGAAACTCTGCAATATTATTGATAAAAAAAACTGCATAATCTGTATGTTACAAGCCCTTATATAGGCCGAAACTCTAGAAATCCTAAAAAACAAACTTGGAAAATAAAAAGTCCCAGAATTTTGGGGCTTTTCCTAAAACTGAAAATGGGAAAGAAAAACAAGATTTTCCCAAAAAGAATCAACTTAAAAGGAATTACGGTCTAAGAGTTATTAACGAAACAAATCTTTCCTAAAATGGCAAAATAACGCAATTGAAGGCCTAAACGAATGAATTAAGCCGAAAATCACCATTGATCATCAACCTAGGGTTTATGAGTATTGGCTGGAACACGAAAATAAGTCAGCCCACCAAGTTTGGGCCTATTCCGAGCTCGTCCGAATTTTGCCAAATTGGGTAATCTGAAATTAAACACCGTTTGGGCTTCCGGGACTTGGCTCGGTCCAACTGATCATGGAATTGGGCCTCCACGTATTCTACATCAGTTTCTTAGTGACCAAGTCTTGTAGCCTATATAAAGGCATATTATGGTTATGATTTTGTTACAAATCAAAGACACAACAATGTGTTGGGCCCGGAGTGCCCTATTAGATTTGGTTACACAATGTCATTCCCTAATACTGCTCCAAAAATAGACTTGCGGGTGCAATGCCATAAAAGATTTAATTCAAACCTTTCCTAACACCAATTGATTTTACGAGAGATGGTAGAAAAGCAGTCCAACACAATGAAATCAATCTTCCTCTCAAAATTAAAATAAAAATTCTCCACCAATACCTAATTGATTTTAGGTTGGAACCTTCCAAAAAAATCTAACAAAAAGTCCTATGATATTATTTGTATCAGTTGGATTGGTGCGGATACTTTCTTATACCGAATCAAACTGAAAATTAACCAGCCGTGGTGGGCATCCGTTAAGATAGTTGGGACAACAGTTGGCCTTGGAAGGTGGCGAGCTATGGTTGGACATGCAACGAGTTTATTTCATTTTTAGTGTTGGCCGGTGTTTGAGTAATTAATTTTGAGTTCGGATTTTCTTAATTAATTCTTTTAAAGTTTGCCTCTCTTCGCCCATTCGTCTGGAAAAGAGAAATCAGAAAAATAAAAGTACATAGATCAAACTTGAAAAATTTTCAAGAAAGACAAACGTACGTCAAACATATTTAATTTCTTTTATCTTCGTTTCTAATAAAAAAATTTGCCAGCTTTTTGTCACTGATGATTTTGCTAGTTTCCAATTTACTCATCATTATGAATATATAAAATTTCAAAAAATTATTCCGAAAGTAACAAAAGTTCAGGGAAAAGAAAAAAAAATAGTTCAAATTAAATAAGTTAAGGCAAAACCTTTCTTTAAGTCTACAACCACAATTGTTTTCAATTTTTTTTTTACCAGCGAAAATATATTTCATCATCTCAAAACACAAAGTACAGAGATAATATGGGCTTGGGTATACCGGCCTGACCACCCAAGACCCTCTTCTCCAAACACACAAATGAAACTGATTTAAACCCAATAGGCTGAGCCCAAACCAGGAGGGAAAACCCTAAAAAACCCAACATTTGGTAAGGAACCAATTGTTTTTAAATTGGAGAAGTTTTCTCTTCAATCCCTCAAAGGACTTGGGCCTTCTTGTCTGGCCCGTTTGTGGGCTCTTACTGTGCCCATTTTGATGATTGAAAGTAGGGCTGCAAACGAACCGAGCCGCTCGCGAGCCGCTCGCGATTCGGCTCGTTAATAGCTCGTTCGAGCTCGACTCGGTTCATAAACGAACGAGCTCGAGCTCTACTACCTAGCTCGTTTAACAAACGAGCCGAGCTCGAGCTGCCTTAAACTCGGCTCGAACGAGCTCGCGAGCTGACCTTTATATATATATATATAATATAATATATGTATCTGTATGTATATATACATATACATATAATGTATATATAATATATATATATATATACATTTCTCACGCATACCGAGCCGAGCCGAGCCGAGCTTGAGCTTGGGTACAATGTTTCGAGCCGAGCTCGAGCCAAGTCTGTGCAGCTCGAGTCGAGCTCGAGCCGAGCTCGAGCTGATGTATATTCTGGCGAGCCGAGCTCGAGTTGCGTGAAACTCGGCTCGGCTCGGCTCGTTTGCAGTCCTAATTGAAAGTGTTCATTGGGTAGGTCACTTTGAGAACATCAGCCAACCCAAGAATTAGGGGAATTTAGAGGCCGACCCTTTTTTCTTGGTTCGGACTTCAAACAGTCCTGACCAAAATATTTTTTCTTTCCTTCAGTCCTTTTTCTTGACTTTTCATGCAATTTTACTATTTTACCCATTCTTCTTAACTTTTTGTGTACATGTCTATTTTTAATAAAATTTATATTTTTATAATTAATTTCTGACCCATATTATTTAGGACAAAAATACCCTTGGCTATGAGAACTGCCAATTCTCATAGTCAGTTCTATGAGAACTGCTCAGTTCTCATAGAAAACTGGCTATGTGATCCATATTATTTCGGACAAAAATACCCTTGGCTATGTGGGCTATGAGAACTGCCAATTCTCATAGTCAGTTCTATGAGAACTGCTCAGTTCTCATAGAAAACTGGTTATGTGACCCATATTATTTCGGACAAAAATACCCTTGACTATGTGGGCTATGAGAATTGCCAATTCTCATAGTCAGTTCTATGAGAACTACTCAGTTCTCATAGAAAACTGGTTATGTGACCCATATTATTTCGGACAAAAATACC
The DNA here is from genome assembly GCA_018127125.1 of Rhododendron griersonianum. Taxonomy (NCBI): domain Eukaryota; kingdom Viridiplantae; phylum Streptophyta; class Magnoliopsida; order Ericales; family Ericaceae; genus Rhododendron; species Rhododendron griersonianum. Next base: position 35,389,188 of record CM030797.1, read on the forward strand.
ATTAGCTATGTGAGCTATGAGAACTGCCAATTCTCATAGTCTGTTCTATGAGAACCGTTCAGTTCTCATAGAAAATTGGCTATGTGAACTGAATTATGAGAGCTTGCTATGTGAATTGCCAATTCTCATATTCAATTCTAATGGTAAGTTTTATGAGAATTGACTATTCTCATACCCTTTGCTATGAGAACTCTCTATGAGAACTGTTTATATGAGAATTGTCTCTATGAGAACTATCTATGAGAACTATCCCTATGAGAATTGTTTCGGACAAAAATACCCTTGGTTATGTGAATTGGCTATGAGAACTGTCAATTCTCATAGTCAGTTCTATGAGAACTATGTGAAATGGCTATGTGAACTGAAAAATACACAGTTCAAATAGCCTCACCACACACTAAAATACATAGTTTTTATGGACAATACTCAATTCTCATAGAAAATGCACAGTTCTCATATATAGTTGTCATGGACAATACACAGTTCTCATAAATACATTTGGCTATGAGAACTGTCAATTCTCATAGCGAGTTGTATGAGAACTGCTAATTCTCATAGTCAGTTTTTATGAAAACTGTCAGTTCTCTATGCTATGTGAACAAGTTATGAAAACTAGGCTATGTGAACTGTAAAATACACAGTTCAAATAGTCTCACTACATACTAAAATACACAGTTCTCATAGAAAATACACAGTTCTTATAGACAATTCTCATGGACAATACACGATTCTCATAGAAAAATACACAGTTCTCATAGAAAAATACACAGTTCTCATGGACAATACACGAATCTCATAGAAAAATACACAGTTCTCATAGAAAATTCATAATTCTCATAGACATTTCTCATAGAAAAATACACAGTTGACATAGAAAATACACATGAATAAAAATTGAAAAAAAAAAAGGAGTAATAAAAAAAGAGATTCCAATTTCTAAAACCCACTTATATATACTCTACCATCACAAAAAGCAAAATGAAAAAGAAAAGAAAAAAAATGACGCACTTATTTTCCCTTCCACAGTAATCAATTAGTGGGAGAAATTAATTTTGTTTTTGATCATTGAGAAATTAATTTTGTTGGATTCAAACTCTACACATACAAACAAAATGACGCACTTGACTTTGAACACACTGAAGCACCGAATAGCATGAGCGAGGCCATTCCGGACAGATTTCCAACACCCATGGCCTCTTCATTCTCCACTGACTCGTTCAATCAACTCAGCGATGACTCACCCGCCCCCACAACTCAGGCTTTCAACGACGACAGATACGAAGGCTACGACCCTCGCCTGCCTTTCAAACACTTCGACTCTTTCTCCAACTTTGCTGAATCCGAGTCTATTGTAGACTCCGCAGTCAGCGGCAGCGCGAGTCGCCGATCTATGTCTCGGGCGTCGCCTTCATCTATGGCGGCGGATGTGCGGCTGCCAATGGCGGCGGTGAGCAAGGCAGCGGAGGAGGAGGTAAAGAGACGAGGAGACTGGAGAGGGTGAGAGCGGAAGCGATGCTGAGAAGATGGCGAGAATGGTTGTAGAGAGAGGAAGGGAGGAGAGAAGAAGAGATTTCTTCGTCTTAATTGGAACGGGGTAAAATAGACTTTATTCAACATATCTGAGCCAATCTAGGTTTGGAAATAATATTCAGGGTTGGGATCAAACCGAACCTAAAAAAGGGGACCGGCCTCTAATCACTACAAGAAATTACACCATTCCCGACTAACAGTTTAGTCGGCAAAAGGTAGGAATTTAGTCGGCAATAGTATTTCCCGACTAAAAAATTTGGTCGGCAATGTAGTCGGGGAATTGCGGTCGGGAAAGGTAATTACCGACTAAAAAACATTTAGTCGGCATATGTTGGATTTTCCCGACTAATTATTTAGTCGGCTAATTTTAATTATTGTCGACAAAATTATTTAGTCGGTAAATGTTAAATAAATTACCGACTAATTATTTAGTCGGTAAATGTTGAATAAATTACCAAAATATTTAATCAATTACCGACTAATTATTTAGTCGGCAAATGTTGAATAAATTACCGAAATATTTAATCAATTACCGACTAATTATTTAGTCGGCAAATGTTGAATAAATTACCGAAATATTTAATCAATTACCGACTAATTATTTAGTCGGCAAATGTAACATTTATTGTTGGCATATTACTGCTTTTATTTAGTCAGAAAATATAATATTACATATTTTAAAACTAATTCTAAAATCTACTTAGATTTTTTTTTTTGGTGATTCACAGTAAATTAAATTAAACAATATTTATTCACCAATCTACTGTAATCAAGTATTGAAATTCAAGAACAATTCATTCATAACTTCCATAAATAAAGGATGTTCACCAAATAACATACGGTATCCGAATTCACAAAGTACAAAATAACGAAAAATCGTACCACGAAAAGTGCTACCATCAAACATATCATATCCAAGCCCTAGAGTGCAAAATAATACAAAAGTCAACAGAACTAGATTACGGTAGAATCCACGGCAAAAATCCAACTTCTTCATATATAGTCCTTAACGAGATGCCAGATACTCCAATATCTGTAGAAAGAACAAAACACAATAATTAGACCCAAAATTAGAATCTTTCTTCTTATAGCTATCAGTTGAAAATAATCTGAAAGCAGAAACAAAAAAATTCATTCATCTCAAAATCAGCAAGAAAATCTCAGAAAATCAATTACCCAGAAGGCAAAAACTTCAAGCGCACACCGCTCAGAAAATCAATTACCCAGAAAATCAATTCCCTCTCAAGCCATGCCGGTGCCATCCAAACAAGCCCTAAGCTTCTAGCGCACACCGCCCTCTCTGTGACCCTAGACAACACCCAGTCGACTTCTGCCATGATGTTAAAGCTAGCACAAACCTGTTCAGGTGTAATCCAGTACAGATTTTGGTGAAAAACAATAAAGTTCCACTACTTTCTTGGCTACCTAGAAGCATGTTCACAACAGGTTCAATTCCCTTGACCAGTGAGAACACATGAAATGATGCATTACAACATAAAGCATAATCCACAGAAAGAAAGATATCACCATTCCACACATAGTACTAGGTTTTTATTCAGAATTACAAAGGCTATAGCCTGTAGCAGTAATTGAACTCATTCTACAAGTGTCTTTGCAATGAAGAAGAAAATCACGTTTGGCAAAGGTAATGATGCTAGTCATTGCTGCAGCTGTAACTAGAATTCCTAGAAACAATCAAAGTGATTCAATAGAGTCAACACCAAAACATTGGTCAGACAAAGACGTTTAAGGACTCAAATCTTCTTCAACATAATTCTTTTAGCCCCTCTAATATACAGATGCTTATACAATACATATTATGGACCCTCCAAAATTTTCAAATAAGATTAAATTTACTTTCTTGAGTTTTTCAACAAAACATTGTATGAATTGACCTGCAATTATTTGCTATATTACGCAATAGCATCAGATCAATTGGTATGCAAACAAACATTGTTCGGTTCCAGTTCTAAGTATCATGGAGGCACATTTCAATTCATAATAAGTTATATCACCCCCTAAATGACCTTCGAAGGTTGATTTTTATTTTTTGTTCTCGAGAAAACATTTCCCACACCATTTATGTATGTAGATATCATTTTAAAAGCTAGCAAAAGCTCTCTCTCTTCTTCTTCTTTTTTTGCCTTGACACCCTTAGATAAAAAATTTGACTTAGTCCTCGATGCGGAGGAAGTAGCAGCAAAATGTGGAAAGTGACAGTGAAGTGGTCTAGTTTTTACATCAGTAGTCACTAATCAGAGCAGTGTTCGCAAAGGCGACAAAGTGGTGCAGTATCAGCCAGGTACTACGTCCCATAAGAACACCCTCCAAACACCTACCCACCAAAAATTCATAAGAAAAAAGCATGCACAAAATCCCTCATAGTTAATAACGTAGAACAGGTGCAAAGGTGGTAACAAATTGGCTGGCGTGAGCATGCGTGCAAAAGTAAACTTATATGACCATTAGTAAAGGTGGTGACAAATCAGCAACCGTATTCGTGCAAAAGGAAACTTCTATGACCATTAATTGAGCAGTGGTGCCAGCCTTGATGCTCATGAAGTGAAACCAGCAGAGATTGAAAGAAAAAGTGAAATAGATTTTTTTTTGGAGTAGTTTAAAGAAGTAGAATAGATACTTCTTTTTGGATAGTACAAAAACTATGATGGTTCCAAGCTAAACTGCCAGGTTGCCAAGCCAAATCACTTCACTACAAATATGCAAACGAAATAGGTGTCGGAAAGTTTTGTACAAGAAACTAAACCGTATACCATTTATTGTGGTCATAAGTTAACAAAGAAATACAGGTCGGTATTCTAGCATTCTTTACAGAATCCTACGTTTAAGTTCTGAAATCCATTTTTTCCAGCTTCAGTCATTTTAAAAATTCCAGATACGGTGTAACTAGTGTGGCCAGGAGAAGAGCACTCTGTGGAAAAAATGCTCATCTAACACACTACAGTTTGCTTTGGGCTATTTCTTGAATTAAAATAAAAAATCTGAGCCAATCACCAAGCCCTGTTCCTGAGAATGGTACTGTCTTTCCTACAGCAGAAACCCAAAAACATACTCAACATAAGACCTATCCACCTACGAGATTAGACCGTCCATTAGTAATTGATGAATACCACGTATAAACTTTTGCAACAATAACGGAATAAATGGAGGCCATTTTACTGCCTAGCAATATTCGAGCCTAATTTGAATATACTCCCGTAGAATAAATATCAACCCCGATACTACTTTTTCGGAGCTAATAGATAATAATGCATCGAGTCGTATCAAAATACGCTGCAGTTAAACTAAACAATACCGGGCATAATAGCAACCACAAAAAAAAGTGTTCAACTATCACCAAATTCCAAAAATACAAGCCAAGTAAAACAACACCAGCGAATAGGAAGGAAGATGACAATTGATATGCAACCCATTAAAAGCTAACCCATTAATTCATAGCAAAGAGGAAGTTACGTACCGAATATTTCCCACCATCACCTCGATCACACATTGTCTCGTCCATGCATATGCCTCATCAGCATGTGCGCAATGTGGTTAGATGATGTAAAATGCAAATATGAAGCCAGATGAAAGAACAAACTTCGGTAACTCAACCATTTTAGCTAAGAGAAGGATTTTGGTATTCAAGAAATAAGATATAGTGCATATTTGTTATCAAGGGTACAGAGTTATTTGATTTTCTATGGCTGTGTTTGGATCAAGGATTTGTGCATGGATTGGTTATAAAAATAAAAATAAAAAAGCATAATAGAAACACACCTTGCATTGTTGGATGCAGTCCATAATAGGTAAGGTTCAGTCAATCATAATATATCTTCCTAAATTTAAGGCATGAAATAAGATCATGAAATATAAAGGCCCAGTTCAAACCAAATACAACAATAATGCCTTTTCTTCTTCTCCACCTTCAACCCTCCCAGGGTTTCGATTCTTTCGAAACCCCGTTCATCCCGTCCCTGCAACAAAAACACCCACCAGAGCATCGTCCCATCTCTCTTCCCCAACCCAAAATTCAACCAATTTCAGCAAATGGGTCGCCGATTTTCGATCCGAATCTTGCAATTTCGCGTTGAAAATTAAGGGACAAAATTAATTCACATTGAAAATGAATTTTTCGAGTTGAAAAGATTGAAGCCTATTTACCTTATCAAAGCTTCGTTCTCGGTAGAAGGGAGAAGTTTTGATTCTCTGAACTGCACAGTAGATTTTAAATGTGAAAAATTCTATAGCCACCATTGCAATACCCTTGCAGGAAACAAAAGAGAGAGAGAGAGAGTTAAGAGGTAGACCTGAGATGTGAAGGCACGGCCGGACTCCTCCATGCTCGAATTCACTTCTTCTTTAAGGGGAGAGGGAGGCGGTGATGGCAGGGGTCAGGTGTGGAAACCGGGATGGTAATGGTGGGCGGCGAGAGAGAGCTGGGCAAATGACGAAGTGAGGGGCAGGGGGAATGTAAGGGGGGGTTTAGATCAGGTGTGGAAAACGGTGCCGTTTGATGTAAGGACATAAATTTGCCGACTAAATGGCTAGTCGGGAAGTACAAAAACCCCGCCTTTTTTTTCGTGAAAATTGAAATCCGCGCAAAAATTTTAATCTTCTCCGACCAAAATTGATTTAATCGGCAAATGTCTTATTGCATAATTTAGGAAGAAATATTTAGTGTGCTCTAATTGAGTCAATATTGCATACAAACTCTAAAATTTATCACCATGGATGTTTTTACAATGCTCAATCCGAACCGTTAGAATTTTACATCTTATCGATTATAGCATTGCCACCAAAATCGGAGATCTTTTAATATCAACAACCACGTGATTGGAAGACTTCTGCTGCGTCGAGAATCATTAAAGTCTTATAGCACACCACCCGAGTCCCACTTGTGGTCTTTTTGATTGATCAGAACCATCTATTTTTTATTGATTATAGGTTCAATCATTCTTACCAAAATTATAGTTGATCACTTTTCGTTAAACAATTGATCAAATGAAAAATGCTACTTTTCTAATGAGTTCATGTCTCGATAAAGGAACTTTTTTAAACCTGATCGAGCCGCAAATTTACGAGAATGAACTAATCAACAAGTACAACAATATCAACGGTATCGATCGTCACGATTGTCTCGCGATCATGTGGCTACTGCAACAATGAATACAACACAAGACTTATTTGGCTATCAAGTAGATTAGAAGTATAGATTTTTAAGCTAGATGCCGAGTCATTTTTTATATTGCTCCATCTGAACCGTTAGGATTTAACGTCTTACTGATTATAGAATTACCACCAAAATCAGAGATCATTTGATACCATCCGCTGTATGATCGAAAGACATTTAATGCATTCAGAGGCATTTAAAGTGTTACAGTGCACTTCTCAACTCCGCCTGAGGTCTTTTTTGGCAATCGAAACCATCTATCATTGAGGTAATACAAAATAGATCATTCGTACTAAGAATGAAGTTTACCGTGTATGGATAGACACTAGATCGGCCAACAAAATTCTTCTTATTTAGAAATTTGTGTGTCGATGAAGAGCTTTTTGAACCCACTCGAGCCAAACTTTCATGAGAATCTTTTGATTATGAAGGATAAAAAAAAAGAATGGTTTTGATCAAAAAGTTTGCGTAGTGCTCAATGTATTCGGAACAAATATTGATATCTTAACACATTGGCAAAAAAAATAATTTCCTTTATTGATTTTTTTAAGGGAAATTTTTGTCCCGAACCAAAATATTGTTTTGTAATGAATCGTGGTCAATGTATCCCGACTAAATAAAGTTTTAGTCGGCATTTATTAGAATTTACCGACTAAATTATTTAGTCGGCATATTTATTTGATTTATTGGTTTTTTAATTTCTGGAAAAATAGATATTCCCCGACTAAATAAAGTTTTAGTCGGCATTTATTAGAATTTACCGACTAAATTATTTAGTCGGCATATTCATTTCATTTATTGGTTTTTTAATTTTGGGAAAAAATAGATATTCCCCGACTAAATATAGTTTTAGTCGGCATTTATTAACATTTGCCGACTTAAATTCATTTAGTCGGTGTTAGAATTTACATTTACCGACTAAAGAAATGTTAGTCGGTAATGGTTCGACAATTGGCGACTAAAGTCAAATTAGTCGGGAATGTTAGTCGGCAATTGTGTAATTTCTTGTAGTGAATTTTCTGCAAGAATTATATCCATTGGATGTCGTTTGATATGTTTTCAGAGTATGTTTATATTGCAAAATATGGTTTCCGATTTTGAGTTTCAAACTTATTTTTTCTATTTTTGCAACGTAAAATTCTACCAAAAGCATATCAACGCAACGGTACCCAATCAACATGGTTTTTCGCGCAGATAATGTTTTCGTTTAGGTTTAAAAAATAAACGATTTCAATCATTAAAATAGGCTGGGGAAGAGCCAAAAAAACAAGCCTTGTTGTGCATTCCAGTCCCTTAATTTTTTAGCAAATGGAGAGGAGCTTGCCAATCCTATTTAGATTCCTTTAGTAATATGGTGGGTTATATATTTTTTTTTGCAATATCCAATAAGAGAACATATTGTACAAATTGTTGAATTTTCTAAATCTATTCGTTAATAAATGTTTAGAAAGTTGAAGTCTTGAAGATTGCATAATTTCTATGACACAGAATAAGTTTAAAAAAAAAAAACACGTAAACTTAGTCTAGTTTGCATTAAGACAGATATAGCGTGCGTTGAGAAGGTCCAAGAAAACACAATATCTACCAAATATAGATTTCCAAAACCGCGTTGTAGGCATTGGATTTAAGGCCAAAATCAAATAAATATACAAGTCAATAGTTTTATAGTTGACTCATCCAACGTCCTATTGGTGATAATTCTGCCAACACTCAAGGTTAATTGTTCTCCGATTATTGTACCGTCATTATGGCTCCACCAAGGCCCCGCAGAATAATACATTCATTCAAAAAATTAACTTAATCGAATATTGATAGGTGTATCAGAATTTAAATTTTAGTTTATAAAATGAATGGTTATGGACAGTTTAACTAGACTAAATCAAACCCTCTATTTTATAAATTCAAATTCAAATTTTCATATACTTATTGATGTCGGATTAAACTAATTTTTTACGTGAATATACTACTCTGTGGATTCTACAAGATAAACGGTTCAGATTATAAAAATACATGCACAATGGGGCTCACAACGGTGGGTAGCGGAAAACTTCCACCGCTGGTAAAAATAATTTAATCTCGAATACAAAACACACTCAATTGGTATGTGGGCTCCATACACACTAGTAGTGCACTCATTTGAGTACGTTACACATTGGGGTGAGGTCGTAGAATTTTTCATTATTTTCTCTCAAACTCGAGTAATTAGCGCTCGCGGAGTACCACGTCGCGTTGCTTGCATGGCACTTTCAACCATTTACGTACGTTATGACAAATTTAGCGGTAGGAACATTGTCATTCATTTTCATTTGGTAGTTGAAAGACAATGAATGACCCACATTATTGTATGATGACGATTTTTTATTTGTTGACAGTTCCACATGGTACTCTCGAAATATGGAATAATTGTCCCTCAAACTCACACGATAAGTACCTTAAAATGCGCTCTACGCCTCAAACAAAAAAAAACCCCATAAACCAAAAACCGCTGAAACCCAGAGAAGAGAGAGATCGAAGATTAACAAGGAATTCAATGGCGGAAGCATCACCACCACCGTCCGCACGTAAAAGTGAGCCCCAGAACCCGAAGGGGTTTAAGGACTCAGAAGCGGCCGCAGCCGCAGAGAAGCTCATGCAATTAAGCGGAGAAGAACACGAGAACTACGACAACAACAGCAGCGACGAGAAGGAGACGATGAAGAGAGAGAAAGAACCGGATTGGGAGAAGAAGATGATGATGAAGGGAGAGAAGGTACCTGATTCCGAGAACGACAACAACAACAACAACAAAAACAAGACGATAAGGAGAAAGAAAGCCCCTGATTGCAAGAAGATGATGATGATGAAGAGATATTCCGAGACGCGCAACAACAACAACAGCAAGGCGATGAAGATGAAGATGAAGATGAAGATGAAGATGAAGATGAAGATGGAGAAACCAGCAGATTTCGAGAAGAAGAAGAAGGTGATGAAGAGAGTCATGAAATTACCGGATTCCGAGGATGATGATCAGAGCGAAGGCGAGGTGACTTTATCCACGGAGGCGAGAAAAGAAGCCAAGAGGTTTGCAAGGGCGCCGAAGAAGCAGAAGTACCGATCTCTTCGCGATATATACAAGGCCACGGAACCGGTGAGTACTAGTGACGTCGTAAATGGCAAGAACAATATAGCATCTGTTCATAAAAAGCCTAATTGGTTTTTTCAATAGGATCTAGATCGATTCCAGTAGTAGTAATTAATATTAATGAATAAACTCTCTTTTTAGGGGCGATTTAGGAGTTTAATTAGGACTGCGGCATTGCATGCTTTCGTTATCTGTTCTTGTTGATTGACTATAGGACTTGAACGCGTAAATGGTTTCTAGGTAATTACATGTTGGTTAATTTGATTCTTTTTTTCTTTTCTTTTTTTGTTCAGCAAAAGAAATTTTATTAATGTTGGTTTGATTCTTAGATCAGATCTTTTGCTTATAAGTTGGTTTGTTTATTTTGATTGAATGAATGTCGTTGAATTTGAAGGAGGAGAGTACAACGTACGTAACTGGGGGTATTTGAAATGTTTGCCACACTGTTATTATCGCAAATTCATACGTATATCTACATGTGTGTGTGTGTGTGAGAGAGAGAGAGCTAGAGAGAGAGAGAGAGAAAGAGTGTTGGAGGTTGGCACTTGATTATTCATATGTTATGGCTTTGTAGTGAAATCACCAGCACATTACTATCAAAACCTGTGGTGTTACGGAGTTTTTATTTTCTTTGTTTTCCTAAAACTATTCATCTATACGATATACAATTTTTAGATCTCTTCAATTTACGTTCTCCATCTCAACCCAACAAAGCCTAGTTCGATTCTTGGGGGTAAGGCCAACAAGTTAGAAAGTGAAAGTTCATGTGGGTAGGCTCATGCATCCGCCGGTAGTCCCTCTTCCTAACTGCTTCTTATTGTTTTCCGTGAATGTTGATTTCTTACGGCCGATCTTAGGTGGGTTAGTCTTATCCCGTCTGGGTATGGGCTTAAGTGGGTAGCCTCATGGTTGTATCTTTGAGTTATTTGCTGTTCGACAGTACTTTCTCACGGGAAGACAATAACAGACAGTGAGCTAGTGTGGCTCCCATATCCACGTATTTGATCGTTCATACTTATTTTCTGATTTATTTGCATGCATTTATTATTGTTATGTTTTTTTTTTATCGGCAAAAGTAACATTTTATTAAAGGAAGAGGGAAGGAAAATCCAATCAAAAGTTGGAGGACATCCACGGGGCCAAAGCCGTAACACCCGAAGGCCTAAAAGCCAAAATATACAATGAGGCCCAAAAACACTCCAAAAGGGACAAAACCCTAGAAACCAAGAGGCCAAAAGTCCAGATATTACAATATAGCCCAGCCCAAAAGAAAACCCAAAACTCTAACCCCTGTACACTAAACAGTTTCACTGACCATGCCAACCATCTGCCGCTGCCACCTCTGACTGATCACCACCAAACACCGCCGAACCTCCCGATCCAAAACCACCCAAGCACCACTGGAACAAGCCGAAACAATGGTGGGAGACCCAAAATCAGCCGCGCGTTAGCACTCAACCCAAGCCGTTAGGCGACGACCGGACTACCAACAGTAGAAACCGGCGGGAGGCCACGCCGGCTATGCTCAAAATCCACCACATCTGCCTCGCCGTTAGGCAAAAGCACAGGAACCCAACAGAAACCTGATCGGAAGATCTACCAGAGACAGAAACACAGCCGAGAAGAACAACAACGGCGAGAGAGAAACAAAGCAGCATACAAGGGAGAGAGGGGTCGAAAAAAAAGAAGGGGAGGGAGAGAGACAGAAGGAACCGAGAACCCTTATCGTTGTTTCCGTAGTAGTAGTAGTACTGTTTACCGTTGTATTCGACGAATTTTCCCAACAGTCTATAACATGCATATGAAACTCAACAAATTTTGAAGTTACCCAAAAAATAAAAAAGAAAAAGAAAACTCAACAAATTTATTTCCCCGGCTACGAGTTTTCTTTTTTTCCCTTTTTTTTTTGTTTGGACAACTCGGCTGATCCAATGGACTGATAATTTCGGTAGATTAATTTTGTCATGAACTAGCTAGTGGGTGCTTACTTAAAGTCGGCTGGCAAAGTCTCGTACAGACTAATCTAGCCAACACAGGAATAGAAAGCAGCAATTTTCAGGAGGGCAGAGCTATGTTGGGGTCGGGGGCCCGATCTTCTGGCTCCAACCTCTGAGCGTCCAACTTTTAAATTTTTTATTTTGTATATACCTGATTTTGAATATTATTTGTAATTATTTGTGTATATCTACTTATAATCTTAATAATTTTGGTTTGATTTGAAAAAAAAACGGTTATTTTACGTACATTCTCATTTCTCAATTTATTTCACAAATAAAAAATAGGCATGTGACAGTTGAAGTAGTCTAAAGAAAAATAAAATGATTGGTATACTTTAACTTCATTAGGCCATAATCATTTTAAGGTACAAATGTAATGTATTGAAAAGTAAAAACCTTGTGATATAACTGTAACGCCCCCAATTTTCGGGTACGTTAAAAGGGCAATTTTATTGAATTTCTAAATAAAGTCTGGCTCATTATTACATCATAATCCCCATCAGAGTGCCTTCATTACATAAAGGGAAGAAAATCTAGGGTTCCTAACTACAGCTCCGCCTGTTTCTCCATCCTAGCCAGCTCTTCTGCTCCAAGGGCTTCCAAGGTGTACAGCTCCTCTTAATCATCTACAAAGTCTGACACATTATACCAGCGTCGCCACCGATATAATATGTCAGGGTCACCAGAGGTAACACCATGAGCTACGAGAGCTCAACAGAATAATCCTATACCCACTAACCCTTAACTTACACATAGCAAGTCACATAGCACACATATATCCAATTAACGATAACACATGCATATTCATTACTTGACTAGCGTAAGTGTCCGTGTCATCAGAATTTCTCCTACGCAGCGTTTCGTAAACCGTGTCATCATTTTCACTTTTCATTTACCAAATCAACATTTCGAAAAGTATTTTAACACACCCAACCTCGGTTCCGCCGCTCCGGGTTTTCGAGTATCCGCACAATGGTTCCGCCGCTCCGGGTTCCCATTGGCACACAAAAACATTGAATTTGGCATTGGCTCCTCTCTACGGATAACCAATCCACAATTCAAAACCCTCGGTTCCGCCGCTCCGGATTCCCGAGTATCCTCACCATGGTTCCGCCGCTCCGGGTTCCCATGGGAAATTTCGAAAATCATTAAAACAATTGCGTTGGCTCCTCTCCACGGATAACCAAACCACAATTCATCCCTCGGTTCCGCCGCTCCGGGTTCCCGAGTATCCCCACAATGATTCCGCCGCTCCGGGTTCTCATTGGATTTTTCACAAATCTTTCTTTACACACGCACACCACACAATGGGCAAGTCCGGCCACATTGCGGTTTCAAAACTCTTTTCTTTTTCCAAAAAAAACACACCTTTTCATTAGCCACACCCTAGGCGTCATGTTTCTATTTTCCTTGATTCTCGTGTCTCGTTATCATGCATAGACTCCGCGACAGGACTTTAAATCATAAATCATTCATTGTAATCTTGAAACTAAACTAGCAAGATCATCCAACTCTATATTAGATAGCATGCCCATATTATCACATAATCATGCTTAACATTTAACACACAGTGTAAAGCATAGTGCCATATGGACGGACACCTTTGGAGTGGAAAACCACTTATGCTTTACCGCACAACAAATAAATACAAGCAATTCACATACACATGCTCATAATCATCCTAATAATCAAAATACGAACACTTCTTTTAATAATAAATTCTAAGTATACTTAGAGTTAAAGGTCATAGGAAAAGTTTACATTCATTTCAACATACGCTTATCATCCAATATATTTAGAGTTAGAAAGTATAGAAAAGTCTACCGTTCTTCTTGGCGGTAGGGCGGCTACAGAAAGTAGTATGTCGGACGGAGTCACTTCCTACGGTAAGCTTCCAGTAGCTTTGAAAGAGAATGGTTTCTCTCGAAACTAAGTCTTGACTAACTTTCTAAACTTTTATGGATCGAAGGGTGGTTGAGTGGCGGTTTAGTGGCGGCTTTGGATGAATTTCTTGAAGAACACAAGAAGAACTCAAGAACAAGGAAGAACTAAGCAAGAACAAGCAAAGACAATTGAATTTCTAGAGAGAGAAGTTGAATGGGTGAAGGTGTGAGTTGAATGGCCAAGGTGGGGTGCTATTTATAGCAAAACTTGGCTTATTATCCAAGGGATAAATTTTTCCCTAACAATTATTGTCCAATGGACAATCTTTGAAAGGTATGGCTTTGAAAGCATGCCATGACTTGTCTTGCCCAATCTTTTTAGGCCTAAGGCTATAATACTAACTAGGATCTTATGCTTTCTAGGTGACTATGGCAAGTCTTACAAGTCTAGGATAGGTTTGTAGTCAAATGCTAGGTTCTAGGATGATTAAAGACTAGGTTGAGTCTTGAAGTAGTCTAGGAATGAGTTGGCATGGCCATAATTAGACTTAAGGCTATAGTGTAGCTTGTTGGAGTGTACAAAGTCACATGCACACACCACACTCTTTCTCTCTCTCTCTCTCGGCTCCTCCCCCTCCCTCTTGGCCGAAATTTTCTCTCTCTCTCCTTCCCATGGATTTGCTCCATTGTGTAGTCAAATCATGCCATGCCTTGTCATCCAATTTTAGGTCATAGTCTAGGTAATTATGGAGATTTGCTAAGGCTTTCAAGGCTATTCTAGGTGATTAAAGACTATGATTCTATGCTTAAGAAAGACTAGAATGAGTTGTCAAATCAAAAATAGACTTAAGGCTTAAGGTAGCTTGTGTAAGTGAACAACCAAAAGCACACACATGCACACATCTCTTTCTCTCTCCTCCCCACTCTCTCTCGGCCTCCCTCTCCTTCTCTCCTCTCTCAGCCCCTCTCTCTCTCTCTCTCTCCTTGACTAAGGTATATACATATATATATCTATATAAAGAAAGTCCAAGAAAGTGAAATGATTAAAGTGAGGCTTACTTTCCTAGTAAGTGTACTTAGGCACATAGGCATGCTTATATTAGATGTGCATGCATGGCAAGGCTAGGTTTACTTCTTTTAGAAGTAAAGTGATGACTTTCTATGGACCATAGGTTTATAAATGTTAGGGAAAGGTTTGTCCAATGGGTAAGAAATTCCCTAGAAAGTGCATATATGCACATAGTCATGATTAGGGTAGGTTATTAAATCTAGGCTTGCATGCATGACAAGCTAGGATTGCTTCTTTTGGAAGCAAAATGATGAGATAAGGCTTTGACTTGTCTAGTCAAGTATTCATTAGCAAGACTAACTTTTATTACCTAAGGGGTAAAATTTTCCCTAGCAAACTTTATCCAATGGGTGAGAGGAAATGGTGATAGGTTAAGGCTTTCAAAGGTAATCCTATGGACCAATGGTTTCTAAAACACTAGGAGGATGTAACTAAGTCAATTGGTACTTAGGTTAGGCTAACTAACTAGTTGGAAGCTAATTCTACTTGTCAAGTAGGATATTTAGCCAATAAATGTAATTTTAAGACTTTATTTCAAATACTAGGAAAATATACAAGTGCTTTTATAAGCATACTTGTCTTTAGAAAATGACCAAATAATTTTATATGAAGAAAACTATTTTTTTATAAGTCTAGAATCAATAACGACTGATTTTTGGGATTTAAAAAAAAAATTAAATGGAATCCAAGTAGTTAAAATAAAATTCAAATATTTAACGAAATTTTTATTTACCAAAAATCAGGGTCGTTACAATCTATCCCCCTTAAAATAATTTCGTCCTCAAAATTGGCGCGTGACTACGGATCAGACATTGTCTGACATCAATTCCAAAAAAAAAAAAAGGGGGGGTTCACGTGACATATTATATAGGGAAAAATTCAAAATACCCCCCAACTCTTACACCAAAATTCAATTAGACTCCTAACCTTTTAAAAATTTTAATTTTACTCTCAACGTTATCTTCTGTTAATCAAAACGCCGCCTTCCGTCCGAATGACTAATGGATTTCGTTAAAGGCTCCGTTAAATGTCGTCCCGATCGAATTTTGATAATCTGAGCCGCTCAATGTATTCAAAACGTGATTTTAAGGGTACCCTCAAGAAATCAGCAAAATAACAACCGGGAAGGGCTTCATCTGGCCAGTTTTTTATTGAATAGTTTAATAAAAACTGTTCAGATGAAGCCTTTCCTGATCATTTTTTTGTTGATTTCTCGCGGATACCATTAAAATCACGTTCTAGTCACATTGAGTGGCTCAAATCATCGAAATTCGATCGAAAAAAGGGAGGTGCAAACCGAAGCAAAATTCGGACATCCGGACTTGAACAAAATCCGGATCGATCCACACCTCCCTTTTCCCAATCGATTTCGATGATCCGAGCAGCTCAATGTGTTCAAAACGTGATTTTAAGAGTACTCACGAGAAATCAACAAAAAAAAATGATCGAGAAGGGTTTCATCTGAACAATTTTTTATTGATAAAAAACTGTTCAGATGAAGCCCTTCCCGATCATTTTTTTTTTTTTTGCTGATTTCTCGCAGATACTCTTAAAATCACGTTTTGAACACATTGAGCGGCTCGGATCATCGAAATTCGATCGGGACGCTATTTAACGGAGCTTTTAACGAAATCCGTTAATCATTCAGACGGAAGGGGGCGTTTTGATTAACGGAAGATAACGTTGGGAGTAAAATTGAAATTTTTAAAAGGTTGGGAGTCTAATTGAATTTTGGTGTAAAGGTTGGGGGTAATTTGAAATTTTCCCTATTATATATGCAATGTAGAGAGGCAATATTATTGGGCGCTGCTAATATTTTACATTGTAAAACATTTTACATCGAAACAAACGGAGCCTTAGTTACCGAAATTGAGATACATTTTCAGCATCCAATTACTGAAATATATGTTTCTTGTGCATTTCCGATATGTAGTTACCGAAATATAATCTTATTTTCAACAGCTATTTACCGAAATGTATGTTCGGCAGTTATTTACCGAATGTTGAACATATTTTCGACATGTAGTTACTGAAATATAATTTTCAAAAATTTTTAACGGGTTACGGGAGAAAATAGAGGATTGCGAATAGTCGCCCCCTTATTTTTTTGCATTGTTCAAAACTAATTACTATAAGAATAGACCGTAATTTAAGCATAAAAATAGGAATTTATATAAAATTAATGGATGAGGCACACGTGAAGGCTGAAGCGCTCTTCTTCGAGAAGTAGCATCCCCTCTCGTATGTGGTTGAATGATGCTTCACTCTCAAAATGAGTTGATTTTTTCAGACCTCATTCCGCTAAGATTCTTATTTTTTAAGTATTTATTTTTCGCTTTAAGAGACATGTCATTCTCTCACAATACATCACCTTATTTGTTCATATTGTCTTGGTCCGCATAAGGTTTATACTTGTGCTCTAGCTTTGGCCAAGAGTATTCACACTGCTCAAATGGTGATATTGAAGGTGAGGGCCGAATCTGTTTTTTCGAGGGCCTAAAGTGAAAATCTAAGGGTAAATTATAGTTAACCCCCTCTAACTATTATTTTTGGCACTTAACCCCCTCTAACTAACTGAACTTCAAACGGTCATAACTTCTTCGTTCGAAATCGAAAACATGCAAATTATATATCGATTTCGAGATCTTGAAGTCAGCTTTCTAATGACATCAAAATTACATCACGATTCAAAGCACACAGAAAGTTATGATCAAAAGAGTAAGGGCTGGTAGACAGAAAGATCGTTTTGATCATAACTTTCTGTGTGCTTTGAATCGTGATGTGATTTTGGTGTCATTAGAAAGCTGACTTCAAGACCTCGAAATTGATATATAATTTGCATGTTTTCGATTTCGGACGAAGAAGTTATGACCGTTTGAAGTTATGACCGTTTGAATTTCAGTTAGTTAGAGGGGGTTAAGTGCCAAAAATAATAGTTAGAGGGGGTTAAGTGTCACCGAGGCATAGTTAGAGGGGGTTAACTGTAATTTACCCAAAATCTAATATCGGACTCTTAAATGTTGGACTATTAGAAAGAGTACTAAATTAGGAGGGGGTCCTAAAGTTTGTAAATTTTCGGGCTAAAGCCACCTCTAACTTTATAGTTCAAGGCCGACTATGTGTAGTGATTGTAATTGGTTAAAATAAGGTTGGCAAAATAACTAGCTATTGAGCGCTCACGGGTGGAGCCGACAATAATGAATAATAGGGTCAAATATCTAAAATTTCATGATATTCCATTTTAATATGATTGCTTTGGCGATGATAAAAGGCAAATATTAAAATTTTGAAGAACTTTTAGAATCATTCAGTAATGTTGTGGATGCCCTTAAATATATCAACTATTACTAGAATATGTGCAGAACTTAAGTAAAAATGGTGGGGTTCGTTAAGGGAAGCCACTTCTTACAACATCCCTCCCTTGATTGAGTTCCTGCAAGGAGTACCCATGAAACCAACGTTTTTGTCTCCGCGGCAAAGGTTTTCCCCAGAAAGCATTGTTGAAGAAATAACTTGTCTCGGAAAAACGTTTCCCATTAAAAAAAAAAATTTTGCAACGATGAAAATGATGATTGCTTGTGGCTTCTGTAGTGTTGACGCCGGGGTGGTGGTTGTGGTTGTTGTTGTCGGGATGGTGAGGTAGTACTGCTGATTAGGAAACGGAAAACGTTTTCCGTCTTTAAAAGGGTCTGGACAACATGAACTCATTTTTCATTCATCATGGAAAGTATTTCCACCATTGCACCAAGCATGAAGAAAATGCAGAAAATATTTTTCGGAAAGTATTTGTCCGCAGGAAAGAAAGAAGCGTATGCAATGAACTTGGTTGAGGGCAACCGCCTTTCCTCACCTCACTAGAAAATGAATCTGGTCTCAAAAGCGAGAAAACCATTGTCTCTATATATCCCTTCTCTGTCACAGTGGAGTGAAGAAGGATTCATCTGAACATGAAATTGAATGAACCGATGCAAGCCCGTCCTTTCCGCGAGTCAGAAGCAAAGGTGGCCATGTGTGGTGTAAGAATTTCTCAATCTCCTCTTGTATCCCTCTCTCTTCTTTTACAAACTCTTAATTTCAAAGTTAATTGAATAATCAAGCAAATAGGGTAAGCATAGTTTTCAATACAGATCTACCTTTTTTTCCTGGTATCAATTGTATTGATTATCTGTAAGTTTTTTTTTTTTAAGGGCAAAGAAATTTTATTAATCTTTGAAAAAAGGATTATAAAGACTAAAAGGTAGTACAAGGATATCCGGCATCACAACCAGAAGCAAACATCCCAACGAGATTGGCACATAAACTCTCAGACAATCATATGTCATCCAAAACCCTAGGGCGAGAAAAAGAGAAAGGGCTGGCCAGGAGCCAACCCAGAAGAAAACCACGTGCGATGTGTGATGTTCACAGTACAAAAGCCTAGCAGCTTCCCTGCAAAATTGCTCCTAGTAGAATTAGATGAACTCTTAATTGAGTGGTCCATACATCAGATCTACTGTAGCACCCGTACATCGCCAATTCAGAAAGCACAACACCAATCTTGCCATGAATTGATAATGATCCCCAAGTAGTTTGATTGGGAAGATCCATCTCCCAAAGCAGGTTAAATGGCTAGACATCCCCAATTTGTTAACAGCAGCAAAGTAATGGCTTCAAAATCTCCAGTCAACTCTTAGCCCTCCAAAAAGTGGTAGTTGATAAGAGTGAAGAAGATCTAATACAATGTCTCTCAGCCCTCCCAGAGATGGGAGTTGAAAGAGCAGAAACAATACAGCAATTGTAGAGCTTAGCATCCAAATCGAATCTCCAGATTGTGGAATGAAGTTAGAACTCACCATCTCCCCGAGTAGAAACATAGCAGCCAACGTAGAAGCCACCAGAGACTGAGAAGTGAGAAGAAAACCCCCACTACCCCAACCCCAAATCTACCAAAAGAGAGACCCCACCACCTCAACCCCTAAGACCTAGACAAGCCCAAGCCCATCGGCCCCCCAAAAAAGCACTAGAAAACCCAAAATAAGAAGAGCAACAGAACCAAACCCAAAAACAGACAACAAACTCAGACAACAGATGTATCCACAAAACCAAACCTGAGCAATGTTCTAAAAAATGTTCTAAAAATCGCTAGGTGCTAGTCGGGCGGAAAAGGGGCGCCTAGGCGTCGGACCACCGCCACGCCTAGGCGGGACAAATTGGCCTAGGCGGCCGCCTTTTAGAACACTGAACCTGAGCCCACAAACAACAGCAAACATAAGACAAGAAAACCACCAGAAGAGAGACCAACAAAAGAGGAAAAAAAAAACAGACACAACACAGCCAAAATACCACACATAAGGTACTTTACAAGGAAGAAATGATGCTATCCAATCTGATTAGAAAATCTTCAGAGGTGAAAGAGTTGGGGCCCCACTTTGTTCTTGCCCAGAATATAATTTTGAGCTTGATCAATTCCAGCAATTCTTCCCAGTCCAGTGCTTCATTTTTAGAGATAAATCCATTTCTTTTGATCTGAAGAGTCCAAAATATAGCAAAGGGGATACAGTCCCAAATCATTTTGAGCTTTGGCTTCATTTTTCTGTCAAACCACCATGTGAGGAGAGCAACAAGTGATGGGGGGACAACCCATTGAACACCAATCCAAGCAAGAATCCTTGTCCATAGAGACCAAACAGGGTTGCATAAGAGAAGAAAGTGATCTATAGACTCAATGTGCTCATTGCAGAATTTGCAAGGAGCACATCCACAGATTGAATAATGCCCAACCTGTGCAAATACTCCCCATGACCAGCCAACCAAAGCATTGAGTTTTATGAGGAGCAATGATCTTCCAAATGCATTTGTACACATGATTATTTGAACTCCCAAGATCACCACCACTGAGATTATACATCGACTTTACAGAAAAAACCTTGGAAACACAGCCCTTCCACTCTAACTGATTTGCCCTCCCTTCAATAGTACTGATTCCACAATTATTCAGTAGATTCTTTAGGTTTTGAAATTGTTCTTCCTCCCAGTCAGACAGTCTTCTCCTGAGTTGAAAAGACCATTGGTGTGATGAGTAGAACCTGCCAAAAACCTCCTCAATAGATTCAGATTTGTCACATAGAATTCTGTATAGGTTGGGAAAAGAATTGGCTAGATTTGTACCATCTAACCAGGTATCATTCGAGAATTCAATGTGCTTTCCATCACCCACCTTTAGGCCAATATTTTCCATGAATTTAGTGAAGAACTGTGGCTCCTTCAACTCAATAGACATTATATCTTTCCACACAGTTGATGTTTCCTAAAAAGCTTCATCTTTGGCAACCAGTTTTCCCCCTCCATTTTGTATTTTGCAGCTATACATTTCCTCCATAAAGTATTTTTTTCCTTACCAAACCTCCACCACCATTTCAGTAGTAGAGAGTTGTTCATCATTAGATTTGACAGTCCGACGTCTATCGTTTCTACTTGATTTTCTCCTTCCTTGTCGTTTCGGAAACATCTGGACGTACCATCCCTTCCTATTTCTCTGTCCTCTCAGAATTTTGACCAGACATAGGGTTGGCAGCAAAATTCAGTCTTCGGATCGAAAGCTCCACTGTTCTGAATTGGATATTATGTCCCAATTCACAAAATGCAGCTTTCTTTTCAGTTCTGTTCCTCCCCATAAAAATCTTGCTTGGATTCCTTCAATAGCTTTTACCACTGACATGGGCATTTTGAATATTGACATGAAGTACACAGGTAAAGTGCTGTATGAGGATTTCATCATGTAACAATCTGCCACCAAATGAAATGTGTTTCCTCTTTGAAGAAGATAATCTTTTGCTCAATTTGTCAAGAACAGGTTGCCAAGTAGATTTGAGTCTTGGGCTAACACCCAATGGCATGCCAAGGTACTTTAAAGGCAAACATTGAAACTGACATCTCAAGATCTTAGCAAAGCTTTCAGTTAACGAGATATCTACACCAATGCCACAAATGACAGTCTTATGGTAGTTAATTCTAAGGTCTGACATTGTTTCAAATCCTCTCAATAGTCTTCTGATCAACATGATTTGATCCAAATAAGCTTGACAGAAGATGAGTGTATCATCTGCAAATTGCAAATGAGTGAGAATAGGACCACTCTGGCCGCCAACTTGAAGACCATTTAGCAGACATTGGTTCATTGCATCTTTAAATTGCCAATTAAGCCCTTCAGCTGCAAGAATAAAAAGGAAGGGGGATAGCGGGTCTCCTTGTCTCACACCTTTTTGCATTTGAAATTCATCTGTAGGGCTGCCATTGACTAGAATCGATACCCAAGCTAATGAGAGGCACGCCTATACCCATTTAATCCACTGAGCTGGGAAACCCATAAGTTCCGTCATAGTTGACAGGTAGTTCCAATTTAGATTATCAAAATCTTTCTCAAAATCTAATTTGATTATACTCCCTTCCTTCTTTTCTCTTTTCCATCCATCAATAACCTCATTTGCGGCCTGCGGGCAATTTTTACCGGTCAAAAAATAAAATAACCTCATTTGCAATAAGAATGCCATCATTTATGTTTTTACCACCAGAGAATGCTGATTGGATTTCACCAACTACCACAGGTATTGTAAATTTGATTCTGAATGCCAGCACTTTGGAAAGAATTTTGTATATGGAGCTTATGAGACTGATGGGCTTGAAAGTTGAAATCATTGAAAGACTGTGGATTCTCAGTTTTGGGAACCAGAGCAATGAAGGAGGAGTTGAAGCCTTTTGGTAACCTGCAATTTTTATGAAATTCAGCAAAGAAGTTCATGATGTCTTCTTGCATGAACTTCCAGCATTTTTTAATGCTGAGAAGGTTGAAGCCATCAGGCCCTGGAGCTTTGTTCCCATCACAAGATTTTAATGCTTGCCATACTTCCTGAGCATCAAAGTCTGCCACTAGCTGATGGGCCATATCCACACTTAGACCATTACCAATCCTTTCCAAAAAAGATGGTCTATTTACCCATGATTCCCTCTACAACTAATGAATCTTTTTCCTCTTTCAATAGTGAAGCTAAGGCATCCAACATATCATATATCAGATGACCCTCTCTATGACTTCTATCTTCAACCGTAAATTTATGAATCTTCCCATTCACCTGGATGAGGCTTTGCCCTGCAGATTTCGTCACTTGATTCCCCTTCATCAGTTTCCGAATTCCAGCGACTCCATCCCACCTTCCAACCGACGCATATAAATTAGCCATTTCTACATATGGAGCTGCAGCCTCAGGTTCCAGTTCAAAAAGGCGATGAGTCACGAACTCGCCTATCTCTACATTGTGGTGATTTTTACAAGCACAAAGCAATGCACCCCAAATACCGGCATCAGGTTTCAACGGCATTTTCTCAATAAACTTCAACGCTTCTTCTAGCTTTCCTCTTCGCCCAAGAAGATCAGCCATGCACGAATAATGATCTAATCCAGGATTTATTCTATGCACTTTAGTCATCAAATCAAAACATTCCCACCCTTTCTCAAGTAAACCCGCGTGATTGCATGCTTGAAGAACAGCAAGGAATGTAATGTGGTTTGGTTTCAGACCCAACTCCAACATCAGATAGAAAAGGTCCAAAGCTTCTTTAAATTCCCCATTTAGAGCGCAACCCGAAATCATACTTGTCCAAGAGACAACGGTTTTTCCTTGCATTGTACAAAAGAGTTCCCGAGCATCTCTTATACTTCCACATTTCGCATACATTTCTATCAATGCATTGCACACAGTTACATTGTCTATTTGACTGTTTGAGATGGTGTAGTTGTTGATCCATCTTCCAACCTCAAGTGATCCTGTTTGGCCACAACACGAGATCATATACAGCAGAGTAACAATATCAGGTTTCAGACCAGCTGCTTCCATACAGCGAAAGAGAGCCAATGCCTCGTCCAAATCACCTTTCTCAGCATATCCACCAATAATTGCATTCCAAGAAACACAAGTTCTATCTCTCACACTATCAAATACACAACGAGCAGATTCAATATCTCCGCACTTGGAGTACATTGAAATGAGGGTATTAAGCACTGAAACATTGAAAACACAGCCTAATCGAACTCCATGACAATGAATCGCTTTACCATGATATAATGCATCAGTTCTCATACATGAACAAAGCAAACTAAGAATGGTGCTCACATCTGGCCTAATTCCATCGAAAAGCATCAGTTTATACAAGCCAGCCGCCTTAACCGATTCTTCACAATAGGCATATCCTGAGAGCATAGAATTCCAAGAAACAACTGTCCTCAAACCCAAATCAATCCCACCAAATACCACCTCTGCCATACCCAAATCGCCGCACTTAGCATAGGCAGAAACCCAAGTGTTAGCAACTGAAACATCCCCATCTACCCCTATTCGAATCCCAAAACAATGAATTGCATTTACCAACTTGAGGTCCTCCAAACCAGAACCCAATTGAGTAAGTCCAATTATAGTAACCGAGTCGGGGAAAATTCCGTCAAGTCTCATTTGATACAAAAGAATAGCAACCTTATCAATAAGACCCAGATGAGCAAAACCCACAAGCATAACATTCCAAGCTGTTAAATCCCTATCAGGAATTTTCTCAAACAGGTGGTGGGCGTAATCTAAGCGGCCACATTTCACGTACATATCAACCAACGCAGTCTGCACATAGATATCTGACTGGAACGGCGATTTGGCGACACGGGCGTGAATTATTTGGGAGTAAATGAGGTCGGGGAGTTTGGCGCAAGCTTTTGCAACGAAGGGAAAGGTCAAGTTGTTGGGTTGTAAATGGGTTTGCTTCATTTGGCGGAAGAGGAGAAGGGCTTTGAGGGGGTGGCCTTGGTTTACTGCGTCTCTTATGCTGGAGTTCCAAAGGGAAATGGTGGAGAGATTTGGAAAATGGTTGAGAAATGGAGCCAAGTTTGATTTTACCATGATGATGCATTGTGTTGATGAGGATCGTGGTTCATCCTTGAGTTTATTACTTCCTCCGTCCCCTTTTAAAAGTAAAGTATCAATAATGAAAGTATTTCATCGTTGAGTTTATTACTCCCTCCGTCCCCTTTTAAAAAGTACAGTATTTCATTTTGAGTTATCCCTTAATAAGTGTCCATTTTATAAGATTAGTGGGTAAAAATTGGTACATTTTTTCATTTTGTCCCTAAAAGTAGATTCCATTTTGAAAAGTTAGTGAGTAAAAGTGTAATGATGATGTCTCCATAGAGGTTAAGTAGGGAAAAGTTGATCGCTCTCGCCTGTTTCAAACACAAAGACAAGCAACAGGGGGATATGTCAGCGTGCAGAGTTTCATTTTCAAGTTCTAGGTAATCAATGCAGCCTAACAGTAGATGGTTGGTTCAAGTTATACATGCATACCATGCGTTTCAAGGATTCTTTCATGCTATTCTCATGCAAGCAAGTACGAAATCGAATTACAAAAGGGGTTTTCAAGAATGTACCTCTGTCCAGGTGTTCGAGATGTGAGTCTCGGGGTCTCTCAACACGAGCTCGGCGTCGTACTCTGTCTACCGTGGCGTGTAGGCCTGAAAGCCCGACAGCACAAACAAGTGTGGCGTGGGAGGCACGTATGCCTCCACTGAAAAGTCAGGACGTGGCACGGCTCCTGCCTCCTCCACTGTTGTCACCCTAGGCACCACCGCCTCAGCACTGGCCCTCTCCTTGGCCTCCATATCTCTCAAGGGCTCCTCTCTCTCCTTTCTCTCCCTCTCGGCCGTCTCCGCCACCTCCGAGGCTGCTATCGTTCTCGCCCTCTCTTTCTTTGCCTCTAAGACTGCGATCCCAATCGCGGGATTCTCTTCGAGGAGTCTCATCAAGGCCTCGTCACTCAAGTATTCGGCGACATCGTGTTTGGTGATCGGCCTATGGCTCGACGACGTCGCCGCTGGCCGAAATAGCACGTCCTCCTCCCGATACGTAAAAGGGGTCTCCGTGGTCTCTTCCTCCTCGGTCATAGCACCCTTGCCCTTCGCCGAGTCCCTCGGCGAGGATCCGCTCGGCCCTATGTCATCTCCACCGGCGCCACTGCCTTCGGCACCACCCGAACTCCCACCAACTATAGGCGAGCCCCCTGCCACTGTACTCGAGCCCAATGGCTCGATGTTGGGCCCCACGGCTCCAGCCTCCTCCGTCGCGCGTTCATCTCCCTCCGGCGTACGCCGGAGCACCTCGCCACCAATCTCCTGCTCACGGCCTTGATCGTCGTCGCCGTGGCCCGCTACCGCTGCACCTGCACTCACGACAGCCTCCACCAGCTGTTGATCTCCTATTTCGGTCTCCATTGGCCCTCCTTCATCCACCGGATGATCAACCACATCTCCTCCGCCGCTGCTGTTACCGTTGTCTGCCATGGATGAGTGTGGGTGTGTTGGATTCTCGATTTCGTGCTTCAATCTAGGGTTTGAGTTGGTTTTTAAGAGAGTAGGAGAATGGAGAGAGGTTTCAAAGTTTGAACCAACTGGAAACTGCTCCTGTAATGTCCCCGGGAAGTTTAAAGGCATGAAACAGGTTTGGGCCGGGTTTGGGCTTGTTCCAAATCCAAACCTTGACAGGCCTCCCGCGCGCGCAGGAGTGGCTCCATCACACGATGTTCAATTTGGGCCTCAGGCCCAATCCGTTATCTGGCCAGGCCCAATCATGTTTATCTCTCTTTCAACAACCCATGGGTTCTTATTATGGCATCACAACAATTTTGGGGGCCATTTTGAGTTAACGTCTTCAATCCGGAGCATTTTATATCCCCAGCGATCCATCCGCCCGCTCACACTTCAAATCAGCGACGATCCATCCGTCCAATGTTCAATCAGCGATGATCCATCCGTCCAATTTCTAATCAGCGATGATCCATCCGTCCACTTTCAAATCAACGACGATCCATCCGTCCAATTTTCAATCAGCGACGATCCATCCGTCCATTCTTAAATCAGCGATGATCCATCCGTCCAGCCTCATTTATTCCCCCAGGAGAGTTCGTGTCGACATTCGATCCGCTCTTCGCCCCCTTGGTGCACGGTATTTTTACATACTTGTCTGCATTTTCCATTAAATCGACTTTTGGGCATATTTGGTGGGTGTCTAGGAATCTTTGACGTTACCCGTACCAATTCAATGGTGCTCCGTGTGCCGTCAAAGAGGGACTACTGTAGACACCCCAATCTGGGTCTCCCAATTGATTTACTTCATTTTTCGGTTTCTTGTTTCCCCGATGATGATTCAGATCAAAAACAGTCTTAAGAATGGAAAGGTTTGAACTTGGAATGATTGGAACCCCCCTTTTCGAACCCTCTTTGAACCCCAAAACCCTAAGTCAAAACCCTAACCCTAGGTTTGACCAGCGTGCGTTGCACCGGCTTCCACGCGTGTCTCTCCACTTGCCAGGTGTTGGTCAAGGTCAAAGCTTTGACTGTTGACCAGCGCACGAGTTGGTGGCACACACGCGCGCGAGAACCACTCCCACGCGCGTCGGTCAACACCTGTCCCTATCATGCTTTTCTAGTTGGATTTTATAATCATCAGGGGGTCTACAGGGCTGTAGAACCCCGTTTTCGTCGACAGCACAGTGTTTGCAGGGCTTGGGGTGCACCACCCTCACAACCTCTCCCATCACCTTTTTCAACCTCCTTCACCACCAAGCAACCACAACCAGCCTTGTTGGCTGGTTGTATTGCCTTATTCACCACCAACCTTTCCATCTCCTCCTCCTATAAATACCCCATTGGTCTTTCAAATCCAAGGTTACCAAAAATCAAGCAAAAAAAAGTTACACAAACCCCTAAAGCACTTGATACTTCATCACTCAAGCCACTTTCATACACTCATTTTTCAAGCTCTACCACCTTGTTCAATCCATTCCAAAACCACTCAAGCAAAGGTATAACTTTGCTGCATGTTTACTGTTTTGATTCTTGAAATAGACATAAAAGCCCCTGGACTTCGCTGATATTTGGAATGATCATCAAGCCCAGGAATAAGTGTTTTGTACTGGGGAGTGAATGCACAGCACAAAGCAACCAGTGAGCCCGGGAACCGGTGCTTTGCGCTGCGGAGTGAATGCCCAGTGCAAAGCACACGTGATCACATTTTTTTGTAACAAGAGCCCATGATTGTATTGGCCTGCTTGTATCCCCACTTTGGGTTCCTGGTTTCCTCAAATGAATAGAAACCAGAAATGTAGGTAGTTTACTACCTTTCGAGTGCTTGATCAATACTTTGAGCTTCGGTTTGAACGACTTGGTGATTGTTTTGGGTTGTGGACCGACGAAAGAGCTTCTTTTATGGTAGAGTATTGAGGAAATAGAGGTTCTTAGGGTGGAAGTGAGACTTTTCTCTTCAAATAGAAGACATTTAAGATTTTTCTTCAAGTATATATGAAGGAAACCCAAAATGTATATATTCTAGAGAAAGAAAGGAGCTTCAATGTTTAGAGAAAGTTTTCAAGAGTAGGGGAGTGTATCTTGTCTCTCCTTGTGTGTGTATGGCTCTAACCACCTTTATTTATAGGGAAAAACAAAGGAGGAGCGTTTATGCAAACTTAGAGTCGGCTAAATGCTTTGTAAGGGGTCATGATGAGATTCCTGCAGCCGTCAAAGCTATCAGTAACAAAAAGAGGTTCCTAGCGCTGGGGAGTTTGTGTTCAGCGCTAGGGAGTCTGCTGAACTGCTTTGCGCTAGACAGTTGATGCCTTGCGCTGGGCAGGCTTTGAATCCAAGTTCTGGGATGCTCAAGAATCGTTAATCAAGTCTTTGAATTCATGGTTCTGTATTGTATCATCATTGGAGATCTAAGGTAATTCGGGGAGTCTCAAATTAGGGTGTCTACATTTCCTTTAAGCATGGGTCTTTATGTCTAATATGAAGATGTCGGATTAGTTACTCGGATAAAGATGCCATGGTAGTCGTGAGTAAATCGTAGGGATCGTAAGTCTTCATGGTTAAACTAGAATCTTGGTGCGTGGTCATTATATTTTTACTTCCGTAATCGACGATGGAAGATCTACTCTTCACGTTTTGTTTCACACTACCGTAATTTTACCTCAGTTATTCATTCTATCTGTCATCTCATTTGCATGTTAGAGTTGTATAAATTTCTCTACTGGGCTAGTGTAACTCAACCCTTCATTTTTCAGGTATGAATCTGGAGCAATAGCATGGAGTGATGTGCATGCATACAAGTGTATTCTTTTAAAAGCAGAGAAAGTGAAGACACGGTCTTTTTTTTAAATCAAATTTTTTGAAGGTGTAATGTAACTTCATTTACATACTTTTGACTTTGAAGCGTTGTAAACTCCTATTAATCCCTTTTAATTTTTGTATTTACGAAGTATTGGACCGTAGTGCTTCAAGTTGTAATATCTGGAACCATGATGAGAAGGTTGGCAAGAAATACTCTTTTGGGAAATATTTATGAATATATTGCAAGAATATCATTTATGAAAAATAATCAATATTTATGTTTAAAATCGAGGGCGTAACAGCAAGTATGAGGAGAGGCATAGCCATTGAATGAGTGATGCCCGAAGTCTTCAAGTCAGTAGGTTGGTACAAGCAACTACATCAACCACCTGACATGAACAAAAGCTCTCTTATTAGTTGTACGTGTGTTCGACGTTTTACAGTTACTCCATCTGTCCCTAAATAAATATTCTACTCACAAACCTAAACCTTTAAAAAGATGCATTTTTGGCTTTAAAAAAATATTTATTTTCACAAATCAATATATATATATCAATAAATTCTTTAAAGTTGGGGAAAAAATTAGAATTTTTGAACGAAAAAAATTATCTTCTTAAAGGTTTAATGCTGTGTTTGAAAAGTTTTTTGAAAAATAATAGGGATAATAAGTGGAGAGAGATAGAGAGAGATGTTATAAGTAGGAGGAATCTACGAAGAATCTTTTGAAAAATTCTTTTTGAAAACTAAAGAGAACACAGCATTAATTTTGCAAATCAAACACTTATTTTGGGACTGAAGGAGTATTACTTACTCTAATGTCCCGAAAACCAAATTTTGAATCCTAATTTCAATTGTTCCAGAATGGAGAAAGACGGGAAATGAACCAGCACAGATCCACATTTCAGGCCAGCTTATCATCTACCTTCATTTTTCAGTGTTAAGCAAGTTTTAGTGAAAAAGCCTCAAAGTATAAAACAAGAAAACAAAAAATGGTTTTAACAAATAAAATGCTTATAACTACGGACGCATCAAACCTAAACAAAACTGAAGACAGGAGTAAAAAAGAGAGCCAAGAATAAAGGGAGAAAGGTGCCATCGGATGTTCAACAAGTAGAATCGCAATCGGATACTATTGTCGAGCTAAATGCAAGGAAGATACAAAGGAGGATAAGAATCTTCCTAAATCCAATACCTAAAAAGAACAGCATCTTATTAATGAACCAAAACAGAAGAATCAACTAAAGTTGTCGACTACACCGAATCAAATCACAAACCAAGAAAATAGGATCAGGAGAATTAACTAAAGTTACAACTTTTCAAAATTACACGGAATTTAGTGTCAAGTACTATGGAAACCAACCCAACGAAGGGTAGAGACAGATCTTTTATCTTTTATGTGATGCAATTCAAGGAGATTAAAATGTCTCGTCTGAAAATAAAAAATATATATATATAATCACAGCGCCAGCACGACACATCCAGAAATTCAGAGACCATTTGACCTTAAGAACTCTCACGCTGCACCTTTAAATTTGGCATCGTATTCATAGGGTTGCTGCAACGAAAACAACATTTTCATTACAGCCCGTTATTGCAGAGACAAGCATTGCAAACAAAACAAGAATTCACAAGAAAAGAGAAGCTATAGCCTAAATGATGTTACCTGGAATTTCAAGCAAAAGAATACAATTGCAGTTCTTATATTTCATTAAGCACTACATACTGTACAAGATTGAAGGGAGGAGAAAAGGACAAAGGGGAGAAAACCCGGGGCCTTGAAACCACAAGGGAAGACTGTAGAACACCTAGGCAGTTTGAATCCGCAAGCAACACCTAGGCAGTTTGAATCCACAAGCAGACAGATAGAGGAGGGGGGATGATCTAGCAAAACCCACAAGCTCTACATTTTGGATTCCCTCTCAAGTGAACAACTTAAGCCCTATATGAAGACTCCTGAAAACCCTAAACCGAAACTTTACAAAATAACCCTGCTAGATTATAAAATTACAAAGAGAATAAATTCTACACGGAGTCCGTGTAGAATGAAGTGTCCGGCAAGACAATGAAATTAGGACAACTCAGCAATTCACTCCACACGTGCAGTAACTAATGTTGGAAACTGATTATTTGGGACCCTATGGAGCATAAACTTGATTATTATAGCCCTAGAGACAAAATTTAATTATGACCCTTTAGAATAAAATGATCAGAAAAATAAGATCTTTGCACTGATTTTTTTTTTTTATAACCATCTTCGCACCGGTTCAAACGGATTAAAAATTGGAGCACTTAATTTTTTTGAGACTGTTTATTTATTAAAAAATATGGTTAAAAAAAATTAAGTGCTCCAATTTTTAATCCATTTGAATCGGTGCGAAGATCTTATTTTTCTGATCATTTTATTCTGAAAGATCAAATTTTGTATTTAGGGCTCTTATAATCAAGTTTCTGCTCCATAGGGCCAAACAAAGTGCAGATACTTAATTATCCTAGAGACAAAATTTAATTATGACTCTTTTAGGATAAAATGATCAGAAAAATAGATCTTCACACCGATTCAAACAGATTGAGAATTGGAGCACTTAATTTTAACTATATTTTTAATATATATAAAAAGTGTTTAAAAATTAAGTGCTCTAATTTTCAATCCGTTTGAACCAGTGCGAAGATCTTATTTTTCTGGTCATTTTACTCTAAAGGCTCATAACTAAATTTGTCTCTAGGGCTCTCATAAGCAAGTTTCTGCTCCATAGGGTTCGAAATAATCATTTTTCAAGGATTGGTAACTCCACGTGTGGAGTGAATTGTGCGTTGTCCTGTTTTCATTGGCTTGCCAGACACTTCTTTCTACACAGACCCTCCGTGTAGAATTTATTCTCAATTACAAATCATCCCATCTATGTAGAAGAGATTCCATCAGCTGGCCAAATAACAGCACAGATCTAGAATTTGACCTGATGGAAAAACATTGACACTCCTAGTAATAATCTAGGAGTTCTAGTTCAAGAACTCATCAACATCGTACCTCTAGCCTACCTAACCAAAAGCACTATCGGATACAGCATTAGTGGACTTCCCTCCGAAGTAAATAGCTTCTACAGAAGTCACCAAACGTGGAAACATGCTACTTACAATGAGTTGGTCACTTGAAAATGTAAAAGAAGTAAGAGTTGGTCAATTAAAAAATGTAAAAGAAGCACCTGGAACAGCTGATTTGATCTTTGCATTGGGAGAGAATAATTTATGTTTTAACAGAGACCCAAGACCCATCCAGGACCATAGATGTCTGGTCTGGGAAAAAACATTCTAAGGAACCAAAATTTGCTACGAAAGAGATCAATAACAGTTCGAGCCACTCGGCAAATGATCATGTCCAACCAGCTGAAACAGAAATTACAAGACAAGAAGTGGATAAAAGATTTCCCACCACACGTTTTCACTAGAAATCTGGACTCCATGAAATCCAAAATCAACTGAAACTCCACCTTAAAAGAACCAGTACAGGTACAGCATGGAACGGTACAATATGGGTATACAAATATACAATGATATGGAAAAACCTAAAAATTCATGGTACGGGTAAGGCCGTACAGCTGAGGGACATCTTTAATTTGTATATGTAATACTTGAATATCGTGTTTTATATATCTCTCAAAGAAGAATAGCGGCGAAGTCAAGAGTACTTCATCTTGATCTAGGTAAAGTCAAAACCTCTAGCCTATGAAGCATCGACATGTAGCTGCATCAGTGTCCGTATCCAACACACCGGGTCACACTGACACGCCGAGGACATGGCAAAATACATATTGGACACGCGGGGACACAACAAGGGTTAAATGTGCAAATTTCCTAATATTTTGAGGGTAAATGTGAAATACTTCAAAAAAAAATGGGTCAAAAGTGTATACGATCCTTGTCCATACAGATTGATGCTTCATGCTTCTTTAAATAACTATGCTTCAACTGGTTTAAAATAAGTACCATTTATTTATTTATTTTTGCCGTGAACGTGTCCACTCCACATTTTTCAGAAATCTTGTGCCACCATATCCGTATCCATATCCGTGCTACAAAGCCTCTAGCGACCATCTACTCTCTTAGGCATGGTTTGATCTATTCTCTGATAAGTTTAAACAAATGTCAGTTGCCGTTAACTGTATACCAGATGTCATCTTCTCTGTTTGAATTTGGTAGTTCAGGAATCCTTCTTAATATGTTTTATTGTTACCTACATAATCAACCCTCGTTCTTTCTTTTTTTTAAATATTCACAACTTAACTCTTAAAACAAACATGGTCTTCTTCCTTTGCGGATGTCTATTAAACTTACACCTCCCATACTCAGTTCTTTTTCTTTTTTGCTTGTGGGTCCTTCAAATGGATTCTTTTGCAAATAAGAAAATATAGTACTTTAAGATTGGAAGGGGAAAAAATCATAAAATCAAAAGAATAAATTAAAAAAAGAACTAGAAATTGTCAGGACGAAAACAAAGCATTAGTTTTTCATATCAAGCATCTTTTTTTTAATCCATTTCATATCAAGCATCTAGAACATTAAATAAAAGCATAGCGGA